>JARQOD010000006.1:294827066-294957588 GCA_033576555.1 Oophaga sylvatica
TGCTTTTTTTGGGGTTTTTTTTTTTTGCATCCCGAACAATTTTCCTGGCATTTTGGGGAAAACCAAAATTTTTGTTGGTTCCCTGCCGGGGTTTTTTTTTTTTACGGGGCCCCCTGTTTTCCATTTTTTAATCACAGTTTGAACGCTGCTGCGGGCTTTATAAATTTTTTGGGTACCCTTTTTGCCCCCCTTTTCCCTGTTTTATACGAAAAACTACCTTTTCCTGTGATCCGGGGAAATTTTTTTTTTTTCCCCCCATACTAAAAATCCAAAAGCCATCGGGGCAAACGAAAGATGCAAGAGTCTTTTGGGATTGCCAAAAAATCACTCAGTTTTTATGCCCCACTGATTACAAGTAGTGATGAGTGAGTATATCATTCCCGGGGGTTTTTCCCCCGAGTACGCTTGGGTGATCTCCGATTTTTTCGGGCTTTTGGAGTTTTTTTTTTTCACTTGCGGGCTGCATGATTTGGGGGTTCGGACTCCCAAAAAATCCAAAAAAAAATTTTCGCACATTACTCAAAAATTTAAATATCCCCTATTGCCCCTGTAAAAAAAATAAGGCGAATATTAGGATGTCAAATGTAAATCATGGGGGAAAAAAAAAATGGAAAAAGAAATTTATTCCGCGTAGTATCAAAGAATTTTGTGCACCAAAACCAGGGCAACAAAAACACCATAACCCCACAAGGAAACCCCCCCCCTTTTTGGGCTAGGTAACATTGCCTAAAAAATTCCCCAAAAAACTGTACATATGTCGAAAATACATTTTGAAAATTTAAAAAGTTAGAGACCCAAAACAGCCCCAAAAACCCAAGTGAAAAAAGCCCAAAAAGGATGGGGGGGGTTTTTGGGATGTTAAAACCCCTTTAAAAAAAAAACAAAATTTTATGGAGCTTGCTTTTTTAAAAAGGGGTTACCCAAAGATTTTTTTTGTCATCCTTTATTTAAAAAATGTTTAAAAAACCAAAGGGAAAGTTTTTGCAGGAAAGATGTCGTACCGATATTTACCCCCCTCAAAAGCACGTATGTCAAATGGCTTTCAAAAATTTTTTGGGAAGTTTATTTGATTTAGTGTGATTACCCCACAAATGCATACATTTTTTCAAAAAGGAATATTAGTTCAAGAATCCCCCCTGTAAAAAACAAAAGGTTTAAATAATATCTCGCCTCCCCCTAATTACCGGTTGACCCCCAAGGGGGCCCCCCCCCCAGACGAAAAGAACCCCACAAAGGGATAAAAACCCCAGTTTTCCAAGCAAAAAACCGCCACAACCCCCAAACCAGAAGCCACATCAAACCCGTTTTTTTTGGCCCAACCCCATCTTTGGTTTTTTTTTGGGGCCCCTAAAAGACAAAAATTTTTTTTAAAACTTCTTTCAAAGCCCAGTTAAAAATCAAGGAAACATCATAAAAAAAGTGAAAAAGGTGCAAAGATTATATAATTTTTAAAATTTTTTGGGGGTTCTTTCCCCTCTAAATAAATTTGGCACAAAAAAAAGTTGTTTTTTGGGGGGCCCCAATCAAACAAACTTTGTTGAACTTATTCTAGGGGATATTTTTTCCCCCCCACCTGAAACAAAAATGGGAAATGAGAAGAAAAATTTAGCCCCCTTTTTATTTGCTTGTAGAAGCATGTGAATAAAAGTTCCTCATTCAGGCCATCCGGGGAGAGACTGCGTAGATCGTATATCCATTTGGATTCACACCTTAGTAGTTGGTTGGTGATGTTGCCTCCTCTGATGTTGGTATTGATACTCTCCAAGCCCATAATTCTAAGGCCTCTGATATTGCTCTTATGTGTGTCCAGAAAATGTGTGGCAACTGAGGAGATTGTCTTGTTCTTCTTTCAATCCTTTTTAGCTGTGGAAATATTAGACAAATGCTGTTGAATTCTTCTCCTCAATTCCTGAGTTGTTTGGCCAACATACAACTTTGGACACTCACAGATGTTCGCATATACCAAATTTCTTGACCTGCAATTAAAATAAGATTTAGGCTGAATAGGGCATGGTAAAGTGGAAACAGAGTCCATCTTGTGAAATCATAAATTGGCACACAATACACCCTCCACAAGGATTAGTGCCATATATCCTGGCACCTGACCCTAGCTTCGTTTCCGGTCATTGATAGTGACTGTGGCAAAGTTGGTCCTTCAGATTTTGTGCCCTCCTAGCCACTGTTCTAGGAGTCTGTGAAATATGAGCTGAGAGTCTAGGTTCGCTCAATAAGATATTCCAATTCTTGGACAAGATTTTATAGACATCAGACCACTGGTTATTAAATGTTGTGATTAAGGATAGAGGTCTAATAGAATCCCGAAACTGTCGTTAGGTCATTTGCTAATATCCGGAGTTCATTTTTGGAACTACAATTTCTACAAAGTCTAGGAATTGACCTTTAGGAATTCCTTTCCTCAGGTGTTGTGGGTGGAAGCTGATTTAATGTAGAAGGCTGTTTGTTACCGTGGTCTTCCGATGGAGACAGGATGAGATGTGTTGTCCCTGGATTGACAACTTAATTTCCAAAAATTCAATAGAAGTTTCCGAAAGGGTGGAAGTAAGTCTGATGTTGAAGGTACTCTGTTTAAGATCTTCAATGAATCCTCTACATTCATCCAAGGAACCTGTCCAGAGTAACAAGACATCGTCAATATTTCGTCGCCATGAGAGCACCTTGGTGAAAAACATCTCATATTCATACACCACATTTTCCTCCCACCACTCTAAAAACAGATTTGCATATGAGGGCGCGCACCGCGCCCCCATAGCTTTGCCGGAGACTTCTCTATAGAACTTCCTATCAAAAATGAAGAAGTTTGCATCCAAAATAAAATGTAGAAGTTCAAGGATGAATTTGTTATGCTCGCCATCTCCTGTGGGTTGTTTATCCAAAAAATAAGAGATGGCTTGTATTTCCAGGTCATGTGCAATACTTGTATATAGAGATTCTACATCGAGACTGACCAGAAGATTATATTCCGGAATGATGATTTCCTCAAGATATGACATCAAATGTGCTGAGTCTCTCACAAAGGAATTTAGAGAAGATGCCAATGGTTGGAGAAAATGTTCCAATAAATGCATGGTTGTTCCATCAGACCCCCAATCCCCGACACTATTGGCCTACCTGGGAGCACCATTAGTAACTTTTGTTAGAATGTAGAAAGTTGGCATCACAGATTGATGAGTGGTCAAAAAATCAGCTTCCTTTTTATTCAAAATGTTGTCATTAGTGTTGAGCATTCCGATACCGCAAGTATCGGGTATCGGTCGATATTCGCTGTATCGGAATTCCGATACTTAGTTCCGATATTTTTCCAATATCGTATACCGGAATCGGAAGTTCCCATAATTCTTTGAGAGGCAATGTGATTTTAGTCAGCCAATGAGGAATCTTATGAAGTGTGGGCACATCCTGTAATGCTGCGGTTAACTAATGGCATGGCTGTGATTGGCTGCTGAAATGATGTCAGAATGCACTATAAAAGGCGCCGCCGCCATTTTAGAGTCACTGTGCTGTGAACTCAGTTAGGGACAGAACGCTGCTGTGCTGACTCTGAGGGACAGTTAGAGATTGCGATTTAGTGTACTGTGCTGTAGGCAGGCTAGCACCAACCGCTGTGTAAAGCTTCCTTTTGCCTTGCAGTGTTGTTTTAACAGCTCTGTGCAAGGTGTGTGTGAGAGTGCAGGTGACGCTGCAGTTTGCTCTGCATCCACCGCTGTTTGTAGGCATCTGCACGTGTCACTCACTGACTCTTTTTTTTATTTTATTTTGTGGAATTGGTGCAGCTCCATTATATTTGAAAAAAATCTAATCTATTAGTGTGACGCGCTTCCATCCGTATACAATACATTGGTTGCAAACACTATAGAAGTACAGAAAGGAGCCTTTCACAGATAGTGAACAGTTGTGTTTCAGTGTTCACTGCAGTCTGTGAGGTTTTGATTTTTTGAGTGCAGATCACGCTCCAGTTAGTTCTTCAACCACTGCTGGTTGTAGTCTGCTGAGCGTGTGTCACTGCCTCATCCTTCACATTTTTCTCTAATTGGTGCTGCTCCATTATATTTGAAAAAAATCTAATCTATTAGTGTGACGCGCTTCCATCCGTATACAATACATTGGTTGCAAACACTATAGAAGTACAGAAAGGAGCCTTTCACAGATAGTGAACAGTTGTGTTTCAGTGTTCACTGCAGTCTGTGAGGTTTTGATTTTTTGAGTGCAGATCACGCTCCAGTTAGTTCTTCAACCACTGCTGGTTGTAGTCTGCTGAGCGTGTGTCACTGCCTCATCCTTCACATTTTTCTCTAATTGGTGCTGCTCCATTATATTTGAAAAAAATCTAATCTATTAGTGTGACGCGCTTCCATCCGTATACAATACATTGGTTGCAAACACTATAGAAGTACAGAAAGGAGCCTTTCACAGATAGTGAACAGTTGTGTTTCAGTGTTCACTGCAGTCTGTGAGGTTTTGATTTTTTGAGTGCAGATCACGCTCCAGTTAGTTCTTCAACCACTGCTGGTTGTAGTCTGCTGAGCGTGTGTCACTGCCTCATCCTTCACATTTTTCTCTAATTGGTGCTGCTCCATTATATTTGAAAAAAATCTAATCTATTAGTGTGACGCGCTTCCATCCATATACAATACATTGGTTGCAAACACTATAGAAGTACAGAAAGGAGCCTTTCACAGATAGTGAACAGTTGTGTTTCAGTGTTCACTGCAGTCTGTGAGGTTTTGATTTTTTGAGTGCAGATCACGCTCCAGTTAGTTCTTCAACCACTGCTGGTTGTAGTCTGCTGAGCGTGTGTCACTGCCTCATCCTTCACATTTTTCTCTAATTGGTGCTGCTCCATTATATTTGAAAAAATCTAATCTATTAGTGTGACGCGCTTCCATCCGTATACAATACATTGGTTGCAAACACTATAGAAGTACACAAAGGGGCCTTTCACAGCTACTGAACAGTTGTCTGCAGTGTTCACTGTAGTCTGTGAGCTTTTCATTTTTTGAGTGCAGATTACGCTCCAGTTAGTTCTTCAACCACTGCTGGTTGTAGTCTGCTGAGCGTGTGTCACTGCCTCATCCTTCACATTTTTCTCTAATTGGTGCTGCTCCATTATATTTGAAAAAAATCTAATCTATTAGTGTGACGCACTTCCATCCGTATACAATACATTGGTTGCAAACACTATAGAAGTACACAAAGGGGCCTTTCACAGCTACTGAACAGTTGTCTGCAGTGTTCACTGCAGTCTCTGAGGAATAACCACACTTAGGCCTTATAACTTTTCTGACTTTCTTTATCAATCTACCAAGATGAAGAAGGCAGGGAGTAAGGCACGTGGTCGTGGCCGTGGAGTTTCAGCAGGGAGAGGACGTGGGGATTCTGTGGCTGCTGCCGCACCCAGTGACACAGCATCCACCAGTTTTCCCCGTGAGCGTTCTTTTATGCGCACTTTTGTAGGAGCTCAGCGTATCCCCCTGCTGCGGGAAGAACAAATTGAAGCCGTTGTTGGTTGGATGGCAGCCAATGCATCGACTTCAATTGCTTCCACCTCCTCTCAGGACCACAGCACTGTTGAACAACCATCTGTCTCTTCACCGCCTGCCAAATTGCCCAGGCAGTCAGAGAGTTCTGAACTGGAGCCAGCTGAGTCTCTGCTTCTGTTCTCAGAATCTGTTGGCTTGCAAACAGGGGCCCAGCCAAGCAGCATTCTGGAATGTGAAGAAGAGGCAGTATGCAGTGATGCGCAACAGCTGTGTCTCTCTGAATGTGAAGAGGCGGGTGAGCCAGTGCCGATGGTCAGCACACCGCAGAACGCATCTGATGATGATGAGACTCAGGTGCCAGTTTCTGTTGAGCATGGTGCTGGCCAGACCACCCAACAGCAGCAGGTGTTGGAAGAGGGTAGTGGAGATGATGAGGTCCAAGACCCAACATGGCGTGAGGAACAGGAAGGTGGTGGTAGCAGCTCTGAGGAAGAGATTGCCCCAACGGTCCAAACAGTAGGGAGAGGTAGGCTGCAGACTCGGTTGCCTGTAGCCTCCAGTTTGGCACCCGTTCGTAGCAGTTCTCTTCCAACAGCCAAAACGGGCGCTCCCAGGACTTGCACTGCGTGGTCCTTTTTTGACACACTTGCAGATGATATTTGCTATGTCAAATGCAAGCTGTGTAATCAAAAAGTAAAAAGAGGTAAAAGTGTCAGTAACCTTAATACCACAAATATGTGGAAACATGTGCGGTCAAAGCACGTGGTTGAGTTACAAAGACACACTGGAGATGTAGGCCAACCTACAGCAGCACCTACATCTTCAGCTCGTGTTGGAGCCTCTTCCTCCAGCTCACACACAGCTGGTTCGGCTTCCTCACAGGATCGCCATGGAAGAACCTCTGTCACTGTTGTCCAGAGACCCAGTGTTATTCCACCCACAGCTGCAAGTTCCCTGTCATCCTCACACTCCCAGGCCACAAAACAGCCATCGGTAGCACAGGCATGGGATAAAAGACGGCCATACTCGGCAAACCATCCACGAGCACAGGCTCTGAATGCTGGCATTGCAAAACTCCTGTCCCTTGAAATGCTGTCATTCAGGCTGGTGGAGACTGACAGTTTCCGTAACTTAATGGCATTGGCAGTCCCACAATACAATGTGCCCAGCCGATTTTATTTCAGCAGGCAAGCCGTCCCTGGTCTGCAAAAGCATGTTGAGGGAAAAATTAAACATGCGCTACTAAACGCCGTCAGTAGCAAGGTCCACCTGACCACCGATGCGTGGACCAGTACCCATGGCCAGGGACGATACCTTTCCCTCACTGCCCATTGGGTCAATGTTGTGGAGCCGGGTACAGATCTTGCGAGTGGCGCTGTACGTGTTCTGCCAACTCCAAGGATTGCAGGAATCAAGTCTGTCCACATTGACTCCTCCTCCTACTCCAGTTCCTCAGAATCATCGCTGCAGGAGCCGTCACGGTCTACCTCCACATGGACCCGTGAACGCTTACCTGATGCGACCGATATGAGCACAGCCGTGGCCAAACGTCAACAGGCCGTCCTGAAATTAATTTCCATGGGGAATCGAAGCCACACAGCGCAGGAGCTCTGGAATGCCATCAAGCAGGAGAGCGACGTGTGGTTTTTGCCAGCGAATCTCCAGCCAGGCTTGGTAGTGTGTGACAATGGCCGAAATCTGGTGGCAGCTCTGGGCCTTGGCAACCTCACTCACATACCATGTCTGGCACATGTGCTCAACTTGGTCGTGCAGAGTTTTTTGAGGGACTATCCGGATCTTGATGCACTGCTGCACAAGGTCCGCCTAGAGTGCGCTCACTTGCGACGTTCCAGCATCGCCAGATCGCGCATTGCAGCTCTGCAACGCAGATTTCGCCTTCCTGAACATCGCATCATATGTGACGTACCCACCAGGTGGAATTCCACGTTACATATGTTGGAGCGGTTGTGTGAGCAGCAGCCAGCAGTAATGGAGTATCAGCTGCATCAGGCGCAATCAACTCGCAATTTGCGCCGTTCACACTTCACCACTACTGAGTGGGCCTCTATGAAGGACATCTGCCACGTTTTGCGTGCGTTTGATGAGTCAACGCGGATGGCGAGTGCAGATTATGCACTAGTCAGCCTGACTGTCCCCCTTATCTGCCTGCTTCAAAAAACACTGCAAGCACTAAGGGATGAGGTTTTGGAAGAGGTGGAGGATGAGGAGTCACAAATTCCATCACCTTCTGGACAGTCAGCGCAACGTGGTTCCTCACAAAGGGCTGGGCAGGGCTCACTTTGTGAGGAGGATGAGGAGGAGTCAATGGAGGAGGAAGACATCGCTCCAGAGGGAGGTACACAACGCTCTAGTCAGTATGTAGAGCGAGGGTGGGGTGATGCAGAGCAGGCAGAGATGACGCCTCTTGCAGGGGACAGCGTTTCTTGGCCAGTTGGGAGTCTGCAGCACATGGTTGATTTCATGCTGCAGTGCCTGAGAAACGACCGCCGCATCGCCCACATTCTCACCACGTCTGATTATTGGGTGTACACCCTCCTAGACCCTCGCTACCGGGACAACTTACAAAGCCTCATCACACCGTTGAACCGGGAGCGTAAAATGCGGGAGTACCAAGACACACTGGTGCAATCCATAATGTTCTCCATTCCAGCCGAGAGCACTGCTGCTGCTGCTACTGCTTTACAAAGCAGCTCTGTGCGTCGAGGCAGTGGAGACAGCTCTGCAACAAGAGGGAGCACAAGCAGCGCCTCTTCAAAAGGCAAGACCAGTATGTTCCAAATGTGGCGAAGTTTTGTGGCAGCGCCACAAATGTCTACACCATCCGAGACGGCTCCAGTCAGCAGGAGGCAACGTTTCCGTAAGATGGTGACAGACTACATCCAAAAAAAGGCTGCACTCTAGCATACTAAAGCATGACAACATAGAATATATGAAATTTTGAATAGCAATATGGCTTTGGAATATAAGGAAAAATTTGAGACGCTTAGTATAAACATTTGGCCAAACATTTTAAAGCTCAACAACCATCGTCAAGGTGGTCTCAATTCTGTTGAGTCCCTAACCTAATGTGAACATACCTCTATTAGGCTGATATCTGAATTTCTGGGCGAATATGCACCTCTGTCAGTAATGCCTGCATATATGGGTAAAGTAGGGAGCCGGTGTAATTAAAATCACCACCTGGTGGGAGCGGAGTGCTCGGTCAGCAAGCTAACATTCAAAAGACAAAAAACCTGACTGGCACTTCCAGACTAATGTGAACTAGGTGCAAACCAAAGGGAGCTACCCTCATGTAAAACATCCAAAAAAAGGCTGCACTCTAGCATACTAAAGCATGACAACATAGAATATATGAAATTTTGAATAGCAATATGGCTTTGGAATATAAGGAAAAATTTGAGACGCTTAGTATAAACATTTGGCCAAACATTTTAAAGCTCAACAACCATCGTCAAGGTGGTCTCAATTCTGTTGAGTCCCTAACCTAATGTGAACATACCTCTATTAGGCTGATATCTGAATTTCTGGGCGAATATGCACCTCTTAGTATGCTAGAGTGCAGCCTTTTTTTTGGATGTTTTACATGAGGGTAGCTCCCTTTGGTTTGCACCTAGTTCACATTAGTCTGGAAGTGCCAGTCAGGTTTTTTGTCTTTTGAATGTTAGCTTGCTGACCGAGCACTCCGCTCCCACCAGGTGGTGATTTTAATTACACCGGCTCCCTACTTTACCCATATATGCAGGCATTACTGACAGAGGTGCATATTCGCCCAGAAATTCAGATATCAGCCTAATAGAGGTATGTTCACATTAGGTTAGGGACTCAACAGAATTGAGACCACCTTGACGATGGTTGTTGAGCTTTAAAATGTTTGGCCAAATGTTTATACTAAGCGTCTCAAATTTTTCCTTATATTCCAAAGCCATATTGCTATTCAAAATTTCATATATTCTATGTTGTCATGCTTTAGTATGCTAGAGTGCAGCCTTTTTTTGGATGTTTTACATGAGGGTAGCTCCCTTTGGTTTGCACCTAGTTCACATTAGTCTGGAAGTGCCAGTCAGGTTTTTTGTCTTTTGAATGTTAGCTTGCTGACCGAGCACTCCGCTCCCACCAGGTGGTGATTTTAATTACACCGGCTCCCTACTTTACCCATATATGCAGGCATTACTGACAGAGGTGCATATTCGCCCAGAAATTCAGATATCAGCCTAATAGAGGTATGTTCACATTAGGTTAGGGACTCAACAGAATTGAGACCACCTTGACGATGGTTGTTGAGCTTTAAAATGTTTGGCCAAATGTTTATACTAAGCGTCTCAAATTTTTCCTTATATTCCAAAGCCATATTGCTATTCAAAATTTCATATATTCTATGTTGTCATGCTTTAGTATGCTAGAGTGCAGCCTTTTTTTGGATGTTTTACATGAGGGTAGCTCCCTTTGGTTTGCACCTAGTTCACATTAGTCTGGAAGTGCCAGTCAGGTTTTTTGTCTTTTGAATGTTAGCTTGCTGACCGAGCACTCCGCTCCCACCAGGTGGTGATTTTAATTACACCGGCTCCCTACTTTACCCATATATGCAGGCATTACTGACAGAGGTGCATATTCGCCCAGAAATTCAGATATCAGCCTAATAGAGGTATGTTCACATTAGGTTAGGGACTCAACAGAATTGAGACCACCTTGACGATGGTTGTTGAGCTTTAAAATGTTTGGCCAAATGTTTATACTAAGCGTCTCAAATTTTTCCTTATATTCCAAAGCCATATTGCTATTCAAAATTTCATATATTCTATGTTGTCATGCTTTAGTATGCTAGAGTGCAGCCTTTTTTTGGATGTTTTACATGAGGGTAGCTCCCTTTGGTTTGCACCTAGTTCACATTAGTCTGGAAGTGCCAGTCAGGTTTTTTGTCGTCTGGTGACAGACTACATGTCTTTCCCTCTCAGTGTACTCCCAGATGGCTCTCCCCCATTCAAGTTTTTGGTCTCTAAGCTGGATACATGGCCAGAGCTTAGCCATTATGCATTGGAGGTGCTGGCTTGCCCTGCTGCCAGTGTATTATCGGAGCGCGTCTTTAGTGCTGCAGGTGGTGTACTAACAGACCGTCGCATGCGACTATCCTCCGATAATGTAGACCGGCTTACTTTTCTGAAAATGAACAAGGCATGGATCTCGCCAGAATTTGTCTGTCCGTTTTCAGATTAAATAACTGGTTCGCAACGTTATCCATGTCTCCTGTTATGTTCATCTTTCTACCACCTGAACTCTACTCCCTGGGCTACAACACTGCCAGTTGCTGCTCAGAAGTGTCGTGTCCACAGACCAATACACAAGCTATAGTGTTAGTGGGGTTCAGTAACGCCAGCTGTTCCCCTGCTGTGTGTCCGGCAAGAAGTCTCCTGTTCCCTACACATGCACAGAAAAACCCATGTCGAACATGCTCCAAATAGGGAAGAGCCGTCACCCTGATTGTTATGCTTAAAACATGAAATTGTGAAGTTTTCCAGGCCTAGAATGATAAATTTTTATGACAAATATGGACAAATAATAATTTGTCATCACAGCGCATATCTGCACATGTCTATTAGAAATGGTAACAAAAACTAAAACATAGTGTTCACTTTTTGAAATTAATGCATAAAAGTACATTTTATACTTATCAATTAATGCTTTTTTAAAGAACTTTATCTGTACCTGTAAGATAATGCAGTCAATGGATGTACGAATCATAAAATCCTCATCATCATCATCACGAGTTTTATTTATGACAGACATTATAAAATACACATACTGATGCCAACTGTAACTTCACACACCATATATGAAATGGCCAGCATGTAAACCTGGTAATAATGTGCAATAATAAATTATTACATCTAGAAAGTGCATCATGCATACTGACAATAGGTAGTCATACCTGCAAGTGCTGTTGAAACAACCACAACAGATATAAATTAATAATGGTATATAGGTATCACAGTGCATAGTTACTCATGGACAATGTCGATGTAATACTGTACCTCAATAAAGTCAGCGTCAACCATTATGGTTGTTAGTCTTGTAGATTGTTAAAGAGGGAACGTTCTTTTTTTGTTGGTCATAGGTGGAGTATTAGACAGTAAATGATTACTGCTGTCGTATTTTTGGCGTCCCTAGGGCGCAATAACGCTGCGTAACGTCACATTTTATAGAGTCATCTAATTGACACACGCTACCCTACCCTACGCGTGACAGTAGGAAGGTAGTGTTGACGGATAAAGCCTTGCGCAACCAGACATGCTTTTACCCTCTTCAACACTGTACAAGCAAAAATGCATGATTGCAGCCGCAGACTTTATTGACGTACAGTATAACATCGTCATTACCCATCAGAGGCTGTCCACTGTCTGATACAGACATAGAATATACCTTTGCTATCCGTAGCCTTTGTTTCACCTACACTTGCAGGCACACACTTAAATTGTGACAATGCATTATGTTTTTTTAAATGGTTATTTTTTATCGTACATTATTGTGTCATCACATTGATGAGTCCATGCTGGACATGTCATACATGCTGTACAAAGTAACGATTTTATTAACTTAAATAATTGAAATGTCTGTGACTGTCACATCTAAATTGCAATGATGATGATGATGAGTGACTATTACAAAATCCATTGTCTTCACTATGTTATGGTTTAAATAGCGTTCCTTAAGCATTATTCATAAATACAAAAATGGACTTTTATTCTTAAATTTACAACACTATATTTTGTAACCAATTTTTTGGGTGGTGTGTTGTTCCATTTCTTGTTGGCATGTGCATATATGCGTTTATATTTGCAGTGTCTTTATTTTTATTCTTGAAGTTAGGAAACGTGTATCTTCGTACCGTGTTAGCCAGTAGATAGAAAAATATTTAGACTTGAGAGTCCGCAGTGGTTGTTACCTTTTAATGGATAACTGAAAAGATGGTAACAAATTGCAAGCTTTCGAGGCTACTCACGTCTCTTCATCAGGCAAAGACTAAAACAAAAAATGAAGCATCACATTTTTCTATACACAACAGGACACAGGAATAGTGAAATAGGTAAGACAAGTAAGTGACGTGTAGCAGAACTCTCATTATCACAGAGGGATGAACATAAATATTGTAACAGTTCCTAGATAAGGATAGAAAGTTTTATTGCCCTCTGATTGGGGTCTGGTTTTGTGTTTTCATGCCCCTGGAAGGGCAGAGACGCAGATTCCTTAATTGATATAGAATGACATAAATCCGTGTGATCTATTCATTCCATCACTAACAGTGTCAAAGGTCATGATGAGCTTATATTCTGAAACCTTTGTATCTTTCTCATATTTGAAGTTATATTTTAATACCAGTAATTCCATATCCATCATGCTATGACCGGGCATACAAAATTGTTTTGCCACAGGTAAATCCATTATTTTTTCTCTTATTGTGTGGCGCTGATAATTCATCCTTGTTATCATTTTTTGGCCGGTTCCCCTCACTTGTCCCTCCCTCACTTGTCTTACCTATTCCTGTGTCCTGTTGTGTGTAGAAATATGTGATTCTTCATTTTTTGTTTTAGTCTTAGCCTGATGAAGAGACCTGAGTAGTCTCGAAAGCTTGGAATTTGTTACCATATTTTCAGTTAGCCATTAAACGGTATCAACCACAGAGGACTCTCAAGTATAAATATTTTTCTATTCTTGGAATTGAAATTCATCATTTTATTGTCCTAGTAAAACTTCATTTATTCTTGTTTGAAGTACATACATTTGCAATGGCCACGTAACAAGGCAATAACTCAATATTTTATGCCTACACCCTCCTTGACCCTGGGCTTCAACACCGCCAGTTGCTGCTCAGAAGTGTTAGATGCACAGATGAAAACAATCGCTGATGTGTTTGTGGGGTTCAGTAACGCCTGCTGTTCCCCTGCTGTGTGTCTGGCAAAAATTACTGCTGCTAACTACAACTTCAACTTCAAACATCTCATACTAGGCCTCTGCCTACACCCTCCTTGACCCTGGGCTTCAACACTGCCAGTTGCTGCTCAGAAGTGTTAGATGCACAGATGAAAACAATCGCTGATGTGTTTGTGGGGTTCAGTAACGCCTGCTGTTCCCCTGCTGTGTGTCTGGCAAAAATTACTACTGCTAACTACAACTTCAACTTCAAACATCTCATACTAGGCCTCTGCCTACACCCTCCTTGACCCTGGGCTTCAACACCGCCAGTTGCTGCTCAGAAGTGTTAGATGCACATATGAAAACAATCGCTGATGTGTTTGTGGGGTTCAGTAACGCCTGCTGTTCCCCTGCTGTGTGTCTGGCAAAAATTACTGCTGCTAACTACAACTTCAACTTCAAACATCTCATACTAGGCCTCTGCCTACACCCTCCTTGACCCTGGGCTTCAACACCGCCAGTTGCTGCTCAGAAGTGTTAGATGCACAGATGAAAACAATCGCTGATGTGTTTGTGGGGTTCAGTAACGCCTGCTGTTCCCCTGCTGTGTGTCCGGCAAAAATTACTGCTAGCTACCTAATCATGGTGAAAAAAACATGACATGTCAAAGTGTCTAGTGCTACACATAGATATGAGGCTACACCCTGATTTCTAAGCTGTAAACATTTGAAACGTCAACTTTAAAACCATAAAATGATTAGTCTTTGTCACAAATCTGTTACAAAATAATTGTGACATATTATTACAGATATGCACATGTCGAAAACAAATGCAAACACAAAAGCCTACTTATGCTATAGGATACTGATGGTCAACCTTGTCACTCCATAGCTTAGACAAATCCAACTCACATCATGACTCAAATTCTGCAATGTTGGAAGTGCATAATGTGGGTTGAACTTTGACAACTGCTGCAGTGCGAAGGTTATACTTCAGTGTTCTTGCCTTTTAAATAAAAGCATACAAGTAAATATAATAATCCAATGTTGATTAAGGGACGTGATGTACACCTGTAATATTGTGCAAACAATGCATGTAGGAATAGTCCTCTTCAACATTACTTATATTTGTGTCATTTTAAAAAATACATATTTAATTAGAAAGTTAACAGCCCATATCATAAAGGTCCTTCATGTAAACATGATAATCGCTAACAAAAATCATGCATTACCTTGGTAAAGTCAATAGTGCATAGTCACAATACCAAAATATATACCTGTAAGTGGTGCTGAAAGAACGACAACTGATAGAATAGGTGAATGATATCTATTTATCAGACTGAATAGCGACACCTGTACAATGTCGATATAATACTGTACCTTAACAAAACAGCTGTGTCACACCTCACACTCGTTTTTCTTGTAGCTTGTTATGTAATAGGGCACATGCGTGTATGTTTCATCATAGGTGCATGTTTAATGAGTAAAGCAGTCATGACAACGCCTTTGTGTTGTCGGTACGCTTGCGATGATGAACGATGCGCACCGTGAATGTTAGTCTGCGTCATAAGACGTACAGACGCTCCAATACCCAACGCGTCACAGCAGGAAGCCAGTCTGTGCGTCCAAACAAAGGCGCAACCATACATGCACGTAATCTTTTATAAAGCTATATAAAAAAAAGGATGTAGTAGTAACGCACACTTTATTGAGGTACAGTATTACATCGCCATTCACCATCTGTGGCTATGCAGTCTCATCTATATATACCTTATCTATCCGTTGTCATGCTTGCAAGTCCACAGTCAGGCATAAATATCTGTTTTCACTCTGCACTATGCACTTTTTAAATTTTTTGTTTGTTAATATAAATGATTGGCACATATTATCAGTATTACATGATGGAAATTTTAGATATTTTTAAAAAATTTTTAGTGATATTATTCACCAAATGTAAAGTTTTATGAATGTCAAAGATAACTTGTAATGCTGATTATGTTTTTAAGTCAGCCATTCATTGTCTACACAATAAAAATGGTGTACATACTGTTACTTAGCCATCATTAATGGATTCTGATATGTACTTGTATGCTTTTATTTTAAACCGTATAGCAGATTATTTAACCTATTTTAATTGTGGTTTGCATTGCTTTTCAACATGTTAATGTATGCGTTTATGTTTGTAAATTATTAATTTACATATATTTTTTTAAGTAAAATCATCATCTTATGGTACTAAAGGTTATATTTCTCTTGTTTGGAGTATAGACATTTTCAATTGACACGTAACAAGGAAAATACTTGATATAGTATTTAAACATCCTCCTTGACCCTGGGCTCCAACACCGCCAGTTGTTGCTCGGAAGTGCTGTTAGCACAGTCAACACTTGCTCCTGTGTTACTGGGGTTCAGTAATGTCAGCTGTTCCCCTGCTGTGTGAACGGCAAAAAGTCCTGCTGCCTCCACCATGTTCTTTCTCATCCCTGGGCTACAACACCGCCAGTTGTTACTCGGAAGTGCTGTTAGCACAGTGAACACTTGCTCCTGTGTTACTGGGGTTCAGTAATGTCAGCTGTTCCCCTGCTGTGTGAACGGCAAAAAGTCCTGCTGCCTCCACCATGTTCTCTTCTCATCCCTGGGCTACAATACCGCCAGTTGTTGCTCGGAAGTGCTGTTAGCACAGTCAACACTTGCTCCTGTGTTACTGGGGTTCAGTAATGTCAGCTGTTCCCCTGCTGTGTGAACGGCAAAAAGTCCTGCTGCCTCCACCATGTTCTCTTCTCATCCCTGGGCTACAATACCGCCAGTTGTTGCTCGGAAGTGCTGTTAGCACAGTCAACACTTGCTCCTGTGTTACTGGGGTTCAGTAATGTCAGCTGTTCCCCTGCTGTGTGAACGGCAAAAAGTCCTGCTGCCTCCACCATGTTCTCTTCTCATCCCTGGGCTACAACACCGCCAGTTGTTGCTCGGAAGTGCTGTTAGCACAGTCAACACTTGCTCCTGTGTTACTGGGGTTCAGTAATGTCAGCTGTTCCCCTGCTGTGTGAACGGCAAAAAGTCCTGCTGCCTCCACCATGTTCTTTTCTCCTGGGCTACAACACCGCCAGTTGTTGCTCGGAAGTGCTGTTAGCACAGTCAACACTTGCTCCTGTGTTACTGGGGTTCAGTAATGTCAGCTGTTCCCTGCTGTGTGAACGGCAAAAAGTCCTGCTGCCTCCACCATGTTCTCTTCTCATCCCTGGGCTACAACACCGCCAGATGTTGCTCGGAAGTGCTGTTAGCACAGTCAACACTTGCTCCTGTGTTACTTGGGTTCAGTAATGTCAGCTGTTCCCCTGCTGTGTGAACGGCAAAAAGTCCTGCTGCCTCCACCATGTTCTCTTCTCATCCTGGGCTACAACACCGCCAGTTGTTGCTCGGAAGTGCTGTTAGCACAGTCAACACTTGCTCCTGTGTTACTGGGGTTCAGTAATGTCAGCTGTTCCCCTGCTGTGTGAACGGCAAAAAGTCTGCTGCCTCCACCATGTTCTCTTCTCATCCTGGGCTACAACACCGCCAGTTGTTGCTCGGAAGTGCTGTTAGCACAGTCAACACTTGCTCCTGTGTTACTGGGGTTCAGTAATGTCAGCTGTTCCCCTGCTGTGTGAACGGCAAAAAGTCCTGCTGCCTCCACCATGTTCTATTCTCATCCCTGGGCAACAACACCACCCGTTGTTGCTCGGAAGTGCTGTTAGCACAGTCAACACTTGCTCCTGTGTTACTGGGGTTCAGTAATGTCAGCTGTTCCCCTGCTGTGTGAACGGCAAAAAGTCCTGCTGCCTCCACCATGTTCTCTTCTCATCCCTGGGCTACAACACCGCCAGTTGTTGCTCGGAAGTGCTGTTAGCACAGTCAACACTTGCTCCTGTGTTACTGGGGTTCAGTAATGTCAGCTGTTCCCCTGCTGTGTGAACGGCAAAAAGTCCTGCTGCCTCCACCATGTTCTTTCTCATCCCTGGGCTACAACACCGCCAGTTGTTGCTGGAAGTGCTGTTAGCACAGTCAACACTTGCTCCTGTGTTACTGGGGTTCAGTAATGTCAGCTGTTCCCTGCTGTGTGAACGGCAAAAAGTCCTGCTGCCTCCACCATGTTCTCTTCTCATCCCTGGGCTACAACACCACCAGTTGTTGCTCGGAAGTGCTGTTAGCACAGTCAACACTTGCTCCTGTGTTACTTGGGTTCAGTAATGTCAGCTGTTCCCTGCTGTGTGAACGGCAAAAAGTCCTGCTGCCTCCACCATGTTCTCTTCTCATCCCTGGGCTACAACACCGCCAGTTGTTGCTCGGAAGTGCTGTTAGCACAGTCAACACTTGCTCCTGTGTTACTGGGGTTCAGTAATGTCAGCTGTTCCCCTGCTGTGTGAACTGCAAAAAGTCCTGCTGCCTCCACCATGTTCTCTTCTCATCCCTGGGCTACAACACCGCCAGTTGTTGCTCGGAAGTGCTGTTAGCACAGTCAACACTTGCTCCTGTGTTACTGGGGTTCAGTAATGTCAGCTGTTCCCCTGCTGTGTGAACGGCAAAAAGTCCTGCTGCCTCCACCATGTTCTATTCTCATCCCTGGGCTACAACACCGCCAGTTGTTGCTCGGAAGTGCTGTTAGCACAGTCAACACTTGCTCCTGTGTTACTGGGGTTCAGTAATGTCAGCTGTTCCCCTGCTGTGTGAACGGCAAAAAGTCCTGCTGCCTCCACCATGTTCTCTTCTCATCCCTGGGCTACAACACCGCCAGTTGTTGCTCGGAAGTGCTGTTAGCACAGTCAACACTTGCTCCTGTGTTACTGGGGTTCAGTAATGTCAGCTGTTCCCCTGCTGTGTGAACGGCAAAAAGTCCTGCTGCCTCCACCATGTTCTCTTCTCATCCCTGGGCTACAACACCGCCAGTTGTTGCTCGGAAGTGCTGTTAGCACAGTCAACACTTGCTCCTGTGTTACTGGGGTTCAGTAATGTCAGCTGTTCCCCTGCTGTGTGAACGGCAAAAAGTCCTGCTGCCTCCACCATGTTCTCTTCTCATCCCTGGGCTACAACACCGCCAGTTGTTGCTCGGAAGTGCTGTTAGCACAGTCAACACTTGCTCCTGTGTTACTGGGGTTCAGTAATGTCAGCTGTTCCCCTGCTGTGTGAACGGCAAAAAGTCCTGCTGCCTCCACCATGTTCTATTCTCATCCCTGGGCTACAACACCGCCAGTTGTTGCTCGGAAGTGCTGTTAGCACAGTCAACACTTGCTCCTGTGTTACTGGGGTTCAGTAATGTCAGCTGTTCCCCTGCTGTGTGAATGGCAAAAAGTCCTGCTGCCTCCACCATGTTCTATTCTCATCCCTGGGCTACAACACCGCCAGTTGTTGCTCGGAAGTGCTGTTAGCACAGTCAACACTTGCTCCTGTGTTACTGGGGTTCAGTAATGTCAGCTGTTCCCCTGCTGTGTGAACGGCAAAAAGTCCTGCTGCCTCCACCATGTTCTATTCTCATCCCTGGGCTACAACACCACCAGTTGTTGCTCGGAAGTGCTGTTAGCACAGTCAACACTTGCTCCTGTGTTACTGGGGTTCAGTAATGTCAGCTGTTCCCTTGCTGTGTGAACGGCAAAAAGTCCTGCTGCCTCCACCATGTTCTCTTCTCATCCCTGGGCTACAACACCGCCAGTTGTTGCTCGGAAGTGCTGTTAGCACAGTCAACACTTGCTCCTGTGTTACTGGGGTTCAGTAATGTCAGCTGTTCCCCTGCTGTGTGAACGGCAAAAAGTCCTGCTGCCTCCACCATGTTCTCTTCTCATCCCTGGGCTACAACACCGCCAGTTGTTGCTCGGAAGTGCTGTTAGCACAGTCAACACTTGCTCCTGTGTTACTGGGGTTCAGTAATGTCAGCTGTTCCCCTGCTGTGTGAACGGCAAAAAGTCCTGCTGCCTCCACCATGTTCTCTTCTCATCCCTGGGCTACAACACCGCCAGTTGTTGCTCGGAAGTGCTGTTAGCACAGTCAACACTTGCTCCTGTGTTACTGGGGTTCAGTAATGTCAGCTGTTCCCCTGCTGTGTGAACGGCAAAAAGTCCTGCTGCCTCCACCATGTTCTATTCTCATCCCTGGGCTACAACACCGCCAGTTGTTGCTCGGAAGTGCTGTTAGCACAGTCAACACTTGCTCCTGTGTTACTGGGGTTCAGTAATGTCAGCTGTTCCCCTGCTGTGTGAACGGCAAAAAGTCCTGCTGCCTCCACCATGTTCTATTCTCATCCCTGGGCTACAACACCACCAGTTGTTGCTCGGAAGTGCTGTTAGCACAGTCAACACTTGCTCCTGTGTTACTGGGGTTCAGTAATGTCAGCTGTTCCCCTGCTGTGTGAACGGCAAAAAGTCCTGCTGCCTCCACCATGTTCTCTTCTCATCCCTGGGCTTCAACACCGCCAGTTGTTGCTCGGAAGTGTCATTGGCACGGGGACTCACTCCTGCCCAGACTGGTTACAGCACGCCATCTGTTTCCTGTCAGTGTAAACGTCACTTAGCCTCCAATAAGTTGTCCTGTCGTGTTGCGGTCGAGTTAGCCGACTCTATGGTGCTTGGAGTTTAGGTGCTTCCTATGTGTGCTGCGGGATATGCAAATAAAGGCTGTTTCCGTTGTGACAATAGGACAATCACCCACTGTAGTACTGTGGGATTCGGTAACTGCGGCCGGCTCGCGGCCTGTCAACTTAAATTTCCATGGGTACCTTCTGCTACCCGTTCGGGTTCCAGTACCGTCAGCTGGTTCTCCGCAGTGCCTTTGGCCTAGGTGCCTCCATCTCGGTATCCGAGTTCCAGCAACGTCTGCTGGTCCTTGGTAGTGCTTTGGAGCACAGGTACCTCCTGCTTAGTAACCGTGTCCCAGTAACGTCAGCTGGTCCTCGGTTGTGCCATTGGCTCTTTTCCTTCTGCTGCCCCTCCGGGTTCCAGCACAGTCAGCTGGTCCTCGTTACTTGCATTGGCTCTTGTACCTTCTGCTACCCGTCCGGGTTCCAGTACCGTCAGCTGGTTCTCCGCAGTGCCTTTGGCCTAGGTGCCTCCATCTCGGTATCCGAGTTCCAGCAACGTCTGCTGGTCCTTGGTAGTGCTTTGGAGCACAGGTACCTCCTGCTTAGTAACCGTGTCCCAGTAACGTCAGCTGGTCCTCGGTTGTGCCATTGGCTCTTTTCCTTCTGCTGCCCCTCCGGGTTCCAGCACAGTCAGCTGGTCCTCGTTACTTGAATTGGCTCTTGTACCTTCTGCTACCCGTCCGGGTTCCAGTACCGTCAGCTGGTTCTCCGCAGTGCCTTTGGCCTAGGTGCCTCCATCTCGGTATCCGAGTTCCAGCAACGTCTGCTGGTCCTTGGTAGTGCTTTGGAGCACAGGTACCTCCTGCTTAGTAACCGTGTCCCAGTAACGTCAGCTGGTCCTCGGTTGTGCCATTGGCTCTTTTCCTTCTGCTGCCCCTCCGGGTTCCAGCACAGTCAGCTGGTCCTCGTTACTTGCATTGGCTCTTGTACCTTCTGCTACCCGTCCGGGTTCCAGTACCGTCAGCTGGTTCTCCGCAGTGCCTTTGGCCTAGGTGCCTCCATCTCGGTATCCGAGTTCCAGCAACGTCTGCTGGTCCTTGGTAGTGCTTTGGAACACAGGTACCTCCTGCTTAGTAACCGTGTCCCAGTAACGTCAGCTGGTCCTCGGTTGTGCCATTGGCTCTTTTCCTTCTGCTGCCCCTCCGGGTTCCAGCACAGTCAGCTGGTCCTCGTTACTTGCATTGACTCTTGTACCTTCTGCTACATTTACAAATTGAAGATTTTTTCAATGCTTTTTTGGGTAATCACTCTGGATCTCCAACAATTAAGACGACGACCCTGATGAACACCCCGAAGAAGATGACGACCACAAGGACGACGAGCATCAAGCCAACCAGCCTAAACACCATCACAAAGAAGAAATAAAAGATTACCAAACAGGACTAAGAAGGTTAAGACAAACTACAAGATACAGAACAAGAGACTTAAGAACAATAAGCAGAAGATCAAAAAGCAGAAGAACATGAAGTATAAGACCAAAATGAAGAGCAAAATATATGCTCTAAATTATAAGCAGAAGAAGACTAAGCAGTGTATGGGGTGAGTCCGTTCCTCCTCTTGGTGCCCCTGGAAAATGCCTGCTGCTGCAGGCTAAACTGAACACGGACAAATACTGTTGTAATTTAAATCTTTTGTGACAGCAAGAACGGAAGGATGAAAAATTCATACTTTGACAGATTACAAGTACAGGATTCTCTGTCACAAATAAGAATATGATGAAGAAGATGAAGTACAATATGAATAAGAATAATAGTTTAATAAGAAAAATATGAGTAATGTTAACAAAAAGATGAATAGCAAGAAGTTTAAGAAGAAGATAAAGAAAGTGAAGATGAAGAATAATTTGATGAAAAAGATGATGCTGCTGAAGATTATGAAGGAGAAAGTGTGTCAAAAGTTAAAAAGGTGAAGAGCATGGAAGTTGTGAAATATACATATTTGCCAAAATAGAAAAAACGTTAACAACATTGTCAATTTCTTCGTCAATCCGAACATCTTTAAAAAAAAAAATATTTATGCTATTCCATTTGATTGGGTTAAACATCTATGCCTTTAATGTCTCCTCAACCTTCCCCAATACATTGTGCATTACTCTTTGTTGTTTTCCTTCATGTACAATTAACCAACAAGGCAAGAATGTTTTTTTTTTTAATTCCGATATTTTGTTTCCATAGACTTACATTGGATTTCCGGTATCGGGTATCGCCGATATTTTTTGGGTATCGGCGATACCATTCCGATTCCGATACTTTTGCATATCGGAAAGTATCGCTCAACTCTAGTTGACATATAGTGCCTTTTTTATGAGACAATCCATCTTATCCTTGAAGAAGGTCATAGGGTCTGATGGTAAGACAAGACAACAGTTTGCATTATTTAGTAATTTTAATACTTCTTTTACATATAAATCATGTGGCCACAAAACAATGTTCCCACCTTTGTCCGCCTCTTGGACCACAAATTCGTTATTGCTACGCAATTTTTGTAATACTCTTCTCTCCTCAATATTAATATTGTTTTATCTATTAGCATCCAGTTTAAGTCCTGCAATAGCTCTTCAAACACTATCAAAAAAAATTTGAACTGCTGGGAATAATGAAAAAGGGGGCGTGGTCTGTGAGGGAGATCTTCTATTGCCCGGAGGGTTTTTGTTTTCTTGCAGGAGTTCCAACAGGTCCTGAAAAACCTGCTTTTCATTATCAGGGAAGGAGTCTACAAGTGAGGGTTGATGGTATAGTAATTTGAAAGTCATCTGGTGTTAGGGTTCAATTTCCCGCTGCTGCACAAGGGGAGTCTCGAACCTGTCCCGCTGCGGTCTCCCATTCATCTCCAGCCGCAGTGGAGCCTGCTCAGCAGAGACGTCAGTCCAAGCGTCTTGCCCACTCCACTACTGTGCAGTGACTTGCTGCTGCCTTTCCTGGATCTGCTATTATAGCCAGTGCTGGAGCAGACGTCTTTGGGACAAAGTCCTGCGTTTTCCCTTCTGAGCATGCCCAGAATGAGATCTCTCATTGGAGATCAGGGTCACATGTTCAGGTGCTGCAGCGGCTCCTATTGGTCCGCCAGGAAGGTCATGTAGCTACATGTGTTTGTAACAGTTTCTCATTGGTCCTTGTTCCTGGAAGGTCCTGTAGCTGTTGCTATAAAAGGGTAGCATGGCTGGGCCGCCATGCGCTAATATCAACCATTGTATGCTATGCGCCAGTGTGGTCATGTGTATGTGTGGATAGGGACCCGGCTGAAATAAGCCACTAGAATACCGACTTAATCGGTGAGGAGTTTGGTATGGTAGCTGGTCAGGGTCGGTGTCCTAGATGCCCTAGATTACCGGCATAACCGGTGAGGAGTTTTGATTGCCGTATTCAGGGTCTGGCGTTCAGACGCCATAGATTGCGGGTGACTCCCGCGAGGACATTAGCACATGATCACGCTTTATGTATGCTTAGCACTTAACTGTGTACCTGAGAGCCTTACAGGACACAGTGCTTTTTCTCAGCGGCCCTGTGACATAACAGGGTTCGCTATCAACGCTAGTCAGCGCCCTAGCGTGTTTTCTTTGCCACTCAGTTGTGTCTAGTGAGTGCGCACACATCGCCATATAGCGCTGTGGCTCTCCTTCTAGCGGCTCTGTGGAGTAACAGAGTTCGCACTCATTGCCACAGCGCATTACGGCGTTTATGTTGGCGACTCTGCGGGATAACAGAGTTTGCTTCTGCGCCATTTTTACTAGCAGCAGGCTCCGCTTGCACGGTGGACCCCGGGCTGCGAACGCACCTTTCTACATTATATATTTGGTGTGTTCCGCAGACCCATAACATCTGGCGGCAAAACAGATATAGGTCTTTTGCCAAAATAAACTTGTTTAAAGTGTTCATGGGTGAGAAAGAAAGGCCTCGTGTTGTCAGGACTCTGAACATTTTTGATCACCTTTTGTGCATTACTGCCCTTTTCCAAGATGGCGTCTTTGGTCTCATGTGCACTGTGTCTTCCTGCTATATAACTCCACCCCAGACTTTAGTCTGTGCTAGAGTATTCTGCCTTGCATCCAGCTCTGACCTCTGGTGGCTCCCTGGCTTTGTACCTGCTCCTGTAAACCTGTTTTATGATCCTGCTACTCTGCTCTGAGTTCCTGCTGCATACATCGGTTTCCAGTAATCCTCCTTCATCTGGCTGCTTTTGTTACTCCCATCTGCATTTGCTGGACATGTAAGCTGTTGCAGCCCTGCGCTGCTTAAAACTGAGACTATACCCAGGCCTCCCTGGTTGAGCTAAAGATATCATTTGAACTTCCTACCTGTGCTTGGACTAAACTAAGACTTAGCCGTGTCAAGTATCCTCAAGTTTAACTGTGCTTCATAGACTCTCTGCTTGATTGCATTTCTCTCTGAAGTTTCCTATAGACTGTTAAGCTGCATTTATTATCTACACCAAGTGTTGTGGACTTGAACTTTGCTTTGCACCTGTATGAATCACCGTGTGATAATATAGACTTTTCCACTTATAAGACTGTGTCCTGTAGATGTCTTGTTCCACGCAAGAAGTCTCCTGAGTTATCCCCTATAATTATTACACGTGTCAATACTGATATTTCAAGATCCGATAGACTGTAGGAGGAAAGGTTTAGAATCTGTAATCTACCTGTTGCTGAAGATTCCGATGTAGAGGCAAAAGTAGTCATCATCTGTGATTGAATCTGGTTTCCCTCTTGTATGTTGGTGACCACTTTTTGTAACCTCTGCCCTATCTCTATATCGGAAGAAGCTTTCCGTCTCCCCCTCCTCCTGTGCCACCTTCGGTATCGCTCTGTTCCGAAGATAAAAAATCACTTGAAGACATCTCATGTCTCAATGTTGGTTCAATAGAATTTATACCAGAATTTTTCGGATCTACAGTAGCATAACGTCTATTGCCATGGTGTACCCATTTAAAGGCCTGGTCCTTATCAAAATCCTTTTTGTCTCAATGAAATTTATTCTTTTTTTCATTAATTACATCTTTTTCAAATTGGTCAATAGTAGTTTTAAGTTTTTTCATAAAAAGGGGTAACCACAATATTATATTCCATTGTACCCTTTCATAGTGGCATGGACATTAATTGTTCAGAGATACATTGACTATACATGTTATTTGTAGGTGCTAGCTGGCATTTTGCAGTTCCTGCATGTAATAGTTACATATTATGTAACCACCCCCCCTTTTTAAATGTTTTTGCATTTTATTTGTGGTGCTGAATGTACTAATACAATTTGTAATCTTCTATGGTGATCCCTGCTTCGATGTATGTCTCCTTATCCTTGGTTGCAAAGAGTATACTAGCTCATCACTAATTACAAGCAAACAGGTCACAGGTGAGGATGTTACCTTTAGTAGCCATTCAAACCCATTTGTGTCAACTTCTGTGCATATTATCAGGCCAAAATCAAAGGGTATGTAAACTTTTGATCAGGGTCATTTGGATGTTTTGGTTGTCATTATGATTTAAAAAGAGAAAACACAGTAGTTTGACAATATATGACTTCACCCAACCACTAACCATGAGTGGAGAAAAAGTTTTGAGTTATCATTCATATTCTCTGAAAAAAGGCCAAGAAAGTAAAAATTCTGCTGGGGTATGTAAACTTTTGTGCACAACTGTATGTTTTATTGTCAGTCTGTAAAAGAAGCATAATACTCTGACAACATTGTTATCAGCAGTGACCTGGGAGTCATAGATGTGTCCATGGTCTTCCCCATGCTTTTCCTATCCCATTTTAGTAGTGTTTCCATCCATTTCAGCGATGTTACGGCCCCTAGACCTACTGGTTGGATCTGCTGGAAAAATGCTTGAGTTTCCCATTGACTTCAAGTTATGCTCGCTGCTCGAAACTAGCGCCTCAGCATTAGGATTTCCTTGATTTGAGTAATAAGCACCAGAGCATTTTAGTGCTCGCCCATCACTAATGATAATCCGAAAAACGTCATAGCTGGGCATTATGGGAAAAACCGAGCTGGCAATGCAAAATGACAAGTTTGAAAAAAAGACCTAGGTCCATCAAGTTCAACCTTTCTCCACCAATTATACATTTTATCAGTAAATTAACTATAACACACAACATGCCTGTTCTCTGATACTTTAACAATGTGGGAAATGGTGCCGCTCATCTTTTTTTCTTGTAAACCACAAATTGAATCTGAAAATGTTCAAATTTCTGTGAAACTGCAAATTTCAGAAAATTTTCTTACCATGAAAAATACTCAATCTCCATAATAGAAAGCAGTTACATGTGGAAAGAGTGACAAGTAAGCTTGAAAATATGAAGTTAAGGAGGGGAACATGAAACAGCATGTACAATATTATAACCAATTATCACCTACCATTTATTTAGATTAAAAAAGTAGAGAATAATATATTTTTGCATTGTATAACATTGGCAGTACTCTTTGCTTCCATCATCTGCCATCTAGTGGTTCTAAGTGAAAACTCAAACATAAACTATATTCCATATGTCAAACTCAATACTTTGGTTTTTTTTATTGTACAAAAATTAGTACTGTACATAGAACCCACTCAGGTGACATAATTTGTGTTAAGTTCATTTATCAATTGTGCATATTTCAAGGCTCAGTGAAAGTGATTCAGCATGCGATAAAAAATCAAACAAAGCACATGATAAATTCTCATGATTCCAGGTTGCTAATGAATCTTTGCAGAAGATCAAGGTAAACACAAATACAATAAAATGCAGAAGATCATTGCAAAATGGTTTAAAATAAAAAAATAAAAAATAAAGGCTTGAACAACATCAATAGATAGGACCGAAGTCCCATGGAAAATCATTACACAAAGTCCATATCATGTGGATAATATTTATTGATTGTACCACTATTAAAATGGTCTTTGGAAAGTCTAGATAATAAAACTATCATCACAGAAAAAAAGTATACCATGCTAATCTAGTCACAATTCCTATATTGCAGACCAGTCACAATGATAAACAGTATATAAAAAAAGTTTATACACCACTGTTAAAATGCCAAGTTTTTGTCATGTCAAAAAAATCATACCAGGAAGAATAATTTCAGAACTTTTTCCACCTTTAATATCACCTACAATCTGTACAATTCAACTGAAAAACAAACAAATATTTTCTGCTGGAAAAATATATGCCTTGACCTTCTATACTATTCCGGGTTTTTGGCGCAACGCCCGAATTCCACAGCTGCAGGTCTTAAAGGGAACCTAATCAACAAACCCACATATGAAAACAAGTGCACACAAAGGTCTCATAAAAGCTAACAATTTATTAAATATACTTAAAAAATATATTTTTTAAATGCAAAAGACATACATATATGAATGCAGAATGTTCCTAGAAGAGGCACCAATAACAAGTATAAAGTAAGAGATGTAAAGTAACATGACAGATTCCAAATCGGGCAAAGGACTAGTGATGAGCGAGTGTATTCGTTGCTTGCATTTTCCCGAGCATGCTCTGGTGTCCTCCGATTATTTGGGCGTGCTCGAAGATTTTGTTTGTGTTGCCGTAGCTGCATGATTTGCGAATGCTAAACAGCCTGAATACATGCGGCGATTTCCTAACAAACAGGCAATCCCCACATGTATTCAAGCTGTCTAGCAGTCGCAAATCATGCAGCTACGGCAACACAAACTAAATCTCTGAGCACGCCCAAATACTTGGAGGACACCCGAGCAATGAGTATACTCGCTCATCACTACAAAGGACCCCATCTACTGTATGTAATAATCCAAGTCAAATAACAAGTGTCATGTCTGGTACTAAATAATTTAGTGAAAAATTGCATAAGGTAAGTACTTACACAAAAGATGGTGTGTCAGTGAAAGGGTGTCTAGTATTTGCATCCTGGTCCACCTGCCCCAATGCACGTTTCACCCAGGCTTCGTCAGCAAGCAGGCGGCAGCGCCTGCGCTGCAACATGATCTCATCTATAATATGCATTAAATTGTTTTATACATATACATTTATTCTAGAAAAAATATCTTTCTAAGGCTGGTTTCATATTAGCGTTGCACTGACCTGGTCGGTCAGCGCACGTCCGCCACTAAGCTCTGCCCCCGGCCGCGCCTCCTCCCGATCGCTCCGCCTATGGGCGCATGACGCTGCATGTGACCTGCGCACCCTTCTGGGCCCTGCCATGCACCCAAACAGTGGTTCCTCCCAACATATGGGGTATCAGCGTACTCAGGACAAATTGCACACCAATTTTGGGGTTCTAATTTCTCCTGTTACCCTTGGGAAAATAAAAAATAGCTGGCTAAAAAATAATTTTTGAGGAAAAAATGATTTTTTTATTTTCACGGCTCTACGCTATAAACTTCTGTGAAGCACTTGCAGGTTCAAAGTGCTCACCACACATCTAGATAAGTTCCTTAGGGGGTCTAGTTTCCAAAATGGGTTCACTTGTTGGGGGTTTCTACTGTTTAGGCACATCAGGGGCTCTCCAAACGCGACATGGCGTCCAGGCAATTCTGTGTTGAAAAAGTTAAACGGCTTTCCTTCCCTTGCGACCTCTACGTGCGCCCAAAAAGTGGTTTACCCCCACATATGGGGTATCAGCGTATTCAGGAGAAATTGGACAACAAATTTTGTGGTGCATTTTCTCTTTTAACACTTGTGAAAATAAAAAAAATTGGTTCTGAAGTAAATTGTTTTCAAAAAAGTTAAATGTTAATTTTTTCCTTTCATATTGCTTCAGTTCCTGTGAAGCAAGTAAAGGGTTAATAAACTTTTTGAATGTGATTTTGAGCACCTTGAGGGGTGCAGTTTTTAGAATGGTGTCACTTTTGGCTATTTTCTTTCATATAGACCCCTCAAAGTGACTTCAAATGTGAGGTGGTCCTTAAAAAAAAGGTGTTGTAAAAACGTGAAATCGCTCTTCAAATTTAACCCTTATAACTTCATAACAAAAAAAATTTTGTTTCCAGATTGAGTTGATGAAAAGTAGACATGTGGGAAATGTTATTTATTAAGATATTTGTGTGACATAGCTCTCTAATTTAAGGGCATAAAAATTAAAAGTTTGAAACTCAAAATTTTCGCCATATTTCCATTTTTTTCATAAATAAACGCAAGTCATATAAATATTTTTTTACCACTAGCGTGAAGTAATATATGTCACGAAAAAACAGTCTCAGAATCAGAGGGATTCGTTAAAGCGTTCCAGAGTTATAACCTCATAAAGTGACAGTGGTCAGAATTGTAAAAATTGGCCCGGTCATTAAGCTGCAAATTGGCTCTGTCACTAAGGGGTTAAAGTTCAAGAATTTAGACCGATCCCCAAAAAATAAATCAGGAATAGGGATCTTAGGTTCTACAGCAGACGACTGAGTGAGATAGACAGAAATTCTCTGAACTTCAGCAGCGAGCTGCTCAACACAATCGGACAAATGCTTAATTTCTATTGAAGAAAAACTCCTCCTACGGCCCCCAGAGAAAAAGGGACAATATATATAAAAAATTTCTGAAACTTTTTTTTTTTTTTACTATTCTTTCCTTTTTTTGAGTACCATAGAATTTTACAGTCAGGCCGGTGATTCTGTTATGATTTGGTAGCCGAGGAGGACAGTAGCGAAAATAGCCAAGGCAGCCAGACGCCCAGAGAGAGGTTGGTAACTAGCGGATTGCAGACCCCTAAACTAACCGCACAACTAGAAGTAGCCGTGGGATGTGCCTACGATGACCTAGATGCCTCGACACAGCTGGAGAGTTAACTAAGCCTAAAGAGAGAAAGGGGAAAGCTAACTGCCCCGGAGTAGTGCCCCAAAGGAATAGATAGCCCCCACACATATATTGGCGGTGAGACAAGATGAAATACAAACGCAGGCAGAAAATAGAGCAAGCAAACGCTGGGGCCCAAAACTATCTAGATAGGACAGGACAGGAAAGAAAACTGTCTGCAATCCAGCAAAAAACCTTAGGAAAAATTCCAACACTTCTGAATTCCAAAAAATACTGAAACCACACGATCTCTCCCCCGCTAGATCAGAACTCTGGTGTGAACAGGTAGCTAACCAGCAGATACTGAAATAACAGGGACTGAACACATAAACAGTGGTAAATTAGAAACAGAGACCAGCGCAGGCCCCAGCCGGGGAACCTGGCTGACATCACTCCAGCAGGGCAGAAAAACAAAAGGAAAACAAAAGCTACAGAAACAAGCAGCAGACAACTTATCTGAAAGTTGCAGGAGAAAGCAGGAAGCAAGCTGACTTCCAAATGGGACGAGGAAGAACAAATCACTGGCTAGGATCATGGGAAGGTAGCTCACTTATATTCCCCAGTCAGTCCCACCGAATTGCCACTCATCACCCCCAGGTGAAGGACTTCTGTTAACCAAAGCAGCTTCAATATTATCAGCAGCCACCAGAGTGAGCCCAGACTCTGAAGTCAGATCCAGAGTGTTCACAACAGGAAATGCACAACAAAACAAATGAGGAACGAATGGGTGGAAACTGGAGTCAACATCTGTGACCGAACTCTAAGAAACCGCCTAAAGGAAATGGGATTTACATACAGAAAAGCTAAACGAAAGTCATCATTAACACCTAGACAGAAAAAAACAAGGTTACAATGGGCTAAGGAAAAGCAATCGTGGACTGTGGATGACTGGATGAAAGTCATATTCAGTGATGAATCGCGAATCTGCATTGAGCAAGGTGATGATGCTGGAACTTTTGTTTGGTGCCGTTCCAATGAGATTTATAAAGATGACTGCCTGAAGAGAACATGCAAATTTCCACAGTCATTGATGATATGGGGCTGCAAGTCAGGTAAAGGCACTGGGGAGATGGCTGTCATTACATCTCCAATAAATGCACAAGTTTTTGTTGATATTTTGGACACTTTTCTTATCCCATCAATTGAAAGGATGTTTGGGATGATGAAATCATTTTTCAAGATGATAATGCATCCTGCCATAGAGTAAAAACTGTGAAAGCATTCCTTGATAAGAGACACATAAGGTCAATGTCATGACCTACAAATAGTTCGGATCTCAATCCAATTGAAAATCTTTGGTGGAAGTTGAAGAAAATGGTCCATGACAAGGCTCCAACCTGCTAAGCTAATCTGGCAACAGCAATCAGAGAAAGTTGGAGCCAGATTGATGAAGAGTACTGTTTGACACTCATTAAGTCCATGCCTCAGAGACTGCAAGCTGTTGTAAAAGCCAGAGGTGGTCCAACAAAATACTAGTGATGTGTTGGAGTGTTTTTTTGATTGTTTGTTTTTCATGATTCCATAATTTTTTCCCTCAGAATTGAGTGATTCCATAATTTTTTCCCTATGCTTGGTTAAAAAAATAACCATTACTGACTACCACATTATTTGTTCTTGATTTCTTTTAGTGTTTCTTAAAGGCAGAAAGTTGCCATTTGAAATGACTTCAGTTTTGTGCCATGTCTGTGATCTGTTTTTTTTCAACAAAATAAAACAGCTGAATGAACATCCTCCAAGGTCAGTGATTCCATAATTTTTGCCAGGGGTTGTATATCACAAAAAGTACTCTAGACAATGGAACATTGTATGGGTGAGAAATGTATCCAAACAAAATGTTTAAACTTTTTTTTGAGTGTTATATATCACGGTAATGTACCCCAGACCACGGAATACTGAGAAATTTAACCCAGAAAACTTTTTGAATGCTTTTTTGGAGCTATAGATATCACAGTAATGTTACCCAGATCACGGAATACTGTATGGATGAGAAATTTTACACAGCAAAATTTTTGAATGCTTTTTTGGAGCGATAGATATGACAGTAATGTATCCCAGACAATGGAACAATGTATGGGTGAGAAATTTAACCCAAAAAAAATTTTAAGCGCTTTTTTTGGAGTGTTATATATCACAAAAATGTACGACAGCCATGGAATACTGCATGGCTGAGAAATTTAACTTAGAAAAATGTTTAAACACTTTTTTATAGTGATAGATATCACAAATATACTCCACACCATGGAATTCTGTATGGTTGAGAAATTTAACCCAACAAAATTTTTAAATGCTTTTTTTGGAGTGTTATATATCACAAAAATGTACCAAAGCCATGGAATACTGTATGGCTGAGAACTTTAACTTAGAAAAATGTTTAAACAATTTTTTGTAGTGTTAGATATAGCAAAATGTACTCCACACCACGGAATGCTGTATGGCTGAGAAATTTAACCCATCAAAACTTTTGAGCGCTTTTTTTGAATGTTATATCTCACAAAAATGTATTCAAGGCAACAAAATATTATATGGGTGAGAGATTTAACCCAACAATATTTTAAATGCTTTTTTTGAAGTGTTATAGATCACAAAAATGTGATCAATAGATCAATCAGTCAATAGAATACTGTATGGATGAGAAATTTAACTGAACAAAATTTTTAGACACTTTTTTTGAAATGTTATATATCACAAAAATGTAACCCAAACTATGAAATATTCTATGGCTGAGAAATTTAACCCAGAAAATATATTAAATATGTTTTTGAAGTGATTGATATCATAGTAATATACCCCAGACAACGGAATACTGTATGGCTTAGAAATTTAACCCAGAAAAATATTTAAATGCTTTTTTGGAGTGATAGGTATCACAGTAATTTACCTCAGATCACGAAATAATGCATGGGTGAGTAATTTTTCCCGAAATTTTTTTAAACGCTTTTTAGAAGTATTAGATACCACAGAAATGTACTCCACACTGCAAAATTTTTTATAAGTGAGTAATTGAACGCAGAAAAAGTTTAAAATGCTTTTTTGTAGTGTTAGATATCACGTAAATGTATCCCACACCATAAAATAGTGCATGTCTGAGAAATTTAACCCAGAAACATTTTTTTATTCTATTTTTGAGTGTTATAAATCATAAAATATAAGCGAGACCATGGAATACTGTATGGCTGAGAAATTTAACACAGAAAATTTTTAAACCGCTTTATTAGAGGGATAGATATCACAACAACCAGTTATGGTAATCACAGATCATAAGAATCTCGTATATCTAGAGTCTGCAAAATATCTAAAACCTCGACAGGCAAGATGGGCAATGTTCTTTAACAATTTTAACTTTTTGTTACAATTAGGCTGGAAGACAAGAGCATTAAGGTTGATGCCTTATCTCATTGTTTTCCTTGGGGTGGAGACAATTGAAAACTGATTCATATGCTATAAAAAGGGGTTGTTAATGTTTCTATATGATCTATATGCTCCAATCTTGAAAAAGAGGTTGTTGACGCTCAGGGGGATGCCCTTGCTTTCTGTCTGTTACGTAAAATGTTTGTGCCTGTGAATCTCCATCCGAGTGTTCTTAGTGAACTTCATGATTCAGTCTTGGCCGTACATCCCGGTAATAAAGCCACCACAGATCTTACTCAGCATCTTTGGTGGTCAGGAGTACATGAAGGAATATTAAGTTGAAGGTTCCCTCTTGGAAACTGGGTCCTAGGTTCATCGGTCCCTATAAGATTGTGGCTGTCGTCATTCCCATAGCATTCCACCTTGCTTTGCCGCTCACTTTTTGGATCCATAATGTGTTTCATCGATCTCTGCTCAAAAATATGTTGTGTCCTCTGTACCATCACCGCTACTGCCATCTCCAGTCATTGTGGATGGAAATTTGAGACTTCAAATAGCCAAGATCATTGATTCTTGCTTAGTTCGTTGGTTGCTTCAGTATCTGGAACACTGGAAGGGATACAGTCCTGAAGAAAGGATGGGAGTACCTGCATCCGACATCCATGTGGCCAGGCTGATCCAATCTTTTCACATGACACATCCTGATAAACATGGTTCTGAGGTTCCTGAGGTCCCTCGTAGAAAGGGGGGTTATTGTCTCGGGTTTACAACAGCATCTAATTTTTCCTACTCTTGCACTGGTTAGAAGCCCTTCACCTTCTTATTAAATGGTGTAAATTTATTTTGGTAATGCAGGGGTTAATCTGCTCAGTTGAGAGCTCCTGGAGCGCTTAGGTTCTCAGCTGTGCACTGTTAGTTACTCCAATCTCCTATAAAAACTGGGTCTTGGCTAGCACTCATTATGCTGCATATTGTTGGTTATCACGGGAGAAGGCATTTGGTAGATTAATCTGTGACTGTTGCTAGGTTTTGAGTGTGTGATAATTCCCTTTCTTCTCCTACCCTGGTTTAACCCCAGTCCTAATCTGTGTCTAGTATTAAAACCTTACCATGTATAAATCGACATCAATGTGATTAAGGGCAGAGCAGGATACCCATCTGTGGGAACTTATACAGATGACTGAGACACCCATCCTTGGGAAGTGATACAGATTAAATACTAGAGGAATTTTTCTAACTCCTTTCCCATTCATGTCTAGTGCAGCAAAATAGGACAAAACCAACATACATATACAATGCAAGCTCACTGCAGATTTGGCACCATCATCAAATGACACCCTGCTGCAATAATCACGATTGGTATTAGCACCGATCACAGCCATTCAACGTTATAGATAGTGTAGGGATCCGCTCTTGTAGGCAGGGGCCGGGCCGCAGTAATGAGGCAAACACGCAGGCTTTCAATTCAAAGTTCAGTGGTTTTATTAACGGGTTCAACAGTCCAGATAAAAAAATAAAAAAATAGAACATAACATACTCCAGTTTGGAGAACCACTGGTCCCAGACTGACCCTTGTTGGGACGGGCTTAACTAAGCGGCTGCAGGCCAGCAGGGACCGCCAGGTGCCATTCCGGGTGGTCTGGTACTCGCTTCCTGGTGCACACTGACACACTGTAACAGAAATCACTTCTTCCAGGCTGACTCCAGCCAAACTCCTTCCTTCCACACCCACATACTACAACAGCTCCTTGTAGGCCTAGTCCACACCCTCAGGTGAGGTACACATCAGCTGACCTGATCACGTGACTATGACCTCATCACAGGTCCTTGTGATCAGGGAAAATCCTGACCAAACTTCTGTCTGCTAGGAGAAATATATCTCCCATCCAGCAAGACCCCCTCTGGTGTACCATAATAGTGACAGCAATATATAGTTGTGTGAGTGAAGGAGCTCCCACTTTATGCCTATTAGAACCCCTCAATTGAAAGGCATCACTGAAAACGTCATCTCATCTTGCAATGAATGTGCAATAGATCCCTGGATTAGATCTATTAAATTTGGACACTGACTTCTGTTAGCGAAGCCATTGCAGTTTTCACAATAATACCTGATTATTCCCATGAAATGTTTCAAGATGAAATGTAAGTAGTGGTTAAGCATGTTGACCAATAAAAGTGAGAGGAAGGAAAGACATACCGTATATACTCGTGTATAAGCCAAGATTTTCAGCCCATTTTTTAGGGCTGAAAGTCCCCCTCTCGGCTTATACGCGGGTCATATACGGGGGTCGGCGGGGGAGAGGGAGCGGGGGTGTCGGATCATACTCACCCATTCCGCCGGCGCGGTCCCTGCAGCCCCCCTGCTTCTCCCACGATCTCCGGCTCTTTCTTGCAGCAGTCACATGGTACTGCTCATTAAAGTCATGAATATGCACATATTCATGACTTTAATGAGCGGTGTGACCGCTGTAGGATGGAAGCGCTGCGGAGACCGCCGGGAGAAGGAGAGGCTGCAGAGACCGCCGGGAGAAGAGGAGAGGCTGCAGAGAGAGACGCGCCGGCAGAGGGGTGAGTATAGTGATATTCACCTGTCCCGTCCACCGCTGCACGCTGCTCCGACCTCCTCGTCCGACTCCTCTGGCTGTGAATGATCAGGCAGAAAGCACGATGACGTCGTTAGTGCTTGCCGCGCCCCCTGCCTGATCATTCACTGCCGAGGACCCGGAAGAGGGATCAGTGCAGCGGTGGAGCGGTCCAGTGACATTTAAATATCTCAGGTGCCGGGGTCCTGAGCGAGCGGTGACACCGGCACCTGGCCCCCAGCGACGAGAGGTGAGTATGTCATTTTTTTTGCAGCAGCAGCAGCGCGGCAGCATAAGGGACGTATACTATGGGGCATAATCAGTGTCGGACTGGCCCACCGGAGAACCGGAGGATTCTCTGGTGGGCCCTGGCATCTTGGGGGCCCTGGCACCTGCTGGCATACAGGGGCCAGTTGCCTAGGGCCCCCGCTGCTCCAGGGGCCCCCAGCCGGTGGCGTGTCGCTAATAGCGGCACACCACGCAGCTGCCATGGGGGCCCGTGCCAGCGGAGCAGCAGCGGGTGACAGGAGGCAGGAGCCCCTGTCCCCGCTGCTAAAGAGAAATGAATATTCACTGCTTTCCACGCCCACATGGGCATGGGAAGCAGTGAATATCATTACTTACCTGTAACCCGCTCCAACCGCCGAGCACCGCTGTGTCCTCGGGTCCTCTTGCTGCGATGTTCAGGCAGAGGGCGCGATGACGTCATTAGTGAGCGCCGCACCCCCTGCCTAAGCATTCATTGCCCGAGGACCGAAGACAGCGGCGCTCAGCAGTGGACCCGGTGACAGGTAAATATCGCAGGTGCTGGGGCCCTGAGCCAGCGGTGACACCGGCACCTGTCACCCATAGCGCGCCGGTGTCCCCGCCTGCTCAGGACACCGGCACTTGGCCCCCAGCGACGAAAGGTGAGTATGTCTTTTTTTTTTTTTTTTTGCAGCATCTATGGGGGCACAGTCTGTGGAGCATCTATGGGGGCATAATCTGTGGAGCATCTATGGGGGCATAATCTATGGGGGCATAATCTAGGGGGGCATAATCTGTGGAGCATTTATGGGGGCATAATCTATGGGGGCATAATCTGTGGAGCATTTATGGGGGCATAATCTATGGGGGCATAATCTGTGGAGCATTTATGGGGGTATAATCTATGGGGGCATAATCTGTGGAGCATTTATGGGGGCATAATCTATGGGGGCATAATCTGTGGAGCATTTATGGGGGCATAATCTATGGGGGCATAATCTAAGGAGCATCTATGGTGGCATAATCTAAGGAGCATTTATGGGGGCATAATCTATGGGGCATAATCTATGGTGGCATAATCCATGGGGGCATAATCTATGGGGGCATAATCTGTGGAGCATTTATGGGGGCATAATCTATGGGGGCATAATCTGTGGAGGATTTATGGGGGTATAATCTATGGGGGCATAATCTGTGGAGCATTTATGGGGGCATAATCTGTGGAGCATTTATGGGGGCATAATCTATGGGGGCATAATCTAAGGAGCATCTATGGGGGCATAATCTGTGGAGCATTTCTGGGGGTATAATCTATGGGGCATAATCTAAGGAGCATTTATGGGGGCATAATCTATGGAGCATCTATAGCGGCATAATCTATGGGGGCATAATCTAAGGAGCATTTATGGGGCATAATCTATGGGGGCATAATCTGTGGAGCATTTATGGGGGCATAATCTATGGGGGCATAATCTGTGGAGCATTTAAGGGGGCATAATCTATGGGGGCATAATCTGTGGAGCATTTATGGGGGCACAATCTATGGAGTTTCTATGGGGGCTTAAACTAAGGAGCACTTATGGGGGCATAATCTATGGAGCATCTATGGGGGCATAATCTATGGAGCATTTATGGGGGCACAATCTATGGAGCTTCTATGGGGGCATAATCTATGGAGCATCTATGGGGGCATAATCTAAGGAGCATTTATGGGGGCACAATCTATGGAGCTTCTATGGGGGCATAATCTAAGGAGCATCTATGGGGGCATAATCTAAGGAGCATCTATGGGGGCACAATCTATGGGGGCACAATCTATGGGGGCATAATCTATGGGGGCATAATCTATGGAGCATCTATGGGGGCATAATCTATGGAGCATCTATGAGGGCACAATCTGTGGAGCATCTATGGGGGCACAATCTATGGGGGCATAATACATGGGCAGCATATGGGGCACAATCTATGGAGCATCTTGTGGGGCATAATACATGGGGCAGCATATGGGGCATAATCTCATTTTCCACCCTAGGCTTATACTCGAGTCGATAAGGTTTCCCATTTTTTTGTGGCAAAATTAGGGGGGTCGGCTTATACTCGAGTATATATGGTATCTATCTATTATCTATCTATATATATAGCATTATACCCTATGAGGGGGGGCAGCATTATCCTCTATGAGGGGGCAGCATTATCCCCTATGGGGGGCAGCATTATCCCCTATGAGGGGGCTGCTTTATAATCTATGAGGGAGGCTACCCCAACTCCTGCTACATAATTAAGACATGTACTACCTTATATTATACCCTGATATTGGTGTGTTTTACTGCACAATTTGTGGTCTTGTATTTATTTCTATGTAGCTACATAGTGGGCCCCAAGAATGATTTTCTCTGGTGGGCCCAAGTTGTTCCAGTCCGACGCTGGGCATAATCTGTGGAGCATATGGGAGCATAATATGGAGCATATGGGGGCATAATCTGTGGATCATACGGGGGCATAATCTGTGCAGCATATGGGGGTCTAATCTGGAGCATATGGGGGCATAATCTGTGGATCATACGGGGGCATAATCTGTGCAGCATATGGGGGCATAATCTGGAGCATATGGGGGCATAATCTGTGCAGCATACGGGGGCATAATCTGTGCATCATATGGGGGCATAATCTGGAGCATATGGGGCATAATCTGGAGCATATGGGGCATAATCTGTGCAGCATATGGGAACATAATCTGTGGATCATATGGGGGCATAATCTGGAGCATATGGGCATAATCTGTGCAGCATATGGAGGCATAATCTGGAGCATATGGGCATAATCTGTGGAGCATATGGGGGCATAATCTGTGCAGCATATGGTTGCATAATCTGGAGCATATGGGGGCATAATCTGGAGCACATGGGGCATAATCTGTGGAGCATATGGAGGCATAATCTGTGGAGCATATGGGGGCATAATCTGTGCAGCATATGGCGGCATAATCTGTGGATCATACGGGGGCATAATCAGGGGAGCATATGGGGGCATAATCTGTGCATCATATGGGGGCATAATCTGTGCAGTTTATGGGGGCCTAATCTATGGAGCATATAGGGGCATAATCATTTTTCACCCTAGGCTTATACGCGAGTTAATAAGTTTTCCCAGTTTTTTGTGGCAAAATTAGGGGGTCGGCTTATACACAGGTCGGCTTATACATGAGTATATACGGTACCTATTCTGTATTTTGTTGTCAGGCAGCATTCTAAAGGAAGCATTAAAATGAATGGGGCCATCTTGACCTCTGTCTTTCCAAAACGTCAGGTCATAGAGCTATTTATGCTGTTTTGCAGTTCATGTAACACATGACACTGACACTTCCGGACTGAAATGAAAACTTTTGTCCTTTACATCTCATCATACATTCCCTTCTAATTAGGAAGGTGGATAGACTAAATGTACAGGTATAAGCCTGACTAGAGAAGTGAAAACAATGTATTTGGATTCCTGCACTCACAAGTGGTAGATAATTACGGATCGTGAAGCTATAAGTACATGGTGCATATTTTTAGCCTTCCATGACATTCTTCTACTATTGTCACTGTGTTAATGTCATGGTGTGTAAATAGCAGTAAAGTTAATCTAGGCTCCAGTGACAAGGTGTGTATTAAGGTTCTTCATACGAACCTAAACTAAGCAGGCAAGTAAGCATTTCACAAATCGACTAAAGCAAGACTATGTACAAGACTGACCCTGCTCATTTTATAAGGGTTTTATTATAAACCTCAGATGAGTAGCTTAACAGACCTAGGTATCAATACCATATCTCACATTAAATGTATAAATGTACACACTTTACTCTTTACTCTACAACTTTGAAACTGCAAGATCAAGAAGGAAAAGTTGTGGAATAATGGAAATCACAGGATCAATAGACATGCTAATGATGTGCAAATGGTGAATTTTTCAAAACATCTTATTTTTCAAAAAATCTTATTTTAGCCAGTATTAAGTATGAATGACACACACAGAAATAATGAAAACAGGAAAGAGGAAGAACCATCAGCTCACCGAAAGACCTAGGTTTTCTTTTGTTGCCTTCCGCTACCATGTTGACTGCACTTGCACACATGGATCTTTAAGATGGCAAATTTGTTTGTAACTGACAATGAAATCCCAGATGTGTTTGATGGGAGACAAGTCTGTAGATGCTGCAGACCATGGTAGCACGTTTAGGCTCTGTAGGCTGCTCACAGTAGCACAAGCAACATGTGGTCTTGCATTGTCATTTTAAAAATGGCTCCTGAAATATTTTGGAAAAATGACTGTACCACTGGTTTTACCTGTTTTTACGTCCAATCAATATGCCTATAGTGTCATTGTACCTGTAAAGAAGATTAAAAGGGTCTGGCTACCGTACATTATTCCACCACACATTGTAATCCTGGGAGCCTCTTCATGGTGTTCAGAAAGGTATCCACCATGTTGGGTGAGATGCAAACATCCACAGCAACTATACTGGTGCATACTAGGATCCAGGTGAAATATAGCTAGTTTCAGTAGTTTATCTGGGAAAATGTGAAAATGTGACCTGTGTAGTGCCACTGAAAGAATGGAAAACATCAAGATCAGCCTTATAGAAGAGCCCCAGATGAGTCAGCTACAGAGGTATGAAGAAGAAAGAAAGGTGTGAACCAGGTACCAGTTAAAAGATCCTGTTGCTGAGCCAGAAAAAAGTGCCTGTGTACATTCCTTGCTGTGAAAAGAGATTATCCTTGTTGATAGTCCTCTAAAGGTCAAAGGAAGGCCTGAATTGAACTGTGAAGACAAATAAGCAATATTTTGATTTCAGTTTTCATTTTTGTTGCACACTTTCACCCTTTTCTTCTGAATAAATGGTACTTATCAGTTGGAGGGTTCTACACTCTCAGCTAGGGACTGTGACCTACCAGTGTTCTTCCACCCATTGTTTGCAAAGACTATATGTCTGAAAAGCTTTTGTGATGTCCAAGTGTTCAGAAGAATTATTAAAGATGTTGTCTAATACTCAGACAACCCCTTATCAATCACCACATTCTCCCACGTAAAATAATAAGCCTGTACTCACTTCTGGTTCTAGTGACGTTGGTGCCGGGTTTCCAGAGGCTTATCAGTCAGTGGCCATCTCACTCTCACTTCCTTACTGCAGACTTAACTGATATCTGTAAGAAGTGAGAGTTGCTGCTGCTCATTGATTTCCTCCATATGTCAGTTACATCCGAAAGAAGTAAGAATGAAGTGGACCATTAGCAGCTGCTGATTGGGTGTAGGATTCACATATCAAAATAATGTCACACACGAGCCCTGTGAGACCTGGTGCCACCGCCATGTAAAAAAGTAGATGACTGACATCCTTTTGAAGAGATTGCTGACATGACCTAATATTTTAATTGTTCTAGGTTGCATGATGTACAGGTGTTACTTAATATTAATACATTGTTTTGTGATGTTTTAATGTAGTATTGTAACGGAAAGGCCGGAGTCACACTAGCGAGAAATACGGACCAGTGCAATGCGAGAAAAAATCTCATTGCACTCGGACCAATGTTAATCTATGGGGCAGCTCCCAGCAGCCGTTTTTTTCTCGGCCGTTTTTTACTGGCTGAGAAAATCGCACATGCTGCGATTGTCATATATTACGCCCGTAATACGCCAATGCAAGTCTATGGGGCGAGAAAAATCCAGATTACACACGGACCACACGTGTAACTTGCGAGAAATACGCACCGGTGTCCTTTAGAAAAGCCAGCAATTCAGTGCGCTATACTGTAAAATCACACTGACATGTTTAATAAAGAATGGAAAGAATAGATATACACACATATAATACATATATATATATATATATATATATATATATATATACAGTACAGACCAAAAGTTTGGACACAACTTCTCATTCAAAGATTTTTCTGTATTTTCATGACTATGAAAATTGTAGAATCACACTGAAGGCATCAAAACTATGAACTAACAGATGTGGAATTATATACTTAACAAAAAAGTGTGAAACAACTGAAAATATGTCTCATATTCTAGGTTCTTCAAAGTAGCCACCTTTTGCTTTGATTACTGCTTTGCACGCAGAAAAGGTGAACGGATGGACTCTACATGCCTGGTTCCCACCGTGAAGCATGGAGGAGGTGGTGTGATGGTGCGGGGGTGCTTTGCTGGTGACACTGTTGGGGATTTATTCAAAATTGAAGGCATACTGAACCAGCATGGCTACCACAGCATCTTGCAGCAGCATGCTATTCCATCCGGTTTGCGTTTAGTTGGACCATCATTTATTTTTCAACAGGACAATAACCCCAAACACACCTCCAGGCTGTGTAAGGGCTATTTGACCAAGAAGGAGAGTGTTGGGGTGCTACACCAGATGACCTGGCCTCCACAGTCACTAGACCTGAACCCAATTGAGATGGTTTGGGGTGAGCTGGACCGCTCACCGCTTCAATTTTGAATAAATCCCAACAGTGTCACCAGCAAAGCACCCCCACACCATCACACCACCTTCTCCATGCTTCACGGTGGGAACTAGGCATGTAGAGTCCAGCCGTTCACCTTTTCTGCGTGCAAAGCAGTAATCAAAGCAAAAGGTGGCTTCCATTTTTTTGGAACTGATGTGTAGACCGTCTAGCGATGTAAGTAAATGTGTTACGTTCACCGCTTTGTCACAACACTGAAAACATGTCTCACATAACTATAGGACCTACGCCTGTCACAAAAAAATGAATATTCAGAACTGGATTTTGGTGTCAGAGTATCTGATATAATTCCCTGTGAAGACAGTAAGAGTTACCCACTCAGGGGTGAAAAGTATTGCACCTCAGCCTGTTGTATACAATGAGTCCAGACTTGGTGTCTTCTCTCCAGCAGATAAGCCACTTCAATTACCTGTTCACATCAGGTGGTCATAGCTGAACAGGGATTGGAAGGAAGTGTTAGCTCTTTTTTCTCTTCCCAGTTCTAACTATGCCATGCTTCAATGTTTAATATGAGGGTGACATGTCCCCTCTCAAGAGATGGCTTTCATATTGGTTACATTTTACCATTACATCTATGGCATGGAGGTTGGGACTTAGGCACTCTAGGCAGGACCAGGAAGAATAGAGAAGGAAGACCAGACTTGTCAGGTTTGTTCATGGGTACTGAGTAGAAATGAGTAAGCTTGTTCGGAAAACGTTAGCCAATATCAAATTCGGCACAAACCTTGCACATTCAAATTTTTGTTTGGATTCCAGAGTATTCAGCAAAACTCGGTGAAAATTTGGTAAATGATCAAGTTTCCACTAATACTTTTGTTAGGACTTCGCCAAAAACAGTGATGCTGTATGATGAGCAGGGGACGTGTTTGATGAGTGCCTCCTGATGACCCTCTATGGATTTTGAATGAGGGTCGCCTGATGACCCTCTAAACTGTTTGAGTGAGGGCCACCTGATGACCTTCTAAATATTTTTACTGAGCGCCACCTGATGACCCTAAAAAGATTCTGAGTGATGATCTTTTGATGACCTTATAAAGATTTTGAGTGATGGGCCATCTGATCAGCCTATAAAGATTTTGAGTGAGGGCCGCCTGATGACCCTATAAAAATTTTGAATGAGGGCCGCCTGATGACCCTATAAAGATTTTTAGTGAGGGCAGCCTGATGACCTTATAAAGATTTTGAGTGAGGGCTGTCTGATGACCCTATAAAGATTTTGAGTGAGGGTGGCCTGATGACCCTAAAAATATTTTTAGTGAGGGCTGCCTGATAACCTTATAAAGATTTTGAGTGAGGGCTGCCTGATGACTCTCTAAAGATTTTGAGTGAAGGCCGCCTGGTGATGAGAATACACCAGAAAAGAAAAAAAACGGTTGAATTGTCTTTATGTTCTGCTGCTGTCATCTGGTGGAATTGAGAAGTCAGGGCCAATCAAGGCCTTGTTCATTTTTCTTTCATAAGAGTCAGCCTGTCAGCATTTTTAGTTGACAGGCGGATGCGCCTATCAGTTATTATGCCCCCGGCAGCCTTGAAAATCTGCTCTGACAAAATACTAGCAGCAGGGCAGGCCAGCATCTCCAAGGCGTAGAGGGACAGTTCATGCCAAATGTCCAGCTTGGGTACCCAATAATTGTGCAGCACAGAGGACGCTGGAATGGTCGGCAAGGTATTCCTTCTCCATTTTCCAAAATGTTTCCCTCCTTGTCAGACTACCCCACGCATCAGGACCGGAAAACTATCCAGGACTTTTGATAGTGTTCCCCTGCCTTAGTTCGGCCCAGTGTATGTCTCTGTTGTCTCTCCTCCTTGGTTGCCCAAAGAACTATGATCTTCACTATCAGAGTTGTCAGATAGGACTTTGTGTACTAATTGTTTGCATCATTTTACTAGCTCTCTCCTCCACAGGAAGGAAAGATGGAAAACGTGAGTCAAAAGTGGCGAACAACCAGTAATCAGTGTTGGACAAAATGTGTATAATGTGTATAATGTGAGGGTCATGGTTAAGGTAGTGGGACATAAAGTAAGGAATGTGTGCCAGACTCCCAACAGGCAGGACTTCCCTGTCTCCACAACGAGTACAACTCTCCATCCTCCCTCTCCTCTTCAGCCCATCCACACTGAACAGGCAGGATGAAGCTGGTGTGGGTAGCACCCTTTGTAGTGCTGGCAACCGACTCCTGTTCCTTCTCCTCTCCCTCCTCATTATCACACAATTGACCTTGAGAAGAAGAGATGAGGCTGCGCAGGGTAGTATCACTCTGTGCACTTTCTTCCTCCATCTGCATCTCGTTAACATGCAAAGGTTTCTCTTTAATTGTGAACAACGAGCGTTTGAGTAGATGCAGAAGCGGGATGGTTACAGTGATTATGGCGTCATCACTGCTCACCATCTTGGTTGATTCCTGAAAGTTTTGTAGAACCTCACTGGAGTGCCCCCAAGGGCTGTGGGGTACTCGGTATCGGGCCGGGAAGTTCTTAAAGGGGAAGTCACGGCAGTAGTGACCCGGTCCGTGGCCCTGGGCTTCCAATAAAAATGACAAAGATGAAATGATGATGGGGATAGTTTGTAGGGGAATTAGTTCATGATGCCACCTGTGGTGTTCGGCAATAAGATGGCTGACACTGCGATTCAGATCCACTGGGGCAGTTGGTGATGCAGCAGAGATGTTACAGCTCTCCACGGGCAGAGCTAGGCCCCAGTGCAGTTATAGGGTTTAAGATGTTGGTAACGGTTGTAGTGCAGGGTAGGTGATGCAGTTAATTAATCTGAGGACACAGCAGGGTGCAGTCTTCTCACTTTACCCACAGTTCTTTCAGGTTACAATCCCCAGCCGGTCAGCGGGCCTAGCCTTATGTTCCTGGGCTTTGGCCTTCATGTTCCGGTCCTCTATCTCTCTCCACAACCTAAGCGCCTGCTGCCGGCAGTAGTCTTCTCAAGTAAGGGTCTCTATCCGGTTCTTCCCCTTCCCTCCTCTGGGAACCTTATTAGATCCTTCCCCAGGTGATCCCCCCGGAAAACTACCCTCTCACTATGCACCTCTCGGGGCATGAGTTCCGGCTGAAGCGGGGCTGCCAATTTAGGCCCGATGTCTGTCGCCCGGTCCCAGGCTAAATTTTTACACACCTGGCTGGGTTTGAGGGCTGGCGAGGTTTTTAAGGGCCCAACTAGGGTTTCCTCGGCCACCGGGCATCATCAGTACCTGTTGCACGTGCCTCTCCGATGCCAGATTACTCCTCTCCCTCCGAGGGTGAAGATACAGGTAGTGAGGCTGCCCTCCTTCCGGACACCTTCTCCAACAAGGCCTCTTTCCACCTCGCCACTGCAGTAAGCTGCATCTTCTGGAGCTGGCGGCTGAACTCCTCCACCTCTACTCCCAGAAACTCCGGGTCCACCGCAGGCAGCAGGTCTGGGTTTGCATCCCGTTCGCTGGGGGAGTACACTGCTTCCACCCCACGCTGACCAACACTCGCCATGGTGTTCACCGGGTTCGTTACCTTCTCTGCTACAGCACACCACTTTGCACGCTCCTCCACGTGCTGATTCCGCTCTTTCCTTCGTGGGCGGTTCCTTTTCCCCCATACCAGGCCAAGAGGCAAATCCCCCTGGCCGACAGTCCAGTTCTTTTTGCATTGAAGTATTTACAGTGGGCGGGTACGGCTCTTACATCGCTTAACCACCCAGTCCACACAAGGCACACTGGCCCCAGTTTACCGGGTCAGTACATCCTGTTCATGACGCCAAAATGGAGCGCCCCCAAGGGCCGTAGGGTACTGGGTACTGGGCTGGGAAGTTCTTAAAGGGGAAGTCACGGCAGCAGTGATCCGGTCCATGGCCCTGGGCGTCCAATAAAAATGACTAAGATGAGATGATGATGGGGATAGTTTGTATTGGAATTAGTTCGTGACGCCACCCGTGGTGTTCGGCAATAAGATGGCCAACGCTGCGATTTAGATCCACTTGGGCAGTTGGTGATGCAGCAGAGATGTTACAGCTCTCCACGGGCAGAGCTAGGCCCCAGGGCAGTTATAGGGTTAAAGATGCTGGTAACGGTTGTAGTGCAGGCTAGGTGACGCAGTAAATTAATCTGAGAACACAGCAGGGTACAGTCTTCACACTTTACTCACAGTTCTTTCAATCCCCAGCCGGGAGGCTGTGTCCTCCCGGTCAGTGGTCCAGCCAGCTCTCGGGTAGTTTGGGGAACACTTTGCCAGAACCCCCTTCTTATGCTCCTCTCACTGGTCATCTCTCCCAGCGCCGGCTCCCACCACTCCTGCCCTGCGACTCACACATAGTGTCCCAAGCCAGCAGCCTCAGATCCTGTCGGGCGACGTCCCTCTGGTCCCCTTGATCCTATCCAGCTACCTTTTCAGCGAATGTGTGTGGATTTGGCTGTCGCACATAAAGTTACAACAGCTTCTGGTTTGCTAGCTGAGTCTTACAGATTCTCCACTAGTCTGGGGCCGATCCCCTACTGCAACCTGGTCCTTCCTTCTGACTCTGGTCAGGCGAGATTCGGGTGCCAAGGGTGGATTCTTCACTTCCCTGGCCCCTAGGACCCCTTATGTTTCTTCTCAGGAGCTTCTCTCCTCACAGCTGCTCCACAGATCCTCTCAACTCTCACTCTAGTATCCAACTGACTACTTTCCCTCCAACTGTCACACTCCCTTCACGCCAGAGCTAGTGGCCCCTCCTCTCTAACCTGAGGTCATGTGATCTGTGTTGAATGCACATATGCCAGCACTGGCTAGTGCCCCTCCTTACCTGAGAGCTAAGTACCACACCTTTGGCTGAGGTGCAGTACCTCTGTGGCGACTGAACCCTCAGGGGCACCACATCACAAATGTCAGACATCCATGCCCACTCGTCAGTTGTTATGTGCAGAGGCTGACCAGAATACCAACATGCTGAGGAAAAGGCTGGCAACTATTTTCCAGAACACTTATATGCGGCAATTTCCCAGGCCTAGGGTTAGGTTTCTTCAGTCTGGTGCTTTTTAAAGAAAGTGTGGATGATAAAAGAATGGTCATTTCCAACCTCTGCCATACCAAGATCAGCAAGCCCCTGACCACTATCAGTCTCACCACAGTCAGCATGCTCAGGTGCATGTCATCAAAGCACCAGACTAGGTGGGCCAACTGCCTGGGTCCACAATCAGTGTCTGTGAGTGACACCACTGCCTCTTTCCCTATGCTAAGTGCTTGTCAATTTACTGTCCAGGATGCAGGCGTGGATGCCTACTGCCCCCCACCTGCCATTGCACATTCACAAGCATCATCAGCAACCACATCTAATTCTTTGTTCCCACACAGCATTCAGCTGTCCCTGCCCCAGACTTTGGCACACAAAAGAAAATACCCAGCCAGCAACCCACTCATAGGCACAAAAACTAAATGGGCACATTTCCAGACTGCTTGCCATGGAAATGTTGCTGCTAGACTTGTGGACACTGAGGCTTTCTGCAACCTCATGGTGGTGGCCATCCCTCAGTACTCAGTCCCCAGTCAACACTATTTTTCTTGTGTTCATTTCCCGCCTTACACCGGCACATGTCCCATAACATCACCCGTGTCCTGACCAACACAGTTGCTTGTAAGGTCAACTTAATGACTGACACGTGGACAAGTGCTTGTGGCCAGGGACACTAGATTTCCCTGATGGCACACAAGGTTCACCCAGTGAAGGCCGGGACCAAGTCACTCCTTGGGATGGCACACGTGCTACCGATGCCGAGGATTGTGGACCCTAGTTCCATCAAGATTTCCTCTACCTCCTACACTACTTCCTGCACTTTCTCCTCTTCCTAATCCTGCATCTCTGAATTGTCATATTGGAAAACGCCGTCCATATCAGTCTCAAGGTGGTAGCACTGAAGCACTTCCTCGGTGAAGCGGCAACAGGCTCTGCTCAAAGTATTTGCACAATTGTGGAAAGGTATAACAGACCAGACAGATCTGTGGCTCTCACTGGTGAACCTACAACAAGGCATAGTTGTGTGTGATAATGTCTGCAATCTGGTGGCGGCTCGGAAGCTTGGCAAGCTTGCACACATACCATGCCTGGCTCAACTTAGTGGTTCAGCGGTTTCTGAAAACCTACTCTGATTTGCATTACAGCATTACCGTGTGTGTCAGGCAAACCCCGCATGCTTATTGTCTGTTTAAAAGACGTGAAAATTATGGGACTGGTACTCAAGAATGGCGCTCAATCACCTGCCATACTCAATCGAATAACAAGCGTACCCAAGCACCACGATGCTAGATCGAGTATCAAGCAGTGGCATGCATGCTCACATACATGAAGCATTGTCCTGCATAAAAATCATGGCTTTCTTGAATGATGCAAACTTTTTCCCTGTACTACAGATTGAAGAAAGTGTCTTCTAAAAACTGGCGGTAGGATTTGGATTAGAGTTTGAGTTCATCTACAACCTGAAAAAGTCCCTCAGCTCATCTTTATTAAGAACAGCCCATAGCAGTACCCCATCTCCACCTTTGCTGGCATCTGAGTCGATGGTCTGTGCCTGTTACTGATTGTTATGAATGTGCTAGAGATGGTTTCTGAGCAGAGGCTCCCTCTGGTGGTTACAGACAGTACTGAACCTTTCAACGAGGAGTGGCAATCAGGGATCACGGACTGGTCTGATATAAGGGAGGTTCCCTCCCATGATGGTTGCCGGTGATCAATTGTTCTTGTCTCAATTGTGGTTCCTGGTTCATTTGGAAGTTTGCTGGAGTCTTGCCTGCATCTCCTGCTTTCAGATAAGATATTTTTTGCTTTTCTTTTTGTGCTTGCTTTTTGCATTGTTTTCTGCACATTTGTGGAGGTCAGCCAGGTCCCCTCCTGGGGCCTGAGCTCCTCACAGTTTATTGCAGCCACTGTTATTGGCTCATTTGCTTTTTCCTGTTTTTTCAGCGGCTGCGGCTTGGTTTTTGTTCACACTGAGATCTGATTTAGTGGGTGGGGAGATCGTGTGATCTTAGTATTTTTGTAATCAAAATTGTTGGACTTTTGTAGGGTTTTCTGGGTTGCAGAAAGTAATCTCTCCTGTCCTATCCTATTTAGTCAGCTTGTGGCCCCAGCGTTTGCTCAGTCTATTTTCTGCCTATATTTGTATTTTCATCTTGTCTAACCGCCATTATATGTTTGGGGGCTTCCTATTTTCTTTGGGGATCTGCTCCGGGGCAGATAGCTTTCATCTTTCTGCCTTTAGGTGTAGTTATCTCTCAGGCTGTGACGAGGGTCTAGGATCAACGTAGGAACGCTCCACGGCTACCTCTAGTTGTGTCGTTAGTTTAGGAATCTGCAACCCATCAGTTACCAACATCTCAGGTGTTCGGCTGCCCTGCTGTTGTTCCTGTCCTCCTCAGCTGCCGAAACATAATAACTGATCCTGCCACAGGCCCATCCATTTTGTCCGTCACGAGTCATCCTCATCTAATCAGTCCATAAAACCTTAAAAAAAATCTGTCTTCAGATATTTCTTAGCCAAGTGCTAACATTTCAATTTCTGTAACTTGCTTAGTGGTGGTTGGGTTTCAGCCTTCCTTACCACGGCCACGTTCTTTAGCACTAAACACCTTGTGCTTCTGGTTACTCCAGGGAGGTTGCAGTTCACTAATATGGCAGCACTGGAGGATAATGGGTTCCTAGTGATTTCATGCTTGATTCTTCTCAAATCTTTGGCAGTTAATGTGCATCTTTTTTTCTTCTTAACAGGTTTTTGCAACCTTATTGACTATTTGCAACAACATTTTTGATAGATATGTGATTGTGCCCCAATTTCTTAGCAATGTCAAGAGTGCTAGATCCCTCTGCAAGACTTGTAACAATTTTTGACTTTTCAGAGTCAGTTAAATTTCTTTTTTGGTCCATTTTTCCTGAGGAAAACAAGCTACCTAATAATTCTGCATACCTTGATAAAGGGTGTTGATCTTTTTAGGCCCCATCCTCCCTCATTACACAAATACACATCCCCTGATCTGCTTCATTCAATAAGCATTCAAGTTTCACTTGAAAAAGCATTCAGAATAGTCACTTGGCTAATAATTGTGCACATGATTGTTTTTCCTTACAGCGACAACAAACTTGTAAACTTGTTTTATTTAGATGTTGAAAAAGTTCTGAAATTTGTAAAGAAAACTAAATTACTGTTAAGTAGTGTTGAGCGATACGATACTGCAAATATCGGGTATCGGCCGATATTAGCTGTATCGGGCTTTCGATTCCGAGTACCGATATTTTCGTCATATCGGATACCGGAATCGGATTTGTCACTGTCACTGTGAGTGTCCGTCGGTCGGGTCTGTCAGGAGTCAGCGGCACTTACCTGGCAGAAGATCTCCGGCGGTCACGTCCTGGACTGCTTGATGGCCGCCATTATCTTCTCCCTGGCGGTCACATGCAGTTTTTCGCGATAACTGCAGTGACTGCTGGGTAATCCCGGCCGTAAAGCAGTCAGTCCGATGACGTCACCGCCGGGGAAGCAGGTAATCAGCTGTGCTGCGTCGCGATGACAGGCTCTGCCTGTCATTGCGATGTAGCAGAGCTGGATCGTCGTGGGACACTCGTTACTATGGACTGCGTCGGACAGGTGGTATACTGCTGTTTTTTTTTTTTTCATTTTTTTACAGGAGATCGATGGCGTCGCAGGATGAGACTGTAATAAAAGTAATGAAAACTGTGTTGTTTTTTTTATTAAATTAAAAAACTTTTTTATGAACATTCACCCATCCGGGTACATCAACAATTTAACTATTTACATACAGGGACCCTGTCCGGGTTATTTATAATTCTTTGGCAGGGGTGTTCCAGGTACCACCTGGTACTCTTCTGATGCTTGCCAAACATCCGAGACACCAAGGACCACCAGGACCTGATGACGTCGTGTGGCCTGTACAGTCAAGTCGTGACCCGCTATCTGTGTCTGTGTGGCCACCTCTTTCATCTCCCTCCGGGTCTGGAGCCCTATGTCCCGGACTGAACGAACCCCAGGGGGCCTAACAGGCGCCGGGTACGGGCCAGATATCATTATCATGTCCATAGCTGGGGCTGCTGAGGAGACCACTGAGGGAGGCTGGGAGATTTACGGCGTGGGGTGGGCACTTGTGCAGAGGCCTGGATGTGGGAGGCTGAAGGCTCCGAGGGTCTCACAGTTTCCTGACACTCTGGGGACCAGGGGTCGCACCTGGTGACATTTAGGGCATACCATCCATTGTAACCCCAGTGTCGGGTGTAAGTTACCAAGTCTCCTGGCAACAGGTCCCTCCCCGGGTGTCCTTCTGGGAGGTGAGTCTCCACGTCCCGCCGGGTCACAAACACTTCTAAATAAAGTCCAGGCTCCTGGATGAAGCCCCAACCAGCTTTCAATTTAAAGCTCCGTACTGCACCCTTATGCCGCGGCTCCATCAGGGTTCCTTTATCTTTTCTCATCCGGTCCTTATCTGCCCGGTCCTTCTCGATGTGATGTTGGCGAAGCTTCTGGGATTCGCGCTGCTCCCTTTGTCGCTCGGCTTCTCTCTCCCAACGTCTCCACTCTTCCTCCTGACGCCGGTTGTAATTCTCCTCCACCAGCATCTCCATGTCTCCACCATCAAACTGCAGCTTACGATGTCCGGTTTGCGGCAGCTCTCCTGGCGCCCGACAGTCCTGGCGGCGCTCACCTGCGGAGGAAGCAGCCGGCTCTGGAACAGATGACAGTCGGGGCTCCGGTACAGACAGGTAGACCTCTGGTGCCTGCGCGGCCTCCTCCATGAGGACGGGTGTCGCTTCTTCTGTCTCAGCGACGGGGGCAGACAGCGGGATCTGGGGTGCTGCCGGTGCAGCGTTTTTTGCAGGAACGGGTGCCTCCACTGCGACAACGTCAACCGGATCACATTGCAAGGGCTGGGATGCCCGCACGGACTCCTCTACTAGAACGGGTGCCTCACCATCCGGTACAGACACTTCAGGTAAGAGGGATTGGCGCCGCTCCAAGTTTAGTTTTAGGGCACGCCAGCTGGCTTCCATCCTGGCGACCTCCTCCCGGTGCCGGGTCAGGCCTCTTAGGGTATCCTCCGCTTCTTGCAGCGTAGGAGGGTTTACAGGCCGAGTGCCCAACGGTGGTTCCGTGGCGATCGGGTCGCTTCCGTGGGGGAGAGCTCTGACTGCTCCATCCCTTCACACTTCTGCTCGTGTCCATTAGCCATCTCTGCCAAGTCACATGTGTCATTAGCATCTGGAAAGGGCCCCTCTTTTGTAGTGAGGCGGGACCTTCGTGTTAGTTTCCGCACACTGAGGAGGATGAGGAGGCGGAACTCAAGAGCTGTGGGGCACGATCTTACATTGCAGTACCATTTGGAGTGGTCGGCCATCGTTTTTGCGCCACTGAGTGAGTGTACACCCATGAAGAGCTCGCCCTTCTTCTTCACCAGTGCCTCGTCGTGACGCAGATATGGCTGAAAAATGGCAAATACATTCTCTGATGATTTTAGCAATTCTCAAGCACAAAACCAGTTCAATTCAGGCACACAGGACTCGCTTATAGCGAGCTACAGAATCCTGTTTGTGAGCCCAAGTTGAGTCGCACAGAGCCAGAGGTTTTGGGGGTACTCGGCACCGAGCCCGTCGACTTCTATGGGGTATGTCACGGCTTTACCCGGCAATTGAATCAGAGTCTATTTTACTATGTAGAAGTGTATAAACTATAAATATATGTATATATATATGTCACAATGACATGTATATATATATATATATATATATATATGTATTCTATGTGTGTATATTTTGTGTTTACAATGAAAGAAAGTGTTTTTTTAGTTGCGATATTTTGTTCCCATAGACTTACATGGGACTTCCGGCATCGGAATCGGATATCGACGATATTTAGTGATATCGGCGATACCATTCCGATCCGATATTTTTAGATATCGAGCAGTATCGCTCAACACTACTGTTAAGTTATTTCTGAAACTCCTAACCTTTTCATTTTTCTGTATTAAGCTGAATTAAGGCTTTTTTTTTGCACCCCTATCTGACAATTTTATCATTATCATCATTTACATACAATCTTTTAAAAATCTCTTTATTACATTTTATTTTGAAGGGAGGGTTGGTGAAAAAAAAAAAACAGCAATTCTGGTGTTTTGATTTTTTTTTTGCTTTATGCTGTTTACCATACTATTTAAATAATAAAATATTTTGATAGATCACAATTTTACCGATGTTGTGATATCAAATATTTTTTTAATTTCTTTATTTTTTAATGAGAAAAAGTAAAGTGATTTGGATTTTCATATTTTTAATATTATATTTTTTATCTTACTTTATTTTTTAGTCCTCTTAGGGGACATGAACCTTAGAGTTGTCTGATTTCTTTTACTTGCATGATGTAGTATATTCCATAGCTAATATAACTGTCTCCCATGGCTGCTATGGCACATGGGGTATGTATGGTGGAGACAAAGGGAGTTTGAAATGGCGCGTCACCTGAAGGACTTATCCACAAAGGTCGAAGACGACTCCATAAACAGACGACTCCATAAACATGCACCTGACATGGGACAAACCAGTGCATCATATGTCTGGAAGGGGTAGAACTGAGGGAAATTCTTAAAATTCTTAATCAATTCTGTCATGATCATTTTCTCTTTATTACTTAAATAAATGCAAGATATATTGAAGACACTGATGGTATCTACTGCCTTCTGTTTTTTAATCACCTTTATTTAATTAGAAAAAAAAATGAAAATATAAACCCAACCTAAAATTCTGGATATACCACGAACGACAAACACTATATAGACATTTAGGGCTTTTATTAAACAGGTGTGCAGAAATTATGGAAATATTATCAGAGCTCATAAAGAGACACAATCTCTTGCAAAGAAGTCAGCATTGATAGGTGTGAGAAAAGAGAAAGAATGTAATTGTTAGGCCTCATACTCACTTGCGCCAAAACGGATGAAAATCTGGTGAAAAAAAATCGGATTCAAATCTGACCAATGTTAGTCAATGGGTGAGTTCTCATTTGCGATTTTTTTCTCATCAGAAATCGGTGTGAGAAAAAAATCGCAGCATGCTGCGATTTGATGTGATTTTGGCATGATAATCGTCAATGCAAGTCAATGGGTGCGAGAAATCATCGCACAGCACTCGCACCATGCAAGTGCTGTCCGATGTATACGCACCAGTCTCCTTTGAAAAGCCGGCAATTCATCCCCGGCTACTGTAAAATCACACTGACAGCTCACAAAACACTACATATATACACATAGAATACATATATATATATATGTACATGTCATTGTGACACATACATATATATATATATTTATAGTTCATACACTTCTACATACTGTAATAGCCGGTAATTCAATTGCCGGCTTTTGTGAAATCACAGAAGCCGACATGAAATGATACATTGTTTACACACATTTAACCATGTCATTTCCTGTATTTTGATATATGGTTTGAACTTACAATTACATGAGTGTATTTGTACAAAATTTCAGATATGTAGGGGTTAATTAAAGGTGTAAATTCGTTGAAAAAAAATGCGTGGGCTCCCGCTGTATTTTCTCCACCAGACAGACAAAGCAAGCGAGTGGGGGCAGATAATAATAGCCTAGGGAGGGTACATTTTTTTTGTGCCCCCCCTGGCTACTAACATCTGCCCCCAGACACCCCAGAAAGGGCAAATCTATAATTAGATTCGCCCTTTCTGGCACTTTGCCCGTCTATTCCCATTGCCCTGTAGCGGTGGCGAATGGGTTAATAATCTCACCTTACTGTCACCTTAGTATTGAAAGGTGACCTTAAGGCAGGTTAATAATTGAGAGCTGTCAATTAGACAACTATCAATTATTAATCATATTGTATGAAAGAAAAATCAAACACACACAGTTTAATAAAAGATAAGTTTAATGAAATAATCACACAGTTTTTGACCATATTTTATTTTACACTTATTACAGTATGTAGAAGTCTAGGAACTATAAATATATGTATATATATATATGTCACAATTACATATATATATATATATATATATATATATGTATTATATGTGTGTATATGTATTGTTTCTATACTTTATTAAAGCTGTCAGTGTGATTTTACAGTAATGCCAGGGATGAATTAGCGGCTATTATACTATGTAGAAGTGTATGACCTATATATATATTATATATATATATATTAGATATATATATATATATATATATATATATATATTATATATATAAAATTATTTGCTTTTTGTGTACTTTTTTTGTTACAATGTGATTTTTACATGATTTTTTACATAGAGATAACTGCTCTATGTAAAACTTCATGTTAAAATCGCATTGCATACAGATGGAAAACTGATGGAAAACTGACAGAAAACGCATGGTGCGATTTAAAATAGCATCAAAATCGCATGCCTTTTTACAACAAATGTACCGTTTTTTTCCTGCAGAAAACGGACCGATTTTTTTCCAGCCAGTGAGTATGAGGCCTTATTGTGTACATTTGGGATTTTTAACAATGGTTCACAATCATTATTGGCCACTAGATGGCACTCAGAGATCATTACTCATAAAAACGCATAAATGTTCTAATTTAGAAAAAGCTTCAGCTTTGTGGTGAGCTATAGATCTCAGATCATAAAATATTGATGTCTCGGCAGAAAGCTACAAACTATGATCTGTTATGACTTTCTTTTTAGCAGTATTGTCATCTATTGATATCTCAGTAGGAACTTTACTATGACAGCTAGATTTCCCTGACATGAGCAATTATTAGAACATAATTTTAATACAATTTTTATTAGGTTCTTTCAGACTTAGAAAAAGTTTTGTCTAGCTATAAAAAATAAAGTTAAAAAACATTAGAATGTTATTTGCTGCAGTAGCCAATTATTTGTTGTCCATACACATTAACATCACTGCACTAGGCTGCTACTGAACACCAAGGTCCAACGAAGGTTCTCCAGTGGTGATGATATATCATTAAATGTTTCAGTACATAGAGTTATACTAAGAGAAATATTCAAATGTTTTACAAAAAAAAAAATTTAACCTTCAATAGCCTTTCTATTTTTTGACAATAAACATATATTATCAAAGTTTAAAAAGAAGTTTAATAATGTTCATATTACGCTTATTTTGGCCCTAAAAGCAAAATGAATGCATACCTCCTATTATTTACTATTAGTAGTTTATTTTATGCTCATTGAGTATTATGTCATAGGAGAAAAAAGAGAGTCACTGGTGACCAAAATTCATATTATAAAAGGTAAATATTTATTGTGTAACAATACATACGTAGCACAAGAATAAATAACATTGACAATGAAAACGCATATAGAGGACATGTGCACATACAGGGAGAAAAATCTCCTAGCGGTTTGGCAGATAAACACATGTGGCAATAATGGTAAGTAAACACATTGTAGCCCATCACTCTATATGCGTTTTCATTGTTCAATGTTATTTATTCTTGTGCTACGTATGTATTGTTACACAATAAATATTTACCTTTTATAATATGAATTTTGGTCACCAGTGACTCTCTTTTTTCTCCTATGACATTATATCTATATGAGTGGTGATTTTTTGGTTACACATTTTAGTGTGACCCACATTTTCTTTATCCATGCAGCTGTATTTGATGAAACTCATTGAGTATTATGTAGTTTTGTTTAGTAGTTGTTTATGGTATAGAAAATGTATGTCTTTTTATTAAGTGCAAATGTTTATGGTCTTAGAAAGAGAGTTTAATATTTTTCTATTGACTTTCACAACTTTTTTGTTGCAAAACAAAACTAAAACTATCTGAAAAAAACTTTGCAAAAAGAAATGTTTTGATAAATGTACATTGAGTAAAGCCACCACAAGAGCATGCCATGCATTGGAAAATATTAAACATATCCTAAAATCTGCATGGATTTTCTCTTTATTGTATAAATGAGTGTTGTAAAATCTTATTTACTCACATTGATATTAAATTATTTTCAAATTAAGAATTAACACAATAATACACACACTGTGTTATACTTTGAGAAAGGCTAATTGTCAAACTGAGACATGTAATGAATGTCACAGATTACTTAAGTACAAGCAGTAAAAGGACCCTTTTGATGGGGCATCAATGGATAGATAGTAGTTGATGTTCTACTCCTGAGACCACACTGGAAACTGTAGCCTCTTTACTGCAATACCCATTTCCGTTTACGACCCTAACTGCTTAAGGGCAGTTCTCTAGCACATGGATTTAAACTTTCCTTTGTTCCTTCAAAATTGAATATAATAACCCAGAGTAATCATAGAGGCAGGAAACTTATATTTTTGGTATCTACGTCATTAAAGCTGTTCACCACAGCATTTCGCGACCTCCATGCTCACCAGAAAGCGAGGAAAAGGTATATACTTCCCAGTAATACATTGATATGCCATGTTTGATATCAAAAGAAAGGTAACACCATAATAAGAAAAATGATATACTTGTCATCTCGTTCCGAGGTTTCCACCCAGAGTTATGACAAATAGAAGTTTTTTAGTAACTTTCTAAAGGGGGGCGTAACCAGCCCACTCTGTGAGGTCACCCAGGGGGAAGGTCCTTGGTTTTGGGCAAAGGTATAAAGCTCAGAGGCTCAGACAGGTCTTTTGCCTGGGGGATCAGCTATGGGGAGCTGTGCATTTTGACCTGTTGCTCTGGGAAGGTCCCCCTCCCTCCTCCTCCACATGGTGTGCCATGGACTGAGACGTGTAAGTTCTTATTTTAATCCATTTTATTTTGTAATTGTCTGTATATACTGTATCTTGTCTCTTTTGCAACATCTTTTATATTTTTGTAAACACTGTCTATATTTTCTGGAGTAAATCTATAAAACTTTACTAGTTTCATTTCCTTGCTCTATAATGTACTGCCATGTCCTCCGCGCTAATTACACTACCCTATGGGTTGGCTCCTGACCCGAAATTGATTTTAATGTCAAACGAGGAGCTGGTGGCAGCAAAGTGTTGTGGGGTATTTGGGAAACTCTGGCAGTGACGGAATGGAGGTTTTATGTGTGTATTTCCCGCCTGAGACATTGAATATACATACCGCCCTCACTGCAGAGTGCCCAATAGCCAGTATGCGGCAAAGCGGCCCTTCTGGCGACTACTTTCCTAAGTGTAGTTCCCTGACTGACCTGAGGGTAAGGGGGCGCCAGAGAGCTGCAAGTTCCTAACCGGAACTAGAGAGTGGGATATAATAGATCCCTGACAACTGGGGGCAACCACACACCCTCAGTTCATGACACACATTCCTCCCAACTTTAAATAATTAGAAAAGGGACACACATTGTCAATTTTTATTTAATGGGATTCACCACCAAAATGCAGTTTAAATGAGCTATAAAATATTATTGATGACTTAGCCGCTATAGCAATCATACTAGCACTGTGTCTGTTACTGGTAAAGTTGTAACGGTGGTAGGAGCTGACAGATTGCTCCCTGACACTCAAGGGTTAAATGTATTTGATGCACAAGTATGTGATTGAGGCATGATACCCACTGGGGCTGCAGTTAGCTGGGGCCGGGTTAACTGTTATGGCTGTCCCAGAGGGGGAACTGAGAGTTGGTGGCAGGTCCAGGAAGAGACAGGGAGTCAGTGTGTGGACAGCATTGAGTGTACTAGAAGGTTGCAGGCTGTTAGCGACAGCATGAGCCTAATACTAGAGGCAGTGGATTGCTGCAAATACCCTGCCGTGTGGTTCCTTCTAATTGGCCTGGGGTAACCCTGAGATGGATATCGGGGGCAAGAGCCACACTCAGCTTGTGAAGCTACAGGGAATTATGAACTCAGACTACATGGGACGGAAGTTATTGCAAACCAGATATACTGCTAGAGGTGAGAAAGATTCCCTGGGCAAGAAAAGCCAGGAAGGGGGACATACCACCTATACTGAGAACCAGGGCTGAAGTTGTGTACTGTTCCTGTGGGAGAGATGACAACCAATTGGGCCTTATCCTTTGCAATTGCCTCTAAATACTGTACATACAGCCATCCACAAAGTAAAAGTTTGTTTTTCATAACCCTTGTGTCCCCTGGATTCATTGCTGCCATGATTCCAGAAGAAGATTCCTGAAGTCAGAAGAGGCCTGTAGGCCAGAAGTAAGTGGGAAGCACCACATACACAGCAGCACACAGAGACTGGGACACACCTTGTCTGTAGGATGCGAAAGCGAGCTGGGACTGAATCTCGCCTACGACTACCTCATTTGGTCATCTTACAAAGTGCCTGAGAAAATAACTTTTAATTCATATGTAGATAAGGAGGCTTTGATGCACCCTTGATGTGACCAAGAGTTTAGTGGTTTTGATGTGACCAAGAGTTTAGCATTCATTTGAATACTGAGGGCCTTCCTACACTTCTGATTGAGAGTGCTTGCTTCCCAGTCTGAGCATTCATGGAGTATAGTTTTCAGCTACTTTATGTATTTCATTTGTTTGCTCCTTTAACCACTTCACTCAGTTATCTCTCCATCAAACTTTTAACCGATATTCAATCTTCAACTATATATGCTTAGTGGTGGCCATGCCCCCTCTATACTGGCAATGCCCCATATTGATGCTGGCCATACAAGCTCAAAATGCCTTCAATAGCCTCTCTGCTACAGGCCAAGCCCCCTCTGTGTTATGGCCATGCCCACTTTGCCTGCCTCTGCTACCCAGGAAGAATTCTCACATGTGACCCCAGCTCATCTCCACATTGCCACAGCAAAAACTGTTCTCCTGCAACCTGAGGTAATTATTTGACCCAGCAACAGCAGCCAGGTCCTGCAGGAGAGGAGAGCAGTGGAGGTTGATTCCGGGCCCTGACAGTGTCAGGGCAGTCTCTCAGGGCAGTCAGCGGCAGTCTCTCAGGGCAGTGAGTTACTGCAGTCTCAGGGCAATCACTGCAGTCTCAGGGCAGAGAGTGGCAGTCTCAGAGTAGACCCTGTGCCTGCAGGCAGGGTGGTGTATGGGGCTCTGTGAGCCTGGAATGGCCCCCCTTTTTTGTTAGCTCAAAAACATTTGCGCTACATGGAGATAAATAGATGATTGATTGATTGATAGATAGATAGATAGATAGATAGATAGATAGATAGATAGAATAGCTGCATTAATCTTACCAGTGTTCCCACTCTCACTCTGCTGCTTCCTGGTTGTTAGGTGAATATTCATGAGCTTAATGAGCGAAAGTGGAAGCAGGAGAGAGCGGGGACACTGGTAAGATCGATGCAGCTATTCTATCTATCTATCTATCGATCGATCTGTCTATCTATCTATCCTATCATCTATCACAAACGCAATATAATGCAATGCTGCAGATTTGTACAAATCTGTAGCATGATGTTATATTGCGTTTGTTTGCTAAATGGACATAAAAACATTGCAGTCAGCGTTTGCCTGTGCATTTCAACAAGCACATACTTGCAAATGCATGCCTATTTTGGCATGCGGTTTGGATGCGTTTGTTGAATGCAAACCTAGGGAGGCATTAACATCTCTGTTACATTGCATTTTTGCTGCTGCCAAATGGATGCGTTAAACAGACAGCAGAAACGCAATGTGAACCTAACCTTAAAGTGACAAGTATTATCTCCTTTAAGGACAAAAATAGCACAAATAACAATGTGTTCTTGGTTAATTGGGGACCTTTGTATTTTTTTTCTTAAGGGACTAAGAATTCACAGGCAAAATAAAAAAATTGGGGACTAAAAGATCATGATTGTGGAAAAAATATGATTTTTTTATTTTCATGCCCGGGCGTTATAAACTTCTGTGTAGCCCTTGGGGTTCAAAGTGCTCACCACACATCTAGATAAGTTCTTTGCGGGGTCTAGTTTCCAAAATGGGGTCACTTGTGGGGAGTTTCTACTGTTTAGGCACATCAGGGGCTCTGCAAACGTAACAAGATGCCCGCAGACCATTCCATCAAGTCGGCATTTCAAAGCGTCACTACATCCCTTCCGAGCCCTGACGTGTGCCCAAACAGTGGTTCCCCCCCACATATGGGGTACTAACGTACTCAGGACAAACTGGACAACAACTTTTGGGGTCCAATTTCTCCTGTAACCATTGTGAAAATAAAAAATAGTGGGCTAAAAAATAATTTTTTGAGAAAAAAAAATGATTTTTTATTTTCACGGCTCTGCGTTATAAACTTCTGTGAAGCACCTGGGGGTTCAAAGTGCTCACTATGCATCTAGATAAGTTCCTTAGGGCGTCTAGTTTCCAAAATGGGGTCACTTGTGGGGGAGCTCCAATGTTTAGGCACACAGGAACTCTCCAAATGCGACATGGCAACCGCTAAATATTCCAGCATATTTTCCATTCAAAAAGTCAAATGGCGCTCCTTCCCTTCTGAGCTCTGCCGTGCGCCCAAACAGTGGTTTATGACCACATATGAGGTATCTGTGTACTCAGGAGAAATTGCCCAACAAATTGTAGGATCCAATTTATACTGTTGCCCATGTGAAAATGAAAAAAACTGAGGCTAAAAGAAAATTTTTGTGAAACAAAAGTAATTTCTTTATTTTACGGATTAATTTGTGAAGCACCTGGGGTTCAAAGTGATCACTATGCATCTAGATAAGTTCCTTAGGGGGTCTAGTTTCCAAAATGGGGTCACTTGTGGGGAGCTCCAATGTTTAGGCACACAGGAACTCTCCAAATGCGACATGGCAACCGCTAAATATTCTAGCATATTTTCTATTCAAAAAGTCAAATGGCGCTCCTTCCCTTCTGAGCCCTGCCGTGCGCCCAAACAGTGTTTATGACCACATATGAGGTATCTGTGTACTCAGGAGAAATTGCCCAACAAATTTTAGGATCCAATTTATACTGTTGCCCATGTGAAAATGAAAAAAACTGAGGCTAAAAGAAAATTTTTGTGAAACAAAAGTACTTTCTTTTTTTTACGGATTAATTTGTGAAGCACCTGGGGTTCAAAGTGATCACTATGCATCTAGATAAGTTCCTTAGGGGGTCTAGTTTCCAAAATGGGGTCACTTGTGGGGGAGCTCCAATGTTTAGGTACACAGGAACTCTCCAAATGCGACATGGCAACCGCTAAAATATTCTAGCTTATTTTCTATTCAAAAAGTCAAATGGCGCTCCTTCCCTTCTGAGCCCTGCCGTGCGCCCAAACAGTGGTTTATGACCACATATGAGGTATCTGTGTACTCAGGAGAAATTGCCCAACAAATTTAGGATCCAATTTATACTGTTGCCCATGTGAAAATGAAAAAAACTGAGGCTAAAAGAAAATTTTTGTGAAAAAAAAGTACATTTCTTTTTTTACAGATCAATTTGTGAAGCACCTGGGGGTTCAAAGTGATCACTATGCATCTAGATAAGTTCCTTAGGGGTCTAGTTTCCAAAATGGGGTCACTTGTGGGGGAGCTCCAATGTTTAGGACACAGGGACTCTCCAAATGTGACATGGCAACCGCTAAATATTCAGCATATTTTCCATTCAAAAAGTCAAATGGCGCTCCTTCCCTTCTGAGCCCTGCCGTGCGCCCAACAGTGTTTATGACCACATATGAGGTATCTGTGTACTCAGGAGAAATTGCCCAACAAATTTTAGGATCCATTTATCCTGTATGCCCAGTAAAAATGAAAAAATTGATGCTAAAAGAAAATTTTGTGGAAAATAAAATGTCCATTTTTTCCTTACACGTTGCTTTAGTTCCTGTGAAGCACCTGAAGGGTTAATAATCTCTTGAATGTAGTTTGAGTAGCTTGAGGGGTGCAGTTTTTTAAAAGGTGTCACTTTTGGGTATTTTCTCCATATAGACCCCTCAAAGGACTTCAAATGTGAGGTGGTCTCTAAAAAAATGTTTTGTAAATTTTGCTGTAAAAATGAGAAATCGCTGGTCAACTTTTAACCCTTATAACTTCCTAACAAAAAAAAATGTTGTTCCCAAAATTGTGCTGATGTAAAGTAGACATGTGGGAAATGTTATTTATTAACTATTTTGTGCCACATAACTCTCTGGTTTAACAGAATAAAAATAAAAAATTTGAAAATTACAAAATTTTCAGAATTTTCGCCAAATTTCCATTTTTTTCACAAATAAACGCAAAAATTATCGACCTAAATTTACCACTAACATGAAGCCCAATATGTCACGAAAAAACAATCTCAGAATCGCTAGGATCCGTTGAAGCTTTCCTGAGTTATTACCTCATAAAGGGACACTGGTCAGAATTGCAAAAAATGGCAAGGTCTTTAAGGTCAAAATAGGCTGGGTCATGAAGGGGTTAACATGTTGTTCGCCGCTGTCTCCATTATTTCTGGGAATTGTAGTCGTTGCCCTCCATATAACGCACCTGCGTACCAGGCCCATCTGACCTGACTGCTATCATTTAAATATCCCGCCAATTTAGGGTCACAGATTCCCTTTAACTACCTGCCTGTTCTGCCTGGTGCCGATTTTTGGTCACAGATGCTCCTGCCGTTCATTCTGCTTGGTGAACATGGTAAAAACTCCCCTAAAAACTGTTGTGGAATTGCATTTTTTTGCAATTTCACGACACTTGGAATTTTTTTTTCCTGTTTTTCAGTACATGATATGGAAAAACCAATGGTGTTGTTCAAAAGTACAACTCATCCCACAAAAAGCAAGCCCTCACATGGTCAAATTGATGGAAACATAAAAAAGTTATTGCTCTGGGAATCAGGGGAGCAAAAAACAGAAATGCAAAAACCGAAATTTGCCCCGAGTTGAAGGGGTTAAACAGCATGTAAGTACTTGAATAAGAATGCTGTAATTAACCAGAGCCAGCATGGGTTTGCAGCAAACAAGTCATGCCAGACTAATCTAATATCCTTCCATGATGGAATCACTGACTGGTTAGATCAGAGAAATGCGGTAGATATAGTATTGATAAAATATAGCATTTGATAAAGTATCTCATACTGTCCTTATTGAAAAAATGCCCAAGTATGGGATTGACAAGGCTATGATTAGATGGATTCAGAACTGGGTCAGTGATCGTACTCAAAGAGTGGTAATAAATAGTTGCACATCCAATTGAAAGAGTGTTTCAAGTGGGATGACATGGCCCCAGTGTTGGTCAACATTTTTATAAATAATCTAGAAAAGGTAACTGAAGATAAACGTATCAAATTTGCAGGCGATGCAAAGCTAGTAGGGATAGCTAACACTTGAGAAGACAGAGAAAGGATTCAAAAGGATCTAGACAAGTTTGAACAAAGGGCAGTGGCTAATAGAATATGTATTATTTAACAGGGAGAAATGCAAGATTCTACATTTGGGCAAGAAAAACGAAAACTACATCTACAGAATGGGAGGAATAGAGCTAAACAACAGCACGTTTGAAAAAGACTTAGATTTACTAATAGATAACAGACTGCACATGAGTCAACAGTGTGATGCAGCAGCAAAAAAGGCAAACACAGATCTAGGATATATTAACCCGTTAACGACCGCCGATATGCCTCTTAATGGCGGCAGTTAAGGGTACTTATTCTTCAGTGCTGCTTTTTAATGGCACTGAGAAATAAGAGTATAGCGCTCCCCAGTGTCGGAAAATCTCTGGGGTCTCAGCTACCAGGGATAGCGGATAGCTGATACCCCAGAGAACATGATTCGGGTTGGTTTTTACCATCCCCAGTCTTGTGATCACTGTTTTTCACTGAATAACGGCGATCGCAAAAAAAGGTCTGATTTCCCATTCATTTCTTTCTCCTCTGATATGATCTAGCATACCAGAGGAGAGAGAAATGGGGTCCCGCGAGCCCACCCGGTACCTCCACCATCCCTGGACTTTCTGGCTCTGTTCCCCGGTCCTTGGTGTCTTCTTCTTGGAACAAAATGGCGGGCATATGTGCAGTGCACCCACCGAGATCTCCTGGCCAGTACCCGGCAACAATAGATTTTTCCTATTGGTTAATTTTGATCACTGTGATGGACCCTATCACAGTGATCAAAATAAAAAAAATAGTAAATAAACCTCTTTGTCACCCCCTTAGTTAGGTAAGCATAATAAAATAAAAAAAAAAATTTTTTCCATTCTTTGCAGTTAGGTTAGGATTGGGCTAGTATTAGCATTTGGGCTAGTGTTAGGGTTCAGGTTAAAGCTAGGGTTAGGGTAGTGCTAGGGTTAGGGTTGGGACTAGGGTTAGGGTTGTGTTGGGGTTATGGTTGGGTTGTTGAGGTTAGGGTGGTGTTGGGGATAGGGTTGTGTTTAGGGTTAAGGTTAGGGTTTTGATTAGGGTTAGGAGTAGGGGTGTGTTAGGGTTGGGGTTACAATTGGGGGGTTTCCACTATTTCAGTACATTAGGGGGTCTCCAAACGTGACATGGCGCCCTCCATTGATTCCATCCAATTTTGCATTCAAAAAGTCAAACGGTGCTCCCCCTCTTCTGAGCCATGCCGGCGTACTCTGGAGAAATTGCTCAACAAATTTTGTGGTCCATTTTCTTGTGAAAATAAAAAAGTTTTGGTCTAAAGTAAATTTTTTGTGAAAAAAGTAAAATGTTCATTTTTTCCTCCTACATTGCTTTAGTTCGTGTGAAGCACCTGAAGGGTTAACAAACTTCTTAAATGTGGTTTTGAGCGCCCTGAGGGGTGCAGTTTTTAGAATGGTGTCATTTTTGGGTATTTTCTGTCATATTGATCCCCCAAACTCAATTCAAATGTGAGGTGGTCCCTAAAAAAATGGTTTTGTAAATTTTGTTGGAAAAATGAGAAATCGCTGGTCAAATTTAAACCCTTATAACTTCCTAACAAAAAAAATATTTTTCCAAAATTGTGCTGATGTAAAGTTGACATGTGGGAAATGTTATTTAGTAACTATTTTGTGTGATATGACTCTCTGATTTAAGGGCACAAAAATTAAAAGTTTGAAAATTTGCAAAATTTTTCACATTTTTGCCAAATTTCAATTTTTTTCATAAATAAACCCAAGTCATATTTAAGAAATTTTACCACTTATTTGAAGTACACGATGTCATGAAAAAGAGTCTTGATCACATGAAGTAATTATCCTTCTCTACTCCTTCTTGGTCAGGCTTCATCTGGAATACTGTATACATTTCTGAGCACACATGATTCTAATCTTTGCTCTTATGGTCAGCGGGTTCCTCTCTTTTCTATAGAGTGTAAGCTCTTAAAGTCAGCAGGCTTCTCTCTCCTCTACATGTATTTTCTGAGCAATTACAAGCTTTCCAGCATAGAGATTTGCACAAATGTATTCGCCGTGAATCAAATTTTTAGGTAATATTTGGCAGTCGGCAAATTGACTTTTCAATAGATCCAATCATCTCTAGTAGTCCTACTAAATACTGATTTGATTTTGATTTCACAAAATTAATTTTGTTATTTGATAGAAACAAATTATTTGCCCTTCTAATTTTTAAAGCATTCTTACTTTGCATAATTTTTTTCACACCTGCCAACATTTTTTCACAGTACTGTTTAATTATTCATCAAATGGTTTCCGAACATTAAGATGACTTGTACGTTGACGTAATACTTAGAATTTTCAATCTCTACATATTCTGTGTCTTTTCTATTTTTTCTGGGGATTCTATAATTCTAGAACTTTGAATTGCCAGACAGCATGATACCGTAACAATAATAAACTTGTTTCAGATAGTGTTAAAATGGTTAGTTTTATCAGTCAAAAATGGAACAGGCCTACCAATATACACTTGATTTATCCATTCAGGACTATAAAAAAAAGATCCAAAACTAGACTATGTGAATCTGGCAATTAAATATAGGGTCTTGAAGCAAAGAATTTCAGTGTGTCTTTTGGTTTTATGTAGACGACAGCTATTCCATGCGTATAGTCTTCTTTTGTCATTCTCTTCAATGAGCTACAGATAACACAGAATCCAGTCTTCTAAGTAATCGTTTTTAATCTGATCATGATATAGTTTTCTTAAATTGTCTAGGCCAGAGACAATTTCTCATTTTACACTGATTGTATTATTACATTTCCAGCCTAATTTTATACCTGGCTCGGAAAACTCCTTTAACATTTATTATTAACATAAAACTGGAAAACCTACTTACATGAAGCAACTTGACAACCTTAGCAACATATGCTATTTGTGGTGATTTTTAACTTGGCAGAAATTATTTCTCACATAGTAAATTCAGAATTTAGAATTTATCCATGGCAAACTATACCCACAATTACTTGTTCTGATTTACAGTTTTTAAAGCTTTTCCAGAATGTTGTGTAATGTTTTGGACCAGTGGCCATAATTTAGAGATTCTTGTTTAGTAATTTGGGAAGATGAATCAATAGCACGCTCAAAAAGTTTAAATGTTTCTACCACTTACGTATTTATTTTTTCCTATCAAAAGGATCTTGATCAAGTGCCACAATGGTAATCCTTAAAGGAAGACTGCCACGTAAATAAACGCTATTAACCTTTAGACATGGGTTTAATCTGAAGGTTAACAGTGTTCTGAACCTGCCCGGAGCCTGCGCTTATAGCCCTGCTGCTCGGAGGAAATTAACTTTATTCATCCTATCAGTGTTTGGGTTCCAGTAACCACTCTGTGAATAGAGAGCATCAGCTGTAACTGGGACCCTGGCTCTGACAGCTCACTCAGCGTTATGGCCGGCTGTCAGTCATGGTAACAGCCGCCACTCTCTAAAAACATAGCGGTGACTGAAACCCGAATGCTGTCAGGAGGAATAAAGTTCATTTCCTTCTGACCGAGGAGCTCTAAGTGTAGCAGCTGGGTAGGTTCCGAATGCTATTAACCTGCAGATTAACCCCATATCTACAGGTTAATAGCGTTTTTTAACATGACTGGTTCCCTTTAATATGATATATATGCACAGTAACTGTGTGTTAACTGGCCAAGCAGTCTCACCCTTTCTTGATTTTGCTGTGTAAAAGCATGTATGGGCATGTCTTTAAGGCAAGTGCATACTGTGTACGTTCTCCTTTTGATAATAATCTGAGGTGCTTTCAGCGGTTTACTGTTTGCGCATGATCGGCTGTAGCTATATCTTAAGGGTATGCCACACTAAGCAAAATCAAAGTCAAGATCAAAAAAAAGGGCTAGTGAAGCCAAAATCATAAAGAAAACCCAAAAAATTATACTTTATTAATCATTTACTATAATAAGTAGCACCATGCACAGGACTTTTGATCTGTCTCATCTAGCCTCCTGATGAGCCTACATAGGCGAAACGCGTTGAGGCGCTTAGCTAGAGGTCGTTATCGTGGTGGCTGCCACTTCTAAGTGATAAGCTAAGTATTGCTATATCCGTGCATCTAATAGCCGTGCAGGGTCAAATGCTTTATTGGTCTTTAGCTGTGTATGGGACATTTGTACACTGCAGGATGACCTGAGTTATATCTGTGTGACATGGCAGGCTTGCACGTCATGCACTATTTCTAACCACTAATGATACATTGTATCACTTCAATCTTGAGCACATGTTAATACCAACCTGGCCGCATACCTAAGAATCATATATTTAATATATTTTTGTGAGCACTAATCGCTTCGTTTGAAGTATGTTGAAACATTGAATCAATACATCAAGAGTATATATATCCACATTGTTTCATCTATGAGCATCTTTGAACTCCAGGGGTATACCCGCTATTGGGTTATAATGTGCGACTATGCATAAATGAGATTCTGGAGATATCCAGCATCTGGTTAAGAATCATTTGTATCATGACCCAATTTATGGCATATTTTCATTGCAATACTTGGAATATCTTTACTTAGACTTCTACTGATCATAGAACACCAAGTAGGGCTGATATTTTACCTATCTGTGACCTTTAATAATCTATACTGAGGTCAGATAGTGATATCTTACATTGAGATCAGTCTGTATTTGTATCTCTTTATCTATTTGCTCTCTAAGCCAGTATTAAACTGGGCATTATATTACTAACCCTAAGAACTTGGGTGATACATGATAGTTCAAAACCTGCAGCCACCACAATACATATATACACGACCTGTGTTCTGTTTTTACACTGTTGGGGCATAGGGATGTACTAGTACAGCAGGTCTCTGTCTAGTTATAGGGGTCCCTTTAGTCATCGGGTAGTGGGACTCACTATAGCCGCAGGGTCTATCAGGGCCACTAGGGTGAGCCATCGGTGAGCGGGGGCGCCACAACGCTCCCCCCTAGGGTGCCAACCTCCGCGGCAAGGCAGGTGTCAGCCTAGCAGGATACTAGGGACATCCAGATGGGCCCAATATTTTAATTCTGAACATTTTTTGTGAACTTTGTCAATTTTTTGGTGCTACTTATTATAGTAAATGATTAATAAAGTATAATTTTTGGGTTTTCTTTATGATTTTGGTATGCCACACTAAGCGAGATCGCTAGCGAGATCGCACCTGCGTCACCATTTATGACGCAGTAGCGATCTAGTTAGCGACTTAGCTGTGTGATTCCAAACACATCTCATCAGCGATCTGTATAACGACCTCTGCGGTTGTTGGGAGAACCTAGTCCCACCTGCGATGCTGGTGAAGTCGTTCATAAAGGGTGTCACACTCAGCGATTCAGGCTCACCAGCGGGACACCAACGACCAAAAAACGGCTCAGAACTTTCATGAGCGATCAACGACATCTCAGCAGGGGCCACATCGCTGCTACATGTCACACACAGCTAAAGTCGCTAACGAGATCGCTACTGCGTCATAAATGGTGACGCAGGTGCGATCTCGTTAGCGATCTCGCTTAGTGTGGCATACCCTTTAGATGAGCTGAGCAGTTCCCTGGCCAGTCATCCAACGCTGCCAAGGGGATAAAAACGAAAGTGGAGGGAGAAGGGGGCAGGCGCAGCTAAAGCTGTTAACTGTGCATGTGCCAGATTGCCAGCCCCGCAGTGTGAATACATCATAACACACTGCGAGGCGGGATCTGGTGCCTGAGAAAGATGCAGGCACGATAGCCTTCTGTCTGTTCCCGGGCAGCGCTGAAGGTGGCTCTTTTACTTAAAAACGACCTGTGGGGTGACAGGTTCCCTTTAAGTTTTAGGATAACTCCATTTTATCAAAAGTAAATAACACAAAAAATATCAGTATTGGTGAATATTCAGATTTATAGTATTAAGTTCAGGCAATTTAGTTTTCATGAATATGAAAATGCCAGCATTAAATGAAAAAGGTAGAATTCACTTCTCAACTGGTCAGTCGAATGTCCTACTGTGCAGAGAAAAATTAGTTACATAATGTAGCTTTTATGTGATGAGATTATAGCATTATATTCATCACTATCCAAGTAATACTTATCGAGAACGAGAGCTACAATGACAATCCATCCAATCATCTGCAGATCTTTTAGTGTTACATTGACTTTTATAGTAAATTTAAATTTCTAATGAATATAATTTTGAAGGATATTTTACTTGGAGGAAGCCAAAGCTAGAGTGATCGATGAAGGGGGTAAGTCAATGTGTATCTATTAACCCCTACAGTGGAGTAAGTCACCCTTTTTGCTACCTAGTTATTATGGCACTTTAGTTTTACTCTCTCTAAGTGCTGGCTATTTTCTGTTTCATATCTTTCGGCCATTATATTACTTGTAGAGTGCATTTTTCACATCTTTGAGCTATAGATCTCTAATTTGCAATTGACTCTGAACTGGTGGGAGGTAATTGGCTGCTGTAAATTTCACCAGGCACAGTCCTTTAACACACTTTTCTTTGCATATGTGGTGGAGTACTGGAGTGAAGTATCATAAAGCTCTTAACTTGTGGTGCTCAGTTTGCAAATACAGATAGGTACAGTATAATAATTCAAAGCAGAATCCAAGGTAGAAAACTAGAAACGACACTCAACACTGTATCTTATTCTCTTTATAATTTTTAGGAGAGATTAAAAAGCCAATAGATTAAAGCATGCAGAACAGAACCAGGCTATGGATATTTCACGCTCTCACTCAGGGTTTGTCTGGCCCTTTTGGTAAAGACCATGAAAAATCACTAAATAAAAAGACCCACAATTCGGGAACCGAATGGCAAATTTTAAAAAACAAAACAAGAAACTAAAAAAAATCCATCAAACTGAAGCAAGCAGCAGAAATAAAGTAAGATCAGAAACAGGCCACTTTTGACTTGGTGACAGGTCCTTTTTAGCACAAAATATCAGATAGAGAGAACTAGTGATGAGCGCCTTATCTGAGCATGCTTGTGCGTTAATAGAGTATCTTTGGTGTGCTCGAATACTAAGTTTGAGTCGTCATAGCGATATATTTTGTGGCTATTCAACAGCTGTAACAGGGATTCTGTTTGTTAGGCATTCACTGCATGTGTTGCGGCTGTCAAACAGCCACGGCAACTCAAACATAGTATCCAAGCACGCCGAAGATACTCTATTAACACACGAGCATGCTCGAATAGCACCTTATCCGAGTATGCTCGCTCATCAGTCGACAGAACAACTGTCCCTTATTAAAAGTACACATAAGAGTTTGAAGCAGAATTATTTTTACATCAGCTTATATTTCATATAGGAAGCATTAGATGGTACTGTAGCTTAGACTTAGAAAGTGTTCCAATATTTCGCTTATACATCTGGGCCAGTATTATTAAATAGTTTAAAGTTACAAACCTTTATTGATGTTTATTACGGTCCCTATACGCATTTATATGGGGTGTGAAATGCTATTCATGCAGACTTTATGTCTTCTTTGGATCACTCTCTGGTGTCATTGTAGTGTCTTATTGTCTTTTTACTTCCAGCCTCCACCCACTTGTGCTGAAGATGTAATAGCAGGGAAGTTCAAACATTTCATTATCTCATCTCTTCAGGGAAGATGACCAATAAGGAATAAATCATCTAATGCAATTTATTCATTTAATTAGAAACAGTTAAAAACATATTGCAATGAAGATATAAGATGTTATCTCAGCGGCTTTTATGCTGAATTTACAAGAGTGCTTTCTTGGCATCAATAAATGAAGTACCATCTATAAAGTCATTCAATTGATATCAGTTTCATCAGTTGCCGTCTACTGGCATTTATTGAATTCATTCTCTGCTTTGCTTTTATTTGGAACAAAGCTTCTTTTATCTGAGCATTGCGGTTTTGGGTTACTACTGGACATTAAATAAAAAGCTTTGTGGATACAACTGAAAAGCATACGCATTCTCATAATAGTCCTCAGGCCAGAGTTTCTCAATGTTTTTCAGCTTTATATCCCCTTCTCTTTCAAATTACATTAAAGTAATCTCAAAGCAATGGTCACACATATTGTGCTGCACATTGATGCACAACATGAGGTCCATATAATATTAACTAGAAATGACAACCTAAGATCTAAAACAATTTTTCTTAAACTCTGAGATGGTCTCAATGGTGAGTCACCAACAAGTGAAGCCCACCTGGTTTGACAGTTGAGAAATAAGTGATGTTTCCTCTGAGGCTTGTATATATTTGCATCAATTTTTGGTTTAGCAATATAATGGACTAATTTTTCTGCTTATTTTAATGCTCTAGTCTAGTAGATGTAGGAGACACATTTTCAGATGTAGAGCTGGTTGTACATATTGGATAATAGTAGGTTGATGTCTGAAACACTGAACAAGCGTTCTCTCCTGGTAAATATTTTTTTTTCCAAACCAACATACACATTTTATTCCATACGGACAGTTATCATCATTTAAACTGCCTATGTATGTTCATGTACTGTACACCTAATGAAGGATGGAATGGTCTGTCTGGGACTGGTCTTTCAACAGAAGATCGTTCATAGATAAAAAGGCTTACAGTTGAATGAAAGATCTTTCGTCCAACTATTGCATGACGAATTTCAAGAAAGTCAACTTCTCTCCTGAGAATAGAGGACATTTATTTATTTTGGTTATGATAGAAACTGGCATGAAAAGAAAAATTGCTAATTGTGGTGCAGTCTATTTGAATGCAATAACTTGCAATTTGTTAAACTTTCTATGCCGCTCACAGCACATTAAAAGCATGGGTGGAGTTCAACTGAAGGGGCGGTTTTTGTAGCTCTACAAATTTTCAATAATTTATGCTAGAAACTGGTGAAAGCTGCATGAGAAATCTACAGTGGCATGTAAAAGTCTGTGCACCCCGGGCAAAAATTACTGTTATTGTGAACAGTTAAGCAAGTTGAAGATGAAATGATCTCTAAAAGGGGTAAAGTTAAAATTGACACATTTCCTTATATTTTGAGGCAACAAAATTATATAGTTTCATCTTTTACATATTAATAATTACATAAGGAAAATGGGTCAATGCAAAATTTTTGGCACCCTTAGAGATTTGTGTGCTCAGATAACTTTGACCAAGGTTTCAGAACTTAATTAGCCCGTTGGGGTTAAGGCTTGTCCACTACCATCTTTAGAAAATGCCAAGTGATGCAAATTTCCAAGCTTTATAAAAACCCAGCCTACTCTAATCTTGTGCCAAAAAACAGCTACCATAAGCAGCTGCATAGCACTCTGAAAATGAAAATGGTGGTAGCCCGCAAAGCAAGGAGAAGGCTATAAGAAGATGACAAAGCATTTTCAAGTTGCCCTTTCCTCAGTTTGAAATGTAATTAAGAAATGGCAGTTAACAGGAGCAGTGGAGGTCAAGATAAGGTCAGGAAGACCAAGCAAAATTTCAATGAGATTTGCTCGTAGGAATGCTCGAGCAGCAAATCAGAACCCCCGCTTGACTGCAAAAGACCTTCAGAAAGATTTAGCAGACTTTTGAGTTGTGGTACATTGTTCTACTATTCAGAGACACCTGCACAAATATGGCCTTCAAGGAAAAGTCATCAAAAGAAAACCTCTACTGCATCCTCACCATGAAATTCAGCATTAGAAGCATTATGCAAAAGAACATCTAAACAAGCCTGATTCATTTTGGAAACTAGTCCTTTGGTCTGATGAGGATAAATTAAAACTCTTTGGCCACACGGCATTGGTGGGGAAAAAGGGCACAGAATTTCAGGAAAAGAACATCCCAACAACCTTTAAGCATGGGAGCGTATCAATCATGTTTTGTGACTGTGTTTCAGCCAATGGCACAGGGAACATTTCACGGGTAGAGGGAAGAATGGATTCAATGAAATTTCAACTAATTCTTGATGCAAACATAACACCATATATAAAAAGCTGAAGTTGAAGAGGATGGCTTCTTCAAATGGATAATGATTCTAAACACATGTCAAAATCCACAATAGACTACCTCAAAAGGTGCATGTTGAAGATTTTACAATGGCCCACACAGTCCTGTGATCTGAACATCATTGACAATCTGTGGCTATACCTCAAAGGAGCTGTGCATGCAAGACAACCCAGGAATCTCACGGAACTGGAAGAATTTTCCAAGGAAGAATGGATGAAAATCAGTCAAGCAAGAATTGAAAGACTCTTGTCTGGCTACAAAAATCGTTTACAAGCTATGATATTCACAAAAGTGGGTGTTACTAGGTACTAACCATACACACAAAAATTCGGACTTACATATAGCAATAGCCGAAAGAAGAGATCCAGAAAATAGCAATAAAAAATGTATAATTTTATTAATATTATTAAAATCCAAAACATTGAAATCCAAATAGATAACAATCCATCTTAGCACCCAAAACTAGGGAGACGTCAGGATGTGTATAAATATACTGCTACACAAACACCATAAATAAATATGACTGGTAAATAGAACAGACTCAATTACTGCATGCCATTACTGCATATAAAATCACAATGTCTCACCAGAGCAAAAATGCCTTACAAATAAATATTGCACATTACCAGAAAATCAATGAGTAGTGAAGGTAGCAGAAACACACTGAACCTGGCGTCTCTCCTCACCCCGATGCACGTTTCGCATCCAGCTTCTTCCGTGGACGCCCCCTGTTCTATTTACCAGTCATATTTATTTATGGTGTTTGTGTAGCCGTATATTTATACACATCCTGACGTCTCCCCTAGTTTTGGGTGCTAAGATGGATTGTTATCTATTTGGATTTTAATATTTTGGATTTTAATAATATTAATAAAATTATACATTTTTTATTGCTATTTTCTGGATCTCTTCTTCGGCTATTGCTATATGTAAGTCCGAATTATTGTGTGTGATGTTCTGAAGTGCCAGGTTTCATTTACTTTTTGGACATTTTGGTATATGAGATAGGTACTAACCATGCAGGGTGCAAAAACTTTTGAATTGACCCATTTTCCTTTTATCACTTTTAAAATGCAAAAGATGGATATATATATATATATATATATAATATATATATTTATATATATATATATATATATATATTACTAAAATACAAAGGAAATGTGTCATCTTTAACTTTAAAAACTTTTTAAAACTTTAAGAGATCATTTCAACTTCAACTTGCTTAACTGTTCACAATAACAGTCATTTTGACCAGGGGTGCCCAAACTTTTGCATACCACTATACACAAGTCCATTGCTGTAATAGATTTGTATATCTAAGGTATGCGCAGCTGTCTATTGACCTAATTTGTTAAACGACACGTGCCTCTTAATAAATCAGGTGCATCTTATTCTAGCTTACTTTTTATTAAGACTGGCTCCACAACACTTCGTTTTGGGCTTTAATTCTGCATTATTGTAAATTTATGGCTCAGGGTTAAAGCTCCTGCACCAGGAATTGTCAGATTAGCTCCAGTTCCTGAGATATTTAATGATTAATTACAGTAGAATTCTGGCTTCAAAAAGTTTCTTTTATAGCATTGCAAGCCTACAAATTGAAAACAATATAAGATGACACCCGGCGTATAAGAAGAACCCCCCCACTTTTAAGAAGATTTCATATTTTGACTGGAAAAGTTGGGGGGTCGTCTTATACGCTGGAAAATACGGTAATTATATGGGATATTTCATTAAGCAACTGTTAAAGATTCAAAAGACAGACCAAAAAGCCAAAAGCTATAGCATTTGTTATCACAAACAAGTTGCATTTGGGAATGCATTATTTTATGGATGAATTACATAAAAAACTACAACCAATTCAGCAAAATTAATGGGATTTTTAGTTCAGCACCCTGAAAATATTCTAAATCCATTCAAAAACCTTGGCACCTGAAAAAAAAAAGTTTTTTGTAGACCTGTGTAATCACTGAATAAAAATAAAGAAAATTGATTAATATAGGAAAAAATGGCAAAAATTAAGAGACTATTGCAAAATTTTCAATTTGTCCTATTTTTCTCTTTAAAGGTATATTTTTGAGTAAAATGTAAATTGTTAATTTATATTATAAACTACTGACATGTCTCTGAATTTCCAAGCAATAAATTTTGTATTTATTTTCAGAAAATGAGAAATGATCAAAATAACAAAAAAATGCAGTGCTTGCAGACCTCAAATAATGCTATGAAAACAAGTTCATAATCATTTAGAAACAACAATACTAATGTTTTAACTCAGGAAGAGTTCAGAAATCAAAATTTTGTGGAATAACCATGATTTTTAATCACAGCTTTCATGCGTCTCTGCATGCTTTCCACCAGTCTTTCACACTGCTTTTGGGTGACCTTATGCCACTCCTGGAATAAAAATGTAAGCAGTTCTTCTTTGTTTGATGGCTTGTGACTTTCCATCTTCCATTTGATTACATTCCGAAGGCTTTCAATGGGGTTCAGGTCTGGAGACTGGGCTGGCCATGACAGGGATTTGATGTGGTGGTCCTTCATCAACACATTGATTGACCTAGCTGTGTGGCATGGCGTATTGTCCTGCTGGAAAAACCAATCATCAGAGTTGGGGAACATTGTCTGAGCAGAAGGAATCAACTGTTTTTCCAGAAAAACTTTGAATGCGGCTTGATTCATACGTCCTTCACAAAGATTAACCTGCCCAATTCCAGCTTTGCTGAAGCATCCCCAGATCATCACCGATCGATCCTCAACCAAATTTCACAGTGGGTGCAAGACTCTGTGGCTTGCACGCCTCTCCAGGTCTCCGTCTAACCATTAGATGACCAGGTGTTGGTCACAGAAGATTACCTTACTCCAGTCCTCTATGGTCCAATCTTTATGGTCTTTGGCAAACTTCAGCCTGGCTCTCCTTTGCTTCTCATTGATGAAAGGCTTTTTTCTAGCTTTACATGACTTGAGCCCTGCCTCTAGGAGCCTGTTATGAACTGTTCTTGCCGTGAACTTCATCCCAGCTGCCATTTTCCATCCCTTTTGTTGCTGAGTGATGTTCGAAGAAGATGACGGTCATCTTGGTCAATGGAGAGTCGTTTTCGCCCTCTACGGGTCTATAGCTTTGTTGTCCCTAATGTCTGCTGCTTGACCTTGTTGTAATGGAGTGCCGTCTTAGAAACTTTAAGGATGGAAGCAACATGATGCTCACTGTATTCCTCTGCTAGTAAAGACAGAATTGAGCCTTTCTTTTTCTCACTCAAGACTTTTCTTTTCAACTCCTTTGGCATGGTTAAAAGTTATTTTTTCATTCTATCATGCTGCTGCAATGCAGGTAGGTGCAGGCTCCACAAGATGGCAGTAGAGTGGAAGCAGGACTGCACCTAAACAGAGCTGGTCTGCAGTGCAGCAGTAAGGCTACCACAGGTGGCAGCAGAATAGTCAAACAAGCCAGTTCAAATTATAGACTGTAGCCCAGTACCAAAGAAATAAGCAAACTCATGGTGAAAGACAAGCCAGGGAATCATCATCAACGGTCGGAAGCGGAAAAGACACAAGACAGAGGCAGGTCAGGATACAAGCCAAGTCAAAACCAGGGAGTCAGCACACTAAAGGGAAACACTGAGTCAGGATGGGAATAGGGGAAAACAGAGACACAGGATCAGACAGCAAACGTAGCAGGACCAATCAGAGCAATCAGAGTCAGCTACAGCAGCCCTAGGCAAAACAATAACTTACATTGCCGTAGAAAGCGATGATAAATAGCCAACCTGAACCCAGAAAGAGGCTGAGAAATGTTAACCTCTGACATGATAACGCATAGGGAGATCTAATTCATACATCAGTGGTGACCCATAGCAGTATACATTTGGGTACTGTCCTTGTGCGGACAAGAGCAAAGCAAGGGCACAACAGGGAATGAAAGGAAACCCTCCCATCTATACAGTGCCTTGCGAAAGTATTCGGCCCACTGGAACTTTTCAACCTTTTCCCACATTTCCTGTTTCAAACATAAAGATATCAAATGTTAATTTTTGGTGAAGAATCAACAACAAGTGGGACACAATTGTGAAGTTGAAGAAAATTTATTGTTTTTTTTTAATTTTTGTGGAAATACAAAAACTGAAAAGTGGGGCGTGCAATATTATTCGGCCCCTTTAACTTAATACTTTGCTGCGCCACCTTTTGCTGCGATTACAGCTGCAAGTTGCTTGGGGTATGTCTCTATCAGTTTTCTACACCCAGAGACTGAAATTCTTGCCCATTCTTCCTTGGCAAACAGCTCAAGCTCAATGAGGTTGGATGATGATCGTTTGTGAACAGCAGTTTTCAGCTCTTTCCACAGATTCTCGATTGGATTCAGGTCTGGACTTTGACTTGGCCATTCTATCACCTGGATACATTGATTTGTGAACCATTCCATTGTAGATTTTGCTTTATGTTTGGTATTATTGTCTTGCTGGAAGACAAATCTCCGTCCCAGTCTCAGGTCTTTTGCAGACTTCAACAGGTTAAAGCAGGCCCAAACCATGATGCAGCCACCACCATGTTTGACAATGGGGATTATGTGTTCAGGGTGATGAGCTGTGTTGCCTTTACGCCAAACATATCGTTTGGCATTGTTGCCAAAAAGTTCAATTTTGGTTTCATCTGACCAGAGCACCTTCTTCCACATATTTGGTGTGTCTCCCAGGTGGCTTGTTGCAAACTTTAAACAACACTTTTTATGGATGTCTTTGAGAAATGGCTTTCTTCATGTCACTCTTCCATAAAGGCCAGATTTGTGCAGTGTACGACTGATTGTTGTCCTATGGACAGACTGTCACACCTCAGCTGTAGATCTCTGCAGTTCATCCAGAGTAATCATGGGCCTCCTGGCTGCATCTCTGATCAGTCTTCTCCTTGTTTGAGATGAAATTTTAGAGGGATGGCCGGGTCTTTGTAGATTTGCAGTGGTATGATACGCCTTCCATTTCAATATGATCGCTTGCACAGTGCTCCTTGGGATGTTTAAAGTTTTGGAAATAATTTTGTATCCAAATCTGGCTTTAAACTTCTCCACAACAGTATCATGGACCTGCCTGTTGTGTTCCTTGGTCTTCATGATGCTCTCTGTGCTTCAAACAGAACCCTGAGACTATCACAGAGCAGTTGCATTTATACGGAGACTTGATTACACACAGATGGATTATATTTATCATCATTAGTCATTTAGGACAACATTGTATCATTCAGAGATCCACAATGAACTTCTGGAGTGAGTTTGCTGCACTGAAAGTAAAGGGGCCGATTAATATTGCACGCCCCACATTTCAGTTTTTGTATTTCCACAAAAATTTAAAATAACCAATAAATTTTGTTCAACTTCACAATTGTGTCCCACTTGCTGTTGATTCGTCACCAAAAATTAACATTTGGTATCTTTATGTTTGAAGCATGATATGTGGGAAAAGGTTGAAAAGTTCCAGGGGGCCGAATACTTTTGCAAGGCACTGTATCTGGACTTTGTCTTTCCTGTTCCTGTCTGATGCAAAGCTGCTATAGTAAACTTCTAATACAGTGGTGAGACCAAACCATTTTTTACTGAGCACTGGTATGCACGAGCACTTTATATACAGTATGTGGTATTATAGTTTTGTATCACTTTTTTGTCTTGAATGTTTGTTTTAAGACTATCCAATAAAGGTTAAATTTATTTATTTATTTACAGGAAACTCTACTAGCTATATTCCCACATTCTTCCACACACTCTTGAAATCCTGAAGGTTCTGTTGACTCCTTTTATAAATTCTGAGCTTTAGTTTCTTCCATAAATTTTCTGTTGGATTCAGGTCAGATGATTGGCTGGGCCATTGTAGCAGCTTTATTTTCTTTCTCTGAAGCCATTTGAGAATTTCCTTGGCAATGTGTTTGGGAAGATTGACTTTCTGAAATGTCCACTCTTGTTTCATCTTCATCATCCTGGAAGATGACAACAGATTTTTATAAAGAACAATTTGTTACATTTGTCCATTTATCCTTACTTCAATCATATGAAATTTTCTAGTGATGTATGCTATAAAACAGCCCCGTACCATGAAATTCCAACCACCAAACTTTTGGTATGGTGCTTTGGGGTGATATGCAGTACCTTTTCGCCTTTAACCCCTTCCCGACCCATGACGCCACGTAGGCGTCATGAAAACCTGTGCCAATCCGACCCATGACGCCTATGTGGCGTCATGAAAGGATCTCGTCCCTGCGGGCCGGGAGACCGGGGTCACTCAAAGGTCACCCGACCCGCAGTTACAGGACCCTTTGTGCTTCACCACAGGGGGGTTGGCTTAACCCCCCCGTGGCCACGATCGCTCTGATTGGCTGTTAAAAGTGAAACAGCCAATCAGAGCAATGTGTAATATTTCACCAATTTAATTGGTGAAATATTACAATCCAGCCATGGCCGATGCTGCAATAGCATCTGCCATGGCTGGAGACCGAGCCCTGACCCCCCCCCACACCGAATCACGGCGGTGATCGGCCGCCGCCACCGAAAGATGGCAGCGATCGGTCACCGCCGTCACTTACAGCTCCCCTCCTCTTTTGGTCCACTGCCCCCACTTCCTATCCCCCCCCAGCCTTCCGACCCCCCTACTCACCTCTCCCGATCCACCGATGTCCCACGATCGGGCCCGGCGTCCGCCCGGGCCTCTTCATGGGCGCCGCCATATTGGAAAATGGCGGGCGCGTGCGCAGTGCGCCCGCCGGCCGGCGCATGCGCAGTGCGCCCCCCAGTATTCAAAAATTTATTTTGATCACTGTGATAAACTGTCACAGTGATCAAAATAAAAAAAAATAAATGAACCCCCCCTTTATCATAGGTAGGGACAAATAAAAAAAATAAAGAATTTTTTTTTTTTTTTCCTAGCGGATTTTGCTGCTGATCCGCAGCTGATTTTGCTGCGGATCCGCGGCGGATATCGCTGCTTATCCGCGGCGGATTTCGCTGCTGATCCGCGGCGGATTTCGCTGCTGATCCGCGGCGGATTTCGCTGCTGATCCGCGGTGGACTTCGCTGCTGATCCGCGGCGGACATCGCTGCTGATCCGCGGCGGATTTCGCTGCGGATCCGCTGCGGATTTCGCTGCTGATCGGCGGCGGATTTCGCTGCTGATCTGCGGCGGATTTCGCTGATCGGCGGCGGATTTCGCTGCTGATCCGCAGCGGATTTCGCTGCTGATCCGCTGCGGATTTCGCTGCTGATCGGCAGCGGATTTCGCTGCTGATCCGCGGCGGATTTCGCTGCTGATCGGCGGCGGATTTCGCTGCTGATCCGCTGCGGATTTCACTGCTGATCGGCAGCGGATTTCGCTGCTGATCGGCGGCGGATTTCGCTGCTGATCCGCGGCGGATTTCGCTGCTGATCCGCGGCGGATTTCGCTGCTGATCCGCGGCGGATTTCGCTGCTGATCCGCGGCGGATTTCGCAGCTGATCCGCGGCGGATTTCGCTGCTGATCCGCGACTGATTTTGCTGCTGATCCGCGGCTGATTTTGCTGCTGATCCGCGGCTGATTATCTGCTGATTCATCTGCGCTAGCGGGTATAGCATAACGCGATCGCGTTATGCTATACCATTACCAGCCGGTCAACGCTACGTGTTGAACGGGCTGGTAAAACGCAATATGAACCCAGCCTTAGGGTTAGAACTAGGGTTAGGGTTAGCATTAGGGCTAAGGTTAGAATTACGGTTAGGGTTGGAATTTGGGTTAGGGTTGGAATTAGGGTTAGGTTTGGAATTAGGGTTAGGCTTGTAGTTAGGTTTATGGTTAGAGTTGGGATTAGGGTTAGGAGTGTGTTGGGGTTAGGGTTATGATTAGGGTTTGTATTAGGGTTAGGTGTGTGTAGGCGTTAGGGGTGTGTTGGGGTTAGGGTTGGAGTTAGAATTGAGGGGTTTCCACTATTTAGGCACATCAGGGGGTCTCCATACGCGACATGGCGCCACCATTGATTCCTGCAAATTTTGCGTTCAAAAAGTCAAACAGTGCTCCCTTTATTCCAAGCCCCGACGTATGCCCAAACAGTGGTTTATCCCCACATATGAGGTATCAGCGTACTCGGGAAAAATTGCACAACAACTTTGGGGGTTCTAATTTCTCCTGTTAACATTGGGAAAAAAAATTGGGGACTAAAACTTATTTTTGTGGAAAAAAAAATGATTTTATATTTTCACGGCTCTGCGTTATAAACTTCTGTGAAGGACTTGGAGATTCAAAGTGCTCACCACACATCTAGAGGAGTTCCTTGGGGGATCTAGTTTCCAAAATGGGGTCACTTGTGGGGAGTTTCTACTGTTTAGGCACATCAGTGACTCTGCAAACGTAACATGACGCCCGAAGACCATTCCATCAAGTGGGCATTTCAAAAGGTCACTACTTCCCATCCGAGCCCCGACGTGTGCCCATACAGTGGTTTTCTCTCCACATATGGGATATCAGCATACTCAGGACAAATTGGACAACAACTTTTGGGGTCTAATTTCTCATGTTACCCTTGCGAAAATAAAAAAATTGGGGACTAAAAGATCCTGATTGTGGAAAAAATATGATTTTTTTATTTTCATGCCCGGGCGTTATAAACTTCTGTGTAGCCCTTGGGGGTTCAAAGTGCTCACCACACATCTAGATAAGTTCTTTGCAGTGTCTAGTTTCCAAAATGGGGTCACTTGTGGGGAGTTTCTACTGTTTAGGCGCATCAGGGGCTCTGCAAACGTAACAAGATGCCCGCAGACCATTCCATCAAGTTGGCATTTCAAAGCGTCACTACATCCCTTCCGAGCCCTGACGTGTGCCCAAACAGTGGTTCCCCCCCACATATGGGGTACTAGCGTACTCAGGACAAACTGGACAACAACTTTCGGGGTCCAATTTCTCCTGTAACCATTGTGAAAATAAAAAATAGTGGGCTAAAAAATCATTTTTTTGAGAAAAAAAAATGATATTTTATTTTCACGGCTCTGCGTTATAAACTTCTGTAAAGCACCTGAGGGTTCAAAGTGCTCACTATGCATCTAGATAAGTTCCTTAGGGCGTCTAGTTTCCAAAATGGGGTCACTTGTGGGGGAGCTCCAATGTTTAGGCACACAGGAACTCTCCAAATGCGACATGGCAACGGCTAAATATTCCAGCATATTTTCTTTTCAAAAAGTCAAATGGCGCTCCTTCCCTTCTGAGCCCTGCCGTGCACCCAAACAGTGGTTTATGATCACAAATGAGGTATCTGTGTACTCTGGAGAAATTGCCCAACAAATTTTAGAATCCAATTTATACTGTTGCCCATGTGAAAATGAAAAAAACTGAGGCTAAAAGAAAATTTTTGTGAAAAAAAAGTACTTTCTTTTTTTTACGGATCAATTTGTGAAGCACCTGGGGGTTCAAAGTGCTCACTATGCATCTAGATAAGTTCCTTAGGGGGTCTAGTTTCCAAAATGGGGTCACTTGTGGGGGAGCTCCAATGTTTAGGCACACAGGGACTCTCCAAATGCGACATGGCAACCGCTAAATATTCCAGCATATTTTCCATTCAAAAAGTCAAATGGCGCTCCTTCCCTTCTGAGCCCTGCCGTGCGCCCAAACAGTGGTTTATGACCACATATGAGGTATCTGTGTACTCAGGAGAAATTGCCCAACAAATTTTAGGATCCAATTTATACTGTTGCCCATGTGAAAATGAAAAAAACTGAGGCTAAAAGAAAATTTTTGTGAAAAAAAAGTACTTTCTTTTTTTTACGGATCAATTTGTGAAGCACCTGGGGGTTCAAAGTGCTCACTATGCATCTAGATAAGTTCCTTAGGGGGTCTAGTTTCCAAATGGGGTCACTTGTGGGGGAGCTCCAATGTTTAGGCACACAGGGACTCTCCAAATGCGACATGGCAACCGCTAAATATTCCAGCATATTTTCCATTCAAAAAGTCAAATGGCGCTGCTTCCCTTCTGAGCCCTGCCATGCGCCCAAACAGTGGTTTATGACCACATATGAGGTATCTGTGTACTCAGGAGAAATTGCCCAACAAATTTTAGGATCCAATTTATACTGTTGCCCATGTGAAAATGAAAAAACTGAGGCTAAAAGAAAATTTTTGTGAAAAAAAAGTACTTTCTTTTTTTTACAGATCAATTAGTGAAGCACCTGGGGGTTCAAAATGATCACTATGCATCTAGATAAGTTCCTTAGGGGGTCTAGTTTCCAAAATGGGGTCACTTGTGGGGGAGCTCCAATGTTTAGGCACACAGGGACTCTCCAAATGTGACATGGCAACCGCTAAATATTCCAGCATATTTTCCATTCAAAAAGTCAAATGCGCGCTGCTTCCCTTCTGAGCCCTGCCATGCGCCCAAACAGTGGTTTATGACCACATATGAGGTATCTGTGTACTCAGGAGAAATTGCCCAACAAATTTTAGGATCCAATTTATACTGTTGCCCATGTGAAAATGAAAAAAATGAGGCTAAAAGAAAATTTTTGTGAAAAAAAAAGTACTTTCTTTTTTTTACAGATCAATTTGTGAAGCACCGGGGGGTTCAAAATGATCACTATGCATTTAGTTTAAGTTCCTTAGGGGGTCTAGTTTCCAAATTGGGGTCACTTGTGGGGGAGCTCCAATGTTTAGGCACCAGGGACTTCCAAATGTGACATGGCAACCGCTAAATATTCCAGCATATTTTCCATTCAAAAAAAGTCAATGGCGTCCTTCCCTTCTGAGCCCTGCCGTGCGCCCATACAGTGGTTATGACCACATATGAGGTATCTGTGTACTCAGGAGAAATTGCCCAAACAAATTTTAGGATTCATTTTATCCTGATGCCCATGTAAAAATGAAAAAAATTGATGCTAAAAAGAAAATTTTTGTTGGAAAAAAATTAAAATGTCCATTTTTTCCTTACACGTTGCTTTAGTTCCTGTGAAGCACCGGGAAGGGTTAATAATCTTCTTGAATTTTAGTTTTGAGTAGCTTGAGGGGTGCAGTTTTTTTAAAAGGTGTCACTTTTGGGTATTTTCTGCCATATAGACCCTCAAAGTGACTTCAAAGTGAGGTGGTCCCTAAAAAAAAATGGTTTTGTAAATTTTGCTGTAAAAATGAAATCGCTGGTCAAATTTTAACCCTTATAACTTCCTAACAAAAAAAAATGTTGTTCCAAAATTGTGCTGATGTAAAGTAGACATGTGGGAAATGTTATTTATTAACTATTTTGTGTCACAAAAACTCTCTAGTTTAACAGAATAAAAATAAAAAATTTGAAAATTACAAATTTTCAAAATTTTCGGAAAATTTCCATTTTTTTCACAAATAAACGCAAAAAATTATCGACTTAAATTTACCACTAACATGAAGCCAATATGTCACGAAAAAACAATCTCAGATCGCTAGGATCCGTTGAAGCGTTCCTGAGTTATTCCCTCATAAAAGGGACACTGGTCAGAATTGCAAAAAAATGGCAAGGTCTTTAAGGTCAAAATAGCTGGGTCATGAAGGGGTTTAAAATACTGTGCATTTCAAGAGTTAAATTTTGGTCTCCTTAACAAGGACTATATTCTCCCCAGTATTTCACAGGCTTGTCTAAATGTTGTTGAGCAAACTTTAAATGAGCTTGAACATGCTTTTTGTTTAGCAATGGTGTCCTGATGGTGAGCATGCTTTACAGGCCTGAAGGCTGTGTTGCATTACTTACAGTTTTATTTGAAACAAGTGTACCTTCTGATTCCATGTCTTTCTGTGGCTCTCGACTGATGGTCCTTGGCTCTTGGACAACTATTCTGAGAATTATGTTCTCTCCTCTGTCTGAAATCTTGTGGGGAAACACAGAGCTGTGGTGGTTATTCTGAAATATGTTTTTTCCATTTTCTGGATTATTGCCCCAACAGTGCTCATTGGAACCTTCAGTAGTTTAGAAAATTCTTCTGTAAACAATGCCATCAGTATGTTTTGCAACAATAAGGTTGCAAAGGTCGTGTGATAGCTCACTCATTTTACCCTTATGAGATGTTTCTTTTGTGACACCTTGGTAATGAGACACCTTTTTATAAGCCATCAGTTGAACCAGCTGATATTATTTTTTACTAAGTGGCAGCATTCATTTCTAGTTACTGATAGATTTCTGTTGTGAAGGGGTTTTGAGATGATTTTCTGAGCAGAGGCTCCCTCTGGTGGTTACAAGCGGTACTAGGGAGGATTGGGAATCAGGTGTTACTGATTGGTCTTATTTAAGGGAATCATTTTCCCATCAGGGTTGCCGGGTGATCAATTTGTTCTGGTCTGAATCCTTCTTTCAGTTTCCCTTGTAGCCTGCTGTGTCGTGTCTGCATCTCTGCTATCAGATAAGACAATTTTTATTTTGTGTTTTTGCTATATTTTTGCATTTTGTCCTGCACTTCTGTGGGGGCCTTCTGGGTCCCCTCCGGGGGGCTTTTGCCTCTCAGTTTAGTCCAGCCACTGTGTTTTGTACTTTTGCTTTTTGCAGTTTTTCAGTGGCTGCTGTTTTTGTTACCCAGAGAACTAATTTAGGTGGTAGAGGTGTGTGATCTCAGGTGATTTTGAAATTAGTAGAGTTGGTGTTTTTCAGGGTTTTCTGGGATTGCAGTAAGTACCCTTCCTGTCCTTTTTCTATTTAGATAGTTTGGGCCCCAGCGTTTGCTCATACTATTTTCTTTTCTGTGTCAGTATTTCCTCTTGTCTAACCGCCATTCATGTTTGGGGGCTTTCTATTATCTTTGGGGTTCTTGCTCCGGGGCAGATAGGCTTCCTATTTCTATCTTTAGGTGTAGTTAGTTTCTCAGGCTGTGACGAGGCGTCTAGGACCATCGTAGGAACCCCTCCACGGCTGCCTCTAGTTGCGGTGGGTTAGTCAGGGTACTGCAATCTCATAGATTCCAACTGCTCTGGGTATTTCCTTTTTTACCTGCATCCTCGTACCGTAAAAAAAATAACAGTATCACCCGGCCATAAAAAATGTTGGTACTCACAGAAGGGAAAAAATATTTGAGGAAGAAAAAGTTGTCAGAGATATTTTTCTGTTTGTTGCATTTTTTTTTTTTTTTTTTCCCTCTGTATCTCTGGGTGCTGGGGAGGATCTTTTCTCCCAATGGAGTTTGCACAGTTGTTGGCCGTGTGGACCCGTTGCCACTGAGGTTCAGAGTTTGCTGATATTTGCTAGGTTGCCTGTTTGGAACCTAGGACCCCCATGCCAGATTTTTTTTTTCAGGGGATGAGCAAAAGTTTCAGAATTTCAAAAATAATTGTAAATTGTTTTTTGCCTTAAAATCTAAGTCCTCGGGAAAAACCCGCAGCAGGTTCAAATTGTCATCTCTCTCCTGCGCGGCGACCTCGGATTGGGTTTTTTTTCCTGATACCTGGGGTTCCGTTTTGAGTGATGTTGATGCGTTTTTTTCAGGCTTTGGGGTTATTGTAACGATGAGGCCAAAGGCATGATCAATTTAAAAAGCCTTGTTGGCTTTAAATCAGGGGTTTGTGACGCTGAGTTATACGGGTCAGGATTGTAGGTGGGGCGTCCTGACAAAGGGGGATGACGACGCTTTGGCGGCCCTTTTCCCGAAGGGTCTGTCGGATAATGTAAAGGATGTTAGGTGGGATTCCCTGTCCCCTCTGGTCTCAATGATTCTATTCATTAGCGATTCAAATTGACAGCGTTGCGTGAGCGGAGAAGGTATGCGTGGGTGGTGTTGCCTTTTGAGCCAGCTTTTTTGGCCCATGCCGTGTGATGGATGGTGTTGGGGCAAAGCGTCAGAGTTTCGAAAGCGCAATGGGTTATGTTTCTACTGTGGTGATGCCTCTCATGTATTTCAGTCTGCCCTAAGCGGGGAAGACGTTTTGCACGCTCAGTTGTCTTGGGTGGTGTTCCAGACTAAGTTTTTATAAACTGTCACTCTGATATGCTCTCTGTCCTCATTTTCTGCTCAGGCTTTCGTTGATTCTGGAGCAGTATTAACCTGATGGATTATGATTTTGCTAAACTTGTGGATTTCCCTTGATACCCCTACAGAAGTCTATTCCCCTACTGGGGATCGATTCTACCCCTTTGGCTGAGAATAAACCCCAGTTTTCTACTCAGGTGATAATGAGGGTTGAACCTGATCACAGGAGTGCTGCAAAATTTTTGTTCTATATAATCTGCATGACATTATCGTGCTGGGTTTCCCTTGGTTACAGTTCATAATCTGTTTTGGATTGGAAATCTGTGTCTGTAACCAGTTGGGGCTGCCAATGTGTTAATACCAACACTCCTGTTTTTTCTGCCTCCCCCCAGGCTGAGGATGTTCCTGATTTTTTTGTTTGATTTTTCTGATGTGTTTTAGCGAAAGTAAATCTGCATCCTTACCTCCCATAGGAGCTATGACTGCGCTATTGAATTAGTGCCAGGTAGTAAATTCCCTAAGGGTCGCCTTTTTAACTTGTCTGTACCTGAACATGACGCTATGCGGTCTTATATCAAGGAATCATTGGAGAAGGGTCATATAGACCATCCTCTTCACCCTTAGGTGCCGGTTTTTTCTTTTGTGGCCAAAAAGATGGTTCATTAAGGCCGTGTATTGATTATGGGTCTCTTGAACAATATTACTGTGAAATATCAATACCCGTTACCCTTGATTTCTGACCTGTTTTCCAGGGTGAAAACGCTACTTGGTTTACCAACTTGACCTCAGGGGGGGTTATAACTTATTCGCATTAAGCACGGGGATGAATGGAAGACGGCATTTAACACCCCTGAAGGGCATTTTGGTACCTTGTGATGCCCTTTGGGCTCACTAATGCTCCTTCCGTCTTCCAGTCCTTCATGAATGACATTTTCAGGGATTTTGTGGACAAGTTTTCTGATTGTTTATTTGGATGATATCTTGATTTTTTCTAATGACTGGGACTCTCATGTGAAACATGTTCGAACTGTATTCCAGATTTTGAGAGAGAATGCTCTGTATGTGAAGGGATCAAAGTGTCTTTTTGGCGTACAGAAGATCTCATTTCTGGGATTCATTTTGTCCCCATCTGTTATTGAAATGGACCCGGTCAAGGTTCAGGCCATCTGTGATTGGGTCCAACCTACTTCATTAAAGGCTCTTCAGAGATTTTTGGTGTTTTGCCAATTTTTATCGTAAATTTATTGGTAATTTCTCTGTTATTGTTAAACCATTAACTGATTTGACCAGAAAGGGTTCTGATGTGGTGAATTGGCCTCCTGAGGCAGTCTCTGCGTTTCAGGAACTTAAGCAGAGATTCACTTCTGCTCCTGTTCTACGGCAGCCTGATTTTCTCTGCCATTTCAGGTGGAGGTTGATGCCTCTGAAATTGGGGCAGGTGCCGTTTTGTCCCAAAAAGATCCAGAGACCTCTAAAAGTAACCCTTGTGCCTTTTTCTCTCGAAAATTTTCTCCTACTGAACGTAATTATGACGTGGGTAATCGGGAGTTATTGGCCATGAAGTGGGCTTTTGAAGGTGGAGACATATGGCTGGAGGGAGCCAAACATCAGGTGGTGGTCCTTACGGACCATAAGAATCTGGTCTATCTGGAATCTGCCAAGCGACTCAATCCTAGACAGGCCAGGTGGGCCTTGTTTTTTCACACGTTTTAATTTTGTGGTTTCCTTTTTCCTGGCACTAAGAATGTTAAGGCGGATGCCCTCTCGAGGAGTTTCCTTGCGGACTCTCCTGAGCTATCTGATCCCTTGTTATTTTGAAGGAGGGTGTAGTTCTTTCCGCCATCTCGCCTAATTTGAGACTTGCTCTGGAGGGGTGTCAGGAGGATAGGCCCGAGCGCTGCCCTGTTGGAAAATTGTTTGTCCCGGACCAATGGAAAAAGAGTGTGATGTCTGAGATTCATTGTTCCGCATTGGCTGGGCATCCCGGAATTTTTGGTACCAGAGACTTGGTTGGTCGGTCCTTTTGGTGGCCTACCTTGTCTCGCGATGTCAGGGAATTTGTGCAGTCCTGCGGGACTTGCTCTCGCTCCAAGCCTTGCTCTCGCTCTAGTGGTTTGTTGATGCCATTGCCTGTGCCCAAGAGACCATGGCCCCATATCTCTATGGATTTCATTTCCGATCTTCCTGTTTCTCAGAGAATGACCACCATCTGGGTAATTTGTGATAGGTTTTCCAAAATGATACATCTTGTGCCATTACCTAAGTTGCCTTCCTCCTCTGAATTGGTGCCGTTGTTCCTTCAGCACGTGGTTCGTTTACACGGCATTCCTGAGAACATTGTGTCTGACAGAGGAGTCCAGTTTGTTTCCAGATTTTGGAGGACTTTTTGTTCTAAACTGGGTGTTCAATTGTCTTTCTCCTCGGCATTTCATCCTCAGACCAATGGTCAAACTGAGAGAACAAACCAGACATTGGAGACTTATCTAAGATGCTTTGTGTCTGCTGATCAGGATGACTGGGTCTCTTTTTTGCCTTTGGCTGAGTTTGCTCTTAATAATAGGGCTAGCTCTGCCACTTTGATGTCTCCGTTTTTCTGTAATTCTGGGTTTCACCCTCGATTTTCTTCAGGACAGACGGAGGCTTCTGTCTGTCCAGGTGTTGACTCTGTTGTTGAGCGTATGCAGCAGATTTGGGACCAGGTAGTGGAGAGGTTGTCCCTCTCTCAGGAGAAGGCCCAGCGGTTTGCTAACCGGCATAGGACTGATGGTCCTCGGTTTAAAGTGGGGGACTTGGTCTGGTTGTCCTCAAAGAATATTCCTATGAGAGTAGCATCTCCTAAATTTAAGCCTAGGTTCATTGGACCTTATAAGATCATGGAGATTATTAATCCTGTTTCTTTTCGTTTGCTACTTCCAGGGACATTTAAGATCCATAACGTGTTCCACAAGTCCTTGTTGAAGAGGTTTGTTGAGCCAGTGGTTCCTGCTGCTGTGCCTCCTGACCCTGTTTTGGTTGAGGGCAATCTGGAGTATGTGGTTGAGAAAATATTGGATTCTCGTTTTTCTAGACGAAGACTCCAGTATTTGGTTAAATGGAGAGGTTATGGTCAGGAAGATAATTCTTGGGTGTTTGCTTCGGACATCCATGCTAGGAGACTTATCCGTGCGTATCATAGAACTCATCCTGACCGACCTGGTTGCTCAAATGAGGGTTCGGTGACCCCTCCTCAAGGGGGGGTACTGTTGTGAATGGGTTTGAGATGAGTTCTGAGCAGAGGCTCCCTCTGGTGGTTACAAGCGGTACTAGTGAGGATTGGGAATCAGGTGTTACTGATTGGTCTTATTTAAGGGAATCATTTTCCCATCAGGGTTGCCGGTGATCAATTGTTTGGTCTGAATCCTTCTTTCCAGTTTCCCTTGTAGCCTGCTGTGTCGTGTCTGCATCTCCTGCTATCAGATAAGACAATTTCTTATTTTGTGTTTTTGCTATATTTTTGCATTTTGTCCTGCACTTCTGTGGGGGCCTTCTGGGTCCCCTCCGGGGCTTTTGCCCTCTCAGTTTAGTCCAGCCACTGTGTTTTGTACTTTTGCTTTTTGCAGTTTTTTCAGTGGCTGCTGTTTTTGTTACACCAGAGAACTAATTTAGGTGGTAGAGGTCGTGTGATCTCAGGTGATTTTGAAATTAGTAGAGTTGGTGTTTTTCAGGGTTTTCTGGGATTGCAGTAAGTACCCTTCCTGTCCTTTTCTATTTAGATAGTTTGGGCCCCAGCGTTTGCTCATACTATTTTCTTTCTGTGTCAGTATTTCCTCTTGTCTAACCGCCATTACATGTTTGGGGGCTTTCTATTATCTTTGGGGTTCTGCTCCGGGGCAGATAGCTTTCCTATTTCTATCTTTAGGTGTAGTTAGTTTCTCAGGCTGTGACGAGGCGTCTAGGACCATCGTAGGAACGCTCCACGGCTGCCTCTAGTTGCGGTGGTTAGTCAGGGTACTGCAATCTCATAGATTCCAACTGCTCTGGTGTATTTCCTTTTTTACCTGCACTCCTCAGCTACCGTAACATAACAGATTTCACTGGTGTCATGACTTTCCACGTCTCTTTCTTCATCTGCTCAATTCATTTCCATGTGTCATTTCTCATTATTACATGCAAAAAAAGGCTGCACTCTAACATACTAAAGCATGACAATATGAAATATGTGAAATTTTGATTAGCAATACAGCTTTGGAGTATAAGGAAAAATTTGAGACGCTTAGTATAACATTTGGCCAAATATTATTTGCCCACCAACCATCGTCAAGGTGGTCTCAAGTCTGATGGGTCCCTGACGTATGTGAACATACCTCTATTAGGCTGATATCTGAATTTCTGGGTGAAAGTGGACACTTCTGTCAGTAATACCTGCATTTATGGGTTAGTAGGAACCTGCTGTAATTAAAACTAACACCTGGTGGGGGCGGAGTGCTCGGTCAGTGAGCTAACATTCAAAAGACAAAAAACTGACTGGCACATCCAGACTAATGTGAATTAGGTGCAAACCAGGGGAGTTACCCCCATGTACAACATACAAAAAAGGCTGCACTCTAACATACTAAAGCATGACAATATGAAATACGTGAAATTTTAAACAGCAATACAGCTTTGGAGTATAAGGAAAAATTTGAGATGCTTAGTATAACATTTGGCCAAATAGTATGCTAAGCGTCTCAAATTTTTCCTTATACTCCAAAGCTGTATTGCTACTCAAAATTTCACGTATTTCATATTGTCATGCTTTAGTAATTTAGAGTGCAGCCTTTTTTTGCATGTTGTACATGGGGGTAGCTCCCCCTGGTTTGCACCTAATTCACATTAGTCTGGATGTGCCAGTCAGTTTTTTGTCTTTTTTATTTCTCATTATTACACATAACTTAATTTATTGACATCTATAGTTTGATTTCTTTGGTTGTGTTGATTGAATGGGTTATCACCAACATTCCTGTATAATAGAAGATCTGTTTGATGTTACATAAAATGACATGTGTCAAAGGTAAGTATGCATAATAAAGTACTACTGTAGTAGCAAATTTATGTATGGATACTTCAGTGTGCCTACAAATCAAGAATCATTAAAGTAAATACAGCTAGTCACAGTACTTATGCTGTAATCCAAAGCACGTTTCCCTATAACTTTGACGTTTCCTTGTAAGTAGTGTTGAGTGATACTGCCCGATATCCCTAAATATCGGATCGTATTGGATCGGCCCGATACTCAAAAAGTATCGGGTATCGCCGATCCGATTCCGGAAACACAATGCAAGTCCATATGACAGAAATACCGGAACTAAAAAAACCTCTTTCTTTCCTTGTAAACACTAGATATACACACATAGAATACATATGTTATATATATATATATATATATATATATACACACATGTCATTGTGACATATATATATATATATATATATATATATATATATATATACATATATTTATAGTTCATACACTTCTACATAGTAAAATAGCCTCTGATTCAATTGCCGGGCAATGCCAGCTTTTGTGAAATTACAGAAGCACCCGACATGAAATGACACATGGTTTACATAGAGTTAGCCATGTCTTTTCATGTAGTTTGATATATGGTTTTCACTAACAATTACATGAGTGTATGTGTGCAAAATTTGACACATGTAGGGGTTAATTAAAGGTGTAAATTCGTTGTAAAAAAACGCATTTTTTTGCTACGAATTTACATCTTTAATTAACCCCTACATGTGTCAAATTTTGCACACATACAGTACACTCATGTAATTGTTAGTGAAAACCATATATCAAACTACATGAAATGACATGGTTAACTCTATGTAAACCATGTGTCATTTCATGTCGGGTTCTGTATTTTCACAAAAGCCGACAATTGAATTAGCGGCTATTATACTATTTAGAAGTGTATGTACTATAAATATAAATATATATATGTGTGTCACAAATTCAATGACATGTGTATATATATATCAAAAAACTGACCGGCAGATCCAAACATAGATCCAGTGTGAACAGGTGCTAAACCCAGAGTCACCAACTCATGCAAATACAAGAAAAAAAGGGTAGCACACTGTAGCGCTATAGCTTGCAAACACGAAATATGAAAAATGAATTGCATCACTGCCTTAGAAACATGAAAAATTGAGAAGTCTTAGCGCATAAGATGGCCAAATTATGTGTGCCTGATAGCCACGTCAAGGCTCTTCTTGTATATCAGGTCCTAACTAATGCCAATCCTCGCTTAGAAAAGTCTGTCTGCATGGGAACATATGAATCCTCTCTTAAGACTAAAATCTACATCTCTGTGGAGGGGTAATGAACCTGGTGTAATTAAAAAGCCTGTGACCAACAGGTGGAGTGCTCAGGTAGAAGGTAAATGAATACATATCAAAAAACTGACCGGCACATCCAAACATAGATCCAGTGTGAACAGGTGCTAAACCCAGAGTCACCAACTCATGCACATACAAGAAAAAAAGGGTAGCACACTGTAGCGCTATAGCTTGCAAACACGAAATATGAAAAATGAATTGCATCACTGCCTTAGAAACATGAAAAATTGAGAAGTCTTAGCGCATAAATGGCCAAATTATGTGTGCCTGATAGCCACGTCAAGGCTCTTCTCGTATATCAGGTCCTAACTAATGCCAATACTCGCTTATAAAAGTCATTAGTTAGGACCTGATATACGAGAAGAGCCTTGACGTGGCTATCAGGCACACATAATTTGGCCATCTTATGCGCTAAGACTTCTCAATTTTTCATGTTTCTAAGGCAGTGATGCAATTCATTTTTCATATTTCGTGTTTGCAAGCTAAAGCGCTACGGTGTGCTACCCTTTTTTTCTTGTATATAACCTATATAAGGCTAGCACCTTTTTGTAGATATACAAATAGTAATATCACAGTGCCTAGATGGGAGAACTCAGTGCAAAATAAATCTCAACTCAAAATAAGGGAAAATTGCACACAGAGAATATATTATAAAAGTAGAAACATTTTATTGAACAATTTTAAAAAACAAGCATATTAGAAAGAGTGACAGTGGTAACCAGAAATGGAGTGGAACCACACAGGTACTCAGGTACAATAACAATATAGAGCTAGTATACTATGATACACATAGAGTAGAAACGACCATACTAATACTATGCCAAAGAATCCGTATCATGAGACTGTATATAAAGTCTTCCAGAGATCAGGCAATTAGTGACACAAGTCTAAACACAGGCTAAACGCCACTTTAAGGACATGCAGTCACAGTTAAAGATAGAGGTCGAACACATACCTGAGACCCAGTGGTGCCACTCTCCCCCAGACTTTTCTAAGCGAGGATTGGCATTAGTTAGGACTTGATATACGAGAAGAGCCTTGACGTGGCTATCAGGCACACATAATTTGGCCATCTTATGCGCTAAGACTTCTCAATTTTTCATGTTTCTAAGGCAGTGATGCAATTCATTTTTCATATTTCGTGTTTGCAAGCTATAGCGCTACAGTGTGCTACCCTTTTTTTCTTGTATGTATATATATTTATGAGGTGTAAAATTGTTGAAAAAAAATGCGTGGGCTCCCGCCCTATTTTCTCAACCAGACAGACAAAGCCAGCGAGTGGGGGCAGATAATAATAGCCCAGAGAGGGACCATTATTTTTGCCCCCCCACCCGGCTACTAACATCTGCCCCCAGACACCCCAGAAAAGGCAAATCTATAATTAGATTCGCCCTTTCTGGCACTTTGCCCGTCTATTCCCATTGTCCTGTAGCGGTGGCGAATGGGTTAATAAGGGGTTAAAGCCACCTTGCTATTGAAAGGTGAGTTTAAGCCAGGTTAATAATTGAGAGTTGTCAATTAGACAACTCTCAATTATTAATCCTATTGTATGAAATAAAAATAAAACACACACACTTTAATTAAAAATCATTTTAATGAAATAAACAGTTTTTGACAATATTTTATTTTACTGCTATTCCTTGCGAAGCCCTTGTTCACCTGTAATAAAAATAAAATAATAAAGCAACATTATTCTTACCTATCCGGTGTTCAGTCAGGTCCCCCGATGTAATCCTTCTGAAACGGTTAATGTTTACTGCAGGGACCGCAGCTAATGCTGACAGCCTCACAGTAAACCCCCGACTGAATCATCTCCTCTCCTGGCTGACAGGAGAGGAAGTGGTTAGCATAATTGATTGCTTCCCACTTTCACTTCAGGTTAGCCAGAGACACCGCACTGCATCAGTGACGTCAGAGGGAATCCCGGCTGACCAGAAGTGAACTGATTAACAAAAATAGGGGATCCCCTCGAAAAAAAAATGGCGTGGGGTCCCCCCTATTTTTGTTAACCAGCCTGATAAAGCAGACTACTGAGGCCTGTTTTTTCAGGCTGTTAAGGAGCCAATATCCATGGACCTTGCAAGCCTGATAATACCAGGCTACAGCAGTCTACTTATTTTGACTGGTTAACAAAAATAGGGGATCCCCTCGAAAAAAAATGGCATGGGGTCCCCCCTATTTTTGTTAACCAGCCAGCTAAAGCAGACTGCTGAGGCCTGGTTTTTCAGGCTGGTAAGGATCCAATATCCATGAACCTTGCAAGCCTGATAATACCAGGCCACAGCAGTCTGCTTATCTTGGTTGGTTAACAAAAATAGGGATCCCCTCAAAAAAAAAATTGGCATGGGGTCCCCCTATTTTTGTTAACCAGCCAAGTAAAAAGCAGACTGCTGCGGCCTGGTATTAAAAGACTGTCAAGACTAGTGTTGAGCGATACTGCTCGATATCTAAAAATATCGGATCGGAATGGTATCGCCGATATCACTAAATATCGTCGATATCCGATTCCAATACCGGAAGTCCCATGTAAGTCTATGGGAACAAAATATCGCAACTAAAAAAACACTTTCTTTCGTTGTAAACACAAAATATACACACATAGAATACATATATATATATATATACATGTCATTGTGACATATATATATATACATATATTTATAGTTTATACACTTCTACATAGTAAAATAGACTTTGATTCAATTGCCGGGTAAAGCCGTGACATACCCCATAGAAGTCGACGGGCTCGGTGCCGAGTACCCCCAAAACCTCTGGCTCTGTGCGATTCAACTTGGGCGTCACGAACAGGATTCTGTAGCTCGCTATAAGCGAGTCCTGTGTGCCTGAATTGAACTGGTTTTGTGCTTGAGAATTGCTAAAATCATCAGAGAATGTATTTGCCATTTTTCAGCCATATCTGCATCACGACGAGGCACTGGTGAAGAAGAAGGGCGTGCTCTTCGTGGGTGTACACTCACTCGGTGGCGCGAAAACGATGGCCGACCACTCTAAATGGTACTGCAATGTAAGATCGTGCCCCACAGCTCTTGAGTTCCGCCTCCTCATCCTCCTCAGTGTGTGGAAACTAACACGAAGGTCCCGCCTCACTACAAAAAGGGGCCCTTTCCAGATGCTAATGACACATGTGACTTGGCAGAGATGGCTAATGGACACGAGCAGAAGTGTGAAGGGATGGAGCAGTCAGAGCTCTCCCCCCACGGAAGCGACCCGATCGCCACGGAACCACCGTTGGGCACCCGGCCTGGAAACCCTCCTACGCTGCAAGAAGCGGAGGATACCCTAAGAGGCCTGGCCCGGCACCGGGAGGAGGTCGCCAGGATGGAAGCCAGCTGGCGTGCCCTAAAACTAAACTTGGAGCGGCGCCAATCCCTCTTACCTGAAGTGTCTGTACCGGATGGTGAGGCACCCGTTCTAGTAGAGGAGTCCGTGCGGGCATCCCAGCCCTTGCAATGTGATCCGGTTGACTTTGTCGCAGTGGAGGCACCCGTTCCTGCAAAAAACCTGCACCGGCAGCACCCCAGATCCCGCTGTCTGCCCCCGTCGCTGAGACAGAAGAAGCGACACCCGTCCTCATGGAGGAGGCCGCGCAGGCACCAGAGGTCTACCTGTCTGTACCGGAGCCCCGACTGTCATCTGTTCCAGAGCCGGCTGCTTCCTCCGCAGGTGAGCGCCGCCAGGACTGTCAGGCGCCAGAAAAGCTGCCGCAAACTGGACATCGTAAGCTGCAGTTTGATGGTGGAGACATGGAGATGCTGGTGGAGGAGAATTACAACCGGCGTCAGGAGGAAGAGTGGAGACGTTGGGAGAGAGAAGCCGAGCGACAAAGGGAGCAGCACGAATCCCAGAAGCTTCGCCAACGTCACATCGAGAAGGACCGGGCAGATAAGGACCGGATGAGAAAAGATAAAGGAACCCTGATGGAGCCGCGGCGTAAGGGTGCAGTACGGAGCTTTAAATTGAAAGCTGGTTGGGGCTTCATCCAGGAGCCTGGACTTTATTGAGAAGTGTTTGTGACCCGGCGGGACGTGGAGACTCACCTCCCAGAAGGACACCCGGGAGGGACCTGTTGCCAGGAGACTTGGTAACTTACACCCGACACTGGGGTTACAATGGATGGTATGCCCTAAATGTCCCCAGGTGCGACCCCTGGTCCCCAGAGTGTCAGGAACCTGTGAGACCCTCGGAGCCTTCAGCCTCCCACATCCAGGCCTCTGCACAAGTGCCCACCCTACGCCGTAAATCTCCCCAGCCTCCCTCAGTGGTCTCCTCAGCAGCCCCAGCTATGGACATGATAATGATATCTGGCCCATACCCGGCGCCTGTTAGGCCCCCTGTCGTTCGTTCAGTCCGGGACATAGGGCTCCAGACCCGGAGGGAGATGAAAGAGGTGGCCACACAGACACAGATAGCGGGTCACGACTTGACTGTACAGGCCACACGACGTCATCAGGTCCTGGTGGTCCTTGGTGTCTCGGATGTTTGGCAAGCATCAGAAGAGTACCAGGTGGTACCTGGAACACCCCTGCCAAAGAATTATAAATAACCCGGACAGGGTCCCTGTATGTAAATAGTTAAATTGTTGATGTATCCGGACGGGTGAATGTTCATAAAAAAGTTTTTTAATTTAATAAAAAAAACAACACAGTTTTCATTACTTTTATTACAGTCTCATCCTGCGACGCCATCGATCTCCTGTAAAAAAATGAAAAAAAAAAAACAGCAGTATACCACCTGTCCGACGCAGTCCATGGTAACGAGTGTCCCACAACGATCCAGCTCTGCTACATCAGAATGACATCAGAGGCAGGCAGGCAGGCAGAGGCTGTCATCCCGGCGCAGCACAGCTGATTACCTGCTTCCCCGGCGGTGACGTCATCGGACTGACTGCTTTACGGCCGGGATTACCCAGCAGTCACTGCAGTTATCGCGAAAAACTGCATGTGACCGCCAGGGAGAAGATAATGGCGGCCATCAAGCAGTCCAGGACGTGACCGCCGGAGATCTTCTCCCAGGTAAGTGCCGCTGACTCCTGACAGACCCGACCGACGGACACTCACAGTGACAGTGACAAATCCGATTCCGGTATCCGATATGACGAAAATATCGGTACTCGGAATCGAAAGCCCGATACAGCTAATATCGGCCGATACCCGATATTTGCAGTATCGTATCGCTCAACACTAGTCAAGACCCATGGATTTTGGCCCTCAACAGCCTAAAAATACCAGGCTGGAGCAGCCCCACAAATGGCGCATCCAAAGATGAGCCAATTGTGGCACTTTACCCGGCTCTTCCCACTTGCCCTGTAGCGGTGGCAAGCAGGGTAATAAGGGGTTAATGTCACCTTTGATTGATCGGTGACAATAAGCCCGGTTAATAATGGAGAGGCGTCAATAAGACATCGATCCATTATTAATCATAGTTTGTAAATTTTTAAAAATAGACACAGCAAGAAAAAAGTCTATTAATGAAATAAAACACCACACAGTTTTCATTATTTTTATTACACGCTCATCCTGCGACGCCATCGTTCTCCTGTAAAAAAACAAAAATAACAAACCAACACAAATACTCCCTGTCCGACGTAGTCCAAAATCACGAGGTCCCACAACGAGTCCAGCTCTGCTACATCTGGATGACAGGCTGAGCCTGACATCCACATAAAGCAGAGTTGCTTACCATTGCGGCTTCCCCGGCGGTGACGTCATCCGGACTGGTTTACGGCCAGCTGTCGCGAGAGTACAGCTGGCCGAGATTACCCAGTACCTGGCAGCCCGTGCAGTTATCGCGAGATGCTGCACGAGACCGCCAGGGAGAGGGTAATCGCCAGCCTGGATGGATGGATGGACATGACCGCCGGGGATCTTCTGCCAGATAAGTGCTTCTGACACCTGACAGACCCGACCGACACTGACAGTGACAGTTTCGGGAAGTTCCTGTGTCACGTACTTCGTTCTGTGACACAGGAACTCCCCATAGACTTTGTCGGAAAACTCCGATTCCGGTATCCGATATGACAAAAATATCGGAACTCAGAATCGGAATTCCGATACAGCAAATATCGGCCGATACCCGATATTTGCAGTATCGGAATGCTCAACACTACTTGTTAGGCTACTTTCACACATCAGTTTTTTTACGTCAGGCGCGATCCGGCGTGTTTTTAAAAAAACGGATCCGGTACCTGATGCGTTTTTTTGGCATTGACTTTCATTAGCGCCGGATCATGCCTGATGTCATTGCGTTGCATCCGTTTTTGGCTGGATCCGGCGGAAATGTGCATTCCGGCGGCCAGATAAGACGCTGACTGCAACGTTTGTTTTTTTTTCCGGAGCCGCCTGATAGTGCCTGAATCGGCGCATTAGGCGGCCAGAAATACACATCTCTCTCTCTTTCTCTCTCTCTCTCCTCGGTCTGGACATGCGTACCTGCATTTTCCACACAGAAAATTTCTTTTTCTGGGTTGAAAAGGTCAGGTCGGATCCGGCAAGAAAACTGATCAGTTGCATCAGTTTTTTCAAAATCAGCGCCGGATCCGTCCTATCAGGTATACGACGGATATGCCTGACACAAAAAAACTGATGTGTGAAAGTAGCCTTAAAGGTTTGCTTCTGATCTTGCATCACGGAAGGGGACCTGACATTGGATGTACCAGTATGCCCAAAGTTGGGAAAGCATTAATGAAATTGCTATGGAAAAAAGAAAAACACAGTGGCACTCCTCTAAGGTACTATGGCCAAAGTACAGCTTCATACTGTATTAATGGTATTATCAAGTGCTCACGTGTCAGAGTTCTTCTATTTCTTAGGCACTTTAGGAATGGTTTCTTATGGTTTAACATAGCATTGCAACTTTTTTCAATTGTCTTATGTGTCCAATCGAACATTTATTTGTTAAAATATTGATATATTTATAGGCCAGTGTATTGTATATGGCCTGAGGAACAAAGTGATTTGCTTTTGAAATACATTGCCAGCTATCATTAAAGTAAGCCGTGAACTGTAATATATGAACAGTGGATACATTACCCCTTTCGGTGACCCAAAGATACATTGCTGGACATTGAAGCTGGTAAGGCGAAGTCTGATTCAGATAACCATTGTCAGATTTGGTTTGAGTTCAGTGTTTATCATTAAATTATGTCACTACTTTCTGATATAATTTGGATTTGAGTTCAGCTTGTCATATATTGAGAAGAATCACTGTACCACATGACCTGTTTTCTTTTTTTTGATGTTTGAGTTTCATTGAGAGAATCGCAGAACAACTTTTCCACCCTGGTCCCTCTCACTGACAGGTGTCCTCTCAGGTACATATATAGAGAGCGAGCTGTCAGTCACCTGGAGGTGAAGTTGGTCAGGGACCACATCTGACTAGTCAGCAGAGACACAAAGGCCCCTACTCATAAAAGATTTTATGCCAGAATGATTGCCTAAAATGCTTTGAGGAGTTGCGAAACTTTTGTGCAATACAAGGTTGCGCAAAAAATATTGTGACTTTTGGTCTTTTCACTCCAGTTTTGGCCAACTCCACCAGTGTGACCAGCTCCACCATAATGGGCAGAGCTGGGGTGGGCTGTAGCATGGCAATGCCCGCTCATCTGATTATTGATATGCCATGGTTTTCTTTACAATACAAATTTTACTTCAGTTCCTGACTGAAGTAAAGTTTAGGATGAGGAACACAGAGTCGCAGTCCAACTTTAAGATGTGTGCCTCTTAATGAATCAAACACATCAGACTCCACCATGCCCCATCTTCAAGACATAGTTGTCAGCAGGATTTTCAAAGTACATGAAATGATCACATATCTCCCCATGCCTTCCTATCAAGATGCAATCGTTCACTACATAAGCCTCAACATTCAGTAGTGAACACTTGCTTCCTTTGCTCACAGAGCAAGAAGAAATTAGAGGGCTGATGGCCTTCAAACACAACTACAGGCCCAAGCACTGCAATCCTCGGGCTGGACAAAAGGTTATTGAGGGCTGTAAATGGCTCGCGGGCCTGAGGTTCCTTACCACTGGTTTAAAGCATATCAGGTGATGTGTATTTGTGTAATGAGGAGACTGTCACCTAAAAATACCTACACCCTTATCAAGGTGTGCAGAATTATTAGGCAGCTTGTTTTCCACAGACAAAATGGGCCATAAAAGAGATTTAACTGATTCTGAAAAATCAAAAATTGTTAAAAGTTAAAAGGCTTACACAGGATTGAAGATTGCAATGCTATTGGGGTGTGATCAAAGAATCATCAAAATTTTGTTGCAAATAGACAACAGTAGGGATGAGTGAACCCGAACGGCAAAGTTTGGGGTTTGTACCGGACACTTAGTGCCCTGGTACCGAACCCCGAACACGGACACCTGACTGCAGAGGACAAGGCAGAGGCAGAGGAGGAAGTTGCCAACACAACTGGGGTACCACCAGCACCTCAAAGGGCAGGTGTCAAGATTCCTCTGCTCAGAGTGTCTGGAACTCTGTGATGGACAGCTCTGTCATTCTATCCTGTGCTGGAGCGTGCTGAGCTGTCGGTGCTTTGATTGACAGCTCAGTTGACCTATCTGACTGGAAGGTGCAGAGATTTCCACAGGTGCTCCATGTTCTTGGTAATTGCCCTGCTATTTAGATGAGCTGTCTGGCCCAGATCACTGCCAGTCAAAAGCTGCTGTAAGTGCTGATCTTCTTCTGCTGCTGACCTTTGGACCGTGTTCAGACTACCCATTTGTTATTGCCCCTTTGCATCTGATATTCCGTTGCTGACCTTTGGACCGTGTTCAGACTACCCGTTTGTTATTGCCCCTTTGCTTATCCAATATTTCTCTGGTATTCTGACAGTGGCATGTGACTTGACTTGCGAATTCGTATTTTCCCTTGGTTTACTAAGTGTTTTGGTGTTGACCCGGAACATCTGACTGAGCTGATAGGCGTGGGTTGTGACTAGCGTCACATTTTGACTGGTCATAAAAGTACTTTTTTTTTTCCTTCACCAATGGATCCTATTCGTGCACCCTGTGATAAGGTGAAAAATCTAATGCCGATGGTGCAGGATCTCGCAAGGGAACACCAGAAACTAGAATCTACACAGTCCCAGCTGCAGGGTGAGTTTTATAGAACTATGGATGCTTCCCAAAGCTCTTCACCATCGACTGTAGTGATGACTCCTTTACCTTCTGACATGCAGTTGGTCTCTCCTGAACCTGTAGTGGCACTTCCTGGGGGAGAAGGATCAGTTTAGGGTGTTTAGGGAGAGCTACAAACAATTTTTTACCTTGCGATCCCCGGTCTTCAGGGGATGAGTCCCTGTCGGTAGGAATAATCATGTCCCTATTGCGAGAGGGTACTCAGATTTGGGCATTCTCTTTGTCCCCACTAGGTCCAGAACGGTCTTCCATTGATGCCTTTTTTGCCGACTTAGGGATGATCCCTGACGAACCTGGGGCCCGGTTCTCAGAAGCTAAGATCATGAATGAACCTGACGCAGGGGGGCCGCAATGCAGAGGACTATAGCTCAGAGTTCCGGCAATGGTCCTCTGAGGTTTTGTGAAATGATACAGCTCTTAGGTGTCATTTTCACCGTGGCCTTTCTGATACTCTAAAGGACGCTTTGGCTTTGCATAATCCACCCTGTTCCCTGGGGAGGCCATTAGCCAGGCCATTCGAATGGATCGCCGAAATCGTGAGAGACATAGTGAATGACAGGGGGTTTCAGTCGTCCTGCCCAAGTCTGTTCAAATGCCTGAGATGGAACCAATGGAGGTTGGAACAGCCTGCTCTCAGGTCGTGGAGAGGAGGCATCAGCATGATCTTGGACTTTGCCTTTATTGTGGTCGTGCTGGACATTTCCTCAAAGACTGCTCCATTCTTTCTCAAGTCAGCAAGCTGTCAGGAAATGTCTAAATCTGGGTGATATTCAAGGAGGTCACCCAGACTGCCAGGTACCCTTTTACTCATCAGATAAAGTATTGCTGAACATGGATCTTTGTTTTAAGAACCTTTGGTTACCTGCTCTTGCTTTCATTGACTGTGGATCTGCCGCCAATTTCATTGATTCTGGACTGGTTCTTAAATTAGGATTAGGGACAGTTAGATTGGAAAGACCTATTCAAATTGTCGCCATTGACAGGACACCGTTACTTCAGAACTTAGTTCAGCTGGTAACGGTGGAATTCACACTTAGGCCGGGTCACATTAGCGGCATGGCATCCGATGCGAGAGCATCGGATACTTTATGCTAATGACCCTCAGCTCCTGCTCTGCTGCGAGCTGGAGCCAAGTGTCATGCTACTGTGCTCCGAGCTTCTCGCACAGAGAGGATCAGAGCACAGCTGCGGAGGAGGCAGAGAAACTAATTTCTCCATATCCTCCATTACCAGGGTCAGGGTATATCACACAGCATTCGGATGATAGCCGAGTGATGTGTGTTGTGTGACTCGCACCCATAGACCTATATGGGTGCGAGTGAGCCGAGACTCGACTGAGTCTCGGTGCCAATCGCAGCGTGCTGCGATTTTACGCGCACGCTGAATATGCCCGAGGAAATAAACGGTGATGTGAGCTGCCCCATTGATTAACACTGGTCTGAATGCTATGCGATGTTTTATCTCATAGTACTAGTCCGCATTATATGCTAGTGTGACCCCGGCCTTAGAGTGGGAACTCTTCACTCTAAGTCAATCTTCTATGTGTTGGATAATTTACCTGCTGGGTTGGTGTTGGGATTTCCATGGCTGCAAATCCATAATCCTGTTATTGATTGGTGTCGGAAGGATATTGTTAAATGAAGTTCCTACTGTCATAAGAAATGTCTTAGCTCTGTACAAAGTTGCTCCGCGTGTCTTGAGGGTCTGCCGGCTTATCTGAAAGATTTTGGAGATGTGTTCTCGGAGAAAGAGGCTGAGAAATTACTACCCCATCGTCCTTATGATTGTGCTATAGATCTTTTTCCTAATGCCAAATTGCCTAAAACTCGGCTGTATGATTTGTTGGGACATGAACGGACCGCTATGAAGAAATATGTAAATGAAAGTTTATGGAAGGGTCATATCCAACTTCTGTAAAGTGCAGTGGAATTAATGGCGCTATATAAATGAGTAAAATAAATAATTAAATACTTCTCATCTCCAGGGTCGGATTAAGAACATGATGGGCCTGGAGCTGAAGGGGCGGGCAAGGGGTGGGGCCAAACACGGCAATTCACAAAGGCCAAAATGTAACGTAAAAGATATAAACAAAGTAAATATATGATACATGCCTAATATAAATACAGTGGATATAGAAAGTCTGTTATGTTATGCTTGCAAATTCCTCAATTGTAGAATCAAGATTAAGCTCATTCAGCAATCTATTTTCAATACATAACAGAGAGAGGGCATTTAAACGCTCCTGACCCATTCTAGTATATGGTGCAGCATTGAATGTCCCATAGTAATATAGGGCAACATTGAGAGGCCCATTCTAGTATATAGCGCAGCATTGAATGGCCCATAGTATATATAGCGCAGCATAGAATGGCCCATAGTATATATAATGCAGCATTGAGAGGCCCATATAGCGCAGCATTGCATGGCCCATAGCATATATAGCGCAGCATTGCATGGCCCATAGTATATATAGCGCAGCATTGAATGGCCCATAGTTGCGCAGCATTGAATGGCCCATAATATATATAGCGCAGCATTGAATGGCCCATGTATAATAGCGCAGCATTGAATGGCCCATAGTATATATAGGCAGCATTGAAGGCCTATCTATATATAGCGCAGCATTGAATGGCCCATAGTATATATAGCGCAGCATTGAAGGCCATACTATATATAGCGCAGCATTGAATGGCCCATAGTATATATAGGGCAGCATTGAGAGGCCTATTCTAGTATATAGCGCAGCATTGAATGGCCCATAGTATATATAGGGCAGCATTGAGAGGCCTATTCTAGTATATAGCGCAGCATTGAATGGCCCATAGTATATATAGCGCAGCATTGATGGCCCATCTAGTATATATAGCGCAGCATTGAATGGCCCATAGTATATATAGCACACATTGCAGGCCCATAGTAGTATATAGCGCAGCATTGAATGGCCCATAGTATATATAATGGCACATTGAGAGGCCTATTCTAGTATATAGCGCAGCATTGAATGGCCCATAGTATATATAGGGCAGCATTGAGAGGCCATATTTAGTATATAGCAGCATTGAATGGCCCATAGTATATATAGGCAGCATTGAGAGGCCCATAGTATATAATCGCAGCATTGAAAGGCCCATAGTATATATAGCGCAGCATTGAATGGCCCATAGTATATATAGCAGCCAGCATTGCATGGCCCATAGTATATATAGCGCAGCATTGAATGGCCCATAGATATATAATGCAACATTGAATGCCCTAATATAGGCAGCATTGATGGCCCATAGTATATATAGGCAGCATTGAATGGCCCATAGTATATATAGTGCAGCATTGCAATGGCCCATAGTATATATAGTGCAGCATTGCATGGCCCATAGTATATAATGGCAGCATTGAGAGGCCATCTAGTATATAGCGCAGCATTGAATGGCCCATAGTATATATAGCGCAGCATTGAATGGCCCATAGTATATATAATGCAGCATTGAGAGACCCATATAGCGCAGCATTGCATGGCCCATAGTATATATAGGGCAGCATTGAGAGGCCCATAGTATATATAGGGCAGCATTGAGAGGCCCATTCTAGTATATAGCGCAGCATTGCATGGCCCATAGTATATATAGGGCAGCATTGAGAGGCCCATTCTAGTATATAGCGCAGCATTGAATGGCCCATAGTATATATAGCGCAGCATTGAGAGGGCCTCTCAATGCTGCCCTATATATACTATGGGCCATTCAATGCTACTGATGGAATTTGTCAGAAATCACACACTTTACAACACAAACCTGTGCAGAGACTTCAGGATTCTCCATCTGCTTTCACTGTAATATGGCTGGGATTCTTGTAACAGCACACACACCTCTGCCTGCCTGTCTCTAACTCTCTCCTCCAGACAGGGACCGTCACTACAACACAATGAACACAGGGCAGGATGCCAATAGGCAAAGATGGAAGAAGACAGTGCATGTATGAGGACAAGTGAAAGGTGAGCTGTGACTGGCTGCTCTGTGGTCACATGTTCTGCCTTCATTTACATCCTGCTTCTGTATTGGGTGAATGAGATAACACTGTGCTGCTGCTGCCGACTCCTCTCCTACAGTACTTTCAGCAGCAGCTTTCCTCTCTCCCCCTCCAGCACACAGTCTCTCCTGGCTTCTCGCCTCCCCCTCCACCACCAGGCTGACGTCAGCAGCACAGGGAAGGGAGGAGAGCAGAGAGCAGCCGCGGATGGGCCTATCTCTAACAAGGGGCCTGGAGCTGCAGCTCCATCAGCCCCTACGTTAATCCGGCCCTGCTCATCTCTCATATCCTCCCTGTCTCACAACCCTAAACAGCTATTCAACACTTTCAATTCTTTTCTCCATCCCCCAGCACCTCCTTCCTCTCCACTCATCTCAGCTGAAGACTTTGCCTCATTTTTCAAGCAAAAGATTGATAACATCAGAGAAAGCTTTGGCCTACAACCCCCACAACCTCTCTTCCTAGTTACTCAGCCCTCCTCCTCCAAAACCAACTTCTCCACCATTACAGAAGATCGAATCTCAACTCTAATCTTAACATCACATCTCACCACCTGTGCACTTGATCCGATTAAATCCCACTTCATCCCTAACCTCACCACAGTCTTCATCCCAACCCTAACCAATCTCTTCAACCTATCACTAACAACTGGTGTTTTCCCCTCATGCTTCAAACATGCCTCAATCACACCCATCCTCAAAAAACCCTCTCTTGACTCATCCTCTGTATCTAGTTATCTCCCCATATCACTTCTCCCCTATGCCTCAAAACTACTGGAACAACACATCCATCTTGAACTGTCATCTCACCTCTCTTCCTGCTTCCTTTTCGACCGCTTACAATCTGGCTTCCGGCCGCATCACTCCACTAAAACTGCCCTTACTAAAGTCACCAATGACCTATTAACCGTCAAAGCCAAGCGACACTACTCTGTTCTCTGTTGTGAATAGGCTGGAAATGAGTTCTGAGCAGAAGCTCCCTCTGGTGGTTACAAACGGTACTGGACTGTCCAGTGAAGATTGTGAGGATTGGGAATCAGGTGTTACTGACTGGTCTTATATAAGGGAGTCGCCTTCCCATCAGGGTTGCCGATGATCAATTGTTCTGGTCTCAATCCTTGATTCCTGTTTCCTTGGTAGCCTGTTGTGTCGTGTCTGAATCTCCTGCTAACAGATAAGACATTTTCTTCTTTTTGTTTTTGTGCTTGATTTTTGCATTTTGTCCTGCACTTCTGTGGGGGCCTTCAGGGTCCCTTCTGGGGCTTTTGCCCTCTCAGTTCAGTTCAGCCACTGATGTTTGTACATTTGCTTTTTCCAGTTTTTTCAGTGGTTGCTGTTTTGTTTTTGGTTACACCAGAGAACTAATTTAGGTGGTAGAGGTCGTGTGATCTCAGGTGTTTTGAAATTAGTAGAGTTGGTGCTTTTCAGGGTTTTTTTGGGATTGCAGTAAGTGCCCTTCCTATCCTTTTCTATTTAGTAAGTTTGGGCCCCAACGTTTGCTCATACTATTTTCTGTCTGTGTCAGTATTTCTTCTTGTCTAACCGCCATTACATGTTTGGGGGCTTTCTATGTTCTTTGGGGATCTGCTCCGGGCAGATAGCTTTCCTCTTTCTATCTTTAGGTGTAGTTAGTTTCTCAGGCTGTGCCGAGGCGTCTAGGACCAACGTAGGACCATCCACGGCTGCCTCTAGTTGTGGTGGTTAGTCAGGGTACTGCAATCTCATAGTTTCCAACTGCTCTGGTGTATTTCCTTTTTTGCCTGCTCTCCTCAGCTACCAAATCATAACAGTATCACCGGCCTAAACTGAAAATTATATGGTACTCACAGAAGGGAAAAATATTGTGGAAAGAAAAAAGTTGTCAGAGTAGTCAGAGATTTTTTTTTTTTTCTGTTTGTTGCATTTTTTTTTCCCTCTGTATCTCTGGGTGCTGAGGAGGATTTTTTTTCTCTCTCAATGGAGTTTGCACAGTTGTCTGGCCGTGTGGATCAGCTTGCCACTGAAGTTCGGAGTATTGCTACCTATCTTGCTAGGTTGCCTGTTGTGGAACCTAGGATCCCCATGCCAGATTTGTTTTTTAGGGATCGAGCTAAGTTTCTGAATTTCAAAAATAACTGTAAATTGTTTTTTGCCTTAAAATCTAAGTCCTCAGGGAACGCAGAGCAGCAGGTTCAAATTGTCATCTCTCTCCTGCGCGGCGACCCTCAGGATTGGGCTTTTTCCCTGACACCTGGGGATCCTGTTTTGAGTGATGTTGATGCGTTTTTTCAGGCTTTGGGGTTATTGTACGATGAGCCTAATGTCACTGATCAAGCTGAAAAAACTTTGTTGGCATTAAGTCAGGGGCTTGAGGACGCTGAGTTATACTGTCAGAGATTCCGTAAGTGGGCAGTCCTGACCAAATGGAATGACGACGCTTTGGCAGCTCTTTTTCGGAAGGGACTGTCAGATAATTAAAGGATGTTATGGTGGGATTCCCTGTTCCCTCTGGTCTCAATGATTCTATGTCATTAGCGATTCAAATTGACAGACGTTTGCGTGAGCGGAAAGGTATGCGTGGAATAATGTTGCCTTGTGAACCTGCTTCTGAATCCATGCAGTGTGATAGAGTGGTTTCTGGGGCACAGCGTCATGAATTTCGAAAGCGCAATGGGTTATGTTTCTACTGTGGTGATGCCTCTCATGCTATTTCAGTCTGCCCTAAGCGGGAAGACGTTTTGCACGCTCAGTTGTCTTGGGTAGTGTTCAGACTAAGTTTTTATTAACTGTTACCCTGATATGCTCTCTGTCCTCATTTTCTGCTCAGGCTTTTGTTGATTCTGGAGCAGCTATTAACCTGATGGATTTTGATTTTGCTAAACGTTGTGGGTTTCCCTTGATACCCCTACGGAAGTCTATTCCCCTACTGGGGATCGATTCTACCCCTTTGGCTGAGAATAAACCTCAGTTCTCTACTCAGGTGATAATGAGGGTAGAACCTGATCATCAGGAGAGTTGCAAATTTTTGGTTCTGTATAATCTGCATGACATTATCGTACTGGGTTTCCCTTGGTTACAGCCTCATAATCCTGTTTTGGATTGGAAATCTGTGTCTGTTACCAGTTGGGGCTGCCAATGTGTTAATACCAACACTCCTGTTTTTTCTGCCTCCCCCCAGGCTCAGGATGTTCCTGACTTTTTGATTGATTTTTCTGATGTGTTTAGCGAAAGTAAATCTGCATCCTTACCTCCCCATAGGAGCTATGACTGCGCTATTGAATTAGTGCCTGGTAGTAAATTCCCTAAAGGTCGCCTTTTTAACTTGTCTGTACCTGAACATGACGCTATGCGGTCTTATATCAAGGAGTCATTGGAGAAGGGTCATATCAGACCATCCTCTTCACCCTTAGGTTCCGGTTTTTTCTTTGTGGCCAAAAAGGATGGTTCATTAAGGCCGTGTATTGATTATCGTCTCTTGAACAATATTACTGTGAAATATCAATATCCATTACCCTTGATCTCTGATCTGTTTTCCAGGGTGAAAAACGCTACTTGGTTTACCAAGCTTGACCTCAGGGGGGCATATAACCTTATTCGCATTAAGCACGGGGATGAATGGAAGACGGCATTTAATACCCCTGAAGGGCATTTTGAGTACCATGTGATGCCCTTTGGGCTCACTAATGCTCCTTCTGTCTTCCAGTCCTTCATGAATGACATTTTCAGGGATTTTGTGGATAAATTTCTGATTGTTTATTTGGATGATATCTTGATTTTTTCCAATGACTGGGACTCTCATGTAAAACATGTTCGGACTGTGTTCCAGATTTTGAGAGAGAATGCTCTGTATGTGAAGGGATCAAAGTGTCTTTTTGGCGTTCAGAGGATCTCATTTCTGGGATTCATTTTGTCCCCATCTGTTATTGAAATGGACCCGGTCAAAGTTCAGGCCATCTGTGATTGGGTCCAACCTACTTCATTAAAGGCTCTTCAAAGATTCTTGGGTTTTGCCAATTTTTATCGTAAATTTATTGGTAATTTCTCTGTTATTGTTAAACCATTAACTGATTTGACCAAGAAGGGTTCTGATGTGGTGAATTGGCCTCCTGAGGCAGTCTCTGCATTTCAGGAACTTAAGCAGAGATTCACTTCTGCTCCTGTTCTACGGCAGCCTGATGTTTCTCTACCATTTCAGGTGGAGGTGGATGCCTCTGAAATTGGGGCAGGTGCCGTTTTGTCCCAAAGAGATCCAGAGACCTCTAAAAGTAACCCTTGTGCCTTTTTCTCTCGAAAATTTTCTCCCACTGAACGTAATTATGACGTGGGTAATCGGGAGTTATTAGCCATGAAGTGGGCTTTTGAAGAGTGGAGACATTGGCTGGAGAGAGCCAAACATCAGGTGGTGGTCCTTACGGACCATAAGAATCTAGTTTATCTGGAATCTGCCAAGCGACTTAATCCTAGACAGGCCAGGTGGGCCTTGTTTTTCACATGTTTTAATTTTGTGGTTTCATTTCTTCCTGGCACTAAAAATGTTAAGGCGGATGCCCTCTCGAGGAGTTTCCTGGCGGACTCTCCTGAGTTATCTGATCCTTCTGTTATTTTGAAAGAGGGTGTAGTTCTTTCCGCCATCTCGCCCAATTTGAGACTGGCTCTGGAGGGGTGTCAGGAGGATAAGCCCGAGCGCTGCCCTGTTGGGAAATTGTTTGTCCCGGACCAGTGGAAAAAGAGTGTGATGTCTGAGATTCATTGTTCCGCGTTGGCCGGTCATCCCGGAATTTTTGGTACCAGAGACTTGGTTAGTCGGTCCTTTTGGTGGTCTACCTTGTCTCGTGATGTCAGGGAGTTTGTGCAGTCCTGCGGGACTTGCTCTCGTTCCAAGCCTTGCTCTCGTTCTAGTGGTTTGTTGATGCCATTACCTGTGCCCAAGAGACCATGGACCCATATCTCTATGGATTTCATTTCCGACCTCCCTGTTTCTCAGAGAATGACCGTCATCTGGGTGATTTGCGATAGGTTTTCCAAGATGATACATCTTGTGCCATTACCTAAGTTGCCTTCCTCCTCTGAATTGGTGCCTTTGTTCCTTCAGCACGTGGTTCGTTTACACGTCATTCCTGAGAACATTGTGTCTGACAGAGGAGTCCAGTTTGTTTCCAGATTTTGGAGGACCTTTTGTTCTAAAATTGGTGTTCAATTGTCTTTCTCCTCGGCGTTTCATCCTCAGACCAATGGTCAAACTGAGAGAACAAACCAGACATTGGAGACTTATCTAAGATGCTTTGTGTCTGCTGATCAGGATGACTGGGTCTCTTTTTTGCCTTTGGCTGAGTTTGCTCTTAATAATAGGGCTAGCTCTGCCACTTTGATGTCTCCATTTTTCTGTAATTCTGGGTTTCACCCTCGATTTTCTTCAGACAGACGGAGGCTTCTGTCTGTCCAGGTGTTGACTCTGTTGTGGAGCGTATGCAACAGATTTGGGACCAGGTAGTGGAGAGGTTGTCCCTCTCTCAGGAGAGGGCCCAGCGGTTTGCTAACCGGCATAGGACTGATGGTCCTCGATTTAAAGTGGGGGACTTGGTCTGGTTGTCCTCAAGAAATATTCCTATGAGAGTGGCATCTCCTAAATTTAAGCCTAGGTTCATTGGACCTTATAAGATCATGGAGATTCTTAATCCTGTTTCTTTTCGTTTGCTTCTTCCAGGGACATTTAAGATCCATAACGTGTTCCACAAGTCCTTGTTGAAGAGGTTTGTTGAGCCAGTGGTTCCTACTACTGTGCCTCCTGACCCTGTTTTGGTTGAGGGCAATCTGGAGTATGTGGTTGAGAAAATATTGAATTCTCGTTTTTCTAGACGGAAACTCCAGTATTTGGTTAAATGGAGAGGTTATGGTCAGGAAGACAATTCTTGGGTGTTTGCTTCGGACATCCATGCTAGGAGACTCATCCGTGCTTATCATAGAACTCATCCTGACCGACCTGGTTGCTCAAATGAGGGTTCGGTGACCCCTCCTCAAGGGGGGGGTACTGTTGTGAATAGGCTGGAAATGAGTTCTGAGCAGAAGCTCCCTCTGGTGGTTACAAACGGTACTGGACTGTCCAGTGAAGATTGTGAGGATTGGGAATCAGGTGTTACTGACTGGTCTTATATAAGGGAGTCGCCTTCCCATCAGGGTTGCCGGTGATCAATTGTTCTGGTCTCAATCCTTGATTCCTGTTTCCTTGGTAGCCTGCTGTGTCGTGTCTGAATCTCCTGCTAACAGATAAGACATTTTCTTCTTTTTGTTTTTGTGCTTGATTTTTGCATTTTGTCCTGCACTTCTGTGGGGGCCTTCAGGGTCCCTTCTGGGAGCTTTTGCCCTCTCAGTTCAGTTCAGCCACTGATGTTTGTACATTTACTTTTTCCAGTTTTTTCAGTGGTTGCTGTTTTGTTTTTGGTTACACCAGAGAACTAATTTAGGTGGTAGAGGTCATGTGATCTCAGGTGTTTTTGAAATTAGTAGAGTTGGTGCTTTTCAGGGTTTTTTGGGATTGCAGTAAGTGCCCTTCCTATCCTTTTCTATTTAGTAAGTTTGGGCCCCAACGTTTGCTCATACTATTTTCTGTCTGTGTCAGTATTTCTTCTTGTCTAACCGCCATTACATGTTTGGGGGCTTTCTATGTTCTTTGGGGATCTGCTCCGGGGCAGATAGCTTTCCTCTTTCTATCTTTAGGTGTAGTTAGTTTCTCAGGCTGTGACGAGGCGTCTAGGACCAACGTAGGAACGCTCCACGGCTGCCTCTAGTTGTGGTGGTTAGTCAGGGTACTGCAATCTCATAGTTTCCAACTGCTCTGGTGTATTTCCTTTTTTGCCTGCTCTCCTCAGCTACCAAATCATAACAGTTCTCCTCCTCCTGGACATGTCCTCTGCCTTTGACACAGTGGATCACTCCCTATTACTACAGACCCTCCTATCTCTTGGCATCACAGACTTGGCCCTAGCTTGGATCTCAACATACCTAGCAGACAGGACATTCAGCGTCTCCCACTCGCACACCCCTCCTCACCTCGCCCCCTATCTGTCAAAGTCCGACAAGGTTCAGTCCTAGTGCCCCTGCTCTTCTCCATTTACACCTTCAGCCTGGGACAGCTCATGGAGTCCCACAGCTTTCAGTATCATCTCTATGCTGATGACACACAGATCTACATCTCTGGACCAGATATCACCACCCTACTAACCAAAATCCCACAATGTCTGTCCGCTATTTCATACTTCTTCTCCACTAGATTTCTAAAACTTAATATGGACAAAACAGAATTCATCATCTTTCCCCCATTTAACTCGATCCCCCAATGGACCCATCCATTAAAGTAAATGGCTGCTCACTCTCCCCAGTCCTACAAGCTTTCTGCCTTGGGGTAATCCTTGACTCTGATCTCTCCTTCAAACCACATATCCAATCCCTCTCTACATCCTGCCGACTTCAACTCAAAAATATTACCTGGATCTGTACATTCCTCAACCAAGAATCTGCAAAAACCCTAGTCTATGCCCTCCTCATCTCCTGCCTTGACTACTGCAACCTCCTGCTCTGTGGCCTCCCCTCTAACACTCTCACACCCCTCCAATCTATTTTAAACTCCACACCCTGACTAATCCACCATGATACACCATTTGAAAGGTAAACTTGCTCCCTTCAGCAAGAAAAGAGCCAAACAAACCACACATTCACGATTTGATCACTAAATACACTTTAATAAAAGGGAAAGATGTGTATCTTCGTACCGTGTTAGCCAGTAGATAGAAAAATATTTAGACTTGAGAGTCCTCAGTGGTTGATACCTTTTAATGGCTAACTGAAAAGATGGTAACAAATTGCAAGCTTTCGAGACTACGCAGGTCTCTTCATCAGGCAAAAAACTAAAACAAAAGCTGAAGAATCACATATTTATATACACAAAAGGACACAGGAATAATGCAATAGGTAAGACAAGTGACGTGAAGCAGAACTGTCATTATGGCAGAGGGATGAACATAAATATGACTAGTTCATAGATAAGGAGTGAAAGTTTTATTACCCTCTGATTGGGGTCTGGTATTGTGTTGTGATGACCCTAAAAGGTCAGGGAAGCAGATTCCTTAATTGTTGTAGAAAGACATGAAACTCTGGGATATATTCATCCCAGCACTAAGAGTGTCAAAGGTCATCATAAGTTTATATTCCCAGACTTTTCTATCCTTCTCAGATTTGAAGTTAGATTTTAATACAAGTAATTCCATATCCGTCATGCTATGACCGGGCATACAAAAGTGTTTTGCCACAGGTAAATCCATTCTTTTTTCTCTTATTGTGTGGCGATGAGAATTCATCCTTGTTCTCAGTTTTTGCCCGGTCTCCCCCACATACAGACCCCCAGTTGGACATTTAGTACATATAATTAGGTACACCACATTAGATGTGATGCAGCTGAAAGTACCTGGTATCTTGTAGTCCTGATGGGAGTTGGGGATCTTTATCCTGTCCGTGGTCATTATAGATGCACAGGTTTTGCATTTCTTTTGTTTGTAAGGAAAGGTACCTGCAGCTGTTGGGGAGGACAGGGAGCTTCTGACAATGATGCTTCTTAGATTTGGGGGCTGCCTAAAACATAGTAGTGGGGGGTCTGGAAATATGGATTGTAATCGGGCATCTTTTTGTAGTAAAGGTTGTAGTTTCCGTGCAGCTCCCCTTAGCATCTCCAGACTTGGATTGTAGGTGACCACTAGAGGCACCCGGTTATTTTCTTCTTTAGCTTTGTAATGTAGCAGGTGATTCCTTGATATTCTGGTGGCTCTTGTAATTTGGTTTTCAATTGTTCTTGGATGGTAGCCCTGGTTCAAAAAAGTCTTTCTGAGGCGACCAAGGTGTTCATCTCTATCCATGGGGTTGGAACATATACGATTGTATCTGATGGCTTGGCTGTAGACAATAGAGTTCTTTATGTGTTTTGGATGGAAACTGTCCCATTTAAGATATGTTGGACGGTCGATTGGCTTCTGATACAGGGATGTCTCTATTTCATTGTTCTTTAGCTTAATGGTGGTGTCTAAAAAGTTAATTTCAGTGCTGGAGTAGTTAAGTGTTAAGTTGATGGTGGGATGAAATTGATTGAACTGTTCATGGAATGTCTTTAGCTGTTGTTCAGACTCCGTCCAGATGATTAAAATGTCATCAATGTAGCGGTAGTAGGCCCGAGGCCTGATGGGGCATGAGGACAAAAATTCGCTTTCAAGCTTGGCCATGAAAAGATTTGCATACTGTGGAGCCATTTACTTCCCATAGCTGTGCCACTCTCCTGAAGATAGATCTTGTTGTCAAATTCAAAGTAATTGTGGGTGAGGATGAATTTTGTGAGTTTCACCACAGAATCAGCATCATTCCGGTGTTTCCCATGAAGACTTTGCAGGCATTTAATCCATCCTGGTGTGGGATATTAGAGTACAAAGATTCCACATTCATGGTGGCCAGGATGGTTCCTTCTGGTAGAGAACCTATTGCTGCTAGTTTATTCAGTAGGTCAGTTGTGTCCTGAATGTAGCTGGGTGTATCCTTTACCAGGGGTTTAAGAACACCCTCTACCCATCCAGATACTTGCTCAGTAAGGGTGTCCACACATGAAATAATCGGCCTCCCTGGATTTCCGGCTTTGTGGATTTTGGGAAGCATGTAGAATGTCCCTGTTCTTGGACTTTCTGGTATCAGGTCATCAGCTCTTATGGATTTGTCAGACAGACAAGATACCAACTTGCTTAGTTCCTTGTAATAGTCCTGTGTAGGGTCCGACTCCAGTTTTCTGTAGTAGCGTGTGTCCGTAAGTTGTCTGTTTGCTTCCTTCATATAGTCTGATGTGTTCATCATGACTATTGCACCTCCCTTGTCAGCATGTTTAATGATGATTTCTTTGTTGGTTTTCAGAGACTGTATGGCCTTTCTCTCCTGGGCACTGATGTTGGAGGCTTGTCTCTTGTTGGTGGCTATGATGGTGGATTTTATCAAATGTCTGAATGAGTCTATATATTTATCCAAATGAGGGTTACGTCCAGGTGGAGGTGTCCAGTCTGACCTCTTCTTGGTTGTTGGGATCCCTCTTCCTTCAGTCCGAGTGTTTTCTGAATCTTCTGTATCATTGAAGTATTCCCTCAGGCGCAGTCTCCTGAAAAATGTTCCATATCACTGCAGAGTTCGGTTTTATCCAGGGCCTTAGTAGGACAAAATGAGAGTCCTCTAGAAAGCACGGCAAGCTCCACTTTGTTGGGTTTGTAATCTGAGAGATTGATGACACAGTTAGATGCTTTTGTGTCTGGAATGGAGTGGTTGTCAGAGTTGTCAGGTTTTGGTTTTGTTTTGTATCTGTTTGTATAGAGTCCGGAATGGAGGCGCAATCTGTGTAGTTTCTTTTCCTTGTTTTGAATCAGAAAGGTCCGTAGTTTGTTATAGTATTGTTGTAATTTTTGCTCTGTGCTTTCTGTAAGTGTTTTCCTCAGAGTTTCAAATTGTCCTTGGACTTTACTCCTTATGCTGTAGCAGACATGCAAAAGATGGTTCCTTAGTCTTTCAGAAGTCCTGTGACAAAGGTTTTGTGCATAATGGGTATTGTAGGTGTGAAGAATTGGGTTTGTAATCCAGAGTCCTTTGGGAATTAGATTCTCCTTTTTGCATTTAGATAAGAAAAAAATGTCGCTGTCCATTTGTGCACGTTTCTTCAGAAGTGGTTTTCAGTTCCATAAAGATGCGGTACATTCTGGTATCCTCCATTTTGATATAGGAAAGATGTGTATCTTCGTACCGTGTTAGCCAGTAGATAGAAAAATATTTAGACTTGAGAGTCCTCAGTGGTTGATACCTTTTAATGGCTAACTGAAAAGATGGTAACAAATTGCAAGCTTTCGAGACTACGCAGGTCTCTTCATCAGGCAAAAACTAAAACAAAAGCTGAAGAATCACATATTTATATACACAAAAATACACAGGAATAATGCAATAGGTAAGACAAGTGACGTGAAGCAGAACTGTCATTATGGCAGAGGGATGAACATAAATATGACTAGTTCATAGATAAGGAGTGAAAGTTTTATTACCCTCTGATTGGGGTCTGGTATTGTGTTGTGATGACCCTAAAAGGTCAGGGAAGCAGATTCCTTAATTGTTGTAGAAAGACATGAAACTCTGGGATATATTCATCCCAGTACTAAGATTGTCAAAGGTCATCATAAGTTTATATTCCCAGACTTTTCTATCCTTCTCAGATTTGAAGTTAGATTTTAATACAAGTAATTCCATATCCGTCATGCTATGACCGGGCATACAAAAGTGTTTTGCCACAGGTAAATCCATTCTTTTTTCTCTTATTGTGTGGCGATGAGAATTCATCCTTGTTCTCAGTTTTTGCCCGGTCTCCCCCACATACAGACCCCCAGTTGGACATTTAGTACATATAATTAGGTACACCACATTAGATGTGATGCAGCTGAAAGTACCTGGTATCTTGTAGTCCTGATGGGAGTTGGGATCTTTATCCTGTCCGTGGTCATTATAGATGCACAGGTTTTGCATTTCTTTTGTTTGCAAGGAAAGGTACCTGCAGCTGTTGGGGAGGACAGGGAGCTTCTGACAATGATGCTTCTTAGATTTGGGGGCTGCCTAAAACATAGTAGTGGGGGGTCTGGAAATATGGATTGTAATCGGGCATCTTTTTGTAGTAAAGGTTGTAGTTTCCGTGCAGCTCCCCTTAGCATCTCCAGACTTGGATTGTAGGTGACCACTAGAGGCACCCGGTTATTTTCTTCTTTAGCTTTGTAATGTAGCAGGTGATTCCTTGATATTCTGGTGGCTCTTGTAATTTGGTTTTCAATTGTTCTTGGATGGTAGCCCTGGTTCAAAAAAGTCTTTCTGAGGCGACCAAGGTGTTCATCTCTATCCATGGGGTTGGAACATATACGATTGTATCTGATGGCTTGGCTGTAGACAATAGAGTTCTTTATGTGTTTTGGATGGAAACTGTCCCATTTAAGATATGTTGGACGGTCGATTGGCTTCTGATACAGGGATGTCTCTATTTCATTGTTCTTTAGCTTAATGGTGGTGTCTAAAAAGCTAATTTCAGTGCTGGAGTAGTTAAGTGTTAAGTTGATGGTGGGATGAAATTGATTGAACTGTTCATGGAATGTCTTTAGCTGTTGTTCAGACTCCGTCCAGATGATTAAAATGTCATCAATGTAGCGGTAGTAGGCCCGAGGCCTGATGGGGCATGAGGACAAAAATTCGCTTTCAAGCTTGGCCATGAAAAGATTTGCATACTGTGGAGCCATTTTACTTCCCATAGCTGTGCCAGTCTCCTGAAGATAGATCTTGTTGTCAAATTCAAAGTAATTGTGGGTGAGGATGAATTTTGTGAGTTTCACCACAGAATCAGCATCATTCCCGGTGTTTCCCATGAAGACTTTGCAGGCATTTAATCCATCCTGGTGTGGGATATTAGAGTACAAAGATTCCACATCCATGGTGGCCAGGATGGTTCCTTCTGGTAGAGAACCTATTGCTGCTAGTTTATTCAGTAGGTAACTGGAGTCTGACCCTACACAGGACTATTACAAGGAACTAAGCAAGTTGGTATCTTGTCTGTCTGACAAATCCATAAGAGCTGATGACCTGATACCAGAAAGTCCAAGTACAGGGACATTCTACATGCTTCCCAAAATCCACAAAGCCGGAAATCCAGGGAGGCCGATTATTTCATGTGTGGACACCCTTACTGAGCAAGTATCTGGATGGGTAGAGGGTGTTCTTAAACCCCTGGTAAAGGATACACCCAGCTACATTCAGGACACAACTGACCTACTGAATAAACTAGCAGCAATAGGTTCTCTACCAGAAGGAACCATCCTGGCCACCATGGATGTGGAATCTTTGTACTCTAATATCCAACACCAGGATGGATTAAATGCCTGCAAAGTCTTCATGGGAAACACCGGGAATGATGCTGATTCTGTGGTGAAACTCACAAAATTCATCCTCACCCACAATTACTTTGAATTTGACAACAAGATCTATCTTCAGGAGACTGGCACAGCTATGGGAAGTAAAATGGCTCCACAGTATGCAAATCTTTTCATGGCCAAGCTTGAAAGCGAATTTTTGTCCTCATGCCCCATCAGGCCTCGGGCCTACTACCGCTACATTGATGACATTTTAATCATCTGGACGGAGTCTGAAAAACAGCTAAAGACATTCCATGAACAGTTCAATCAATTTCATCCCACCATCAACTTAACACTTAACTACTCCAGCACTGAAATTAACTTTTTAGACACCACCATTAAGCTAAAGAACAATGAAATAGAGACATCCCTGTATCAGAAGCCAATCGACCGTCCAACATATCTTAAATGGGACAGTTTCCATCCAAAACACATAAAGAACTCTATTGTCTACAGCCAAGCCATCAGATACAATCGTATATGTTCCAACCCCATGGATAGAGATGAACACCTTGGTCGCCTCAGAAAGACTTTTTTGAACCAGGGCTACCATCCAAGAACAATTGAAAACCAAATTACAAGAGCCACCAGAATATCAAGGAATCACCTGCTACATTACAAAGCTAAAGAAGAAAATAACCGGGTGCCTCTAGTGGTCACCTACAATCCAAGTCTGGAGATGCTAGGGGAGCTGCACGGAAACTACAACCTTTACTACAAAAAGATGCCCGATTACAATCCATATTTCCAGACCCCCCACTACTATGTTTTAGGCAGCCCCCAAATCTAAGAAGCATCATTGTCAGAAGCTCCCTGTCCTCCCCAACAGCTGCAGGTACCTTTCCTTGCAAACAAAAGAAATGCAAAACCTGTGCATCTATAATGACCACGGACAGGATAAAGATCCCCAACTCCCATCAGGACTACAAGATACCAGGTACTTTCAGCTGCATCACATCTAATGTGGTGTACCTAATTATATGTACTAAATGTCCAACTGGGGGTCTGTATGTGGGGGAGACCGGGCAAAAACTGAGAACAAGGATGAATTCTCATCGCCACACAATAAGAGAAAAAAGAATGGATTTACCTGTGGCAAAACACTTTTGTATGCCCGGTCATAGCATGACGGATATGGAATTACTTGTATTAAAATCTAACTTCAAATCTGAGAAGGATAGAAAAGTCTGGGAATATAAACTTATGATGACCTTTGACACTCTTAGTGCTGGGATGAATATATCCCAGAGTTTCATGTCTTTCTACAACAATTAAGGAATCTGCTTCCCTGACCTTTTAGGGTCATCACAACACAATACCAGACCCCAATCAGAGGGTAATAAAACTTTCACTCCTTATCTATGAACTAGTCATATTTATGTTCATCCCTCTGCCATAATGACAGTTCTGCTTCACGTCACTTGTCTTACCTATTGCATTATTCCTGTGTCCTTTTGTGTATATAAATATGTGATTCTTCAGCTTTTGTTTTAGTCTTTGCCTGATGAAGAGACCTGCGTAGTCTCGAAAGCTTGCAATTTGTTACCATCTTTTCAGTTAGCCATTAAAAGGTATCAACCACTGAGGACTCTCAAGTCTAAATATTTTTCTAAATACACTTTAAACATTTATTTTCATAAACCTACAGAAAGACACAATGACCTGCAGGTGGCACCTCAACCGGAAGACATTTTTTGGCCTCTACTTATCAAACCAATTTATTGTATTACCAAGCTACATATATAAATACCTGTCTGTATTCATCATCTCATGAAATACATTTACATTTGACCAGCTTGCTTTTTTGCTTTTCTGAAATTGCCTGGCCTCCGACGACCAATGTGCGAAAATTTTGCACGGGCCAAGCTAGTGAATGGTTATATGGTTATATTATGAGACTGAGATAAATCAAGCTTTAGACTAAAATTTTCTCTGCTTGTAAAAGCTTATTAGCTAAACCTGTAAGGAATCCTATGGGATAAGACAAGTATTTCTGAAACCCACACTCACCAAGGTTTGTTTTTACTATTGCTCCTTTGATATGACATGATAGTTTGTGCAGTCAGTAGACCAAATAACTGGATGAAATGAAGTATAGTACATACAAAAGATGTAAATAGAATTATATGGTATCTCTACACATTTCAATCAGTAAAACAGTTTTCAAAATCTGGGAACCTTTCCAGTGGATATGTTCTGAGCTGACTCACTCTTATTTAAGGTTTGCCTGAATTCACATTAAGCTCTTGCACAGCCAGCAATTGATAGATTAGTGATTTAAGGTTGCTTTTGTGTGAACTGATTAGATCACAAGTATGGAAAGTAATAACACTAATAACATTACCCTTGAGGGATGTGTAATAAACCGTACACAGATAAGAGGGTAATGATGGGAGTAATTCAGCTTAAATTAACACAAGCCCCACCTGAACCTGAATCACTCAGCACTAGATATAGGAGTATATGTCGCCTGAATATTAAGCGATCCTTATTGTTTATTCTTCCAAAACAAATTTTTAGTCTCCATTATGGAATCAATCCAAAAGTTGCATTATTAACCTTCCCCAGGAATTTACAAAGCTTGCCAGTTCCTAAGTCTCGTTTTCATGGTAAAAAGAAATCTAATTCCAGGCATTTTATTTTCTATAAGGCTTTCATAAGCAAACATAATCCTTATGAAAACGTGAACAGTTTTTTTTACTTGTAATTATGCCAGTAGGGTGCAAAGTCAGTTTAAGAAAACTCTTGCATTGTTTTCTTGAGTTTCAATCGGGTTATTAGGGTAACATTACAAGGTTATTTAAAAATGGCAATGTGGGCTCAAACAATTCAAGAAACTCCCAACTATACATGAATACAGCCTGTAGTTAATTGTCTTTATGAATATTGAAATGTACTCAATCAATTTGCTGAAAGAGTTTAAGGCAACAGCAGTCACATTAGGGCATGATAATACTTGAAATGAATCAGTAACACTGCTAAAAGTGTATATCTTCAGTTGGTTGTATTTTAGCAAAACATCTAAGTGTGTAAATGACTTACTCAGACCATATTATTAATACTATTACTATTATTTTTTTTGCTATTTTCAAATTTGCACTTGAGCCTCTGTTAGGACACTCCATCACAGATTCCATCAATTGCAAATTCAAAGCTATATTTTCTGATAAAATGATGCACACCTTTAATGTGTGATCTAAAACTGGATAAATCATAACAAACAAACCAAGTGATAAAGTGCAAGTGCTAAAAGTTACCAGTGTCCACAAGCTATAGCGCTACAGTGTGCTACCTTTTTTTCTTGAATGTGTATGAGTTGGTGACTCTAGGTTTTAGCACCTGTTCACACTGGATCTATGTTTGGATGTGCCGGTCAGTTTTTTGATGTGTATTCATTTACCTTCTGCCTGAGCACTCCACCTGTTGGTCACAGGCGTTTTAATTATACCAGGTTCATTACCCCTCCACAGAGATGTAGAATTTAGTCTGAGGAGAGGATTCATATGTTCCCATGCAGACAGACTTTTCTAAGTGAGGATTGGCATAGTTAGGACCTGGGATACGAGAAGAGCCTCCCAGGTACACATAAATTGGCCTTTTAATGTGCTAAGACTTCTCAATTTTTCATATTTCTAAGGCAGTGATGCAATTCATTTTTCATATTTTTCATATTTTCTTATTTTGTGTCCGCAAGCTATAGCTTTTATAAGCGAGTATTGGCATTAGTTAGAACCTGATATACGAGAAGAGCCTTGATGTGGCTATCAGGCACACATAATTTGGCCATCTTATGCGCTAAGACTTCTCAATTTTTCATGTTTCTAAGGCAGTGATGCAATTCATTTTTCATATTTCGTGTTTGCAAGCTATAGCGCTACAGTGTGCTACCTTTTTTTCTTGAATGTGTATGAGTTGGTGACTCTAGGTTTTAGCACCTGTTCACACTGGATCTATGTTTGGATGTGCCGGTCAGTTTTTTGATGTGTATGAACTTGTAATGACCTGGAGAATCATAATGGCAGGTCAGTTTTAGCATTTAGTGAACCTATCAAAAAAGCCAAGCAAAAAACAAGTGTGGGATTGCACTTTTTTGCAATTTCACCCCACTTGGAATTTTTTTCCCCGTTTTCAAGTACACAACATGCTAAAACCAATGATGTCGTTGAAAAGTAAAACTCGTCCAGCAAAAAATAATCCCTCACATGGCCATATTGACGGAAAAATAAAAAAGTTATGGTTCTGGGAAGAAGGGGAGCGAAAAACGAAAATGCAAAACAGAAAACAGCTAGGGTCATTAAGGGGAGAAAAAAAATAAACTTTTTTGAATTTACCAAATGGCTGCAATGAAACAAAGAGTGAAAAATTTAAAGGCATCTGAATATTTTCTGTACTGACTGTACCTTGTACAATGGTGGTCAGTACTTAGGAAATCACAAAGCAATGGTTCTCAGTGTAGCACAGTTTGTACAGAAGTCGTTTTACATCTCTAAAGTCACTGGGTAAGTCTCTCTTCTGGAGATTGTAAGTTCTTATGGTCAACAGGTTCCTCTCTCTCAAAGAGTTTAAGTGATCAGCAGGGTACTCTCTCTCTTTCTACTGTAAAGTGGAAATTGTTATGGAAAGCCGGGTCAGATTTTACCCATGGATTGAGAATTTTGAGAATGAATGATTCAGCACATGAAAAAAAGATCATTTGAACAGCCACATTGGATAACATTGGTTCAATTGCTGTCAATTTTTTCAGCTGAACAGCTCTCGAACTGAAAATATGATTATGTGAACATACTCAAGGAGAGGATTGTTGGGTGTGGAATACAGGTAGAATGGCTCATTCACAGGTCATTCATCACATTAAAGGGATTCTTCGTTGATAACTTATTGATCTGTGAGAGTCAGACCACTGTGACCTGTACTGATCAGAAGAATTGGAAACTTTTATCCCTTATACATCACTTTTATCCCCGTTTCAAAATTGACAGCCACGTACAAAATAGATGGTGTAGTGCAGCGGTAGCACCGTATGCAGTGATGAGGCAGTGACCCATAAAGTTACAAACACAAAAGTTTCTTTACTGTGTTACTTCACACATTAAAGTCCAATACACACAAGTGCAAATAACATTAGTGTTCCATTCACACCAGTCCATAGCACTTCATAGTACACGGCTTTAAATCACAGTCACTAAACATGCCGGACTTCTCTTTGTCCAGTTACCTTTTTCGACCGCACGCTGTGCCAACGTCTCTTACACACAGCTTCACTTCATTAGTTTGCAGACCCTAAACATGCTGGACCACCCTTTGTCCAGTTACCGTGGGCGACCGCACGCCATGTCAATGTCTTTTTTACTCACAACTTTACTCCATTGTTTTTCTGCCACTAAACACGCTAGTCCCCCACTGACCAGTTCCCGTGGGTGACTGCAACGCTGTGTTAGCTGTGGATGCCAGGCGTCTCAGCTCCCCTGGTTGTTTGGCTGTGCTCTGTCCTGTGTCTCCGCACACCAACAAAGCTCTGCAGAGCCTCTTGCTCTGTCCTCCTTCAAACACCAGCCATATACTGACTCTGACCCTGACACACTCATATTCTATACTACAGGGCTTTTAACATAGAAACCTGTGGCCTTCTGCCACATAGAATACCTGGAATGGAAATTAAATGGACTGCACGATTAACATACTGCAGTCAGCTTCAAAACACACATTCCAGAGCATTTTTTTCCTACACCTGTCTTGGGCCCTAGCATGTCCAAGACTACACTTATTTTTATTATCAGTCTGCATTGCAGTTACAGCTACACCCGTGACTGGCATGCACTCCTATGGCCTTCATACGCCTCTGTGCCAATCCTGGGGAGAACAAACAGTGACCCCTACCTTTGACATGGGTCACTGCCTCACAATGGAGTGATAGTTGAACAGTCTGTTTCATTCTAACTAGTGATGGGCAGCCGCACAATCAAGCACTTCCCACATTATCATACAGTATGTATGACAGCAAGAGAAACCAGTCAGAGCGCCACGGTTCCCATGATGTCACCATTGTACGCTCTCATCATTATATGCCTGGTCTTGATGAAAGCATAGATAGCAGGTGTACGATGATGAGAGTATTCACCAGCCGGTGCCTGTGCAATAAAAAAATACAATAAAAAATGGCATGAGGTCACCTCTATTCTTGATAACCAGCGTAGGTAAAGCTGACAGCTGGGGGTTGGTACTCTTAAACTCGCACTGTGTGCGCCAGTCAATCAGAACTTTGCCAATACTTGACCTGGTTGTGATTGAGCTGGAAGTGCCCACACAGTAAAGCTTGTTGGTTAGCCTTTCAACAAGCTTTGTTCACACTGCCGAACCTGAACAGACAAACAATGAAATTTGGAAATAAATAAAATGCAATAGGGTCTTAACTGGTAACAAAAAGGTGGCAAGGAAAAGGATCCACTCACCTTATGTAGTTGCTACAGAGAAACATCTAACTGGCATGAATAGATATCAGCTGCATTATTATTATTATTTATTTATATAGCGCCATTAATTCCATGGTCCTGTACATGAGAAGGGGTTACATACAAAGTTATAGATATCATTTACAGTAAACAAATTTACAATGACAGACTGGTACAGAGGGGAGAGGACCCTGTCCTTGTGGACTTACATTCTAAGGGATAATGGGGAAGAGACAGAAGGTCGGGGGTGCGGCAGCTCTGGTGGTGGTGAGGCAACAGCTCTGGTGGTGGTGAGGCGGCAGCTCTGGAGGTGGTGGTGAGGCGGCAGCTCTGGTGGTGGTGGTGAGGCGGCAGCTCTTGTGGTGGTGGTGAGGCGGCAGCTCTGGTAGTGGTGGCGAGGCGGCAGCTCGGGTGGCGGCGAGGCAGAAGCTCGGGTGGTGGCAAGGCAGAAGCTCGGGTGGTGGCTGTTATGGGTTTGCAACTCATTAATAGAGCAGGAGGGAAAAGCTGACCCTGCACTAGGACTAGACTCAATCCCTACGATGGAGTGGGAAACCTATTCCTTGTGAATAGACCCACCACGATCCTAGTCTAGACTCAAGCGAACACCTAAAGATGGGCGGAAGGGAATCCCTGAAAGATCTAGGGACTGTGAACAAAAACAGGTGACCTAGCAGGGAAATAGAGGAAGCTGCAGAAACGAAAGGAAAAACAAAATGACTAAGCAAGCAGAACTAGAGTTCCCAGAACTGCACAAATTTAAATACAAAAAGTTATCAGAGCACCAAGCCAGAACACTGATGTCCAGCAAGGACTGGGAGGCAGGTGCAGGGTAATAAAGGGTGATACAATCATCTGACCAAAGACAAGCCCAGCACCAGGGGAAAAAGACCAGCAGCCAGAAAACCACAACAAGATGGTGGATGGTCAAAACTAAATAGATTCTAACAGTACCTCCCTTTTACGAGGATCCTCCGGATGCTCTAGCCTTATTCGTAAATGTCCTGTGAAAAGCCTTAATTATCCTTGAGGCCGAGACGTCCTCAGCTTTCACCCAGGAATTATCCTTGGGACCGAAACCCTTCCAGGACAGGAAATACTGCAACCCCCATCTGTGCCACCTGGAATCCAATATGCGTGAAATCTCAAACTCGCCGTTCTCATCAATTGGAGGAACAGTCGGCATCGCCTCCTTATCTGGTATGTCAATTTTCTTCAGTAAAGATACATGAAAAACTGAATTAATTCTCCAGGACGAGGGGATGCTTAATCTCACCACTGCTGAGTTGACAACCAACAAATTTGAAGGGTCCTACAAATTTAGGCCCTAGTTTTTTAGAAGGGATCTTCAAACGCAGATTCCTAGAGGACAACCAGACCATGTCCCCAACTGCAAACAATGCCTCCCTTCTTTTCTTGTCAAAATTTTTCTTAGAAGTCTTATTCGCCTCTTTCAGATTATGTTGTACACTGGTCCAAACCCTTTCCAAACTTCCAGAAAGACCCTCCTCCTCAGGCACAGCCGCCGAAATCTTTGAAAGCGGACAGAAAGATGGATGTCTCCCTGTACAGCAAAAAAAGAAAGAACACCCAGCCGAGGCAGAAGTATGATTATTAAGGGCAAACTCAGCTAGTAGTAGATATTCCGACCACATCTCTTGATTATCTGCTACAAAACATCTCAAAAACTGCTCAACGTCCTGGTTTTTCCTTTCGGTCTGTCCATTGGACTGCGGATGATAAAATGACGAAAATGACAAATGAAACTTTAATCTGTCACAAAAAGCATGCCAAAAGCGAGCCACAAACTGTGGTCCTCTGTCAGAAACAATGTCCGTGGAAACACCATGGAGCCTGACAATCTCTTTCACAAATGCCTTAGCTAGAGTCTTGGCGCAGGGTAATTTATTGACCGGAACCAGATGACACATCTTACTAAACCGGTGAACAACAACAACCCAGATGACAGAAAAACCCTCAAAGACCGGCAGATCGGTGATAAAATCCATAACAAGATGAGTCCATGGCGAGCTAGGAACCTCCAAAGGGCAATCCTGCAGCCGGGCATGAGAGGTCTTCAACCTAGCACACACCGTACACTGACAAGATGGCGGATGGTCAAAACTAAATAGATTCTAACAGTGGCGAGGCGGAAGCTCGGGTGGTTGCAAGGCAGAAGCTAGGGTGGTGGCGAGGGGGCAGAATGATTATTGCAGGCTGTAGGCTTTCCTGAAGAGATGGGTTCTCAGGTTCCGTCTGAAGGATCCGAGGGTGGTAGATATTCGGACATGTTGAGGCGTGGAATTCCAGAGGATGGGGGATATTCGGGAGAAATCTTGGAGGTGGTTGTGTGAGGAACGAATAGGTGCGGAGGATAGTAGGAGGTCTTGGGAGGATCGAAGATTATGTGAAGGAAGATATTGGGAGATTAGTTCAGAGATATAAGGAGGGACAGGTTATGGATAGCTTTGTAGGTCAGTGTTAATAGTTTGACTGGATTCGTTGGGGAATTGGGAGCCAGTGGAGGTATTTTCACAGGGGAGAACAGGGAGTTGCGAGAGAGAGGTGGATTAGTTGAGCAGCAGAGTTGAGGACAGACTGGAGTAGTGCAAGAGAGTTGACAGGGAGGCCACAGAGGAGTGTCTTGCAGTAATCAAGGCGGGAGATGATGAGGGCATGCACAAGAGTTTTAGTAGATTGAGGGCTGAGGAAGGGACGGATTCTGGAAATGTTTTTGAGTTGGAGGCGACAGGAGGTGGCAAGAGTTTGGACGTGTGGTTTGAAAGACTGGGCAGAGACGAGAGCTACTCCGAGGCAGCGGATTTCAGGTGTGGGAGAAAGCGTGATGCCATTTTCCATAATAGATAGATTGGGTAGGGAAGATACGTGAGATGGGGAAAGATGATGAGTTCGGTTTAGTCTTCATTGAGTTTAGGAAGAAGGAGGATATGGCTGATAGACACTCTGGGATTCTGGACAGCAGAGAGGTGACATCTGGGCCAGAGAGGTAGATTTGAGTGTCGTCCACATACAGGTGGTACTGGAAGCCATGGGACTTTATGAGTTGTCCAAGGCCAAGGATAGATGG
>JARQOD010000006.1:294957688-294990077 GCA_033576555.1 Oophaga sylvatica
TTTCCAACTTGGAACACAAATTTTTTGGAGCCATGCTACATTTATGATTATTTAAATCAGGACTCAGATTTTCACCAAAAATGCATACAACAAAAAATGGAAGAGGAACTCAAAATAAATCCATCTTGTGAAGAGGGAAACCAATTACAACCTCATACTCATCTACCCTCTCCATGTCTCTTCAAGAAACTCATTATAAAGTTTTCTCGAGATGGTACTTCACTCCAGCTAGAATAGCCCATTTCGGTGAAAACACATCTTCTCTTTGTTGGAGAGATTGCGGCATAGGGGGATCTTCTCCATATTGTTTTGGAATTGCCCTAAATTGTCTCCACTCTGGTCTGAAATTAATAATCTAATTAATAAAATTATTGGCAGACGAATTAAGCTCACGCCTCAGTTAGCTTTACTCTCGTTGGAGTTCCTAACCACAGAAATTGACAAAATCTTTTTGATAATACACATCCTCTAGTCACCAAAAACATGATAGCCTATAATTGGAAAAACCAATTCCCTCCATCATACTCAGATGTTATAGAAAGAATCAAACTCCATAAGGACTATGAGATAAAATTTGCTATCGCAAACAACCAATCCAAAAAGTTCATAAATAAGTGGTCTCACTGGGAAAATATAAATTAACCCCCCCCTCCCCCCCTTCCTTTCCATTCCTTCCCTTCTTCCTCTCCCTTCCCTTCTTTTTTCCAATCCAGCTATTCCTAAAAAATAAAGTATTGCGCCATAACTTGCTATCTGGTTCTCATTGTGGTACTGGATATAATCCAGTTAAATTCTGACAAATACATGTAATCTGTTTACAAATATTTGTATGTTTATTCGTTTGCTCATCGGTTTATACACCCATCCGACATGGAACTCCTCAACTGTGTTTTAAATCACGGTTTAAAATATATTTATTTTTGCTATAACTGTAAAGCATGTCTAATAATGCTTTTTACTTCTGTACTATTGTTTCAGTATTAATGTTTTATAAAATGTTCAATAAAAACACTGAAAAACAAGTTCAGCTTTGCTGTGCATACATTTTCTCTCTGCAGACCCTATCAGGGCCACTGTCTCTCCAAGACTGCTCCAAACAGACGTTTCTGCTGACACACTTTTTTTTTTTTTTTTTTTCTGCTATTTCAATAGACTTCACCTTTAATGCTGTCTCTCGCCACTGTGCTGCATACACACTCCAGCACTAACTGTATCAGGCACTGCGCTGCCCCAGCATTCTCCGCCAATTGTAACATTTCCAGGGTATTTAGCTCTAGGATCGCTGTCTGGGTAGACAGAATGGCACGGAAACAGTTCATTCAGACAGCAGTTTGGTGAAAACTGGCCGCAACCAGTTTTATTAAAGTCCACAGCACACAGATAAAAACAAAGCATAAACAAAAGACCTAGCTTGTCTAGCCTCTAATTACACTTAGATAGATGGCCCTCTCTATCCAGGACCCAGACTCTACCAGTCTGTGCCCAAAACAACACATATCACATATGTTACCAGTATGGAGTTTCACAGACACTCCTCTTTATGTCTGAAGGCAACTCCAACGTCCAGACTTGAGAGAGGTCACCTCCTATTCAGTAGTCACCAGCATGGAGTGTCGCAGAGTCTCCTCTTTGTGTCCGGGGTACCTCGAGCACCCAAAACAGAGAGAGCCCACCTCCCGGAGTCTCCTTCCGTGCCTGGACTCCTGTCCAGACTGAATGAGCTCCCTGACTGTGCTCCCAAGCACCTACTTCTGGCTTCCTAATCAACACCTGAGTGGATTCAGGTCTGAGCTGCAAGCGTGTACTGAATGGCAGGTGTAGTGACCTTTCTTTACCACCAGGTTTACAAAGCCACACATTTAGCTCATACCAGTCAGCAAGGTACTTTGGTGAAATATACACCTCATTCACCACATATTCCTTCACTGTCTCACAATATAGATATGCATTTTACAGCAGGGCCTATCAGCATTATGGCCTCTAACAAAATCCCCCTGATGAAGCCATGGTGAAGCGCGCTTTGGGGCTGGTGGGCCAGCACATGTACACTCTGCCCCGGTACATTCACATACTATCTTTGATGTATTAGACTTGGAACTATCTTCTAGCTAAAAATTGTTTAGCAATAGTCATTGTACCCTTTTTTTCTTTCACTGGGGTAATTTGTTAGATTCCATAATGTTGATAGGCCCTGCTGTAGAATACATATATGAAATAATTATCTGCTAAGTTTATTTACATGTATGCTGGCACCACCTTTTTCAGGAGTGCTCTCTTTGTGTCTTATTTATGTTGGTTCATTCATATTATTTTTTAAAAAATATTTAAATAAAATTCTATTTTTTATGGGACCTATTTTTCACTCAGTTTTCTCATGTTGGTCTGTTGATTCACCTTAGAGTGTGTCTCTTGCAAAGAGGTTGATGTAGTTGCTCATTTTTGGTGGTATTTATTGCACTTTTATGATGTGGTCACATTGTATTCTTTTTTTATATGATCACTGAACCTTTTGGCACAATTTTTGAAAACCATGGAGAAGCAATGTTCAGTAAATTCCCAAAAATTTGGCACAAATTCAATTAATATGAAATTGATTAATCGATTTGCTCAAATATAGTGCTAAAATATATTTAACAGACTTTTTTTTAAAATAATAATTGCAGCTTTAAATACTAAAGTAAATCTGACAGCTGATTCATACTGCCACAGAATTTTAGTTAGTTATGTTTTACTCTGTAACTGTGCTACATTTACATGATGCTTAGGTGGCTAGTCCAAGAGGCTTTTATCTGGAGGCTTCTCCCCACCCTGCTCCCCTTGAGTGATAGGAGTGAAATACTGCAGCATTTCAGAGCAAAATATATCTGGCTGAAATTATGGAACTGGACTCTGATCCAAGGCCCAGAATAAGCTTCAGTGGGTGAAACTTTAGTTGTGATTCATATAATGTTTTATAAGCTGTGTTTATGGATCTTTTGTGAGTATAATACATTTTTTTGCGCAATGAAGCTCTAAAATCGCTGTACTTTACTATTGTTGGGCTTTTTGGCCTGTGCTCATTTTAATAATGTTAGAATGATAGAATGCTAAGCTGAACAATTTTACCCTCAGGAAAAGCACAATTAAATAACACATAACCTGTGGACACACTTGCTCGATGAATCTTAATTAGTGTTGAGCGATACGATACTGCAAATATCGGGTATCGGCCGATATTAGCTGTATCGGGCTTTCGATTCCGAGTACCGATATTTTCGTCATATCGGATACCGGAATCGGATTGTCACTGTCACTGTGAGTGTCCGTCGGTCGGGTCTGTCAGGAGTCAGCGGCACTTACCTGGCAGAAGATCTCCGGCGGTCACGGGCTGGACTGCTTCATGGCCGCCATCATCTTTCCCCGGCGGTCACATGCAGTTTCTCGCGATAACTGCAGTGACTGCTGGGTAATCCCGGCCGTAAAGCAGTCAGTCCGATGACGTTCACCGCCGGGGAAGCAGGTAATCAGCTGTGCTGTGCCGGGATGACAGGCTCTGCCTGTCATTGCGATGTAGCAGAGCTGGATCGTCGTGGGACATCGTTACTATGGACTGCGTCGGACAGGTGGTATACTGTTGGTTTGTTTTTTTTCTTTTTTTACAGGAGATCGATGGCGTCGCAGGAATGAGGTATAATAAAATTAATGAAAACTGTGTTGTCTCTTTATTTCATTAAAAGACTTTTTTCTTGCTTTGTCTTTTTTTTATACATTTAATAACTTTGGGATTAATAATGGATCGGTGTCTTATTGACACCTCTCCATTATTAACCGGGCTTATTGTCACCGTGCAATCAACGGTGACATTAACCCCTTATTACCCCACTTGCCACCGCTACAGGGAAGTGGGAAGAGCCGGGTAAAGTGCCACAATTGGCACATCTTTTGATGCGCCAAATGTGGGGCTGCTGTAGCCTGGTATTATCAGGCTGTTGAGGGCCAAAATCCATGGGCCTTGACAGTCTTTTAATACCAGGCCGCAGCAGTCTGCATTTTACTTGGCTGGTTAACAAAAATAGGGGGACCCCTACGCCGTTTTTTTTTCGAGGGGATCCCCTATTTTTGTTAACCAGCCAAGCTAAGCAGACTGCTGTGGCCTGGTATTATCAGGCTTGCAAGGTCCATGGATATTGGATCCTTACCAGCCTGAAAAACCAGGCCTCAGCGGTCTGCTTCATCTGGCTGGTTAACAAAAATAGGGGGACCCCACGCCAATTTTTTTCGAGGGGATCCCCTATTTTTGTTAATCAGCCAAGATATGCAGACTGCTGTGGCCTGGTATTATCAGGCTGGCAAGGTCCATGGATCTTGGCTCCTTAACAGCCTGAAAATCCAGGCCTCAGCGGTCTGCTTCATCTGGCTGGTTAACAAAAATAGGGGGGACCCCACGCCAATTTTTTTCGAGGGGATCCCCTATTTTTGTTAATCAGCCAAGATATGCAGACTGCTGTGGCCTGGTATTATCAGGCTGGCAAGGTCCATGGATCTTGGCTCCTTAACAGCCTGAAAATCCAGGCCTCAGCGGTCTGCTTCATCTGGCTGGTTAACAAAAATAGGGGGACCCCACGCCAATTTTTTTCGAGGGGATCCCCTATTTTTGTTAATCAGTTCCCTCTGACGTCACTGATTGTGTCCCTGGCTGACCTGAAGTGAAAGTGGAAAGCAATCAATTAAGCTTTCCACTTCCTCTCCTGTCAGCCAGGAGAGGAACTCATTCATTTGGGGGTTTACTGTGAGGCTGCAGCATTAGCTGCGGTCCCTGCAGTAAACATTAACCCTTTCTGAAGGATTACACCGTGGGACCTGACTGTGCATGGGATAGGTAAGAATAATTTTGCTTTTTTATTTTATTTTTATTACAGGAAATGGTTTTTGCAGTCAAATAAAAGATGGTCAAAAACATGTGTCTTTATTTCATTAAAATGATTTTTAATTAAAGTGTGTGTGTTTTATTTTTATTTCATGCAATAGGATTAATAATTGATAGTTGTCTAATTGACAGCTCTCAATTATTAACCTGGCTTAAGGTCACCTTTCAATTGCAATGTGGCTTTAACCCCATATTAACCCATTCGCCACCGCTACAGGGCAATGGGAATAGATGGGCAAAGTGCCAGAAAGGGCGAATCTAATTATAGATTTGTCTTTTCTGGGGTGTCTGGGGGCAGATGTTAGTAGCCAGGGGGGCCAAAAATAATGGTCCCTCTCTGGGCTATTATTATCTGCCCCCATTCGCTGGCTTTGTCTGTCTGGTTGCGAAAATAGGGCGGGAGCCCACGCATTTTTTTTAAACAATTTTACACCTCAATATATATATTATATATATATATATATATATATATATACATGTCATTGAATTTGTGACACATATATATATATATTTATATTTATAGTTCATACACTTCTACATAGTATAATAGCCGCTAATTCAATTGACGGCTTTTGTGAAAATGCAGAACCCGACATGAAATGACACTTGGTGTACATAGGGTTAACCATGTTCTTTTCATGTCCTTTGCTATCTGATTTGCACAAACAATTACATCAGTCTATGTGTGCAAAATTTCACACCTGTAGGGGTTAATTAAAGGTGTAAATTCGTAGCAAAAAAGTCCGTTTTTTTTACAACGAATTTACACCTTTAATTAACCCCTACAGGTGTGAAATTTTGCACACATAGACTGATGTAATTGTTTGTGCAAATCAGATTGCAAACACATGAAAAGACATGGTTAACCCTATGTACACCAAGTGTCATTTCATGTCGGGTGCTTCTGTCTTTTCACAGAAGCCGGCTTTACCCGGCAATTGAATCAGAGGATATTTTACTATGTAGAAGTGTATAAACTATACATATATGTATATATATATGTCACAATGACATGTATATATATATATATATGTATTCTATGTGTGTATATTTAGTGTTTACAAGGAAATAAAGGTTTTTTTTAGTTGCGATATTTTGTTCCCATAGACTTACATGGGACTTCCGGTATCGGAATCGGATATCGCCGATATTTAGTGATATCGGCGATACCATTCCGATCCGATATTTTTAGATATCGAGCAGTATCGCTCAACACTAATTCTTAATCTTTCCAGCTAAGTAATTTGCCTTCACAAGACACTACTTTAGTTCTCTTGCGCTTTTATATTTCAAGGCCATGTACACATTAGTACAATTTTTTTGTATTGTTGATTTGCTTTCTAAATGCTAGGTTAAGAATGTCATAATAGTCTTAAATAGAAATGTTGCACTTTTTTGCCATTAAAGAATGTGTGTAAGTCCCTTATCTAGTTTGGTGCTCCTGCAAAACTGATACATATTCATCAAAGTTCCTGCTCAATTTAGGGGCTCTCTGCTCTCCAGTGGAGAGGGAAGACAATATGTGCAGTCTCAGGGAGGGCAGAGAAAGCTGGGAACAGATAAAGAAGAAAGCAGGTTAAAAGGAAGCAAGTGCAGTATAGAAGCTGTGCTGATACATGAGTTAATTAGGACAGCAGCACTTTCATGTTACTACTATGAGAGACACTCAGAAAAGAGGAAAATCTAAAGCTTTGATGAAGATGCAAAGGGATCTGAAAACAAATGAATGAATGAAGATTGAAGACTGAAACTTACTAAAGCTGTATCTATAAAAAAAAAGAACCAAAAACCTTTTATTCAAAGATGGACATAGCCTTTAACCCCTTCACCCCCACCCTGTTTTCCCCTTCATGACCAGGCCAAATTTTACAATTCTGACCACTGTCACTTTAAGGCCGGCGTCACACTGCCGAGTTTGATGCGAGCTAGTCGCACGACTTTCTCGCATCAACACCCGGCACGGCCGCCCGCTCTCGGACCCGAGTGTGTGGCTGCATGTATTTCTATGCCGCCGCGCACTCTGGTCCGAGAGCGGGTAGCCGTGCCGGGTGTTGATGCGAGAAAGTCGTGCGACTAACTCGCATCAAACTCGGCAGTGTGACGCCGGCCTATGTAGTAATATCTCTGGAACACTTCAATGGATCCCACAGATTCTGAGAAGGTTTTTTTGTGACATATTGTACTTCATGATAGAAAGTGGTAGAATTCGTTCGATGTGACTTGCGTTTCTTTAGAGAAAAAAATGAAATTTTGGCAACAGCTTTGCAATTTTCAAACTTTTAATTTTTATAACGTTAAACCAGAGAGTTATGACACCCAAAAAAGTTAATAAATAACATTTCTGACATTTCAATTTTTAACATAATTTTTTTTGTTACGAAGTTATAAGGTTAAAAGTTGACCAGCTATTTCTCATTTTCCAACAAAATTTACAAAACAATTTTTTTAGGAACCACCTCACATTTAAAGTCACTTTGGGGGTTCTATTTAACAGAAAATACCTAAAAGTGACACCATTCTAAAACTTTATTAAAAAGTTTATTAACCCTTCAGGTGCTTTACAAGAATTAATGCAATGTAGAAGAAAAAACGAACATTTTACTTTTTTAAAAAAAAATTGTTACTGTCCTCCAATTTTTTTATTTTCACAAGGGTAACAGCATTTTTTCCTGAGTATGCTGATACTCCATATTTGGGGAAAAACTACTGTTTAGATGCATAGCAGGGTTCAGAAGGGAGGAAGAACCGTTTGGCTTTTTGAACGTACAAATGGCTAGAATCGAGAGCTTAAGCCATGTCGCATTGGAGAGTTCCCAATGTGCCTAAACATTGGAAAACCCCCACAAGTGACCCCATTTTGGAAACTAGACCCCTCAAGGAATAAATCTAGATGTGTGGTGGGTACCTTGAACACTCAGGTGCTTCACAGAAGTTTATAATGTAGTGCCATGAAAATAAAAGTTGCATTTTTCCCCAAAAAATTTCTTTTAGACCCAAATTTTGCATGTTCACAAAGGTAACAGGAGAAAATGCATCATTCAATTTGTTGTGCAATGTCTCCTGAGTATGCTGATATCATATCTATGGAGAGAAACTACTGTTTGGGCACACAGCAGGAATCGGAAGGGAAGGAGCGCCATTTGACTTTTTGAACGCAGAATTTGCAGGAATAATTAGTGAACACCATGTCATGTTTGAAGAGCCCCTGTTGTGCCTAAACAGTGGAAACCCCCCACAAGTGACCCCATTTTTGAAACTAGCCCCTTAAGGAATGTATCTAGATGTATGATGAGCACCTTGAACCCCTAGGTGCTTCACAGAAGTTTATAATATAGAACGTTAGAAATAAAAAAAAAAAAAATTCCACAGAAATTTTCTTTCAGCCCCAAATTTGGCATTTTCACAAGGGAAACAGGAGAAAATATATTAAACAATGCATTGTACAACCCAGGGCCGGCTCCAGGTTTTTATGGGCCCCAAGCGAAAGAGTCTCAGTGGGCCCCTTTAACACAGACCACGATTCATGATGCACAGATACTGCAGAGAAATATGGGTATAGTACAATGCCAAATACTTCACTTCTTACATTACATGAGTGATATCTATTGTAAATTCTACAATAGCTCAGAAACCGCCAAATCCTCACAGAGCACAGTACAGACTGGACAGTACAGTCCTCCATACAATATTATGGGCACCACATAGTCCTCCATACAGTATTATGGGCCAAATATAATGCTCCATAAAGAATATTGGACCCCAAATAATGCTCCATACAGGATACTGGTCCCCATATAATGCTCCATACAAAATATGGAGCTCTCCTCTGCACTGTGCTGTGTTCTGCGCTGTTACGGCTCAGGAAAGGGCGCTGTGGAAAGACTCCCCATCATCATCGCCTCCCCATCATCATCGCCTCCCCATCATCTTCGCCTCCCCATCATCATCGCCTCACCGTCATCATCGCCTCCCCATCATTATCATCATCGCATCCCCATCATCATCGCCTCCCCATCATCATTGCCTCCCCATCATCATTGCCTCCCCATCATCATCGCCTCCCCATCATCTTCACCTCCCGATCATCATCGCCTCCCCATCATCATCGCCTCCCATCATCATCATCATTGCCTCCGGGCCCCGGCTCCTCACCACCATCACTGCCTCCCCCACCACCATCACACATACAGCACCACACACAGACAGCACCGCAGCACTCTCTCACATACACACACAGACTCAAACACACACACACACGCAGGCAGGCACACACTGATACACACACACACACCTCACACCTCACCTGTCCGGCGTCCACGCTCTCTCTGCCACAGCCGGCCACTGAATGATGACGTCATTCAGCGGTGCTGCTGTGATAGGAATCGCCGGCACCCTCAATGCGCCCCCTGGAGCCCGGAGCTGCGGCAGCGGAGGCACGGGGAGAGGCGAGTATTGTGCCGGCTGCTGCCGGGGCCCTGAGCAATCGGGGGGGCCCAGTGGCGGCGCTGGTACCGCTCTCATCTGACGCCAGCCCTGGTACAACCTTTCCTGAGTTTGCTGGTACTCAATATGTGGAGGAAAAGTACTGTTTGGGTGCACGGAAGGCCTCAGAAGGGAAAGAGCGCCATTAGACTTTTTGAACGCAAAATTTGCTAAAATCATTAGCAAATGCCATGTTGGGATTAGCAAGCCCCTGATGTGCCTAAACAGTGGAAACCCTCCACAAATGATGCCATTTTGGAAACTAGACCCCTCAAGCAATTTATCTTGTGTGGTGAGCTCTTTGAACCCACAGATGCTTCACAGAAGTTTATAATGTTTAACTGTGAACATTAAAAGATACATTTTTCCCCCCAAAAAAAGTTGGCTTTGCCCCAAATTTTTCATTTGCACAATGGTAATAGGAGCAAAACGGAGCATACAATTTGTTGTGCAATTTCTTCTGGGTATACCGAGACCCTATATGTAGTCAAAAACTACTTTAAAGGCACAGTGTAATGGTCTGAAGGGAAGAAGTGCCATATTAGAGTTAAGATTCTGCTGAAATGGTTTGAGGGTGCCATGTCATATTGGCAGAGCTCCTGAGGTGCCAGAACAACAGAAAACCCCCCATATGTGATGTCACTTTACAAACTACACTTCTCAATGAATTCATAAAGGGGTGCAGTGAGCTTGTTGACAACATATGTTTCTCACAGAAATTTATACCATTGGATGGTGAAGAAAGAACATTACATTTTTGCCACTAAAATGCTGCTTTAGCCCCAAATTTTTAATTTTTATAAGATAATAGTAAAAAATGGACCTCTAAGTTTGTTCTGCAATTTCTCATGAGCATGCTAATACCCTACATGCAATCGGGAACTACTTTTGAAGCATAGGGCAAAACTCAGAAGAGAAGGAGCGCCATAATTTAGTGCAGATTTTACTGTCATTTTTTTCAGGGTGCCATGACCCACCTTGAGAGCACCTGAGGTATAAGAACACCAGAACCCCACAGAAGTGACCTAATTTTACAAACTACATCTCTCAATGAATATATGTAGGTGTTCTATGATCATATTGATACAACACAGGTGTGTCAGAAAATTTTATACCTTTGGACAGTAAAAAAAAGTAATTAAATTTTTACCACAAAAAAAAGTTTAGCCCCAGATTTTACATTTTCACAAGGGGCACTTACATCAGGTGTTTCCCTCTAAATATCTGAATGACGTGATTCAGATGAAACCAAGAGGGATGAATTCACTATAATGAGGCAACAGAGTTAATGTGGACTCCGTCTAGCCTCTGTTCAGCAATTGTCCTTTTCAGAGCTGCAGAAAACTGTAGCTGATCGCACTTTTATACACACCTAAAAAGACGGACACCACCGGATCATAGGCCAGACAACATCCAAAGTGACTCCATCTGCCATCTGCCATATTATAGGGAAGCTTCCAAAATATTTCAGAGAATTACATGGAAACCTCAATGTAAGCGCTTAGCGCAGAATAAATGTACACTAAGCCTTACTGCCATCTTTGAGAGGCAGAGTGAACAAACCAACAGCAGGTCAAAAATTGGTTTTATTTATTTTTTACTCTGTTCCTCTTGCGCTGTAAGTAATTAGACAATTTCATTCTTCGGATCGATGAGATTACAGTGATACCAGATTATTTTTAACACTAGTTTTTGCATAGCCATTCTTTGAAAGCTATAATTTTTCCATGTTTCTGTCAACAGAGTCATGTTGGGGCTTGATTGTTGTGAAATGAGTTGATATTTTTATTGGTACATAACGTTTTTCATCACTTTCTATTATGATCTTTGGGAGACAGGATTAACAAAAACCAGCAATTCATTTTTTGGAGTATTTTTATACTGTTTTGCATGTGGTTAAATTGATAAGGTAGCTTTATTTTTTGGTTCTATACCATTACAGCGATGCTACATTTACATTTTTTTTTATGTTATGGCGCTTTTAGACAATAAAAACTATTTTATTTTTTGCATCACTTTATTCTGAGAGCTATAACTTCTTTATTTTTCTGCTGTTAGAGCTGTATGGGTATGGCAACTTGTTTTTTACGGGACAAGATGACGTTTCAGCAATATCATTTTTATTTACAGTTTGTTTACATATTTCTTTTTGATTGCGTTTTATTCCACTTTATGTTCATTGTTACGATGAAAAAGTATAGCTTTTTGCCTCATTTTTTATGGTTTTCATTTAAGGGGTTAACTACTGGGACAGTTTTATTGGTTGGGTCGTTATGGACATGGTGATATGAAATATGTGTACTTTTTTTGTTTATTTTTTCTTCATAAAAATATTTATTTATGTGTACAAATATATTTTTATTTATTTATTATTATTTTATGGTTTTAAAATAAATATTTTTACACTTTTTTTTTACTTTCTTATTTAGTCCCGCTATGGTACTTTCACAGCTCTTATCACTTTTATAAAGCATTGCAATGCACGAGCATTGCAATGCTTTAAAAACTTTCGGTGCTGCACTGAATAAAGCTAGCTAGACCATGCACTGTGCATGATCTAAAGTCCTTCTCATCGTTATTTGCACCCATGAAGTTTAAGTGCATAATGTGGAATATCTCCTGAAAAAATGAATCCAGTGAAACAGTTTTTGTTGTATAGAGCACTCATGTTAAATACAAAAGAGCAAATGATAAACAATAATGTAAAACAAAATCAATAGGAGGGAAAAATAGTAAAAACAAAAGCTTGCTGAGACACTGGTATGGCCTCCTTTGCATTAAATTAGTATGGAAACACAGTATGACTCGCCTGTGGAAAATAAAAAATGAGAATCACCTATGATTAATTGTCGATGCCCACGTGACATGAATAAGCCAATGAATGATGACTTCTGGGTTTAAAAACGCCACCTGGTAGGCCATGTTCCTTTGTCAAAATGGTGAAGACAAAGGAGCTGTTTGAGGACATCTGAACATTCGGGAAAGAGGAAAATTGACAAAAGATGTCTTCAAAGGTTGGTGAAAATGGTGGAAAAAACACCACGTCAAACATCCAAACACCTGAATGCCAACTTGGAACAGTCGGGGATCATGGTTTCCACAAGTACCATATACTGCACACTAAAGCAAGCAAAGTTTTATGGGCCAAGGAACAAACCATTGCTGAAGAAAGAAATAAATAGGAACCACTGATCTTTGCCACAGAGTACCTTGACAAACCACAATCCTTCTGGAAAAATATTCTGTAGACAGATGAAATGAAAATAGAGCTTTTTGGCAATGCAAAGCAATAGTTTGTTTACAATAAAAGAACACCCTACCAACAGTTAATTCATGGTGGAGGATCCATAATGCTGTGGGGTTTCTTTGCTGCATCTGGTACTGGAAGCCTTGACCATATCACAGGAATAATGAAATTAGAAAATTATCAAGAGATTTTAGAGTGAAATGTCCTAACCAGTGCAAGAAACCTTGGTTTGAATTGAAGATCATGGGTCCTCCAGCAAACAATGACCCAAAGCACACATCCAAAAGTACACAGGAATGGTTGAAAAAGGAAAATAGGGTTGTTTATAAATGGCCAGCAATTAGTCCTGACGTCAATCCCACTGAAAACCTTTGGGGTGACTAAAATCTGCATACCATGCATACCAGGATAGGGATGAGGGAATAATGCATACCCAGCTTATACTTGAGTCAATAAGTTTTCACAGTTTTTGGTGTCAATGTTAGGTGCTTTGGCTTATACTCACGCCAGCTTATACACGAGTATATACGGTGTAACGCCGGTATGTCTGTACCTTGTTTCTCTGGCATAATTCTGCATGTCTCTGCTTTAACCCTTTGCTCCTTTCTCTCTAACCAGCTGGGATACTGTTGTCTGTTACTTGTATAGATGCTGCTCAGTTCCCAGCTCTGCTGCATAGCCGTACATGTGTTGTGATGTCTCTGCTCCACTGCATAACAATTCACATGTGGGGTCCCTGGCTGCCGTTATCCGTGGGTTGCAAGGTCCTCTGCAGCTGGTGCATGACTTTCCAAGTGTGTCCAGGCTTGCAGCCACTGTCAGGAGCCTTAAACCGCAGTACCTGTGCCGACTGTGCTGTAATGGTTTCTGTGTATGCTTAGGGTGCGCGCGGCCGCACCTTCCCTGATTTTATTAGGGCTGTGTGTGTGCTTAATTGCTCTCCCCAGTCTATTGCTGATGAGCAGCTCCTATATAAAGTTCCTCTTTCCTGTTGGGCATGGCCAGAGCTTCGTATTAAGTTCCTGAACCTAGCCATGTGTGTTTGTGTGCGCAGCTCCTGCTCTGATTGCGGTCAGTTCAGGGAGGGCTGATGCCCTTTGTCCTGTCTTGTGTTTCTGCCTTGTCTGGGGGCAGAGTACCCAGATCCGTTTCTGTATGTGTCCTGTTTTTCCGCCTGCTCTGAGGGCAGAGTATCCAGATCGCCTTTCCTGGAGGCTGCATATCCAGGCCCATTCCTGTTGTGTCTTGTTTCCTGAATCCTTGATCCTGGATCCGTTTCTGTACCTGACCCTGTCTGAACTGTGTCCTCTGTGTTTTGTTTCTGAAGTCCCTCCGTGTCTGGAACCATGAACCCATTGACTGTTAGTTTCCTTTAACTGGAGTCCTGTGAACCAACCTGGGTTCGTCTGTTAAAGATGGAGTCTGGTGTTTATGCTGAGCATCTACTATGCTGTGCTCAGCTTGCTATGCGGTGCTAGCTCTGTCCGGTCCCAGTCCAACCCAGCGGTGCTTGCACCATCACACTTGAGTTCCTTCCTAGGTCCGATGCCCGGAGCCTAATGACCGTAGTTTGGAGCCTTACGACCGCTGCCTGGTGCCTGGAGATTGTGTCCGATGTCCGGAGTCTGGCTACCACTGTCTTGTACCCATAGCCCGACCATCGCTCCCTGGTCATACGCTGTTTGTGTCTCTGTCAATGACCTGAGCTGCCATGCTGTTGTTCCTAGCACTGCCTATGTTCCTGATATCCTGCTTGTGTCCAGATATCCTGATGTCCTGCCTGTGTCCTGATGTCCTGATATCCTGCCTGTGTCTTGATGTCGTGATGTCCACTCTGTGTCCTGATGTCCTGCCTGATGTCCTGATGTCCACCCTGTGTCCTGATGTCCTGCCTCCGTCCTGATGTCCACCCTGTGTCCTGATGTCCAGATGTCCAGTCTGTGTCTAGATGTCCTGATGTCCAGCCTGTGTCCTGATGTCCTGATGTTCTGCCTGATGTCCAGATGTCCACCCTGTGTCCTGATGTCCTGCCTGTGTCCTGATGTCCACCCTGTGTCCTGATGTCCAAATGTTCAACCTGTGTTTAAATGTCCTGATGTCCAGCCTGTGTCCTGATGTCCGGATGTCCAGCCTGTGTTTAGATGTCCTGATGTTCAGCCTGTGTCCTGATGTCCAGCCTGTGTCCTGATGTCCCGATGTCTTGCTTGTGTCCCGATGTCCTGCCGGTTCCCCGTGGTCTACCCTGTGATGATGTCTGTCCTGGGTCGGTGTCTGATGTTCTGCTGAGCCTGTGCTACGCCTGTGGCCTGAGAGAGCGGCCGTCCTAGTATTCCCGTGCAAGATAACCCTGGACTGCATCAACCCGTGATGACCCCTGCCATTGTCTGAAGTCTGTCCGAGGTCGGTGTCTGATATTCTCCCGCTTAGCCTGTGCTACGCCTGAGGTCTGAGAGAGAGGCCACCCTAGTATGCCCGTGTCAGATAACCCTGGACTGCATAAACCCATGTTGTCCTCCTGCCTTTGTTTGTTATCCTGAGACGTGTACCCTTCCCTGATGTACGGAATCGGGAGCCTGGCATTATGTTCTGTTTATGTACTGTGTTTGTCTTCAAGTAAACCTTATGTTTCTTCATACCTGAAGTTGTGCGGTGTTGTCTAGTACTGCAGGTTGCCATCTTGCCCACATGCTCAGCTGCCACAGACCCCGGTCGCTGCCCTCCCCTAGTCCGGACAGGCCCGGGTCATCCTCTGTGGTCCAGTGGGTCCACATTCACTTACGATCTGGGATGCACGCCCCACGTTGTCATGGTCTGGCGGCGTGGGAGCATTGGCTTGCTAGGCAAGCTATGCCATGTCCTGACGCCCCAAAACCTTGGAGGCGTAACATACGGTATATGTATTCAGAAAAAAAAATTCTCTTACAAAATGGGGCGTGGGGAAGCGTGAATATTCATTTCTCTTTAGCAGCGGGACAGGCTCTTGTCTCCAGCTGCTGCTCCGCTGGCATCTGAAGGCCCCCTTGAATCAGGGGCCCCACAGCAGCTGGGTGTGCCACTATTAGTGACACCCCACTGGCTGGGGGCCCCTGAAGCAGTGGGGGCCCTAGGAAGCTGCTGGCCAATATGCCAGCAGGTGTCAGAGCCGGGGCCCACCGGAGAATCCTCCGGTTCTCCGGTGGGCCAGTACGACCCTGGACAAACCTGCCAATTTCAGCAAGCCTGGCCTACAATCTAATGTGCATAGGGGCCTCTTGACTCTCCCCTGATAGATGGTGCCAGGGGAGATATGGATGCATCCATAAAGAGCAAGTGCACCTTTGTATGGAAGAATTGGGAGACATAGCTGCTGCCATTCGTACAGCAGCTATCTATTGTGTGAGGCCCTGAGATACAATTCAAAAAACAAAAGGGTGGACACATCTGTATGTCTTGCATACAGTTAAAAAAGACTTTTGTACACACATACCTGAATCTTTTACTCCACAAACATATGCCAGATGCCACCCACAAGGACTACTGAAACCCTGTAATTTGTCTGCCATTGTTATGCATGGAACATGTCAAATCTAAAGGGTATGCCACACTAAACAACATCGCTAACGGGATCGCTAAAAAACGTCACTATTTAGCGATCCCGTTAGCGATGTTGTTGTGTGCGGCATCTGTCAGCGACGAGCTCCCTGCTGAGATCCTGCTGTGATCTCGCTCGTCGCTGGAATCGTTCCGGACCCTATTTTATCGTCGGCGCTCCCGCTGGGTAAGTATATATCGCTGAGTGTGGCACCTTTTCTTAGCGATTTAGCGCTACTTTTGTACTGCTAAAGTCGTTAAGGAGATCGCTAACCGCGATAGCGTCCTTAACGATATTGCTAAGTTAAGCCGCACTCAGCGATATATAAACAATCCCGCTAGCGATCGCATTAGTATGCGTCGTTATCGTGATCGCTAGCGGGATTGTTTAGTGTGGCAGTACCTTAAACCTGACTATTTGGCTTGCACTTACTTTAGATAGCACAGTCTGATAATTCCAGGTTATCAAAATCAAAAATATAGTTACTACTGGAGTGTACCAGGGACATTGCTGTGTAATCACTATGTATTAATTCACCTAAAATTCAAAGCAAATATGGCTCAGCATGTGCGTACACAATGACTCACTGGAGACCTGGATCTACCAAAGCCAAAGTTCCAGCAAAGGTGAGAGCATGTAAAATTCTAACCTACTTAAAAAATGTATGTGACTATACTATTTTTGGAGATAAAGAATTTGATTTGATGCAAATCAAATTAGTGTCAAATTTTTTCAGATTTAGCCAGCAAATTCAAACAAAGGTTGAAACAATACATGCCATCAAGGTCAATGTTTCGCCAGCAGTTATACTTTGTCTATCGCTAGTTTTTTAATAACACAAAATGCCATTTATGGTTACATATTCCATTTATGCAGTGGGGAAAATAAGTATTTGCTACACTGTCGATTTTGCAAGTTTTCTCACCTCTCAAGAAAGAAGTCTGTAATTGTTATTGTAGACAGACTTCAACTGTGAAGACAAAGACAAAATCTAGAAACAAAAAAACAGAAAATCACATTGTATGATTTTTAAATAATTAAATTGCATTGTATTTAGTGATGGGCGAGCACTAAAATGCTCGTGTGCTCCTTGCTCAGGTCGAGCAAATTGGAATACTCGGGTACTTGGACAGAACAACGAGCCCAATGTAAGTCTATGTGAGTCCCGAGCATTTTTGCCGTGATCCCCACCAGGGGTCCTTTTAAGGTCTAAATATGTCTGAAAATTTTGGAAACACTGCTTAAATGACATGGGGACATCATGGAGATCGCCCCTAGAAGCATTCCTGACTCCTAGTTCACAGCTTTTTTTACCGGTTCACCAAAAAACATACCAAAATGAAACCAAAACAGATTTTGCTGGGAAATATGTAAAGGTACATCCTTTCTAGGGTAATGACTTGTATATAAGGCAAAATATTTAACCCCAGACCAAAATGTTCCTCCACCACTTGGGCTATGTTCAGACGCAGCGTTTTTGAAGCGTTTTTCAACTTTAATATTGATTTCAACCAAAACAAATGCATTCACTGGGAAATGTCATTGTAACATTTAACAACCCTGGCTGGTCATGTGATGTGTGTCACATAAGAAGACACATCTTGCTTCATTTATGAAGGAGGGACTCTTAAAGTCACAAAGCCTATTTTTACAGGGCATCAGGCAGCATTAATCTGCTTAAAGGGCCATTATTAAACAGTGGGTCTCCTAAACTTTTATAGTCTATGCTGTGAGTGGATGGGCTCCCAAGAATTACGATGCACCCCAATACCCCTTTCATGAGATGTCCAGGAGGGTCTCTATAAAAAATGTTGCATTCAATGCAAGGCCTGCCCTGCTGCCAAATCATATGCACCCCAATAAGCCTTTGAACCCAGGTACTGGATGGGCCCAGGAAAATCCACTTCACATTATTTATTTTGTACTCCCATTCTGTTTTTTTTTCATTGACTGCAAGGCTTGCCCTGCTACCAAGTCATAAGCACCAAATAACTCCAATCCCCCCCTTGGAAGAAACATGGAGGAAGGCCTCATAAAAAAATTCCCCATGAAAAAGGAGCTGGTCTCCTAGACTTGGGATGCCCATACACTAAGTGTGTTGGCGGGCAAACACTTTTCCCCTGTGGGTACACCTCAACCTTTTCCATAACAAGTATTTAACACCCAGCAACAACACCCACCCTTGTTAGGATTTTGACACTGGCTGTAGCAGCATGGAACACTTTATCCCTGGTGATCTAGTGGCGGTGGATGATGAGACGTGGAGAAAGGCCTGATTAAAAACTATGCTCAATTTAAAGGAGCGGGTCTCCTAGACTTGGAATGCCCATATACTTAGTATATGGGCTAGCAAACATTTCCCCTGTGGGGTACACCTCAACCTTTTCCATAACAAGTATTTAACACTCAGCAAAAACACTCACTCTTGTTTGGATTTTGACACTGGCTGTAGCAGCACGGAACACGTTAACCCTGGTGATCTAGTGGCGGTGGATGATGAGACGTAAAGGAAGGCCTGATTGAAAACTAGGCCCAATTTAAAGGGGCGGGTCTCATAGACTTGTAATGCCCATACACTGGCTGGCAAATATTTTTTTCCCCTGGGCGTAGATATCAACATAGTGTGTACATTTTTTTTTAGGGGCATCATAAACATCTTGCAAAACTGTAACGTGGTTTCCTACACAGTTGCTGCTGGGAAGGTGCAGGTTTTTAGTAAAAATATGGCGGATGAATTGTTGGATAAAGTGATTAGGAAAAGGGGCATGTGATGACAGGAATGGGAAAGTACATGATTAATAACAGCAGTGGCTATGTGAGGTATGAGATCCAGGATACAGCCTTCAATGGTTCGTCATTTAGCCACCATCAATTACCAGAATCGGTTTCATGCCCGTCAGAAGATTGGTGTAACAGATGCGCATGTGAGACTTGGCCTAAGAGTTGCCCGTCCAAAATATGTTGCCAAACATGCACGTGTCTGTATAAAGGGCAAAGTGCAACATGTTCGTGAAATGCTGAATTAGAGAAAACAGATCAGTGTCGGAGGAAAACCAAACAAACTGATGCATGCTCGTGAAAAACTAAGTTTAAAGAGGAATGCACCATCCGTAACTATAAACACACCCGTGGCACAAGCTTCTTCATCTTCACCCATACATATTACCAATAAGATCCACATGTCCCAGTTGAAAATTATTTTTCATAATGTAACAAACACTGTTAAAGGAATGCCACTAAACGTACATAACCAAGACCCTTGGAAACACCAGATTTCCTCTTTAAAAGATATGGATGATGATGATATTGCTGACGACTTTGAAATTTACCACATCCACACCAAGAAGATGAAGATCACAGCTGCCAAAAATGTGCAAAAAAGGACGTGAATGTCTGGAAATTCATTTTCTCTAGTGCTAAGTTTCCCTCTTACTAAAGTGGTACCGAATGATTCATACACAGCTCTCATGTCTACTCAGCTCTCATGTCTACTCAGTGTGCGATGCTTGAAAGATGATGTATTCTGATTTGTCCATGTCCACTTTTTGAAAGCGAGCAGAAAAGAAGGATGATATAGCGGGAAGATGTGTAATTTTGGTCAGTAAGGAGGTGAATTCAGGTACAGAAAGGCAGATCTGCGTGTCATCAGCGCAATGATGATATTGCAAACCGTGCCATTACATCAGCTGTCCCAGGCCGAAGGTGTAGATGGAGAAGAGAGAACAGAGCCTTGGGGAACACCGAAAGACAGATGTCGAGGCCAGGAGGTGGTGTGTGAGAAGAAGGCAATGAATGTCCCCCTATTATTATTATTATTTATTTATATAGCGCCATTAATTCCATGGTGCTGTACATGAGAAAGGTTACATACAAAGTTATAGATATCATTTACAGTAAACAAATTTACAATGACAGACTGGTACAGAGGGGAGAGGACCCTGTCCTTGCAGACTTACATTCTATGGGATAATGGGGAAGAAACAGAAGGTCGGGGGTGGGGCAGCTCTGGTGATGGCGGTGATGCGGCAGCTCTGGTGGTGGCGGCGTGGCGGCAGCTAGGGTGGTGGCGGCGAGGCGGCAGCTCGGGTGGTGTCGGCGAGGCGGAATGGTTATTGCAGGCTGTAGGCTTTCCTGAAGAGATGGGTTTTCAGGTTCCGTCTGAAGGATCCAAGGGTGGTGGATAATCGTACATGTTGAGGCGTGGAATTCCAGAGGATGGGGGATATTCAGGAGAAATCTTGGAGTCGGTTGTGTGAGGAACGAATAAGTGTGGAGGATAGTAGGAGGTCTTGGGAGGATCGAAGATTACGTGAAGGAAGATATTGGGAGATTAGTTCAGAGATATAGGGAGGGGACAGGTTGTGGACGACTTTGTAGGTCAGTGTTAGTAGTTTGAACTGGATTCGTTGGGGAATTGGGAGCCAGTGGAGGGATTTGCAGAGGGGAGAAGCAGGGGAGTAGCGAGGGGAAAGGTGGATTAGTCGGGCAGCAGAATTGAGGACAGAATGGAGTGGTGCAAGAGAGTTGACGGGGAGGCAACAGAGGAGGGTGTTGCAGTAATCAAGGCGGGAGATGATGAGGGCATGCACAAGAGTTTTAGTAGATTGAGGGCTGAGGAAGGGACTGATTCTGGAAATTTTTTAAGTTGGAGGCGACAGGAGGTGGCAAGAGTTTGGATGTGTGGTTTGAAGGACAGGGCAGAGTCGAAAGTTACTCCGAGGCAGCGGATTTCAGGTGCGGGAGAGATCGTGATGCCATTTACCATAATAGATAGATCGGGTAGGGAAGATACGTGAGATAGAGGAAAGATGATGAGTTCGGTTTTGTCTACATTGAGTTTTAAGAAACGAGAGGTGAAGAAGGAGGATATGGCTGATAGACACTCCGGGATTCTGGACAGCAGAGAGGTGACATCTGGGCCAGAGAGGTAGATCTGAGTATCGTCCGCATAGAGGTGGTACTGGAAGCCATGGGACTTTATGAGTTGTCCTAGGCCAAGGGTATAGATGGAAAAAAGTAGGGGCCCCAGGAAAGAGCCTTGAGGGACTCCAACAGAAAGAGGGCGGGATGAGGAGGTAGAGTGTGAGTGGGAGACGCTAAATGTGCGGCCGGAAAGGTAAGTGACGATCCAGGACAGGACAAGGTCTTTGATGCCATGGAAGAAAGAATCTGTAGCAGTAGGCAGTGGTCGACTGTGTCAAAGGCAGAGGACAGGTCAAGGAGGAGGAGGATGGAGAACTGTCTGTTAGCTTTGGATGTGAGTAAGTCATTAGTAATTTTGGTCAGGGCAGTTTCAGTGGAGTGGTGGGGGCGGAAGCCAGATTGGAGGTTGTCGAGGAGAGAGTTAGATGAGAGGTGGGAGGAAAGTTGAGCGTGGACATGCTGCTCAAGGAGTTTGGAAGCAAACGGGAGCAATGATATTGGGCGATAGCTGGGCATAGCAGTTGGGTCAAGGTTTGTTTTTTTGAGGATGGGTGTGATGGTGGCATGTTTGAAGGCAGAGGGAAAGGTACCAGAAGATAGCGATAGGTTGAATAGATGGGTTAGGGCTGGGATGAGCGTGTTAGTGAAGTTGGGGAGCAGGTGGGAAGCGATGGGGTCAAGTGCACAGGTGGTGAGGTGTGATTTGAAAAGCAGATGAGTAAGCTCTCCTTCAGTGATGTTGGAGAGGGAGGCTAGTAGGGAAGGACAGAGGTCTGGTATATGGAGTGGTTGGGGTGGTGGAACAGTAAAGGTTTGCCTTGTTTGGTCGATCTTATTTTGAAGTAGGTGGCAAAGTCCTCGGCAGAGATGAGGGGAGTTGGAGGAGTCAGTGGTCGTGGAAGAGAGAGTTGAATGTGCTGAACAGTTGTTTTGGGTTGTAGGATAATGAAGATACAAGGTTTGCGAAATAGGTCTGTTTAGCAGAGGTGAGGGCTATTTTGAAGGCAAGTGTAGCTTGTTTGAAAGCAGTGTAGTCGTCTGGCAGGCGTGTTTTCTTCCAATGCCGCTCCGCGACCCTGGATGATTGTCGAAGTTTTTTGGTGAGATTGTTGTGCCAGGGTTGCCTATTGATTCGTCACACTTTGCCATGCGTGAGAGGGGCGACTGAGTCTATGGCAGATGTGAGGGTGGTGTTATAGAAAGCAGTGGCGCTGTCTGTGTCGTGGAGTGAAGATATGGAGGACAGAGGTAGAAGAGAATCTGAGAGTCTGTGAATGTCTAGGTGAGCGAGGTTTCTGCGAGGATGTGCCCTAACAGTCTTGTTGTTTTTTAAAGACTCTGCCGATAACCCCAAAAAGGCCGTTTGCACCACCGGCCATGCCCGCATCAGCAGGGTAGCAAAACTACCAGCCTTACCATCACCAGTATGATCAGGCACATGGCAGCAAAGCACCTGACATTGTTGGTTGAACACCAGGCTCCATGAACAGTGTCTGCTGGTGATACCACTGCATCTTCTGCAGTTGTTCGTGCAAGCCAATCTTGTTGTGAACACCTTTGATCTTTCTTCTTGGTTTGGGCTCCCTCTGGTGGTTGCTGCTGGTAATGGAGCTGGTCTGGCTAACAGAAGTCGATCACCTGAAGAGGATGATTGGCGATCAGGTGTTACTGACTGGGGAGATTTAAATGAGCAGCCTTCCTTGGTTGTTGCCAGTGATTTTGTCTTCTTCCTGAGCCTTTTGGAAGTCAGCTTGCTCCCTGCTTGTCCTGCATCTTTCAGATAAGTTATTTGTCTGTTTTAATCCGTGGCAATTGTTCCCTGATTTGCTGGTGTGTGTTTGGCCGGGTTCCCTGCGGGGACCTGTGCTGGACTTTGTTTTCCTTTGCCACAGCTCATGTCAGTCTGTTTGTATTTCTAGTCTCCTTTTATTTCAGTATCTGTTGTTTTACTTCCAGTTCACACCAGAGTTTTAATTTAGTGGGGGAGAGGTCGTGTGGCCTCAGTATTTTTGCATATCAGACGTATTGGAATTTTTCCTAGGGTTTTTGCGGATTTGCAGACATTATCCTTTTCTGTCCTCTTCTATCCAGACAGTTTGGGCCCCAGCATTTGCTTATTCTATTTTCTGCCTGTGTTTTATACTTCATCTTTCTCATCGGCAATATATGCTTGGGGCTATCTATTCCTTTTGGGCTCTACTCCGGGGCAGTTAGTTTTCCCCTTTCTCTCTTTAGGCTTCGTTAACTCTTTGGCTGTGTCGAGGCGTCTAGGTCATCGTAGGTACGTCCCACGGCTAATTCTAGTTGTGTTGTCCGCTAAGTTGACAACCTCTCTGGGTGTTTGGTTGCCTACCCTATTTTTCTGTTATCCTCCTCGGTTACCAAATCATAACAGAATCCCCTGTCCATGGTGCATGCAAAGATGCATCTTTCCCTGCATCTGTAGTTGCACACAAACTCAACTACCACCATTAACAATCACGTCCACGTCCTTGTCCCAACGCAGCGTTCATTTGTCCATACCCCAGTCCTTGGAACGCAAGCGGAAATACGCAGTCAACGCCACAGTACTAAATTCACACATTTCTCATCTGTTTTCAATGGAAATGTTGCATTTTAGGCTCGTGAAAGACGTAAGCTTTCCGCAAGCTGATGGCGGTGACCGTAACAAGGTACTCCGTCCCCACCTGCCACTATTTCTCCCAGTCTGTGGTAGCGACATTACACAAGCAAGCAAAAACACTCACCCTTGTTAGGATTTTGACACTGGCTGTAGCAGCATGGAACACGTTAACCCTAGTGATCTAGTGCCGGTGGATGACAATTTAAAGGAGCGGGTCACCTAGACTCGTAATGCCCATACACTAAGTGCATGTGCTGACAAACATTTCCCCTTGGGGGAGTAAAATTGTTGAAAATATTTTATAAGCATCATAGACACCATTGTCAAAAATTGGACTGCCTGTAGCAGCACAGAACCCGTTAATCCTGGTGATCTAGTGGTGGAGAATGAGGAGACATAATGATAAATCATACTGAAATCAAACAAATCACTAAAAAATGTGAATCCACCTATGAAAGAAAATAACAAAAGGGATGGACAAACTCAGGTTCATAGATATGAAGCCAGAATGTGTCCGACGAGATATGTTTGTCCCTAGCAACAGCTCAGAGACAGGGATATAAATAAAAATATAATATAGAAGGATTTCACTATTTTTAAATTGGAGAGGTATACACTAGGGCATAAGAGGTTGTTCCACAGATAGGAAAAATGGAAAATATAAGAATAAATGGGAAGAATATACGTACATCTCACTTTTATGAGATTTCCCCCTGGGGGGGTAACATTTGTTTTGGTTTCAAATTAGTAACGGGCATCATAAAAATACCCTTGCCAAAAATTGGACTGGCTGTAGCAGCACAAAACATATAAACCCTTTTGATCTAGTGGTGGGGGATGATCAGACATGGAGGAAGGGCTGATTAAAAACTAGGCCCAATTTAAAGGAGCGGGTCTCCTAGACTCGGTATGCCCATACACTTAGTGTATCGGCTGGCAAACATTACCCCTGTGTGGTACACCTTAACCTTTTCCAGAGCAAGTCTTTTATGCACAGCCTACCCACTCACCCTTATTAATAATGCGACACTGACTGTAGCTACACCGAACACGTAAACCATTTTAATCTAGTGGCGGAAGATGATCAGACGTGGAGGAAGGCCTCATTAAAAACTAGGCCCAATGTAAAGGAGCGGGTCTCCTAGACTTGTAACGCCCATACACGAAGTGCATGGGCTGACAAACATTTCCCCATGGGGGCTTCATTTCTTAAAAATATACTATGGGCATCATAGACACCATTGCCAAAAATTGGACTGCCTGTAGCAGCACAGAATACATTAACCCTGGTCATCTGTTGGCTGAGAATGAGGAGACATTGATGAAGGCCTGATTAAAAACTAGGCCCAATGTTAAGGAGCGGGTCTCCTAGACTTGTAACACCCATACACTAAGTGCATGGGGTGACAACCATTTCCCCTTGGGAGAGTAAAATTGTTGAAAATATTTTATGGGCATCAAATAAACCCTTGCCAAAAATTGGACTGCCTGTAGCAGCACAGAACCCGTTAACCCTGGTGATCTAGTGGTGGAGAATGAGGAGACATAATGATAAATCATACTGAAATCAAACAAATCACTAAAAAATGTGAATCCACCTATTAAAGAGAGGTGAACACAGGTTCATAGATATGAAGCCAGAATGTGTCCAACGAGCTATGTTTGTCCCTAGCAACAGCTTACAGACAGGGATATAAATAAAAATATTATATTATAGGATTTCACTATTTTTATATTGGAGAGGTATACATTAGGTCATAAGAGGTTGTTCCACAGACAGGAAAAATGGAAAATATAAGAATAAATGGGAAAAACATACGTACATCTCATTTTTATGAGATTTCTCCCTGAGGGAGTAACATTTGTTTTGGTTTCAAATTAGTAACAGGCATCATAAAAACAACCTTGCCAAAAATTGAGTGACTTTTGCATAACAGAATACGTTCATCCTGGTGTTCTACTGGTTGTGGATGATGAGGATAAGGAGGAGGATAACACCAAACAGACCAAATCAGGAAGCGGATACCCATGTGTGGTTGTGAAGAGGTGCATGAGAATACACCTCCAAAAAAAGACAATGTATTTGAGGTCATCTTTTGCCGTTTGCATTCGGTGGTGTACAGAAGTCTTGCCCAATCCAGCCCTTTTTCATTTTTATAAGAGTCAGCCTGTCAGCATTGTCAGTTGACAGGCGGATGCACTTATCTGTTATAATTCCACCAGCGGCACTAAAAACCCGCTCTGACAGAATGCTAGCAGCAGGGCAGGCCAGGACCTCCAAGGCATAGAGAGCCAGTTCATGCAACGTGTCCAGCTGGGATACCCAATAGCTAAAAGGCACAGAGGAATCCCGGAGGACATTTGTACGATCTGCAAAGTACTCCCTCACCATCTTCCCAAACATTGCACTTCTTGTGCCACCACCCCTTGCCTCTGTGGCGGCACAATGCGAGGGTCTGAGAAAACTGTCCCAGAACTTTGCCATTGTTCCCCTGCCTGAGCTGGATTGTACTTCTGTCTCCCCCCCTTGGACTCCTTGACTGTACAACAAACTCTGACGTCTGCTGCCAGCGTTCTCACATAGGAATTTTTTTCAGTAATTCCGCTACAAGGGTCCTCTGGTACAACAACATTTTTGTACATCTGTCTGCCTCTGGAAGAAGAGATTGAAAGTTTTCCTTGTAGTGTGGATCTAGAAATGTCACCAACCAGTAATGAGTGTCACTGAAAATTTTTATAATGTGAGGGTAATGGGAAAAGCAGCGCAACATAAAGTCAGTCATGTGTGCCAGATTACTAACAGGCAAGACTTCCGTGTCCTCACCAACAGGACGACTGACCTTGCTGTCCTCCTCTTCCTCATCCTCCTCCTCCCTGTCCTCAGGCCATCCCCACTGAACAGACGGTATGACAGCTGTGCTTGTAGTACCGTCTATAGCGCATGAAAGTAGCTCCAGTTCTTCCTACTCCTCCTCCTTATTGTCTACCAATCCACGTTGCGATGACATGAGGCTGGGCTGAGTGTAATCACCCTCTATGGTTCCTTGCTTCATGTCCTCGTGCTCTGCCAGCAATGCATCATCTATAATTGCAGAGAGGTTTTCAGAATGCTGAGAAGCGGATGGTGACCCTAATTATGGCATCATCGCCACTCACCATCTTTGTATAGTCCTCAAAGTTGTGGAGGATGGTACATATGTCCACTCCTGAGGTCTTATGTGTGGAGTCTGAACTGAATATTGACGGCTTTGTTGATGCTGGTAGTCAACAACTGCCCTCTTCTGCTCACAAATCCTTTCCAACATATGCAGTGTAGAGTTCCAATGCGTGGGGACATCACACAACAGTCGGTGAGCCGGAAGATGCAAACGCTGCAGAAGCTATCCAACCAACAACCATTTCACACTGGTCAGGCTTCAATAGTGGTGTGCTGTGGTCCCATAGAAACTGGGACAGGAAGGTCGAGTGGGAAGATGTGGGTCTTTGCTGTGGCCCACTTTCAGCTTGGCCACAGCCTCGTCCTCTGCATGCACGATCAGCATCACATCCACTTCCCCGTCCCTTGCCCCTTGCCTCGCCCATTTTAAATGGACTACTAAAATATTTGAGATAACAGACTGTATTAATTTTTTGAGTTATGTTTTTTGTTACTGTTTGAAAACAATAAAAAATGAGTAGAACCAGGATAGCAGACAGAACTATGCAACGTATGACTGCGAAGCAAAGATTTTTCCACAACAGATACATCAGGCCTCAGCCTGAGATCACAGACTGTATTAATTTTTTGGGTTATGTTTTTGTTACTTTTTGAAAACAATAAAAAATGCGTAGAACAAGGCTAGCAGACAGAACTATGCAACGTATGCCTGCCAAGAAAAGATTTTTCCACCACAGGTACACCGGGCCTCAGCCTGAGATAATAGACTGTATTAATATTTTGGGTTATGTTTTTTGTTACTGTTTGTAAACAATAAAAAATGAGTAGAACCAGGATAGCAGACAGAACTATGCAACATATGCCTGTGAAGCAAAGATTTTTCCACCACAGATACACCAGGCCTCAGCCTGAGATAACAGACTGTATTATTTTTTTGGGTTATGTTTTTTGTTACTTTTTTAAAACAATAAAAAATGCGTAGAACAAGGCTACCAGACAGAACTATGCAACGTATGCCAGCCAAGAAAAGATTTTTCCACCACAGATACACCAGGCCTAAGCCTGTATAATTTTTTTTTTTTGGATAAAAAAGACTGCTGGATATAACGAGAGTGACAGACTGCCCAAAAAAGGGTAGTTAGGCCTAAAATGCCTCAATTTTTGGCACACGGATGTATGAGGTGTGTCACAGATAGACCCCACTATAAAATGTGCCCTGTTTTTTAAAATAATGCAATATAGTGCTGTATATAAATACAGTCACACCCAGGGCAAGAAAAAAAAATGGCGTACACTGGCCAAACTTTGAGCACGCACAGATATGAGCTGGCACGGAGATATCAGTACAACAAATGTTGCCCTGTTTTTGGGGGGGGCTAAATACTGGTGTATATAAGTACAGTCACACCCAGGGGAAAAAAATGGCGTACACTGGCCAAACTTTGAGCACGCACAGATATGAGCTGACACGGAGATACCACTACGAGGAATGTGTGCCCTGTTTTTGTTTTTTTGTCTAAATACTGTTGTATATAAGTACAGTGATACCGTGGCAAAAAAATGAAACTGGCGTACACTGGTGTACACTGGCCAAAATTTGAGCATGCACAGATATGGCACGGAGATACCACACCGTAACATGTGTGGCCTGTATTCCAATTACACCTGGGGCTAGCTATATACAGTCAATATATCATACAGGTAGCAGCAGCAGCACCAGAACACAGGAAGGGAATGGACCCTCTTGATGTATGCAATGATCTATATTGACACATAGATTGCCTGCAGGCCTTGCTCTGATGTGTATAGAGCGATGTACACTACCCTGCTTACCTAACACTGGAACCTATATACTCCGGAATTAGTCCTTAGAAGGACTGTTGGTTTATCTTGATTTGAGTAGTTTAGGATGGTAGACCACACACTGACTAAGAAATCGCCAAATCTGACCCTATCTCGGCAGAAGCTCTCCCTACAGTATCTAAATCCAGAGCTGAATGCGGCGAGCAGGGCGGCGTCTGGTCTCTTATACCCCTGATGATGCTGTGCGGCCAGCCAATCACTGCATGACCACAACAAAGATGGCTACGGCATTTCATTGCCTGGCAGACAATCCCTGCATTGTGATTGGGTCTGTAAAGTCCGCCAAAAATGCTGGGTGGAGCTCCGAGTTCAAGCAGAGTAATATTGGAAATGCTCGGTGCTCGCCGAGTACACCAAGTATCGTGATACTCGGGTGAGTAACGAGTAGTGGCGAGCACGTTCGCTCATCACTACTCATGGCTGTACTAGCTCAAAAGGGTGTTTCTACTCAATATTGAGCAAAGGGTCTGAATACTTATGACCATGTGATATTTCAGTTTTTCTTTTTTAATAGATTTGCAAAAATTTCTACATTTCTCTTTTTGTCAGTAAAGATGGGGTGCAAAGTGTACATTAATGAGAAACTTTTTTGCATTTACCAAATTGCTGCAATGAAACGAAGAGTGAAAAATTTAAAGAGGTCTGAATATTTTCCGAACCCACTGTGTATATATATATATATATATATATAAATATATATATATAAAAAAGATTAAAAAAGTACAGATTTACTTAGACCCATGAATGTGGATCAAGTACTTTTGCAAGCCTTAGTAATTGTCTCACCTTTTCAAACGTACATTTTCACTGTAACAACTATCGGTTCAAAAATCTAAATAGGATAGTTTTATATTCATTGGAGGATCTGAATCTATATCTTAATTGGTAGTATTTCTATGCACAAAAAGGCTTTTCACAGTTATTCATTAATCAGAATTTACTGGTAGTAAAGTGATGTTGTGCAAAAAAGATGTAAATGCATGTCATAGGTAGAGATGAGTGAACCTTTCAAGGTTCGGTTTGGTTTGCCGAATAGTTTGCCAAACATGTTCGCCGAATCCCATTAAATTTCAATGGGAGGCAAAACCAAATACATAGAAAACAGTTTCAGGGGGCCAAAAAGCTGCCAAATCAGCTCAAATTAGGGGCAGACACCAGGAAAAGTGGCATCAATTGACTCAGAGTACAAATAGTATAATTGTGCAGCATGGATGCAAGGGACAGGGCCTGGGACAGGGCTTGGACCAGCATGTCTAGCTGAAACATTGATCAGTAACAGGTGTAGGCCTGGTGCTCTTAAGGGGCCTTTACACATAGCGAGATCGCTAGCGATATCGCTCAAGCGTCACCGATATTGTGACGCAACAGTGTTATAGTTAGCGATCTCGCTACGTGTGAAATGTAGCGGCGACCGCCCCCCCCGCTGGCAATCGCTGATCGTGCTCGAATGCGCTGGTCGATTTTTCCATCGTTCGCATCCCGCTGGCCAGCACTAATCGCTGTGTTTGAAGCTTAAAAACAACGAGCGACCTCATTAGCGACGCAGAGCTCAGCGACGCAGGAGTGACAAAGCTATGTTACAGGTCACGCCCCCTCTGCCCCTATTGGTGAGTACAACGCTCCCAATGTGTGAAAATTGGGCGACACAATGCTGTAGCGCCTCCTTCCATTCTTTGTTCCAGTGGATGGTATTAACCGGTTTGCCTTCTGCGTACCAGTGTGAGTCGCTATAGCGTTGCTATTTTAACGTATATCACGTTAAAATCATATTTTAACGGATATCACACCGCGGTTGCTTCAACGTTCCTGTCTGAATCGCTATTGCGCTGTTATTCGTGGATTCATTTTATTCATCAAAGTACGCCCACCGAGGTCAGAATCGGTGACAATAAAGTAGTGTGACAAGGACTCAACGACCTGCGAGGTCGTTATGCAAATCGCTGATCTGTCTTGCGTCGTTGAGGAGATCGGACTGTTTGAAAGCTAATTAGCGATCATGTAACGATGCACAAGCGATCTTTGCCTGGTCGAATCGTTATCGTGATCGTTGGTGCGTCGCTATGTGTGAAGGGGCCTTTAGAGGCCTGCAAAATTCAGGCAACACACATGAAGGAGACCCAACTTGGAATCCAAACATTTCCATAAATTAGAGGCAGATAACAGGAAAAGTGGCATCAATTGAACCACAGTAGAAATTTGATAATGGCACAGCACTAGTCAGTCATGTGCCATACATGAGGTATCAAAGTCTGGGCCAGCATTTATAGCTTTTAATTTATGTTTAAATTAAGATGATGTGGGTGAGGGACTTGTCTAAGCCTGCATTGCTGGTAACCCTGATACCTCATGCAACAGCTCAAACTGCTTTTTTTGCTCAGTCACACTCAGGTGCCACAAATATCAGCTTGATAGACCACTAATATTAGAACAATTTAAGGATAACAACATAGGTAGTTGAGTGATCAATTTAACGACAGTAAAAATCTGATAATGGCACAGCAGCAGTCAGCCATGGGCCATGCATGAGATATCAGGGTCTGGCCCAAAAATTATAGCTTTTAATTTAAGCAGTAGCTCACTCAGGTTCCAAAAACATCAGTTTCGTAAGCTACTATTGGCAGAAAAATTAAGCAAATGTGGGCCTGCCGGTCTGGGAGTCCTACTGCTACAGGCATCACACATAAAGGAGACCCAACTTGGAGTTCAAACATGTCCAAAAATTTTTGTCACACACCACTAAAGTGGCATTAATTTCCCCAGAGTAGAAATAGTATAATGAAGTTTTGACATCCCTTCCACTATACGCAATTCACCAGATGGATCCCCAACTTGGAGTTCCACATTTTCCCAAAAAATTTTGTACACCCTAAATGACATCAATTTCCCCGGTTAAAAAAGATAATGAGGGCCTGCAGGAAAACCCTCAGTGGAGACCCCAATGGGGGGGCCCCCAAAATTTTAAAAAAAAATTTTTGTCAACACCACTAGGAGCATCAATTACCCCCGATACAAATAGTGTAATTGGCCTGACACCCCTTTTATACGGGAACCCACCAGATGGAGTCCCAACTTGGGTTCCAAATTTTCCAAAATTATTGTTGCACACCACTAAAGTGACATAAAATTTCCCCCGGTGCAAATATATAATGAGGGGGTCTGCCCACTTTTTCCCCCGGGGAACCCCCAGATAGGACCCAAAATTTGGGGTTCCACATTTCAAAAAAATTTTTTGCGCACACAGCAGTAGCAACAGCATCAAAGAAGCCACATAAGGTTCAAAAAACTGCAATAAAGCAAAATCAATCATCACACTAAAAACAACCCCGCCTAGTCTGCCCATCCCAGACGGGATCAAAAGTCATTGGGATCCATACTTGTTATCTTTTTAAAAATTTTGGCTGTCACACTTTCGGGGACACTGGATCGCTTATCTATAAGGCACCACCGCAGGCATTTTCTGGGAACTCTGCCCCTGGGGAACAAAACCTCCAGGGCATGTCAAAAGAGCTCAGGGCCAGCTTCAAATTTTTTAAGACCAATCAAAAAGATCCAAATTCCCCCTGAGGCATTAATATTAGCTCAAAACTCCTGCACCATCCTCTAAATCATTCACTAGA
>JARQOD010000006.1:294990177-295074148 GCA_033576555.1 Oophaga sylvatica
TTGCGAGGAGGTGTCACATTCACCCAAAAATTCAGTGTTCAGCCTGAGAGGGGTATTCACATTAGATATGTAGGAAACCATCAGTTTTGAGACCACCTTGATGTTGGTTGATGGGCTTGCATGAATTGGTCAAAATATGTGCTAAGAGTCTCATTTTTTCCTTCTGTTCTGTTGATGGTTGGTGGATTCAGAGGTCAGAGAGAGCAATTAGTAGATTTTTACCTAAAATCTTGGTACAACCCCCATAGAGTCAGATTAACCTATGGTTACTCACTGGTTCCATCTGGGCTCTACTTCCTTTCCCTTTGGCTCCCTCTGTGCAAGCCTGAGCCACAATACTATGGCAACATACATGCACTATTGATGTCATCATCCAAGACTTTTTAAGGCCAGCACGTGTGCCTGTGCATTGGCTGAATATTAAGGTAGGTATGCATTTGCTTTCCAAGAGTCAAGCCATAATTTTCAATTGGCTTTGCTCCAACCAGGTGACTGATTATCTCAGCTGCTTTCTGACTGCTATCCAGCAACTAAATGTTACAACCTGCTTATTCCTGCTTTACTGGTGCTGTCCACACCCTCAATTCTGCTTTAAGGTACCAAATAACTAATTTGTCTTCTATTTCTATACAGTGCAAGTGTCACCATCCAGCACATGAGGCAAGTGTTGAGGCCTTGAGCAAGCAGGGGGCAACTCACTATCGGGGATACTGGCACACCATGGAGTCCATAAGTCGTGAGGGTCCAGCGCCAGCGCAGGCACTGCCACCGGCCTCCACCCCAGTCATGCTTTAAATAATTTAAATTACTTACCTTTCCCTTATTTCTACAGCTTGGTCTCTTTCGCATCCCCTGCCTCTGTGACGTCTCAGGTCACAGAGCAAGATGACGTCACTACAGCGTGCCTTCTGTATCGAGCACTACAGAGGGTCAGAAGAGGCTGAGGAGACCAGAGCTGCAGACATCAAGGAACGAGGAGAGGTGAGTATTTGATTATTTATTTTGTATGTATGAAGCATTATTTAGGGCCCATTCAGTTTGGAGCATTATATGGGGCTCATTATTCTGTATGGAGCATTATATGGGGCACATTATGCTATATAGAGCATTATATGGGGCACATTATTCTGTATGGAGCATTATATGGGGCCATTATTCTGTATGGAGCATTATATGGGGGTGATTATTCTGTATGGAGCATTATATGGGGTCCATTATTCTGTATTGAGCATTATATGAGGCTCATTATTCTGTATTGATGATTATATGGGGCCCATTCTGAATGGAGCATTATATGGGGCTATTATACTGTATGTAGCAGTTTTAAAGGGGGTCCATTTTCTGTGTGGAGCAATACATGTGGCCTTATACTGTATGGAGCATTATAACGGGTCCAATATTCTGTATGGAGCGCTATATGGGACCCATTATTCTGTATGGAGCAATATAAGGAGCTCATTGTTAGGGTCTGCGGAACGCACCAAATATATGAGGTAGAGAGGTGCGTTCGCAGCCCGGGGTCCACCGTGCAGGCGGAACCTGCTGCTAGTAAAATGGCGAAAGTAGCGAACTCTGTTATCCCGCAGGTCGCTAAAATAAACGCCGTAGCGGTTGTGGGCAGTAAGTGCGAACTCTGTTAATACCCAGAGCTGCTAACGGAAATGCCACAGCGCTTTATGGCGATAGGTGCGAACTCACTTAGCTTCAGTGAGCCGCAAAGTAAAACGCTAGGGCGCTGTTTAGCGTCGAAAGCAAACCCTGTTACGTCACAGGGCCGCTGAGGGAAAAGTGCTGTGTCCTGTCAGGCTCTCAGGTACACAGTTAAGTGCTAAGCGTACATAACGGTGATCATGTGCTAATGTCCTCGGGGAGTCACCCGCAATCTATGGCGTCTGAACGCCAGACCATGAATACAGCAATTCAAACTCCTCACCGGTTACGCCGGTAATCTAGGGCATCTAGGACACCGACCTGGCCAGCTACCATTACCAAACTCCTCACCGATTAAGTCGGTATTTAGTGGCTTATTTCAGCCGGGTCCCTAAACCACACATACGCATGATCACACTGGCGCATAGCATGCAATGGTTGATATTAGTGCATGGCGGCCCAGCCATGCTACCTTTTATAGCAACAGCTACAGGACCTTCCAGGAACAAGGACCAATGAGAAGCTTTACAAACACACGTAGCTACTGACCTTCCTGGCGGACCAATAGGAGCCGCTGCAGCACCTGAACATGTGACCCCTGATCTCCAATGAGAGATCTCACTCTGGGCAGCTCAGATGGGAAAATGCAGGACTTTGTCTCAAAACGGCTGCTCCAGCATGGCTATAATAGAGATCCAGGAAAGGCAGCAGCAAGTCACTGCACAGTAGAGGAGTGGGCAAGACGCTGGACCGACGTCTCTGCTGGCAGGCTCCACTGCGTCTGGAGATGAATGGGAGACGCAGCGGGACGGGTTCGAGACTCCATTGTGCAGCAGCGGGAAAATCGAACCCTAACATTACCCCCCTTTCTGGGCCTCGCTGCGTTAAAGGCAGCGATGAGCTGCGGACGCGTGAACATGCTCGGCGGCTCCAGGACCTATCCTCAGGCCCCAACCCCTCCAATCCACCAATAAAATTTTTTGCTCGTACCCCTTGCACCCAACAATGGCATTCATCTCGTGTCGTCCGAAGACGAACCGACGTCCCGGCAGATGACTCAGGCAACCGGAAGTGACCAGGGTTTTAGGGGGATACATGGAAGGTGTCGGAGATTACCAAGGCGAGGCGGAAGGCCAACGGTAACACAGGGTTACCTGCTCGAGAACCTTGAAGGGACCCAAATAGCGGGGTGCAATTTAGTTAGATTCCACCCGTAGCCTGATGTTTCGGGCCGAGAGCCACCTAGGTCGCCAGGAGAAAATGTCGGAGCGGGACGCCGTGAGCATCGGCAGAGACCTCATCCTTTCCTTGGAAGCCTGAATGGCATCCTGGGTGCGGTCCATATGTCCCGTGCTTCCACGCCCAGTCTGCCACCCTGGGTCAGCGGAAGCAAGGGCAGGGAACCGGTACCCGCGGATGCTGGCCGTATTTAAGGGGAATGGGGTCTGTCCGGGGGGAGTCAGCCACAGCATTTTTTTGGCAAACTCCGCCCAGGAAGCAGGATGCCCAGTCATCCGCCTGGCAGAGAAAATGTGCAAGTGGTAACCAAGGTCTGGTTGGCCCTCTACCAACCATTCGTTCGGGGATGTATGCGAGGGGGGAGGTTCAATTCAATGCAGAGTAGATGACACAATCTCTCCAGACCGAGACGCAAATTGGGGCCTCGATCGCTGACAATCTTGTTGGAATCCTTGTAGGGAAAAGATGTGTTAATAAATAATGCTGCCAAGGCCCGTGGGGAAAGGGTAACCGTTGGTGCGGCACAAGTGCCCATTTTGGAGAAGTGGTCGGTGATCACCCAAAGATAGAGCAACCCGAGACTTGGGTAAGCCCACCACAAAAGTCCATCCCGCCATCTCCGGGGCTTTTCTGCCCCGGCAAAGGAAAAAGTAACCCAGCTGGCCGTTGTCGAGGGGATTTGTTCCTGGCGCAGGAGACACACGCCTGAACATACTCCCTGACGTCACGGACCATTGTGGCCACCAGTATGTCCTCGCCAATAGCTCAGTTGTCCTCTTTTGCCCCAAAGTGTCCACCCCCTGGCGAGTGTGCCAAGAGAGTACCTCCGGTCGCAAATTAGTGGGCACAAAAGTCTTGCCCGGAGGCACAGACTCTAGCGAAACCGGGGCTACAGTTCTCAGGCTTTCTTCAGGGACAATAAGCCGAGGCTCCTCATCCTCCTCCTCTGATGACCTAAGGAGCGAGAGAGAGCGTCGGCCCCGAACATTCTTCTCACGGAGGAGAAATGGAGGGTGAAATGGAACCGAGGAGAAGAATAGGGACCATCTGGCCTGGTGAGAATTTAGCCGCTGAGCCATTTGCAAATATACCAAGTTCTTGTGGTCGGTGAAACTTGGAAGGGAAAAACGAGCTCCCTCCAGAAGATGTCTCCACTCTGAGAAGCCAATTTCATAGCCAGCAACTCCCTGTCCCGATGGAATAATTCCTCTCTGCTGGTGTAAAGGTCTTAGAAAAGAAGAAGCAGGGATGCTTCCGACCTTGAGCTTCCTTTTGATTAGGACTGCTCCAGCACCAACAAAGAGGCGTCCACCTCTAAAACAAACGGTTTATCAACATCAGGGCGATGTAATATGGGAGCACTGGCAAAATGCGACTTGAAAGGAAGAGAACGCCTTGGAGACCTCCTCAGACCACAACTTGGGATTTGCTCCCTTCTTGGTGAGGGCTACCAAGGGAGCTACCAAAGTCGAGAAATGGGGAATGAACTGGCGATAATAATTAATGAACCCCATAAAGCGCTGCACCGCTTTAGAGAATGGGGTTCTTGCCGTCCATTACAGCCTGTAGTTTGGCAGGATCCATAGCCAATCCCTGGGCAGAGATGATATAGCCCAGAAAAGGTAAGGAATCCTGCTCAAACACACATTTTCTCCAGCTTGGCATAGAGGGAGTTTGCCCGTTAAGAGGTCGAAGACTTTGTTGACATCCCTCCGGTGAGAGTCTATATCTGGTGAAAAGATGAGAATATCATCCAGATAGACTACACAGAGGTGGAGAGCATATCCCGGAAGATATCATTGACAAAGTCTTGGAAAACAGCGGGAGCATTACAGAGCCCGAAAGGGGATCACCAGGTATTCGTAATGCCCATCCCTGGTATTAAAAGCTGTCTTCCACTCGTCCCCCTCACGGATGCGAATTAGGTTATAGGCACCACGTAGATCAAGCTTGGTAAATACTCTTGCTCCTCGGAGCCTATCACAGAGCTCAGAGATTAGGGGCAACGGGTACTTATTCTTGACGGTGATGGCGTTAAGACCCCTGTAGTCAATGCATGGACGTAATTCTCCGTTCTTCTTTTGCACAAAGAAGAACCCTGCCCCTGCTGGTGACACCGACTTCCTAATGAACCCTCTTGCCAGATTCTCCTGAATGTACTGGGACATGGCCTCCGTCTCAGGGAGCGAGAGGGGGTATACTCTCCCCGAGGAGGTTCTGCTCCAGGCAAGAGATCAATAGGACAGTCGTAGGGGCGATGAGGTGGAAGAGTCTCCGCCGCCTTCTTGGAGAAAACGTCTGCATATGCCCAATAACACTGAGGAAGAGAAGTGAGATCTACGGGTATCTCTGTGGTGGTGACCTGAACGCACTCCCTGATACACCTGCCTCTACATGAATCACCCCAACCCAGTATCCTCCAGAGGACCACTCAATAGGGGAGAGTGGTAACGGAGCCAAGGTACTCCCAGCAACACCTCGTCTATTCCCTTGGGCAGGACAAGAAAAGAAATACTCTCCTGATGGGACGGGGACATAGATAAAGTGAGAGGGATCGTCTGGTGGGTGATTTGGGAGGGCAGAGTTGATCCATTCACTACTCACACAGTCACCGGTTGGGCGAGCATCACCAGAAGTATAGTGTGGCGGAGAGCAAATGCAGAGGACATGAAAATTCCCCTCGGCTCCGGAATCCACACAGAGCTCAGCGGAGAGCGTGGATGGACCTACTGTAATTGTACCTTTAAAGGACAACTTGGTGGAAAATGCTGCAGTGTCTAGTGAACCTCCTCCCAAGGTCACTAGACGCGACCGTTTTCCCGACCGCTGTGGACATTTGTTGGCATAGTGTCCTAACTGCTGGCAGATGTTACAGACCACGGGTACTCGAGCGGCCCGGGACTTAGGTCCCGCTCGAGAAACCTCCATCGCCTCATGGGAGTCGGGCGCCTGGCTGGAAGATTCCAGAGGTCTGGCGAAGGTGGGAGCCAGCCGGAACCTCTGCCTACACTGGGACCGCTCCAACCTCCGCTCGTGAAAACGGAGGTCGATGCGGGTAGATATGGCGATAAGCTTCTCCAGTGTGGCGGGAATCTCCCTGGTAGCCAAAGCATCTTTAACATGATCAGCCAGTCCTCGCCAGTAGACTGGAATGAGTACTTTATCCGACCAGTCTAGCTCTGAGGGCAGAGTCCGAAACTGGACGGAAAACAGACTGACCAAAGACGAACCCTGTGCCAATGCCAGCAGTTGTAGCGCCGTATCGTGGGTGACCTGAGGTCCTAAAAAGACCTTTTTCAGAGTCACGCTCCCACAGCGGGGTGGCCCACTCCAACGCTCTGCCTGACAGAAGCGAAATTATAAAGCCCACTTGTGCCCGATCCGTGGGGAAACGTGCAGCCAGAAGCTCGAGTTGTATAGAGCACTGACTCACGAATCCCCGACATTGCTTGCTGTCACCAGCAAACTTGTCTGGAAGCGGGAGGTGGGATATTGTGGGGGCAGAGGTGGCAGTGGACACACTGGCTGCAGCCACGCTAGCAGCCTGAACAGCGACTGCGGTAACATCCACAGCTGAGGTTGTGCACTCAAGAGCCGCCAACCTACCCTCCAGCTGCTGGATGTCCCGTAGTAGACGCTGGTCATCCGCCATTTTACCAGCCAGACCCTGGCGCTAATATTATGTTAGGGTCTGCGGAACGCACCAAATATATGAGGTAGAGAGGTGCGTTCGCAGCCCGGGGTCCACCGTGCAGGCGGAACCTGCTGCTAGTAAAATGGCGAAAGTAGCGAACTCTGTTATCCCGCAGAGTCGCTAAAATAAATGCCGTAGCGCGTTGTGGCAGTAAGTGCGAACTCTGTTAATACCCAGAGCCGCTAACGGAAATGCCACAGCGCTATATGGCGATAGGTGCGAACTCACTTAGCTTCAGTGAGCCGCAAAGTAAAACGCTAGGGCGCTGTCTAGCGTCGAAAGCAAACCCTGTTACGTCACAGGGCCGCTGAGGAAAAGTGCTGTGTCCTGTCAGGCTCTCAGGTACACAGTTAAGTGCTAAGCGTACATAACGCGTGATCATGTGCTAATGTCCTCGCGGGAGTCACCCGCAATCTATGGCGTCTGAACGCCAGACCCTGAATACAGCAATCAAAACTCCTCACCGGTTACGCCGGTAATCTAGGGCATCTAGGACACCGACCCTGGCCAGCTACCATACCAAACTCCTCACCGATTAAGTCGGTATTCTAGTGGCTTATTTCAGCCGGGTCCCTAACCACAAATACGCATGATCACACTGGCGCATAGCATACAATGGTTGATATTAGCGCATGGCGGCCCAGCCATGCTACCCTTTTATAGCAACAGCTACAGGACCTTCCAGGAACAAGGACCAATGAGAAGCTGTTACAAACACACGTAGCTACATGACCTTCCTGGCGGACCAATAGGAGCCGCTGCAGCACCTGAACATGTGACCCCTGATCTCCAATGAGAGATCTCACTCTGGGCATGCTCAGATGGAAAACGCAGGACTTTGTCTCAAAGACGGCTGCTCCAGCACTGGCTATAATAGCAGATCCAGGAAAGGCAGCAGCAAGTCACTGCACAGTAGAGGAGTGGGCAAGATGCCTGGACCGACGTCTCTGCTGAGCAGGCTCCACTGCATCCGGAGATGAATGGGAGACCGCAGTGGGATGGGTTCGCGACTCCCCTTGTGCAGCAGCAGGAACTCGAACCCTAACACTCATTATACTTGTTTTTAAGACTATATGGGGCTCATAATACTGTATGGAGCATTATCTTGGGTCCATTCTGTTTGGAGCAATATATGGGGCCCATTATTCTGTATGGAGCATTATAAGGGATCCATTTTTCTGTGTGTAGCAATATATGGGGCCATTATACTGTATAGAGCATTATAAGGGGTCCATTATTCTGTATGGCTTGCTATATGGGGCCCATTATTCTTTATGGAACAATATATCAGGCACATTATACTGTATGGAGCAATATAGGGGGCTCATTATACTTGTTTTTAAGATTATATGGGCTCATAATACTGTATGGCGCATTATATTGGGTCCATTATTCTGTATGGAGCATTATAGGAGACCCAATATTCTGTATCCAGCATTGTATGGGGCCCATTATTCTGTATGAAGCATTATACTGGGTCCATTATTCTGTATTTAGCATTTATGAGGCCCATTATTCTGTATGGAGCATTATATGGGGCCCATTCTATATGGAGCATTATATGGGGCCAGTTCTGTATGGAGCATTACATGGGTCTATTATTCTGTATGGAGAAATACATGGGGTTCATTATTCTGTAACAAGCAATTTAAGGGGTCCATTATTCTGTATGGAGCAATGTATAGGGCCATTACACTGTATGAAGCATTAAGAGGGGTCCATTATTCTGTATGGAGCAATATATGGAGCACATTATACTGTATGGAGCAATATAGGGGCTCAGTATATAAACAACTCTGCACACTAGTGACTATTTCTTATGGAGAGCTATTCTATAAATGGTGCCTTATGGAGCATCATAAAGCTCTTCACGACTGCCTCTTGCTTTTTATTATGGAGCCACAGGAGCACTAAAAGAACATTTTTGGTGTGATTTTGAAACCATGTACACTGATGATAAGATTTAAGTATTTCCGAAAAGAGTGTTTTTTAACATTTATTTTTTTATTATCTACAAAAAGATATATATAGAAGATTATTATTTTGTTTCTCTAAAGACTCGTGCAGACAACCGTAGTTTTGGTCCAAGTGTGACCTGTCAAAACATCGGATCGCACTTAGACCAATGTTGTTCAGTGAGGCAATGCACATGTCCGATTTTTCCAGGATACGAGTGGACCAAGCAAAGAAACAAAATCTCAGCATTCCTGATTTGACTCCAATCGGATGGCACTCAGCCAATCATGTCTTTGGGTCCGTGGAAAACATCGGACCCAAAGACAGAAGATGGAGAAACTTTTTTTTTATTCTCCACATCCAAGAATTACGGATTCCACTTTGATCAAATCCTGATCAAAGTCTGACCAGAGTGTGATTAGCATAATCGGACCGTTTTTCTTGGATGGAGAACATTTGCTCGCCTGCACCTGCCCTTATTGACATCAATCATTTGTCACAAAGCCAGACATGATAGGCCTAATTCTTTTTGTCTGAGGAATATGTTGTTTTGAAATCCTGCCATGCTGTGTAATGTAAATTTGGCATAACCAAAATGCTTGCTTTCATATTTAAGTAAAGAATGTCAACAGCTTAACTGTAATTACCATTGTGCATTGGATTTTATTATATCCTTATGTTGTGTGACAGAAAGAAACATTCAATTATTCAATTACGTGGCACTCATATTCTGTATCGTGTTAAAGGAGATGTTACCATCCATTACTACTAGTCTTTTGCTCTATAATAACAAGACATTCCTTTTCCTAGTCAATCTTTTCAATGACACGTTGAACATCTGACGTTGTCTACATAATTGTGACTACAACTAAAACACAGTGATGCAACCAAAAAAAGTTGTTGATTTTCGAGAGGCAGAAAAATGAGGAATTGATAAGTTAAGTTTGTTCTTTCTCTTGTAAAGGAAACATACTGTATAGACAGATGGTAAATTCTTCCTTGTGGTTCATGTTATTATAAAGTGTGGTATCAGCTTCTTTCCTTACAGCACACATCCGGCGTCTACATCATATCCCAGAGGTAAGGCAATGGTATGTGGGTTTACCAAATAATGGAAAGTCTTTCAACATTCCAATAAACTTACATAACACTCAAGGAACAGATAGATAACATTGTATGGACTTAGCCGTAAAGAAGTGAACTCATGCGCTATGCATGCTTTGAATTCACTAATATCTTATTCAAGATAACAATGTTTTGGCTGGAATGTTTTACCCAACTATTGGGGGAATGCATGGACTAATTGATTAGAAAATTCACTGTCTCAGGTTAATCTTCTCAAGTGTTGTATAGTCTTATTGTTTTTGTCTTGAGATAGTAGACATAAGAATATGAACTATATGAATATGTCATCAGTTGATGAGGTCTTCAAAGACTTTGACATGAATAGCTTATACTTAAAAGAATCAATTAACATTACATTGGTGTAGGAATATTTATAGTAATGGTGAGCGTCCAGCTCCCCAACTCCATCCCCACTGACTAGAGTTACCTTTCATTGTCTACTAGACCCAGTTGTAAAGCCAAGAAGAGCCACCACACAATAGATGGTGCTATGCCTGTTAAACAATGATGGGAATACTCTCCCATCTGTACATGATCTATAAAGACGTATATGTTCAGTCATATACCTATAACCAAAATGTAGATCTGCATATTTAATCTTAACGTACTAGAAAAACTATAGTTGTTCAAAATGGACCATAAAGTCCTATATTTACTCATTTATGCTAGCTATTTTGTGTGGGTCACTGAGGAATCATATAATAACATTCTGACTTCTTGAGTAAAAATAACAGTATTATTGAGGGCAAAATCTACTTTTTGGACCTTTTACTTTATGGAAATGAGCAATCAGATGCTTTTTTTAGCATTTGTTGATCAATCATACCTCTTGTGACTTGACTGTATAAAAAAAATCTTTAAAGGAACCTTTAACTATTATGTTCCTTTTGTTGTACTATTTTACTGCCCCCACCCACATGAAACACCAAAACACTTTTTGGCTCTGTACTTGATGTGATAAATTTGACATTTGACCTCAATTAAATTGTATTTGGCCATGTCACAAAAGAAAAAGGTACACGATTGCCATCTTTGTAACTTTAGTTGTTACATTGTTTTGTATGTACCTAAAATATACTTGCTCGTTGTCATCCTGTAAGGTTGTTGGAGTTTGAAGCAATAAGCACATGCTCCAGATCCCCTCTGTATTGGATAGACTCCTCTCAAACAGTGGTTTTCAGGCAAATTCCAGTGGTGATGGTATAAGCAAAAAACAATATACACAGTGACTACTATGTTTGCTGTCATTTCTGAATCATTTCTGTCACTTGATTACTACCAGCACTTGCTCATGGCACAATGATGTAGCATTGTGTTATAGAATTATGAGTGCTATTTGTTAAAATTTGTAAATTCATTAAAAAAAACCGCTGACCATTGTTGGTTTAGCTCCCAGGATAGACTACCTTAGTACTGTCTACTTGAGTGGGCAGGTCTTGCATGAACATTTCCCATGCTGATTGGAATTCAATTCATTTCAAACCATTGCAACATTTTGATTAAATATCAAGCAAATGATTGGTAAATACTAAAACAAGAAATAAATAGTTGCTTGTCCAGATCTGCAGTAATATTTAAAACATGGTTTCTGATAAAAGGGAAGGAAAGGAAGAAAGCGCACCGATCTAAATGTAAATGTATAATTAGATCGTAGGTGAATATAGGTGGCACTCACCTTTTATAAATCTTGATATCTTGCATGTAGGTCACTTAGGACCATTAGGTGTTCAAAGGTGGATTTCTTCTGTGGTCGGTATGCTGCAAATCCCTGGTAGCTAGTACGTCACTCAGACCAAGTAACCATAGGAATGTTATCAAATAAACTTTTTACCAGGCTATATGCGCTCCCGTAGGTGTGTATATGCTTTTTCTTGAGAAATAATAAAAACCATTTTTTGGATAATAAGAAGCCTTGGATCCTACACCTACGGGAGCGCAAATAGACTGGTAAAAAGTTTATTGGATTTAAAACATGGGAAAGAATAGGTTTACAATTCTAGAATAAAGTCAAGAGTTTACAGATACAAATTTCCAGATCACAGCAAAATATTTAGACTTGAGAGTCCTCAGTGGTTGATACCTTTTAATGGCTAACTGAAAAGATGGTAACAAATTGCAAGCTTTCGAGATTACTTAGGTCTCTTCATCAGATCACAGCACAAAGAAGTTAATAAAAGTGAAAACATTGTAAAGTAGAATTAAGTCAGCAGAAAAATAAAATGTAAAAGTAAGGTAACAGATCTTATTTAACTATATACCCAAACTAATTTTTATTTTGAAATATATTTGATTTTGCAAGCTTTGCCACCTACAAAGAATGGAGAGGTATATAATTTTTATCGTAGGTACTCTTCAACTCTGAGAGACAGAATCGAAAAAAAAATCCAGAAAATCACATTGCATGTTTTTATATAATTAATTTGCCTTTTATTGCATGAAATAAGTATCTGATACAATAGAAAACAATATAATAAATATCTTGGCACTCAACTTATGAAGTAAAGAAGAATTTTATTACAGTCAATAAACACAATGTTTCGCTCCCACTTGGACCTTCATCAAAGCACTGCAATAAGTATAATGAAATTAAAAAACAATATGTACAATATGTGCTATCAGAAATATTGAGAGAGGAAGTAAATGTCAAGGAAAATTTATATCCAAATAGGGAGATTTCCTGAGAGGGTAACCAGGGGGAGGAGAATTATAAGTAAAAATGTTGTGACAGTGTCACTGGTTTTATATGTGAGGGGAGGTATGTGTCACACAGGATGCTCTCCTGTGTGAACTAAAGGTACTGCCACACTAAACAATCCCGCTAGCGATCACGATAACGACGCATACTAATGCGATCGCTAGCGGGATTGTTTCTATATCGCTAAGTGCGGCCACATTTAGCGATATAGTTAACGACGCTATCGCCGTTAGCGATCTTCTTAACGACTTTAGCGGTACAAAAGTACCGCTAAATCGCTAAGAAAAGGTGCCACACTAGCGATATATACTTACCCAGCGGGAGCGCTGACGAGAAAATAGGGTCCGGAACGATTCCAGCGACGAGCGAGATCACAGCAGGAAGCTCGTCGCTGGAAGCTGCCGCACTGAACAACATCGCTAACGGGATCGCTAAATAGTGACGTTTTTTAGCGATCCCGTTAGCGATATTGTTCAGTGTGGCATACCCTTAAGACGTACTTTATTTATCTGCCAGCATGTTATATGTTAAAAGGGTGTGGCTGAGCAATGTATAAAAGCTCAGTCCTGTTTTTTTTTCTCAGGTGTAGTCTGGAGAGGAAAGACTCCAGACAGGATAGTGGAAGCTACAGAGCTTTCCACAAGGACTTTAGCAAGTGCAGTTTATGCTACCAAGAGCGGGCGGAACCCACTCATCTATGGACTGAGTTATTGTTTGTTTTTTTTATGCTTTTCCCGTTTAACCCAGAAGGGTCATGTTTACTTTTCCTGCGAAACCTGCATGACTTTATGGCTGATAATAAACCAGCAGAAAGAAAACCCAGAGAACGTGTGTCCTGAGTCTGCCTTCAGGAGAGCCGAGCGAGTCGTCTTACCACAGTTGGTGTGAGAGTGCGTGCAGGATTCCAGGAACACGTGTACCTGCCACAAAGACCGGTGGATGTCCTGGGTGAAGGCTGCCAGACAGCTAGAGAAGTCCGGCAGCATGGAGGAGCTCGTTAAGCACCTGGTCCAGGCCCAGCAGAGCATACAGCAGCAACACCTACAGAGCCAGCAGAGCATGCAGCAGCAGCACCAGGAGACGACTAAACTGTTGCTTCAGCAGATCCAGTTGCAGCAAAAGTCGCAGCAGCAGCAGCACCAGCAGGAGGCGCAACAACAGATACAGCTTTTGGCCGACGCCATCCAGAGCCGGGCAGCCACCCCAACCCCAGGGCCGACTGATGATTCTCACGTCAGGAAGGCAGTAAGGCGGGCCATGCAGAAGATGACCCCTGGGGATGATGTAGAAGCATTTCTGACTGTTTTTGAGAGGGTGGCTGATCGGGAGAGACTTCCACCAGCACAGTGGGCAGAGGTTCTGGCGCCATATTTATCGGGTGAACCCCAAAAAGCGTATTTTGACTTGGCGCTGCAAGATGCTAAGGAGTATCCCAAACTAAAGACAGAGATCTTAGCACGTCTGGGAGTAAATATGGCAGTAAGAGCCCAGTGAGTTCATCACTGGGCGTATGCTAGCAACAAACCCCCATGTTCGCAGATGTTTGACTTATTGCATCTTGTTCAAAGTGGCTACAACCGGAATCCTCCACTCCGGCCCAGATGGTTGAGCGGGTGGTGATTGATAGATTCATGCATTCCCTTCCCAAGTCAGTACAGACCTGGGTTGCCCAGGGTGATCCCCAGAACGCAGATGACTTTATCGGCCTGGTAGAGAGGTACCAGGTAGTTGAGAGATCTCTTGGGAAACCAGATGCAGTCATTTCTCCCTACTGGGATACCCAAAAGGGGGTGGGTTCACCACGGAAGGGGTTTAGAGCCACCACTGGGGGGCGTCCCACTCCTATTGAAGGGGCCTTTAGAACAAATGGGAAAGATATAGTTTGCTGGCGATGTCACAACCCTGGACATGTAGCCACCAAGTGTCAAATATCCCCTGAGCCCATGGACCGCAGCTTAGGCAGACGAGTCTCCTATTATGCTTATCCAGCCTGTAGCGTGGACTGTCGACCCGGCAAGGGACCGCAGGCGTGTGCAGTATCCATTAATGGAATAAAAGTGCTTGGGCTGTTGGACTCCGGGAGTCTGGTGACCTTGATCAGAGCATCCATTCCCCACCAGTTGATCCCTTCCAAAACCCTGGGTGTTCGGTGCATCCATGGTGACGCCAAGGACTATCCCATGGCCACAGTAACAGTGGGGACAGACTGTGGTGCCCAGTCCCATGAAGTCGGGGTGGTAAAGGACCTGATACATCCCGTCATATTGGGCCGTGATTTTTCCTTATTCTGGGACTTGTGGGGGAAGGGAACTGGACTAAGTAGCATGGGGAAAAGCGAGATCCTTGAAGAAGAACCCCCGACAGAGTCTCAGAGTGAGGAGTTCCCACTGTGCGTCCTTGTCGGTGATGAGGTGAGACGGTGACCGAGGAGACCGACCTACCGGCGTTAGATATGTCCAGAGAGAACTTTGGGACTGCTCAAGTTCGAGACCTGACCTTAAAAGGGGCGTTCGACCAGGTTACTGTATGTAATGGGGTTGCCCAAGAGCCGGGGGCCGACACCAGATTCCCCCACTTTGCAGTACAGGGGAGTTGCTATATCGGGTGGCCAAACTGAGGGGCGGTGAGATAGTGGAACAGCTGTTAGTGCCGGGGCCATACAGACGGCAGGTGCTAGACATGGCACATTCACATGTTCTGGGGGGACACCTAGTGGTCGAGAAAACTCAGGAGAGGATACTGAGGAGGTTTTATTGGCCAGGGTGTTATCGAGAAATTCAAAACTTTTGTAGGTCCTGCCCCATCTGCCAAATAACCGCTCCCTCCTCCCACTTCCGTAGCCCCTTAGTTCCACTACCTGTGATAGAGGTTCCCTTTGAGAGGATTGCCATGGACCTCATGGGCCCCATAGTCAAATCAGCTCGGGGCCACCAATTTATCCTGGTCGTCATGGACTATGCGACTCGGTATCCAGAAGCGGTTCCCCTAAGGAACATGTCCAGTAAAAGTATAGCCCGAGAGTTGGTCCATATTTTTTCTCGGACAGGTCTACCAAAAGAGATTCTAACAGACCAAGGAACCCCCTTCATGAGCAAGGTGATGAAGGAGCTTTGCAGAGTCCTTCAGATAACTCAGCTGCGGACCTCGGTTTATCATCCACAAATGGACGGCCTAGTGGAACGCTTCAACAAGACCTTAAAGGCGATGCTCAAGAAGGTCGTTGAAAAGGATGGGAGAGACTGGGACTACCTGCTCCCATTTCTGCTTTTCTCGGTCAGAGAAGTTCCTCAAGCCTCCACGGGCTTCTCTCCATTTGAGCTCCTATATGGGCGGCATCCAAGAGGTCTCCTAGACATCGCCAAGAAAACTTGGGAGGCTGAAGTCACACCACACCGGAGTATCATCGAACATGTCGCCCAGTTACAGGAGAGAATGTCAAAGGTGATGCCCATCGTAAGGGAACATCTCCTCCAGGCGCAGGAAGCCCAGGCGAGAGTCTATAACCGGTCGGCGAGACTAAGACAGTTCCAGCCCGGAGACCGTGTTTTGGTGCTGATCCCTACCGTCGAGAGCAAGTTCCTCGCCAAATGGCAAGGTCCATACGAGGTGGTGGAGAAAGTCAGCGAGGTTAATTATAAAGTCCACCAGTCTGGCCGAAGGAAGGCACATCAAATATATCATATAAACTTGCTCAAGCCGTGTCGGGACCGTGAACCTGTGGAAACTCCTTGCCTGGGAGCCGCACCAGAAGGCAAGGTGGAGGAGGTCACTATTGCAGAGACTCTATCACCGGCCCAGAAGCAACAGTGTCGAGAATTGCTACAGCGGAATCGTGACCTGTTCTCAGAGTTGCCGGGGCATACACAAGTGATAGAGCATGACGTGCTGACAGAACCGCATGTACGAGTGAATTTGAAGCCGTATCGGATTCTGGAAGCACGCCGGGAGGTGATCTCGGCTGAGGTGAAGAAGATGTTAGACCTTGGGGTTATAGAGGAGTCGAAGAGTGGGTGGTCGAGCCCAATCGTCCTCGTGCCGAAACCCAATGGAGAGTGGAGGTTTTGTAATGACTACCGTCGGCTAAATGAGGTATCCAAGTGTGACGCGTACCCGATGCCCCGCGTCGACGAACTCATCGAGAGGCTTGGACCGGCGAGGTACATCACCACTCTTGACTTGACGAAGGGCTACTGGCAGATCCCCATGTCCCAGATGGCTAAAGAGAAGACGGGTTTCTCAACACCTGATGGCTGTTTTCAATACAAACGGATGCCGTTCGGACTACAGGGGGCCCCAGCCACTTTCCAGAGGGCTATGGATCGGATCCTAGCCCCACATAAGGAGTATGCCGCAGCCTACCTCGACGACATTGTGGTCTTTAGCCCAGACTGGGCTAGTCACCTACCTAAACTACAGGCCGTTTTGGACGCACTAAGGAAAGCAGGATTTACCATAAATCCGAATAAGTGTGCCATCGGAAAAGAGGAGGCCAAGAACCTGGGCTATGTTGTTGGGAGAGGCGAAATAAAGCCGCAGATCAAGAAAGTGGAGGCAATTCAAACCTGGACGCAACCGCTCTCAAAGAAGCAGGTGAAAGCATTCCTGGGAATGGTGGGATACTACCGGCGGTTTATCCCGAATTTCGCCACGATTGCCGCCCCACTAACAGATCTTCTAAAAGGCACCAAATCAACCATGGTAAAATGGACGGAAGAAACGTAGACCGCGTTTCAAAAGCTGAAGCTAACACTGTGCAAGCAGCCTGTCCTGGTGTAATGTATGTAGTACAGTTCATATAGCGTCTTGTGCTTGGGTGCGATGAAAACACAGGAGTCACAGTTTGATATAGAAAAGTCCTGTATTACTTCATACAAGTTGGCAGAAATAGTCACACAGTTTGCAGACACAGAAACAGGAGACACAGCAGGCCAGAGTAATCCAAGCTCAGCAATCACTCTCCAATACAGATTCAGGATCTTCTTCTCTGTTACCGTAAGTCCATGCAAACGTGGGTCTTTCAAAGAGCAGGGTTCAGAGTCCACAAGTGCTTCAGAGTTCCTCAGTAGGAATAGCTGGAGTACAAGGTCCAAGGCTTACAGGAGTCAAGTCACAGGTTTACTGCAGGCTAGATTCTGAAGCACTGATTGCTCAGCTGTGGCTGCTTAAGAAGCAAAGGAGAGAATCAGGGCGGGAACATGCAAGCTGGAAACTCCATTTTGACTGAGGGCAAGATAGCTGCAGCAAGACAGAAAGTAAAATGGCTGACGAACAAACTGAGTTTCAGGAATACATACATAGAACCTTACATTACTCCCCCCTTAAGGACAACCTCCAGATGACCTCAGACCAGGCTTGTGTGGGTACCTCTGATGAAACTGACGGAGCAAGCGAGGAGCATTAACGTTATTGACCGGTTCCATGAGTTGTCCTCCACTGGGTAGCCCTGCCATTTAATCAGATATTGTAACTGATTTCTATACAACCTGGAATCTAAAATCCTTTCCATCACAAATTCTTCCTGACCATCGACTAGCACTGGGTCAGGGCAAGGAGAGGAACGTCCAGGAAACGTATTGGGTGTCGCAGCCTTTAGTAGGGATACATGAAAGACAGGGTGGATTCTCATAGTTCTGGGCAGTTGAAGACGACAAGCAACGGCACTTATAATTTTACTGATTTTATAGGGTCCAATGTACTTATGTCCCAACTTAGACGATGGAATCCTTAACTTAAGATTTCTGGTTGACAGCCAGACCAAGTCTCCTACCTTGAAAGCTGGTGCAGGTTTACGAAATTTATCTGCTGCTTTCTTGTACCTTTCTTGAGCCAATTCCAGATTTTCCTTTAGAAGATCCATATTCTTCTGTAAAGACGTGATTCTTTCAGCCACTGCTGGTAAAGGCGTTTCTATGGGAAATCGTGGTAGAATGTTAGGATGATAACCTAGATTAGAGTAAAAGGAGACTGTTTAGTGGAGGCACTCTGAGAGTTGTTATACGAGAACTCAGCTAATGGAAGTAGATCCACCCAATCATCCTGTAGGTGGCAGATAAAGCAGCGGAGATACTGCTCCAGGGTTTGATTGGTTCGTTCGGTCTGTCCATTAGTCTGGGGATGAAAAGCAGAAGAAAGGTTTACTTTAATGTCCAATGCTGCACAGAAATTTTGCCAAAACCTAGAAGTGAATTGCACCCCTCGATCCGAAATAACCTCATCCGGTACTCCATGTAAGCGAAACACATCTTTAATCATCAAATCTGATGTCTGTTTTGCAGTGGGTAAGCCGACACAAGGGATAAAATGAGCTGCCTTTGTTAGACGGTCAACCACCACTAGAATGGTGTTCTTCCCCTGAGAGGTTGGTAACTCCACAATGAAGTCCATAGAAATGGATCCCCACGGGCGGGACGGGGTGGGAAGAGGCTGTAACAGACCAGTTGGTGAGGAGCGAGGTGTTTTGCATCTTGCACAGACCTCACATGAAGTGACATAATTCAAAACATCCTTCCTGCAAGTGGGCCACCAAAAGAAACGAGAAAGAAATTCCTGTGTCTTTAGAATTCCTCTATGCCCAGCTATCTTGGAATCGTGAATGAGTTGCAATACTCTTAATCTGACTGTTTCAGGAATATACAGACATTGTCACTGAATCCACACACCATTCTTAAAGACAAGACTTACGTCCCTTGGGGGTTGTGCCAAAAAGGAATCCGCATGGTATGCTTCCTTGATGTCCTTAAGTAGGTCTTGATTATGAATTACTCCTAGGAATCTAGAGTCAGGAAGAATAGTCTTAGGAGGAGTAATTGGACGTGTCTCTGCTGAGTAAATCCTAGAGAGTGCATCAGCCTTTCCATTGCGCGATCCTGGTCTATAAGAGATGATAAAATTAAATTGGTTTAAGAAAAGATTCCAGCGAGCCTGGCGAGGAGTCAGGCACTTAGCCGACCTGATAAACTCAAGGTTACGATGGTCTGTCAGGACGACTATTTGCTGTGCAGCACCCTGAAGAAGGTGTCTCCATTCTTTGAAGGCGGCAATAATGGCCAACAACTCTCTATTGCCCACATCGTAGTTCCTCTCAGCCGAAGACAACTGCTGGGAAAAGAAGGCACAGGGATGCAAGACATTCTTCTCACCTGTTCTCTGAGAGAGTATAGCTCCAACGGCACAGTCTGAAGCATCCACCTCTATTATGAAGGCAAGCTCGGGGTTGGGATGTACTAGGATAGGTGCAGTGGTAAATTTATCTTTTAGACGGGAAAATGCTTCCTGGGCTTGGGGAGTCCAGGAAAACCTAGACTCTTTCCGGGTAAGTTGAGTGATAGGTGACACTACCTCAGAGAAATTTCTAATGAAACGTCTATAGAAGTTGGCAAACCCGATGAAGCGCTGTACCTCCTTCACATTTCTAGGACTTGGCCAATCCTTGATGGCTTGGGTTTTGCTTCCATCCATACTAATTCCTTGTGTAGACAGTACATACCCCAGAAATTGAATTTCGGTCCTATGGAATTCACACTTTTCAAGTTTGATGTAAAGATGATTTTGTCTTAGACGTTCCAAGACCATTCTCACATGTCCATGATGTTCCTCTGTGGAGTTAGAAAAAATTAGAATATCATCCAAATAAATTACCACGAATGTATCTAGGAGATCCCTGAAGATGTCATTCACCAAGTGTTGGAAAGTGGCTGGGGCGGTACTCAGACCAAAAGGCATAACTAGATATTCAAAGTGTCCATAGCGTGACCTGAATGCAGTCTTCCATTCATCCCCAGGTCTAATATGGACTAAGTTATAGGCCCCACGAAGATCTAGTTTAGAAAAAATTTTGGCATGTCGCACTCTCTCCAATAACTCAGGGATTAAAGGCAATGGATAACGGTTTCTAATAGTAACCTTATTGAGTTCCCTATAGTCTACGCATGGTCTCAGAGATCCATCTTTCTTCTTTACAAAGAAGATGGGTGCACCTGCAGGAGATGAAGAGGGGCGTATGAAGCCCTTGGCTAGATTTTCATCTATGTAATCCTTTAAAGCCTTTAGCTCGGGCCCCGCCAGGGGGTAGATCTTACCAAAAGGTATCTCTGCTCCAGGCAATAATTCAATTGGACAATCATATGGACGGTGAGGAGGAAGCTGGTCAGCGTTCTTCTTGTCACATAAATCCACATAGTCCTGGTATACAGCTGGTAGTTCAGGGACTGACATGATTCCTTTAGGAACAGAGCAAGCTGAAACTTTTGGACTCATCTGTTTCTCTGGAAAGTGTAATTCCTTGGTCTCCCAGTTAATGGTAGGATTCTGAGCCTGCAGCCATGGTAGCCCTAGAATAATGGGAAAGTGGGGAGAAGAGATAAGCATAAAGGACAGTTTCTCTTGATGATCTTTACCCATAAGAACCCTCAAAGGCTCTGTTTCCTGATCCACTGGTCCAGAGGTCAGCAGGGAGCCATCCACAGTTTCCATCTGTACTGGAGTAGCCTTCTTCACTGAACGTATTCCCTGTTTCAGAGCAAAGGAGACATCCATAAAATTTCCACTTGCCCCTGAGTTGATCATAGCAGAGCTAGACACCCAAGCTGAGTCAACCCAGAGTTTGATGGAAAGAAAGCAATGAGAATTGTTTTTCTTACAACTCAGCTGGGACACCGCTGAGGAAGCTTGAAAAATGGCAGCGTTTACACAGTCAACGTCCTCAGAGGTAACGGAGTTTAAGTCAGAGAAATCAAGATCTGTTGCTGCAGATCTCTCTGGAGCCTGAGGCTCGGACCTGACAGATCCCCTCTCGCAACACTCACAATGAATGAGTGCTGCAGTAGTCTTACGAGAACGGCTGGGGCAGTTTATAATGAAGTGCCCTGACTTACCACAATAGAAACATAGATTCTCCTTAAAACGATGTTCCTTGCGTGCATCACTAACCCGTCGTTGTAAAGAGTCTACCTGCATGGGTTCAGGTTCAGGTTCCCGTGTAATCCTACTCAAAGGTTCCTTAGCTGGAGAGGAAGGTAGGAAAAGGTTAGTACGATTGCTTTCGAACCATCTCTCTTGCCTGCGTTCAGTCAGACGAGTATCAATACGGATGCAGTAGTTAATAAAGTCACCTAACGCAGTGGGAGGGTCGGCACGAGCAAGTTCATCCTTAATCAGTGGAGATAACCCCTTTCGAAAAATAGATTTTTTGGCGGAACTGTCCCAGGTGGTATCAAGGGCCCATCTCCTGAAATCCAAGGCATATTCAGCTACCGAGTGCTTACCTTGGCGCAAAGCTAACATGGCTGCTTCAGCTGTTGCACCTCGATTGGGGTCATCAAACACCTGCCCCATGGCTGAAATAAAATCATCAAGGTGATTCAAACAATCATCCTCAGTCTCAATCAGAGTGTTTGCCCACATTAAAGCCTTGTTGGTAAGCAACATAATTATAGTAAGCACCTTAGATCGTTCAGTGGGAAATTGTGAAGCATGTGCAGAAAAAAAAAGATTGCATTGATTAATAAATCCCCTGAATTTCTAACGTTCACCGCCAAAACGAAAAGGGGGCAACTTGGGAATCCCAGCACTCGGGGCTACGGCAGGAACCTGGACTCGCCCCTCTAGAACCTCAATCCTGGCTCGCAAATCCTGGGTAGTCTGTCCAACCACTTGCAAATTGTGATTATTGAGGTCCTGTAGATTTGTAAAACGGGTTTTTATATTCTGCAAATCTGCAAGGATATTATCAGTCACTCCGCAAAGTTCCTTTATGCGGGCCTCCATTTTCCAGATCTTTTAAGACAGGATCACTGGAAGAAGAGGAGAGAAAAAAAAAACAATAGTGTTCACCTGTGGCAACACTGCAGAGAGAAAAAAAAAAATTAAGGGAACTGCTCACCTGGAATGGTTGTGAGAAGTCACAACCACTATCATCACAGAAAGTTTCAACCAGACATCTGATATCCAGAGTTACAGCAGACAAAAAGAGAAAAGAAAGGAAAAAAAAAAAAACAATAGTGTTTACCTGTGGTAACACTGCAAAAAGAAAAAACTTAAGGGAATTGCTCACCTGGAATGGTTGTGAGAAGTCACAACCACTGTCATCACAGAAAGTACAACCGGACGTCTGATATCCACAGTACAGCAGACACAGCCTTCCAGACCCAGCAGACACTAACGTTTTGTCTTCAGAATCTTGTAATGTATGTAGTACAATTCATATAGCGTCTTGTGCTTGGGTGCGATGAAAACACAGGAGTCACAGGTTTGATATAGAAAAGTCCTGTATTACTTCATACAAGTTGGCAGAAATAGTCACACAGTTTGCAGACACAGAAACAGGAGACACAGCAGGCCAGAGTAATCCAAGCTCAGCAATCACTCTCCAATACAGATTCAGGATCTTCTTCTCTGTTACCGTAAGTCCATGCAAACGTGGGTCTTTCAAGAGCAGGGTTCAGAGTCCACAAGTGCTTCAGAGTTCCTCAGTAGGAATAGCTGGAGTACAAGGTCCAAGGCTTACAGGAGTCAAGTCACAGGTTCACTGCAGGCTAGATTCTGAAGCACTGATTGCTCAGCTGTGGCTGCTTAAGAAGCAAAGGAGAGAATCAGGGCGGGAACATGCAAGCTGGAAACTCCATTTTGACTGAGGGCAAGATAGCTGCAGCAAGACAGAAAGTAAAATGACTGACGAACAAACTGAGTTTCAGGAATATATACATAGAACCTTACACCTGGTCGCGCCAGACTTTATGAAAGAATTTGTGGTCCAGACTGATGCATCAGAGGTTGGTCTAGGGGCCGTACTCTCCCAAGAAATAAATGGGGAAGAACATCCCATTCTCTATCTAAGCCGAAAGCTGTCCTCCTGCGAGAAGAACTACGCCATAGTAGAGAAAGAGTGTTTAGCCATAAAATGGGCCGTGGATACACTAAAATATTACCTACTAGGCCGGAAGTTTAAATTAGTATCAGACCATGCCCCGTTGAGATGGTTGAGGGAAAAGAGGGGAAAAAATGCTAGGGTAACTAGATGGTTCCTAGAGCTTCAAGAATTTAACTTTCACGTGGAGCATAGGCCAGGGAAGTTACATGTGAATGCAGATGCCCTCTCTAGGATTCCCTGTCTGGTGTCAGAAGGTGCCCAAACCCCCGGCTTTGGGCAGAGGGGGGGAATATGTGACAGTGTCACTGGTTTTATATGTGAGGGGAGGTATGTGTCACACAGGATGCTCTCCTGTGTGAACTAAGACCTACTTCATTTATCTGCCAGCATGTTATATGTTAAAAGGGTGTGGCTGAGCAATGTATAAAAGCTCAGTCCTGTTTTTTTTTCTCTGGTGTAGTCTGGAGAGGAAAGACTCCAGACAGGATAGTGGAAGCTACAGAGCTTGCCACAAGGACTTTAGGAAGTGCAGTTTATGCTACCGAGAGCGGGCGGAACCCACTCATCTATGGACTGAGTTATTGTTTGTTTTTTTTATGCTTTTCCCGTTTAACCCAGAAGGGTCATGTTTACTTTTCCTGCGAAACCTGCATGAGTTTATGGCTGATAATAAACCAGCAGAAAGAAAACCCAGAGAACGTGTGTCCTGAGTCTGCCTTCAGGAGAGCCGAGCGAGTCGTCTTACCACAATGTGTAGAAGAAATGTAGAAAAAAACGTAGAAAAACGTAAAAAAACAAGATGTTTGCATTGCTATCTATTACACTATGACCGCAAACACAGCAGGTACCGCCCCTTCAGCCCCAATATGGAACCTGAAACGCAAGCTTTAGCAAGTGGAAAGCAGAAGTGACGTCACTGCCTGTGACGCACTTCTGCCTTGTACCCTGGCGTTAAGCCCGCCCTTCAGGCACATAATGGCACTTTCACAGCACAACGCTCACTCCAACAAGCGGGGATACCGCGTTGGGAGCGTGACTGCACCATCCACAATACCACCACCGGTAAGAAGCACTTTATCTAGCAACACAGCATATGACGTTTGCACATGACAACTTGCTTTTCTCTTGGCGCTCTGCCTCTGATTTTAACTCATATGCTTTCCTTCAGGGAAAACTTGCTTAAGCCTCGGTACCTCTGAGTAAGTGGCAAATGCACTGGGAGATTGGGATTATATAACATGGCACATATTGATTAAGCTCATCAGTGCCATTCACTGATCATTTTCTCTATTTAAGTGAGATCACACTATAATAGAATGAATGAAGCACTGAAATATGCACTACATATCACACTACTAATATATATTCTGACATATATCAGCAATTTCTGAGTGCCACTCACTGGTCATTTTTCCACTAAGTGAAATTATATTCATGTACGCATTATTTTGACATGCCCAATTTCTCATTAAGTTAGATTATATTTATACATGTATTATTTACCAGGACCAATTTTTTGACACAAAGTGTACCCCCAATTTTCAGATCACATGCTGTTCAGGTTACAACTGGATTTAACCCAGTGGATACTGGTAAATCCCAGCCCCTGACTCATACCTATTGGCAGGTATTGTACCATTTGTTTTTCTATTGTCTTATGTGATCATATTCACATTCTTATTACTAAAAGGTTATTTCACTCATAGGAACAATCTTGACCTCTATCTTTAGGCACTTGTTCTAGAGTCACGATCTATGTATTACCTTTAGGTACGTCATTCAGATTTTCATTATTACTTTATATTTCATTATCACTTCATTCACTCCTGAGTTCTTCCCACATTTTCTATCCTATGGTGCAGTTTACGTTACTACAGAGCATTCATGTCTACCTACATGAGATATATACATCATTGAATTCATTCTCGCCAAGCAGTCGGGTAGGTTTATTCTATGTTTTTTCTACGTTTTTCTATGTTTTTTTCTACGTTTTTTCTACACATTTTTACTTATAATTCTCCCCCCCCTGGTTACCCTCTCAGGAAATCTCCCTATTTGGATATAAATTTTCCTTGACATTTACTTACTCTCTCAATATTTCTGATAGCACATATTGTACATATTGTTTTTAATTTCATTATACTTATTGAAGTGCTTTGATGAAGGTCCGAGTGGGACCGAAACGTTGTGTTTATGACTGCAATAAAATTCTTCTTTACTTCATAAGTTGAGTGCCAATTATTTATTATACTATCACGTGGTTGGGATCCTACTTGAGCACCTTACACAGCTGTGCCACGTTATATTGTCTCACAATAGAAAACAGAACTTAATATTTGGTACAGAAACCTTTGTTTGCAATTACAGAGGTCAGACGTTTTCTGTAGTTATTGACCAAGTTTGCATACTCTGCAGCAGGAATTTTAGCTAATTCCTCCATACAAATTTTCTCCAGATTTTTCAGGTTTTGGGACTGTCACTTTGCAACATTTTCACCACCTTCCAAAGATTTTGTATTGGGTTCAGGTCTGGAGACTGGCTAGGCCACTCCAGGACCTTGAAATGCTTCTTACGGAGTCACTACTTAGATACCCTGGCTGTGTGTTTTGGGTCATTGTCATGCTGGAAGACCCAACACGACCCATCTTTAATGCTCTTACTGAGGTAAGGAGGTTGTTGGACAAAATCTAGCATTACATGACCCATGACGCGACTCCAGCTTTAATACAGTGCAGTCGTCCTGTCCCTTTGAAGAAAAGTACCCCAAAGTATGATAAGAAAGGAGGAAGATGGTCTCCAGCAGCAGCAGAAAAAGATGAAGTGGTTCAAATATAAAAATTCACTTTTATTAGTTCAATAAAAAAAAAGCAAAAGTGCTGGTAACCACTAGAAATCCATATATCACAGACCAAAGTATGATGTTTCCCCAACCATGCTTCCCATAATAAATGTATATAATTTACATTTAAATCACAACATTTTGTTTTAGCAATTTATTGAGGTCCTATGACCTCCTGGGAAAACTTGCAACAGAAAGAAGTCCAATTATAGACCTTTCTTAAATATATGTATTCTAATATTTACTGTAATTAGCAAAAATAAAACATAACCTTACTAAGTTACTGACAAAAGCTATGACCTTTTGAGAGAAGAATACGTAAGTGACCGAAATTGGTCTTTCTACTGTTTCACTATTTTGACAGCTGTGTGAGCCTTCTTACCTCTGAACTCAGAGAAATCACATTGTGGGTGAGGACTGGGAGATTACAGCAAGGAAATATAGGGGATGATTTATACAATTATCTTGCTTCATTCTGGACGTGGTTTTATAGAATGTATTCCTGTGTATTGTGGATTATTATGAGAAGAAAGAGGAGCCTAGAATCTATAACAATAAAAGTAAATGTTGTCACAGCTTTTCTTTAGTGTGTTGTGGCTATCTGTATATTTTGAGATATTCAGATTAACCCCCATCTAATTAATCTTCTTGAAGATCAACAATATAAACAGCGATTGAGTCTACCCTCAATCCTACTTCATTTTCAGATTCTGTATTGAATCAGTTGCTTTTTTCTTCTCATTGTTGGTTTCTCCTACAGAAGAGAATTTCATTAGATTTTGTGCTCACTCTGGTAAAATGAAAGTAAAACCTGAATTGCTGCACTGCTGTGGGAAAGCATCTGAATTTCTAACAACGTAGCTGAGAAAAGTTTTACAATTTCATCTACTGTCATGTTTTTCTCAAAACCAGTCAAAGTGCCTTATTTATGTAGGGTTCAATTATCGTATTTTTCGGATTATAAGACACACTTTTTCCCCCCAAAATTGGGGGGAAAATGGGGGTGCCTCTTATAATGCGGAAATGACTTACCGGCCGCGGAGGAGCAGGGTCCCAGGGTCGCTGCTGGAGGAGGCAAGAGTGGCATGCTACTGCAGACTGCAGGCTGGGATGAGGGGGTGTTCCGATGTGCGCTGCTGCAGGTGAAAATGGCTGCGGTGGTCTGTGATGCTGGGGGGGGCTCCACCGGAATTTTGTGAAAGCCCGGAGCCCCCCACATTATCCATTACTGCGATGCAGTGGCCTCCGGGAAAATGGCTGCCAGGGCGGCACATGCTCAGATTGAGATCTCGGCAACAAGATCTCGTCATTGCCGAGATCTCAATCTAAGCATGCACCGCCCCAGCGGCCATTTTCCCGGAGGTCACTGCATCACAGTAATGGATAATGTGGGGGGGCTGTGGGCTTTCACAAAATGCCTGCAGAGCCCCCCCGCACAACAGAGCACCGCAGCCATTTTCACCTGCAGTGGTGCACATCGGAACACCCCCTCATCCCAGCCTGCAGCAACGTGCCACTCTTGCCTCCTCCAGCAGGGACCCTGCTTTACCGCAGCCACCCCCCGGTAAGCAATAAGACCCATGGATTATAAGAGGCACCACCATTATATTAAAAAAGTTTTTTTTTCCTATTTTTCTCTCTCTAAATTTGGGATGCGTCTTATAATCAACAAAATACGGTACATAAATAATAGTAGTTAATACATTACTAATTATTCGGGCTGGGAAACTTTGTAGCTGCGGGTCACTATTTGTGGGGAAGAAACCTATTAAAATACAATTTTTATCATAAGTGTTGCTCACATTGCAACTAAAGAAGTCGTTTCAAAAAAATGTTGCAATTTTTTTTAACAGTGGAGAGGAACAAAGGACCTGTCAAATCTTGACTTCATAAGACATCAGGTCTAGAAAATTACTTAAACAAGAAGCTAAAAAAGCATAGTTCAAGTAAGGATGAGACATCTAGACAGCAAGAAAAACAACAACCTGTCTGCTATAGAAAGGAAAATCGTTTACAAATTAAAATTAAAAAAAATAGTTGATATAAGCCCTTCTGCGTGTGACAGTAATATATGTAATGTAATATATTCATAAGAATTTATTTAAATAAAAATGAATACAGAGCTATGCATTTCAACATCAGAAAGATGTCTTCCTCAGGCCTGTCCAGCTTTTCTCAGGCTTCAGGCCTGGCCTAAGGAAATGAGTATTTCTGTATTCATTGCATTTAAATAAATTCTCATGAATATGCTACGTGCCTGTCAGTCACACTCAGCAGCACTTATACCACTCATTTTTTATCTTAATTTTTAAACTGTTTATCAGATGGTGATTTCTGCTCCATTGTCTCGGGCAAGCAGTAACTGACTCATCCCATCTCTGGTTTTGAAATAGGGTTTTGCTTGGTATTTGCAATGCCTCCAAGTTAGGCATACTGCCATATTCCCTTTCTGTCAGTCTTCACCAACACTACTTGATTAAGGATTTTTGTGTGTAGCCCAGCTGCGCTTGGTGCCACATGTTACCCAGGAGGATGCATGGAAGGTAATTCACAATCACCCGATATTCATTCACACTTCACATTTTCCTAGTGCCACCAGAGGGAGCCCTTTAGATTACGAAGGTATATAAGGGAGTGAAGAGATAGAGCAGTAGACATTCTAGATGGACATTCTAGCTCAGAGCTCAGATTACACTAGTCTGTGTCAGAGCGTGTTGGAGAGCAGACGAGCTAGTTACCTCAGACATTCTGAGAGGGAACTCTAGCCAGAAAGAAAGACTTATCTGAAAGCCTGAGCACTTCAGCAAACACTCAGCTTATATCGTGGAGTCCAGTGTAGTGGGAAGGATTGCCACTTGGTCTGGTCAAGGTTGAGTCCACTGAGATTCCAACAGTGAGCGTTTCAGAAAGTAAGCGTGCCGACGCTTGGAGAGCGGTGAAGACAGAGAAGGCTGACTCCTACTGCTGCCTGTGCTCATGTTAAAGGTGTGAGTAGGACGACAGGCAAGTGGAAAAAAGGAAAGAGAGTGACTGAGGAGAAATAGCAATGATAGCTTACCTCCACTCTGCACTACCGGACACCGGGTCCGAGCTTGCTAGTACCTTCACAGCTAGTGGGAAAAACCGGAGACCCTGCTGGCCTTCAGGTCACAGAGGGGCCCAACAGTGCTGATACGTAACCGGGGTCAGGAAGAACAGGAGTCTAGCAGGACGCTGCAGATAGAGACTTAGTTCTGTCCAAAAGAAGGCTCTACCACAATATCAGCCGGGCGTAGCAAAGAGAACGGAGTTAAACTTTGTTTTATGCAAGTTAGAAACTCACACATAAAAAGACGTAAGAGGCCCTACACCTACTCAGTGGATTACTGGACGTGCATCCTCCACCCTGAACAGCTTCCCGGACGTGCCTGAATCTACACCCAGTAAAAGTACCGAAAGAGACTGTCTTGTGTGTGTCTGCATTATTGCTCCTGCATCGTACACCGCCATATACTCCGAGGGATCAGTCTCGCCTGTGGGAGACTTAACATCTTGCTGCCCAAACCCTCAGAGGATCTACACTGCAGCGCTGGTCACCCTGACCAGGGACCACAGGTGGCGTCACGAACATTTCTATAATCCCCTGTAAATATTCCCCTTTGAATGAGCGCCCAGGGCAACAGACCGAGCTGCGCTACCCGTGACATCCCCCAGTGAAGTGAATGGGCTCGGTGCCGAGTACCCCAAAGCCCTGCTACGTGCGACTCATCTAATTTGGTGTCACGAACAGGATCCGAAGCTCGCAATATGTGAGTCCTGTGTGCCTAAAGTGGACTGTTTTGTGCAAAAAGACTGTGTGCTGTTTTTGTGATTTTTGGCGCCATTTTCTGCCATTTTGCCGCCATATTTGCGCCCTGAGGCACTGGTGAAGAAGAGGGGCGTGTATTCGTGGGTGTACCCCCCCTGTGGCGCGAAATAATGGGCGCCCTGTCTAAATGTTACTACAATGTCCGAGCCTGCCCCACTGCAAGGGAGATCCGCCTCCTCTTCATCCTCTATGCTAAGAAGAGAAAGCGAAAGTCCCACCTCCACAGAAAAATCCAGAGTGTTCCAGATGAAACACACAGTCTGGCCTGGAGGGAGATGGCGGAAGGACAGGAGTCGCTGTGTGGAGGAATGGCGGTGCGCAGACCCCGTTCCCCTGAAGAGCTGCATCCTGTGCCTGAACCGTCCCAGGTCGGGAGAATGACCAGAGAATGCAGAGAATGGAGGAGTTGGATGCGGCGCTGAGGGATATGGCCCGACACCGCGCAGAGATGGAGGCGATGGAGCAAAGCTGGCGTGCCCTGAAACAGTGGCTGCTGTGGGACCCACTGCTCTCCCCTCAAGATGCGCAAATGCCACCCGCACCACCACTGGAACCAGCGGCTGAGGAAGAACCGGAGGCCGGCCCCAAAAGAGCTGTACCTGACCCCGCAGAAGACGCGGCTGGAAGAGAGGAGGCTGAGGAGGCCCTGCCCGGACCGGAATGCCAGCCAGGCCTGGAACCAGCGGCAGCAGCGGAATGCAGTCCCCCGGAAGGGACGATGACGGATGAAACCCAGCCGCAAGCGATGGAGATCGACTGGGAGGAGATGGAGCTCCTGGACGACGTGGAATACACCGCCCAGAAGGAGAACGAGTGGCGACGCCGGGAGCATGAGGAGCGGCAGCAGCGGGAGCAGCGAGAGGCGCAGCAGCTTCGCCAGAGGTACCGTGAGAAGGATCTTGCTGACAAGGAGATCGTCAGGCGAGACAAAGGTACGCTCCGGGAACCGCGGCGCCAGGGGGCCATTAGAAACTTCAAACTCCAGGGTGGCTGGGGGTTCATCCATGAGCCAGGCCTGTACCAGGAGGTCTTTGTTAATCGCAGGGATGTGGAGTCTCACCTGCCAGAAGGGCACCCGGGACGGGATCTGTTAATTGGGGATGTAGTCTCCTACACACGGCATTGGGGACTTAAGGGGTGGTATGCCTGAATGTCTCCCGAATCAGCGACCCAGTCCCTGAAGCCGGAAACGCACCCCGCGTCTCAGCGTTTCAGGCCCCAGCCACATCAGCGCCCGGCCGCGCACCTGCATCCTATCCTGCGTCCTATTCTGCAACGCAACAGAGCGCAGCGACTGCTAGTGCGCCCTCAACTGAGCCACTGCGTGCATGTGCGTCCCAATTGGAAACGCTACAGAGCGTGACTACTACAGCGACCCCTACTGAGCCACTCCGTACATCTGCGTCACCATTGGAAATGCTGCAGAGCGTAGCGACTGCAACAGCGACCCCTACCGAGCCAAGCCTGTACTTAGGAGAAGCACCTGTCAGACCTAAAGGCAGACGCAAAGTAAAAGTTGAAAAGAGGACTGTGGCTACTCAGACACTGGTAGCAGGACACGATCTCTTAGTGATGCGTTTCAGAGCGCACCGTATACTTCCAGCCCCAGGTGTGGAAGATGCCATATTTGCTGAAGACCAGTAGGACCCGGACAGGGTTTACTGTAATGTAAAAAGTTATGCAGAAGAATTGCACTTTTTATTGTGAATGTTGATAATGTTTGAAGTATTATACCCCAGTTGGGTAATGTGATAGTAATGTGAAATGCTATTTTGAAGGACTGCGTGCTGAGGACTCTTGCAGCACAGAACTGTAATGTAAATAGTTGGCACTCGGTGCCCCATCTTGGTTTTACGTAAACCGAGTCTACCTCTGAAGCAAAACCCGTATGGTGTGGCTTTGAGTGAGGTCTGCAGCAGAGAAGTCCTGCAGCCCACCCAGGACCACGTGGGAGGTTTGGTGCGGGTCCTCCACAAGAATCCTGTTTTTATTTGCACTGTGAAAGTATTTGATATTTTCTATTGCTAATTTGTATACATTGAAACGTTAAAGTGTCCTTACCTCCCGCAAGGGATGAGTTATGTTTTGTTGATGTTATAAAAATTGTTTTCTTTTTCAGCCCGGGAGTGCTGATATTAACTAGGGGGGGATGTGTAGCCAAGCTGCGCTTGGTGCCACATGTTACCCAGGAGGATGCATGGAAGGTAATTCACAATCACCCGATATTCATTCACACTTCACATTTTCCTAGTGCCACCAGAGGGAGCCCTTTAGATTACGAAGGTATATAAGGGAGTGAAGAAATAGAGCAGTAGACATTCTAGATGGACATTCTAGCTCAGAGCTCAGATTACACTAGTCTGTGTCAGAGCGTGTTGGAGAGCAGACGAGCTAGTTACCTCAGACATTCTGAGAGGGAACTCTAGCCAGAAAGAAAGACTTATCTGAAAGCCTGAGCACTTCAGCAAACACTCAGCTTATATCGTGGAGTCCAGTGTAGTGGGAAGGATTGCCACTTGGTCTGGTCAAGGTTGAGTCCACTGAGATTCCAACAGTGAGCGTTTCAGAAAGTAAGCGTGCCGACGCTTGGAGAGCGGTGAAGACAGAGAAGGCTGACACCTACTGCTGCCTGTGCTTATGTTAAAGGTGTGAGTAGGACGACAGGCAAGTGGAAAAAAGGAAAGAGAGTGACTGAGGAGAAATAGCAACGATAGCTTACCTCCACTCTGCACTACCGGACAAAGGGTCCGAGCTTGCTAGTACCTTCACGGCTAGTGGGAAAAACCGGAGACCCTGCTGGACTTCAGGTCACAGAGGGGCCCAACAGTGCTGATACGTAACCAGGGTCAGGAAGAACAGGAGTCTAGCAGGACGCTGCAGATAGAGACTTAGTTCTGTCCAAAAGAAGGCTCTATCACAATATCAGCCGGGCGTAGCAAAGAGAACGGAGTTAAACTTTGTTTTATCCAAGTTAGAAACTCACACATAAAAAGACGTAAGGAGGCCCTACACCTACTCAGTGGATTACTGGACGTGCATCCTCCACCCTGAACAGCTTCCCGGGATGTGCCTGAATCTACACCCAGAAAAGGTACCGAAAGAGACTGTCTTGTGTGTGTCTGCATTATTGCTCCTGCATCGTACACCGCCATATACTCCGAGGGATCAGTCTCGCCTGTGGGAGACTTAACATCTTGCTGCCCAAACCCTCAGAGGATCTACACTGCAGCGCTGGTCACCCTGACCAGGGACCACAGGTGGCGTCACGAACATTTCTATAATCCCCTGTAAATATTCCCCTTTGAATGAGCGCCCAGGGCAACAGACTGAGCTGCGCTACCCGTGACATCCCCCAGTGAAGTGAACGGGCTCGGTGCCGAGTACCCCAAAGCCCTGCTACGTGCGACTCATTTGCACTATGCAGCACCCTGATTTTTCTTCACTTTATTGGTTCATTACTATGGAAAGGTGCACTAAACCATCAGACACAAGAGATTGGTGCACAAACCATATGGACAGAAAAAACTTGCAGTATGTATACAATGCAAGAACACTAGACATGAAAATCATATGGTACAAACCAAGTTAGAAACAGTTTAAATCTTGCTAGCATCTAAAACAATAACCTTTTTAACATTTTCCCTGGAGACTAGAAAATATACTCAGTGTCTGTTACTTGTCTAACCCAAAAATAAATGCCTAGAATGTTGTTTCACACCTGTTCCTAGTCTGGGCAATGCTCCATCTGCTCCGGTCCGCTGAACTTTCTGGTGCTCTACGTCAGGCTTTGCATGTGGCCTGGCATGCTTTCATGTGATTAACTGCCTGGGCTTATTTAAGGGCTTCTAAGACACACAGCGGGGCCTTGGCATTTAATCTGAGACCAGCAGCTTCTAGTGTTTCTTTCAACTTGTCTGCGGCTTCTAGTGACTCTGGAGTTCTGTCAGCTACCTATCCATGGGTCCCCTGGATCTTTTCTCTGTGTCCGCCTGTGTCAGTCTTGCTGTGTGCGGCTTCTTTGGTTGCTGACTTTCTCGTTACTCTGGAGTGTTATTTCTTAACTGCGGTTTCCTACACTCCACCTGCTTGCCTACGGTTACCGCCTGTAGTTTCCAGCATTCCATCTACTAGCCTGCTGTTTCCTGATGTCCTCTGCTTGCCTGCGATTTCCTGACATCCTCTGTCTGCCTGCAGTTTCCTACATTCCACCATCTATGTTTTCCAGTCCCACCTACTCAACAACCCTCTGCACTGACACCTGTGGCCCAAGCGTCAACCTCGACCTTTGGCTTAGATTTGATAATTGTCAAGTCCTGATGTGCAAAAGTTCCACAACTTAGCAAAACACCTATGCTGAACCCAAAAATGAAGCTTTTGTTTTATAATTATCATGTTATTGGTGCCGATTCATTAAGATTGGTGTTTCATAAGCCATGCTTAATAAAGGGCTCATTGTAGTACAATGCGCCAAATTCATAAAGTGGTGCATGCCACTAAATTAATTTGTTTAATCTTCTTGGTAGGCCGGGGTCACACTTGCGTACGGCATCCGATGAGAGAGCATTGGATGTGATATGCTAATGACCCACGGCTCCTGCTCTGCTGTAAGTGGGAGCCAAGTGTCCTGCTACTGTGCTTTAAGCCTCTCGCACAGAGAGGATCAGAGCACAGCTGCGGTGGAGGCAGAGAAACTAATTTCTCTATCTCCTCCATTGCAGGCGTCGGCGTATATCGCACAGCACTCGGATGATATCCTAGTGATCTGCGCTGTGTCACTCGCACCCATAGACTTGTATGGGTGCGAGTGCGATGAGACTCGGCCGAGTGTCGGTGACAATCGCAGCATGCTGTGATTTCACTCACACATAGAATACGGCCGAGCAAAAAACCGGTGATGGGAGCTGCCCTATAGAGTAATACTGGTCTGAGTGCTATGCAGTGTTTTATCGCATAGCACTCGTCCATATTCATCGCGATTGTAAATCCGGCCATAGAGAGCGCCTCAGTTGCACCTCACCAGAAAAGCTACTCCAGCTTGAGAATGAAGTAGAATTTCAGATGCAAAGAAACACCAGCAGTTTTCCAGAATTTGTAGGATGGGCCTAGTAAAGTCTACCCTTTCCTCTTTTTCTATGCAACTCAAATTGCACAAAAATTAGCAATTTATCAAAACATTTTACATCAGTTTTTACGATGTAAAAGCTTTGATGAATCAGCCTTAAAAATTAGAAAGCTTAGTAATTTTACTTTAACACTGTCAAAATATGATTGCAATTCTGTAGTCAAGTGATGAAACTAATTGTTATAAGCACAGACAATAATTACACTGCTCAACATTTAAATTTTAGAGTAGTATAACTACCATAATTATCTTAGAGCGTTCTTATTAACAACTGCTTTATGTATCTTAATACATTTCCATATTGTTATTTAAATATTAGTCTTAGTAAAATGTGTGTACGTTACACCTTTGGAAAATAGTATGTGCAAGCAAACAAATACTTGGCATTGACATTTCAAAAGTCTGTGTTTAAACAGCAAAGAATTTGGGTGTGAGCGGTGCTACTTGCATTCCAGAACTCAGGTTAACTTTTATGGAATGATGTAATGTCAAGACATAAACAGCCACTTTATCAAAACCACTAAAACTTATAGACCGGCGTCACACTTGCGAGTGTGATGCAAGTAAGTCGCACGACTTTCTCGCATCAACACCCGGCACGGCCGCCTGCTCTCGGACCCGAGTGTGTGGCTGCATGTATTTCTATGCAGCCACACACTCGGGTCCGAGAGAGGGCGGCCGTGTCGGGTGTTGATGCGAGAAAGTCGTGCGACTTACTCGCATCACACTCGCAAGTGTGACGCCGGCCATAGAATAACAATGAGCATTGTAAAAAATAATCTAACAAACCTATGTCCATCAACCCCTTCATGACCAGAGCTTTTTTCGGTTTTGCGTTTTCGTTTTTTGCTTCCCTTCTCAGAGCCATAACTTTTTTATTTTTCCATGAATATGGCCGTATAAGGGCTTGTTTTTTGCGGGATGAGTTGTACTTTTAAACTACATCATTGGTTTACCATGTCGTGAAGTAAAAAAAGGGAAAAAATTCCAAGTGCGGTGAAATTGCAAAAAAGTGCAATCCCACACTTGTTTTTTATTTGGCTTTTTATCTAGTTTCAATAAATGCTAAAACTGACCTGCCATTATGATTTTCCAGATCATTATGAGTTCATAGACACCAAACATGTCTAAGTTCTTTTTTATCTAAGTGGTGAAAAAAAAATTCCAAACTTTGTTTAAAAAAATGCTCCATTTTCCGATACCCGTAGCATCTTCATTTTTCGTGATCTCTGGTCGGGGTGAGGGCTTATTTTTTGCACACCGAGCTGATGTTTTAATGAAACCATTTGGTGCAGATATGATCTTTTGATCGCCCATTATTGCATTTTAATGCAATGTCGCAGTGACCAAAAAAACGTAATTCTGCCATTTTGACTTTTTTTCTCGCTACGCCGTTCAGCGATCAGGTTAATCCATTTTTTATATTGATAGATCGGACAATTCTGAACGCGGTGATACCAAATGGAGTGAAAGGGGGTGATTTGAACTTTTATTTTTTTAATTTTTTTATATTTTTTAAAACATTTTTTTTTACATTTGGCATGCTTCAATAGTCTCCATGGGAGACTAGAAGCTGCCACAACCCGATGAGCTCTGCTACATAGAGGCGATGATCAGATTGCCTCTATATTGCAGAATTACTCACTTGCTATGAGCGCCGACCAGCGGATGGCACTCACAGCAAGCCGGCACTGACAACCATAGAGATCTCCAGCAGACCTATGGTTGTCATGCCAGCAAACCAGATACCCACGATCACATGACCAGGGTCACCGGTGGGCGGATTTCTGGCCTTATGTCCAGAAGAGTGAGTTAAATGCTGCTGTCAGCACTTGACAGCGGCATTTAATAATAATAATCTTTATTTTTATATAGCACTAACATATTCCGCAGCGCTTTACAGTTTGCACACATTATCATCGCTGTCCCCAATGGGGCTCACATTCTAGATTCCCTAACCGTATGTTTTTGGAGTGTGGGAGGAAACCAGAGTACCCTGAGGAAACCCACGCAAACACGGGGAGAACATACAAACTCCTTGCAGATGTTGTCCTAGGTGGGATTCGAACCCAGGACTCCAAGGCTGTAGTGCTATCCACTGAGCCACCGTGCTGCCCTAATAATAATAATAATAATAACCCTTTAATAGGGTTAATAGCGGCGGGTGATTCGCGATTCCACTCGTGGCTATTCCGGGCACATGTCAGCTGTTCAAAACAGCTCCTGTGGGCCAGTCCACACCTGACAATATACCATACTTGTGAGATCCCTGCTAGCACCATGAGTGCTCACGGCTCAGCCCTTCTGGGAACAGAGCCCAGTGACCGGAGGTAACCTCTATGACATCACCCCCGGTCACTGACACTGTGTTCCCAGCGGTTCATTCACCAGTGGTTCTCATCCTGGACGGTCACATCTTGGCACCGTCAAGGTTGAAAACGAAATATCCCAGAGACATGGATTACGGCGTGGAACAGAACGACAGACAGCTATGGTATATTGTTCATTTTTTTATTTTACTTTTATTACAGGAGAACAAGGGCTTCGGTGGAATTAGGCGAGGTTGTAAGTATGATTTAATTAATATTATTAAAGGAGTCTGTGTGATTTTTTCAATTAAAGGACTTTATTCTTGGTGTGTGTTTTTATACAATGTGACTATGGGGTTAGTAATGGATAGGTGTCTTTCTTATTGATGCCTCTCCGTTACTAACCTTGGTGCTTGATGTCACCTGGCAATTAAAAGGTGACATCAACCCCACAAATATTAACCCCACTGGCCACCGCTACAGTGCAAGAGGGAAGAGCTGGACAAAGTGCCAGAATTGGCGTATCTATTAAATGTGCCTTTTCTGGGCAGCTACAGGCTGCTATTTTTAGGCTGGGTGGGTCAATATCCATGGCCCCTTACCAGCCTGAGAATACCAGCCCCCAGCTCTGAGCTTTAGCAAGGCTGGTTGTCAAAAATTGGTGGGACTGTTATGTTTCGGTAGCTGAGGAGAAATAGCAAAAATAGCCGAAGTAGCAATACACCAGAGAGGCTGGAAACTACTGGGTTGCAGTGCCCTAAACTAACCGCAACACTAGAAGTAGCCGTGGAGCGTACCTACGGTGATTCTAGACGCCTCGTCACAGCCGGAGAGATAGCTACACCTAAAGACAGAAAGATGAAAGCTATCTGCCCGTAGCAGAACCCCCAAAGAAATAGGAAGCCCCAAACATGTAATGGCGGTTAGACAAGAAGAAAATACGAACACAGACAGAAAATAGAATGAGCAAACGCTGGGGCCCAATACTGTCTAGATAGAAAAGTATAGGAAAGAATTCTGACTGCAACCCAAAAAACCATGACAAAAATACCAACACTTCTGATTAACAAAAAACCTGAGATCACACGATCTCTACCACCTAAATCAGATCTCTGGTGTAACACACAGCAATTCAGCAAATAAAAAGTGACACAGGAAAATAGCAAAAGTGCAAACACAAACTGAGCACAATGCAGAGCCATGCTCCAAAAGGGAACCAGGCTGAAGTCCACTGCAAGGCAGCAAACCAGCAAGGAAAATCCAACCAGAGGAAAAAAAACAACAAGTCACTTATCTGAATGAGAGCAGGAATGCAAGCTGAGCTCCAAGCAAGACCTGAAAGAACAATTGATTACCGGCAAGGCTGATGGGAGTTCAGGTCACTTATATCAGACCATCGGACCCAGCTGAAAGCCATTCAGCAATTGGTTCATTACCCTAAGCAACCACCGGAGGGAGCCCCAGCTCCGAAGTCGCCTCCAACGTGTTTACAACAGGGGACCCTGTTAGGATTGTCGGAACGCACCAAATGAAAAATAATAATGAGGTGCGTTTGCAACCCGGGTTCCACCGTGCGGTGATGGAGAAACCGCATTTAGCACATTGGCGGAGCAAGGCTTCGAGCCAAAACTATAAACGCACTGAGTTGAACGTCACTCAGTGAACAGAAAGTAAGTAGAAAGCTCTGTTACTCCACAGAGCAGCAATATAGCACAGCTCTAGAAGCAATACCCTGTTCGACTTCACAGGCATATAGCAAGTGAGACGCTAGTGGGGTCCCTATTGTTTATCCCCCAGGAAGTCTAGGCTGGTGTTTGTGCTGGTTCCGTGACTCTGCTGTGCTAACCGCACACAGGATAGGAAACAGATACCGAGCCAAGTGGGAGTTCCCACCCTACACTGCCTGACAAAAAATTTAGTCGTACACAGAGTGGTAGCGTGTCCATTCACACACAAACACATATTATGATAGCGCACCGGTGTGCGCTCTTGAGGACCTTCTATTCACAAGGCTCATGTCCAGCCAGAAAGGACCTTGCCTGTGGACCAATCAGAAGCTGCCACATCACCAGAGCAGCTGACGTCCGAGCACCAATGAGAAGGACCCACATCACGGACATGCTGAGTAGGGTGAAATCTGGATTTAGGCTGCAGAGCAGAACGCTGCTCGTGTAAACCAGTAGTCACCATAGACTTAACTGTAGAACCAGCAGTATCTACACATGCAGCATGAGCCTGGGCAAGGCACTGGGAGTGAAGTCTGTGCTATGCAGTCATCCCAGTGGCTGAGTCAGAATGGGAGACCTTTGCACTAGACAAGGCTTGGGATCTATACCATGCAGTGGAAGAATCCTGATACCTAACAGACCCCATGCTGTTTTTTTAAATTATTTATTTAAATAATTTAAAAAAACAGCGTGGGGTCCTCTCTATTCTTGATAACCAGCCTTGCTGAAGTTGATAGCTGAGGGTTGCAGCCCCCAGCTGTAAGTTTTGACTGATTGGTTAAAGAAAATACAGGGGAACTAATACTGAATACTCCTATCAGCCGCCCCTACTGTCACTGTTATTATCAGCAGCAGGGGTAGGCTAATGGGAGTAATAGTCCCATCAGCTGCCACCTGCTGTCTCTTTTATCACTTAAATGTAACTCTCAGCATTCTACCCTGCTAGCGCCGATCGCCAGCAAAGCAGGGGAGAATGATGAAAGCCGTGTTCAGCACCCGGCACTGGGGAACAGCGCTTACTGTAATGCTTCTTCCCTGGCGAACGTCCGTGTGGTACTGATGCGGCACATGGATGCCACACGTGTGCTGCAAGTATTACTCACACGGACACTGACATCTCTGGTACCAGAAATATCAGGATGTGTGAAAGAGGCCTTATAGCAGGTTTTTATGTTTAGCTGCTGTCACACACTAAAAGATGCTTTTTATTGCAAAAAATAGTTTTAGCATCACCACTAGAGTTGAGCAAAAGAGGTCAGTCAGATTCAAAAGTCGCCGACTTTCGCCAAAGTCGAGTTTCGTTGGCAGAAACCCGACAATAGCGTGGAGTCGGCCATGCGGTCGACAAAACGAGCGCCAAAGTCGAATTTCCCAGAATGCTTTCAGGCACCTTTTTTCAGCCAATGAGCAAGGATGTACACTGTGGGCAACAAGATGACATGAGCAGCATCCACCACCATCTTACAGAAGGGCATTGCAGTGATTGGCTAGCTTTGGGGGGCGTCATAGTGTCTATAAAAGCCCGATCTCCATTTTACTCCTGCCAATATTAACAGTAGGGAGAGGTTGCTGACGCTGTTTATCAGTAGGGAGAAAGTTAGGGCTGGAAAGAGAAGTTCTTCTGTGCTTGTGCTGATAGCAATTGTGCTGTACAGTTGATGTGCAGTGACAGGGGAGGATTTTCTTGTGTGCAGCAGCGCTGGTTATTAGGCTGCCTGATAGCTGTATTGCTGTGTGTACACTGTGTGCAGACTGCTTTTTACACAGCACTAATACTTTTATTCTTTTTTTCTGCACAGTTACCGACCGTTCATTTTTTCCCACACCGTGTAGAGCTGTACGCTAATCACACACTACCGTGTACCGGCTGGTATCATGGACAAATACATGCTGACTATCTGTGTGTGACTCCGGAAATATATACGGAGATTGAAATTTTCCCCTACACCCGTATACAGCTGTACGCTTCTGAGACAGTACCGTATATCTGCTCTTTGTATTACGGTCAAATCCATACTGAGTGAGCGTCTGTGTGTGACTCCGGAAATATATACGGAGATTGCAATTTTCCCCTACACTGTATACAGCTGTACACTTCTGAGACAGTACCATATATCTACTCTTTTTATTACAGTGAAATCCATACTGAGAGAGCGTCTTTGTGTGACTCAGGAAATATATATGGAGATTTAAATTTTTCCCTACACCGTATACAGCTGTACGCTTCTTAGACAGTACTGTATATCTGTCTGTATTAGGGTGAAATCCATACTGAGAGAGCATCTGTGTGTGACTCCGGAAATATATACGGAGATTGCAATTTTCCCCTACACCGTATACAGCTGTACACTTCTGAGACAGTACCGTATATCTGCTCTTTGTATTATGGTGAAATCCATACTGAGTGAGCGTCTGTGTGTGACTCCGGAAATATACACAGAGATTGAAATTTTCCCCTACACCGTATACAGCTGTACGCTTCAGATACAGTACCGTTTTTCTGCTTTTTGTATTACAGTCAAATCCATACTGAGAGAGCGTCTGTGTGTGACTCAGGAAATATATACGGAGATTGACATTTTTCCCTACACTGTATACAGCTGTACGCTCCTCATACAGTACCATATATCTGCTGGTATTTTTGGTACATATTCCCAAACATGAGGAAGTGTGTGGCCCAGCTGCGCTTGGTACACATGTTCCCTGGAGTATGCACAAAAAGGTAATTACAAAACCTGATATTCATTCACATCTCACACTTCCCCAGGAGCCACCAGAGGGAGCCCTTTAGATTCAGGTATTTAGGGGTGTGGAGAAACGCAGCAGTAGGCATTCTAGCCAGACAGTCATGCTAGTTGTTGGTTGTACCTCAGACGGATGAGATCTCCTCAGGACACCAGAGTGAGAGGATTCCTGTCAGAGCTAGTTCCTGTCAGAGTTGATTCCTGTCAGACGAGACAGAGGACGGAAGATTGCAAGCTGTTACCTCAGAACAGACTGACTGCTAGTACCCTATGCATGTGGAAAGTGACTCTCGGAGCGAGCATGAAATCAGTTTGACGGAAGGTCCTGATAGCCACTTTGGACAGAGTCTTTGAAGGAAAAGAAGGAAGGGGACTACAGTTGTCAGAACATCGAGTTAACTGAGAGTCAGTGAGCTGTGGAAGGAAGGAATCTGACGACTACACCTACTGCTACCCGTGCTTATGTTAAGGGTGAGAGTAGGGCGACGGGCGAGTGGTGAAAAGAAGACGAGAGAGTGACATAGGTGACATAGCACCTCCACTCTGCTATCCGGACGCCGGGTCCGAAGCCTTGCTAGAACCTTCACGGCTAGTAGGAGAAAAACTGGAATCCCTGCTGGACTTCAAGTCGCAGAGGGTAGCCCTTCAGTGCTGATACGTAACCGGGGTCAGGGAGAGCAGGAGTCAGGCCTGATCAGCTATAGACTTAGTTCTTGCCAAAAGAAGGCTCCACCACAATGTCGGCCGGGCGTAGCTGTTATACACAGAGTTGAACTTAGCTTTATGCAGGTTGGAAACTCACCCATTAAAGAGAAAGGAGGCCTTAAACCTACTCAGTGATTACCTGGATGTGCATCCTCCACCCTGAGCAGCTTCCCGGGACATACCTGCTACCATCACCAGTAAAGGTATGGAAAGAGACTGATTTGTGTTGACTGACTTATTGCCTGCACCCCTGCACCGCCATTTACTAAGAGGGACCAGTCTTACCTGTGGAAGACTTAACATCTTGCTGCCCAGTAACATCCCCTCAAAAGATTAACCCTGCAGCGCTGGTCTACCTGATCAGAAACCACAGGTGGCGTCACGAACAATTATTATTATCCCCTGTAAATATTCCCCTTTGAATGAGCGCCCAGGGCAACGGACCGAGCTGCGCTACCCGTGACCTTGCCCCCATTGAAGTGAACGGGCTCGGTGCCGAGTACCCCATAAGCCCTGGTACGTGCGACTCATCTTTGGCGTCACGAACAGGATTCTGAAGCTCGCTATAAGCGAGTCCTGTGTGCCTGAATTGGACTGTTTTTGTGCTTGAGAACTGCCAAAACCATCAGAGACTGTAATTGCCATTTTGTAAAACAACAACCGCCATTTTGCTGCCATATTTGCGCCACGAGGCGCTGGTGAAGAAGGTGGGCGTGCCTTCGTGGGCGTACCCCCCCTGTGGCGCGAAAGCTATGGGCGCCCTGTCTAAGTGCTATTACAATGTGAGAGCCTGCCCCACTGCAAGAGAGATCCGTTGTGACCTGGAGAAGCTGACCCTCTCCATTGAAGAAGTGGATGCTGCCCTGCTGTATCTGGCCTGGCACCGCACTGAAGTGGAGGAAATGGAGCGAAGCTGGAGGGCTCTGAAGCTGCGGCTGCAGCAGAGCCGACCGCTCCCTACACCGCCCGTGTGTCTGCCACCGGCGCCACCTAAGCAGAATCTGAGATCTGGCCGGAGGCTGATCCTGGAAGAGCTGTACCTGACCCCGCCGAGGATGCGGCGAGAGGAAAGGAGGATCTCGACATCGAAGCTGGCACCACAGCGGAGGCACCCGGCTCCACGGAGGAGCCCACAGTGGAACGTCTTCTCACGCCGCCTGCACAAGATCCGTGCCTGCCACCAGCATCGCCGGAGGAAGACAGACCCTGCGGCCTGGAGAACCGGGACGAGCCGGCTCCCGCACCTGGATGTGCTGAGCGCCGCCTGTCCCAGCAGCGGATGCAGCAGATGAGAGGTACTGTGCAGGGGCAGCGGCGGCTGGGGGCTAGACATGATCTTCTGGTGATGCGTTCCAGAGCGCACCGCGTACTTCCAGCCCCAGGTGTGGAAGAAGTAATCGCTATTTGCAAAGAAGAACAGTAGGACCCAGACAGGGTTTACTGCATCTGTACAAAGTTAAAGAAGATTTGCACTTTATTGAATATTGATAATATGTGATGATGTTTGCATAGTATAAATAGTATACCCCAGTTGGGTAATGTGAAGTATAATGTGATTTTTCTAGGAATGTTCTTATGCAAAGGACTGCGTGCTGAGGACTCTTGCAGCACAAAAACTTTATTTGTAAATAGTTAGCACTTCGGTGCCCCATTATGGTTTTACGTAAAAGCCATACTACCTCTGAAGAAAAACCCGTATGGTGTGGCCTTGAGTGAGGTCTGCAGCAATGAAGTCCTGCAGCCCACCCAGGACCCACGTGGGAGGTTTTTGGTGCGGGTCCTCCACAAGAATATTGTATTTATTGTGAAAAGTATTTTGATATTTTTCTAATTGCAATTTGTACACAATGTAACGTTAAAGTGTCCTTACCTCCCGCAAGGGATGAGTTATGTTGTTAATGTTATTATAAAAAAATTGTTTTTTCTATTTCAGCCGGGAGTGCTGACGATAACTAGGGGGGGATGTGTGGCCCAGCTGCGCTTGGTACACATGTTCCCTGGAGTATGCACAAAAAGGTAATTACAAAACCTGATATTCATTCACATCTCACACTTCCCCAGGAGCCACCAGAGGGAGCCCTTTAGATTCAGGTATTTAGGGGTGTGGAGAAACGCAGCAGTAGGCATTCTAGCCAGACAGTCATGCTAGTTGTTGGTTGTACCTCAGACGGATGAGATCTCCTCAGGACACCAGAGTGAGAGGATTCCTGTCAGAGCTAGTTCCTGTCAGAGTTGATTCCTGTCAGACGAGACAGAGGACGGAAGATTGCAAGCTGTTACCTCAGAACAGACTGACTGCTAGTACCCTATGCATGTGGAAAGTGACTCTTGGAGCGAGCATGAAATCAGTTTGACGGAAGGTCCTGATAGCCACTTTGGACAGAGTCTTTGAAGGAAAAGAAGGAAGGGGACTACAGTTGTCAGAACATCGAGTTAACTGAGAGTCAGTGAGCTGTGGAAGGAAGGAATCTGACGACTACACCTACTGCTACCCGTGCTTATGTTAAGGGTGAGAGTAGGGCGACGGGCGAGTGGTGAAAAGAAGACGAGAGAGTGACATAGGTGACATAGCACCTCCACTCTGCTATCCGGACGCCGGGTCCGAAGCCTTGCTAGAACCTTCACGGCTAGTAGGAGAAAAACCGGAATCCCTGCTGGACTTCAAGTCGCAGAGGGTAGCCCTTCAGTGCTGATACGTAACCGGGGTCAGGGAGAGCAGGAGTCAGGCCTGATCAGCTATAGACTTAGTTCTTGCCAAAAGAAGGCTCCACCACAATGTCGGCCGGGCGTAGCTGTTATACACAGAGTTGAACTTAGCTTTATGCAGGTTGGAAACTCACCCATTAAAGAGAAAGGAGGCCTTAAACCTACTCAGTGATTACCTGGATGTGCATCCTCCACCCTGAGCAGCTTCCCGGGACATACCTGCTACCATCACCAGTAAAGGTATGGAAAGAGACTGATTTGTGTTTGACTGACTTATTGCCTGCACCCCTGCACCGCCATTTACTAAGAGGGACCAGTCTTACCTGTGGAAGACTTAACATCTTGCTGCCCAGTAACATCCCCTCAAAAGATTAACCCTGCAGCGCTGGTCTACCTGATCAGAAACCACAGGTGGCGTCACAACAATTATTATTATCCCCTGTAAATATTCCCCTTTGAATGAGCGCCCAGGGCAACGGACCGAGCTGCGCTACCCGTGACCTTTCCCCCATTGAAGTGAACGGGCTCGGTGCCGAGTACCCCATAAGCCCTGGTACGTGCGACTCAGAAGCATGGTGGAAGAGGACGTGGACGTGGGGGGGGGGGGCCAGCTGGGACTGATGGTTTGTGGTGGTGGTGCATCTGCTGGTAGTGCCAAAAGCACAATAGCACCTAAGGCAGGAGGTGTTGAGCCGGCGTCATCGTCTGGCTCCAGAAGGCCTGGAAGGCTCCCTTTTCTGGGAGTAGGTAAACCGCTTTTAAAGCCGGAGCATCAGGAACAGGTTTTGGCTTAGATTGCCGAAACAGCCTCCAGCTCTATCGCCTCCTCTTCTGAAGTTTCAAAAAATGCAAGCACTGAGTCGTCAGTGCAGGCTCCTGGTCAGGAACAACACCTTTCCTTGTGTCCTTCACCCCCACCACAAGTGAAGGATGCGGCAAGCCACACTTCAGATTACTCCCTGGAGCTCTTTTCACATACCATGCCTGGGTTATCAAGTAAAATCCTGAATTCCCCAGTCCAAGATGAATATGACATGGAGTGCACTGATGCACAGCCACTACTATCTGATTCTGCTGGTACATTCAACCAGAGCACTGCATTGCCCTCGCAGTCTACTGAGCCAGAATCTGACCCTGATGAACCTTAGGTGCCCCTTCCCGCACACTCTAACACCTTACACAGTGACACAGAGGAAAGTGCAGATGAAATTGAAGAGGAGGTGATGGATGACCGAGTTGTTGACCCGGATTGGCATCCATTGGGGGAAGAGGGTGCTGCTGCAATAGCTCAGAAGAGGAGGAGGATCCGCAGCAGACACGACATCGCAGCTGCGGTTATCTGGCAGGCCCGTAGCAGACCAAAAATGTGTTAAAAAAACAAAAAGAGTTGCAGGACAGCTTGGCCAGACGGTCAAATTAGCACAGCATGCAAGCCCTGAAAATTTATCCCACAGTAGGAAGAGTGCAGTGTGGCACTTTTTTGACCAAAATCCTATTGATGAGGCAAAGGTTATCTGTAAGAAGCGTGGAAGGACCTTTAGCCGAGGGAAAAATCTCAGAAAATTGAATACAGTTGCATGCTTAGACATTTAAACACCATACACTTGCAAGCGTGGACGAACTACAAAACCTCACTGGCTTTGAACGCCTACATTGCCAAACTGATCTCATTAGAGATGATGCCCTTCCGTTTGGTTGAAAGCGCAGCGTTCCGAGAGCTCATGGCCTACGCTGTCCCACACTATGACCTACCCAGTCGGCACTTCTTTTCTAGAAAAGCCATCCCTGCCCTCCACCTGCACGAGAAAGACCGCATTGTCCATGCACTCAAACAATCAGTGAGTGGAAAGGTGCACCTCACAACAGATGTATGGTCCAGTAGGCATTGCCAGGGCCGTTACATGTCCATCACTGCTCACTGGGTTAATGTGGTGGATGCAGGGTCCACAGGGGACAGCGGCGGTGGGACAGTGCTGCCTAGCCCACGGTATAGGCAACAGTTGGCTGTAGGCGTTCGACCCTCCTCCTCCAGAAGCAAAAGCTCGTCAACAGAGCACAGTCGCATGAGCACTCTATCAGCAGCTGCGAGTGTTGCACACGAGGTGTCCCACCATCGAACAGCTAGTGGTAAGCATCAGCAGGCTGTTTTAAAGATGATGTCTTTGGGCGACAACAGACACACCGTGGAGGTACTGGCCGACTACTTAAAGCGAGAAACTGAGTCATGGCTGGGCAGTCTACATCTTGAGCCAGGCAAGGTAGTCAGTGATAACGTACGTAATTTTGTGGCGGCCATAGCCCTGGCAAAACTCAGACACATACCTTGCCTGGCTCACACCTTGAACCTGGTGGTGCAGTGCTTCATAAATAATTATCCGGAGTTACCAAACCTGCTCCTTAAGGTGCGAAGACTGTGCTCGTACATCCGTCGCTCGCCCATAGACTCCAGTCGTATGCAGAGGCTGCAGTGATCGCTCCACCTCCCCAAGCACCACCTAATCATAGACGTTGCAACAAGGTGGAACTCCACCATGACTAAGGGTGCTGCGTCACCTGAAACATGTTGATAACGCATTCATCTGCTGCTATCTATGCTGATACTCCTCTGTATTTGGAATGACAAGTGAATAAAGATTTTTTTATCTTCACTTCATCGTTGAGCTGGATTTTCTCCTTTTGGAACTCCACCATGCACATGGTTGGGAGGCTGTGTGAACAGAGGCAGACTGTAATTCATTTGTGGGAGGATACACGGGCAGACAGTTTGAGGGCAGACATCGAGTTGTCGGGTGTGCAGTGGTCAAAGCTGAAAGACCTCTGTAAAGTAATTCAGTGTTTTGAGGAATGCACACGGCTGGTAAGTGCAGACGACTCCATCATAAGCATGAGCATCCCACTTATGCGTCTGCTCATGCAAAATTTGACGCACATTAAGGATCAGGCATCTGCAGCGGAGGAGGAGGAGGGAAGCCTTCATGATAGTCACGCATTGTCTGCTCAGAGATCTCTCCTGGACGAGGTGGAGGAAGAAGAGGAAGAGGAGGAGGATGAGGGGGATGATTATTTTGGGGAGGAGGATGCTTCTCAGGGGGCAAGAGAAAATGTTGGCTTGCCAAGGTCAGGTACAGGGTTTGTGCGTGACTGGAGGGATTTGGATTTGGCAGAAAGTGCTCCTCCACCCACCACTGGCAGTGCATCATTGACATCTGGAACATTGGCCCACATGTGTGATTATGTCTTGCGGATCCTAAAAAGGGACCCCCGCATTGCCAAAATTATGAAGGATGACGACTACTGGTTGACTTCTCCATATTCAGTATGTAGCAAAAACTATCCGCTTTGTTAATGCAAGAATGAGCATATCTGAAAAAAACATATAGACACATGTCAATATGCTAAGAAACTAAGCTAAGAAATCCTAAAACTGTATAGCTTAAACACTAGAGATCATTTATAAAAGTAGGTAATGAGTTAGCATTTTTTGATTGGTCACCCTAAGATGATAGAATACTGAAAGCTCAATAGACTAAATTTATGATGTAATAGACTAGCTACAGACAGTGCAGTAATGATGATGATTATTAATAAAGATAAAATTTTTCTATAAGTCTGCATGTCATAAGTAATTACAAACTCCTCTGGATCTTCAAAGTTAGAGCCAATTAGCAAATTTAAGCACCAAATTCGTTTTCAGCATCACAAAATTAGTTAGATTCAACACTTTTTGACTCTGCACCAATTTGGCTGTAGAACACTGTTATTAGAAACTACTGTTTGGGCACATTGCATGGCTTGGAAAGGAGGAGCACTATTTGACCTTTGAAGTGGAAAATTTGGAAAAGATTGTGGATACAATGTTGATTTTGCAGAGCCCTTGAAGTTATAGAACAACAGAAACCCCAAAACATCACCCCAATTTGGAAATTTTACCAATCAAGGAATTTGTCTAGCTGTGTATTGAGCATTTTTACCCACAGACATTTCACAGATATTTATAACATTCAGTTGTAATAACAAAAAAATAAATTTATTTCCAAAAAAAATCTTATTTTAGCCACAAATTTTTCATTTTCATAGGTAGAAATAGACCCCCATAATTTGTTATAATTTCTCTTACATGTTGCAATGCCCTATATGTGGTTGCAAACTACTACTTGAAAACATGGAGTAAAAGCACTATTTGACTTTCGGAGCTCAGATTTACTGGAATAGTTTATGGGTGCCATTTTCGGAATTACTAAAATAGTTTATAGAGCTCCTGAGGTGCTATAAAAGAAGAAAACGTGCACTTACATGCTGCATGCACACCATTTTATATCCCAGTTCATACTTTTAGTTTTTTTTACAGTTTATTTGCATCATGTGCATATAAAGGTGTGGCCTGCCTTTTCTTTGAGCTGGGCATTATATTGATGTGGTTTCCCATGGCTGTGTTTCCAGTAGCTGGGCCCAGTCTTTCTGAGCCCTTACCTACATGCATAATATAAATCGATAAGGGTAGCGGTCACTCGGGAGCGCAAGGGAAGCCACAGTTAAAGTGAACGGGAGTCAATGATCGACTGCAGTTTCAGCCATACACCTCCAATGGTGGATAGTAAACTTGAATGATGAGAGTGAACGGTCAACGGAGAGCTAGGAACAAAAGGACAGAAGAATTGTATCTTCTTTAGCCCACAACGCGTTTCAATGGTAACCCTGTCTTCATCATGTGCCACAAAAGAAAACTAATTCATCAGAAATTATAGTTTTAAGCTATATATCCCAATGTATTCAGTACTATATTATCCAAGGGGAAAAGTACGAACAATGACAGACATTATAGAGTGAGGACACTGCTTGAAGTGTACGAGAAAATAGGGGTTAACACAAAAGGTAAGTAATGCTAAAATTATACGGTTCAGCCATACTTATAAAAAATAAGATTTACATTTGTGTAAGGGGTGAGATATAATTACCTTCTTGCTTCCCTTCCTCTAATTGTTCTCAGTGTGTTGATGTTTATATATGCTAATATTGGTAATGTGTATGTAAATATTTGTGGTCCTGCTACATAGTAACATGTATTACTGCTCACTTTTAATGGTACAGCCACATTCATACATGTGTTGCCATTCTCTGCAGAACTGTATTATATTATGTTGTGTTCCTTCTAATGTAATATTATAACGTGTTGTCAGGCTCTTCATTATATATAATGTTTACTAATGCTCATGTACAGTCTAGGGAAAGTAAAGTGCATACTTTTGGGACATTAGAGGAGGGCACTTTACTATATACTGTAGTTCCTATAGATAAGGGTAGATGTAGCTCCTTTATGGGCCACTAGATGGGGCATACTGGTGTGCACTGCTAGAAATAGGTGATAGGATGTTTATAGAAGGTTAAGTGTAGGAGTGGCTGCCAGGCAGTAAGAGAAAAATTTCTAGGAAGTTAGTTCAGACAGGGCCAGAGTGCCCAAGTGTCCACATGGGCTACAGGCCCGGACAGCTCGGCAGCCACGTAATGTTGAAGTCCTGCAGCCCATGTTATCCACGGCCACTGTGCATCTTATTAGTGGGCCAGTACAGAGAAGGAAGATGTGGAGACTCATAGCCTGGGCAGATGTTTTTAGGGCAGGAGTCGGTTGGACTGAGGAGATGAACGAAGTTGGAGCTTCAACGAGATCGGTACAGATGGGCCCGATGCTTCACCGGGGATCACCAAATGTAATGATTTATGAATTCATGTCTGGGGAGAAACAGGCTGAAGGAAATGTCATTATAGTGAGGTAGGGCCTGGAAGGAACTGGGAAGCAGTCTAGTTCGGTCCGGGTATTTACTGCACAGAAGTGACAATAAGCAAGGGAAAGATCAGGAAGCAAGCAATTGTTATGATGTACCAATTGTGGATGTAACGTGTGAAATCTTAAGTAAAGAAAGTGTTAAAGTTGTCTCGGACTGTGTCTCCATTGATGGGGGTCACCTAAAAGAGGGACCGTTATGGCCTGGGAAGTGCCCGGGTGAAGCTGAATCTGGAGATGCAGGTTTGCCTAGAAGAATAGTATTGTTTCATGTAGAGGAAGGACTAGACACAGTTGCCACCGGAATACAGGTCACATCTACAGTCCCGTCCAACCCTTTCACTTGGCATAGTCGGCAGCATGTCAACATCGTGCAGCGAGGGAATGCTGCCAGTGATGAGCTTGAGAAAGATGAAGCTTGGCAGGATGCGGTTGCCTTGCCATGTGAAGAATCTGCTGGAAATGATGAACATGTGTGTGCGACTGCTGTGCCCCTGGAAGATGACCAAGAGAAAGAGCAAGTAGTTGCTGTGTCTGAAGAAGAGTTTGTGAGTAAAACACTGGATTTGCCTACTACCAATTTAGTGACAATACCGGACTTGACTACTGAGTTGGACTTTGCTTATGTGACGAAAAAGTTTGACACCATTACTGTGACCAAGATGGCTGTGGTGGGAATGGCAGGAGATGGTAGAGAAGAAGCAAACAACGAAAACAGCGTCCTTCGTGGGCGTTGCCTTCGTCTCCTGGCGTCAAAACCTGCCTGTCAGTATGCCCTGGTTCGTCCCTGGTGGGTGCGGATGAAGAAGAGAAAACCTCGCCCCCTTCCACTGACTAATAATAGACGGGTGGAGATGTCGGAGGCGGACCCCCCGTGGAAATGGGTGGAACCCAGAAGAAAATTCCAAGCGCAGCTGTGGTTGTCTAGGCCGCATGGAAAGGAGATGGTGACAGACGGAAGCTGAAAGAACATGGCCCGCCAGACAGTGGGAAGAAATTGCAGAGCACCCCACTTACCAGCGCCCGGAGAGTTCTTCAGCGCAGTCGGCGGTTGCCAGAGTCGACAACGTCCCGAGGACCGAAGCCCTTGAGTGTGTAGTGTTGAGTTGATGTCCAATTTCTCCTGAGTATGCTGATAGCCCATATGTGAGAGAAAACTACTGTATGGGCGCACGTTGAGGCTCGGAAAGGAAGTAGTGATGCTTTGGAATGCAGACTTTGATGGAATGGTCTGCTGGCGTCATGTCACGTTTCGAGATCCCCTGATGTACCTAAACAGTTTAAACCCCCACAAGTTACCCCATTTTGGAAACTAGACCCCCAAGGAACTTATCTAGATGTGTGGGGAGAACTTTGAACCCTCAAGTGCTTCACACAAGTTTATAATGTAGAGCCATAAAAATAAAAAATCTTTTTTTTCCACAAAACTTATATCTTCCCCCCAATTTTTTATTTTCCCAAGGGTAACAGAAGAAATTGGACCCCAAGAGTTATTGTGCAATTTTTCCTCAGTACGCTGATACCCCATATGTGGGAGTAAACCACTGTTTGGGCACATGGCAGAGCTCGGAAGGGAAGGAGCACTGTTTGACTTTTTCAACGCAGAATTGGCTGGAATTGAGATCAGACGCCATGTCATGTTTGGAGAGCCCTGATGTGCCTAAACAATGGAAACCCCCAACCCTAACTCGAACCGTAAGCCCAACACACCCCTAGCCCTAATCCCAACCCTAACCATAACCCTAACCACAAACCTGACCCTAAAACACCCCTAACCCTAATCCCAACCCGAACCCTAACCGGAAAATAGAAATAAATACAATTTTTTAAATTTATTATTTTTTCCCTAACTAAGGGGGGCAGCTGTCACACGCTAAAAGACGCTTTTTATTGCAAAAAATAGTTTATGTATCAAAACATTTAGAGAGCTATAATTTTTCCATATTTTGGTCCACAGAGTCATGTGAGGTCTTATTTTTTGCAGGATGAGATGACGTTTTTATTGGTCCAATTTTTGGGCACACGACATTTTTTGATCGCTTTTTATTATGATTTTTGGGAGGCAGAATGAACAAAAACCAGCAATTCATGAATTTCTTTTGGAGGTGTTTATACTGTTCCGCGTGTGGAAAAATTGATAAAGTAGTTTTATTCTTCAGGTTAGTACGATTACAGCGATACCTCATTTGTATCATTTTTTTATGTTTTGGCGCTTTTATACAATAAAAACAATTTTATATAAAAAAACAATTATTTTAGCATCACTTTATTCTGTGAGCTATAACTTTTTATTTGTTCGTTGATGATGCTGTAAGGCAGCTCGTTTTTTTTGCTGGACAAGATGATGTTTTCAGCGGTACCATGATTTTTTATATCCGTCTTTTTTATCGCATGTTATTCCACTTTCGTTGGGCGGTATGATGATAAAGCATTGTTTTTTTGCCTTTTTTTTTTTTTAAAAGGGTTCGCTACAGGGGTTAACTAGTGGGACAATTTTATAGGGCGGGTCATTACAGACATGGTGATACTTTTATGTGTACTTTTATTGTTTTTTTTACTTACATAATAATAATGTGTTTATTGGGAAAATATTTTATTTTATTTTTTTATTTATTTAGGGATTTTTAAAAAAATATTTTTACACATGATTATTTTATTTTTATTACATTTTTACATTGTCCCAGGGTGGGACATCACTATATAGTGTCAGATCGCTGATCTGACAGTTTGCAGAGCACTCTGTCAGATCAGCGATCTGACAGGCAGTGCAGGAGGCTTGCTGCCGCCTGCTCTCAGCAGGCACTGACAAGCCACCTCCCTGCAGGATCCGGAAGGACCCCTTGGCCATCTTGGAGGAGGTCCTCGGAACAACGAGATCACATCACGCTGCTCTGGGGGTCTCAGGGAAACATGCAGGGAGCCCCTTCCTTCGCAATGCTTCACTATGCCACCGGAACGCTGAGATCATGTTTGATCGCAGTGTGCCGCGGGTTAAAGTCCCGGGAGTGGTCCGTGACCGCTCCTTGCACTTAGTGCCGGGTGTCAGCTGTGATAATCAGCTGACACCTGGCCGCGATCAGCCGCACTCCCTCTGTGAGCGGGGCTAATCGCGTATGACGTACTATTCCATCCTTGGAAATTAAGTCCCAGGTCACATGGATGGAATAGTACGTCAGATGGAAGAAAGGGGTTAAAATTGCAGGATTTTTACGCTGTACTAGGAAAAGGATCTGGCTGTATTGTGCAGTCAAAAAGCAAATGGAGAAAAAAAAGGGCTCTGGATTGCTTTGCAATAAAATAAGCTCTATTAACCTAGCCAAAAACATTTTACAAGCCAATTAGACCTGGGGCTAGGTATATACTGTTAATATATCCTATAGGTAGCAGAAGCAGCACCAGCAGACAGGAAGGCAATGGACCCTCTTGATGTATACAATGATATGTATATACACACATACAGTGCCTGCAGGCCTTGCACTGATATGCATAGAGCGACGTATAATCCCTGCCTACTTAACACTGGAACCTATATACTCCGGAATTAGTCCTTAGAAGGACTGTTGGTTTAGCTGGATTTGAGTAGTTTAGGATGGTAGACCACACACTGACTAAGAAATCCCTAAATCTGACCTTATCTCGGCAGCAGCTCTACCTACACTATCAAAATCCGGAGCTGAATGCGCCGTTCAGGGCAGCGTCCGGTCTCTTATACCCCTGATGACGCTGTGTGGCCAGCCAATCACTGCATGACTACAACAAAGATGGCCGTGGCATTTCATTGCCTGGCAGACAATCCCTGCATCATGATTGGGTCTCTAATGATCGCCAAAAAAGCTGGGTGGAGACACGAGTTCACGCCGAGTAATCCCGGAAATGCTCGGTGCTCGCCGAGTACACCGAGTACCGTGATACTCGGGCGAGTAACGAGTAGTGGCGAGCACGTTCGCTCATCACTACTGATTAGGTTTCCTTCTTGAGTTCATTGTAAAAAAGTATTTTACAAGCCATTCTTTCAATGACCTACGTCCATTGTTTCTAGCATTCAGTATCTAAATGCAATCTTTAGTCAAAAATTTCTTTGAACTACAGTAAGAGTTTAGAAATATTACCAGAGGGATAAGAACAGGTCCTTAGTATTTATAACTTTTAATAAGACTTGTGAAAAATAAGTACAAGCAAAGGAGAACACATAATTAAAACCCTTTCCTTCAAATAGATGTACTATTAAGACTCAATTGCAATGTTCTGACCACAGTATGATGGAATGGTACTGTATGTCCAGACTTTACAAAAGTCCCCAGGTCTGGAGAAGTATTTGCCTTTGGCAGACTTTTATTCCAAAACATTATGTAAATGATCAAAGGACCTCAGCTTCTTGTTCCAAAAGGAAGCTAAACAAAAAGTGCAAAAGTTCATTAAAATTTAATAAAATAAAAGTGTGTAGCCCTGGTGTTAGGCACACGCAGTACCTGGAGAGTGTGTGGAGAGATAGCAGTTTAATGCTCAATACCCATTCACTCAATATACACTAGACACACCCTTAGGGTAGTGTAGTCACTTGTGAGGGAGTGGTCGGTGTATATTGGTTGAGTGATTAGGTAGTCAGTTTCCTGTCCTTGGACAGAGCAGACGTGTTCAGTCTGAGCCTGTTAGCAGTTCAGAAAGTGGAGGCTAGTACAGGTGGCCTAGTTCACCTCAGCCTAGTCAGAGCTGTGCCCCACTGGAAGACAGACTGAGATATCTATTAAGAGTTGAGCAAATCGAAGGGCAAGTGGAAGAGAACAGAGAAGTGCCATAGGTATAGGATACCTGCACATTGTAAACCGGTCACTGGGGACCGAAGGATCACTAAAGCTTCACGCTTAGTGGTAAGAAAACCAGAGACTTACCGGACCTTAGGTCGCGGCAAGCAGCCCCGAATAGTCAGTACGTAACTGGGGTCAGGGAAGAGGACCTTGAGTCAGTGCACGACAAGATAGGAATTCAGCTTTCTCACAGGAAGGCTCCGACCACAAAAACTGACCGGGCAGAACAGCTTTGGAATAGCTGGAATTATAGAGGGAACTACGCTTCAGGCTGGTTGGACTCATCATTATTGGAAAAGTAAAGGAGGCCCCTAACTTGCTTAACCGTTGCCTCAAAGCTCATCCTCCATCAACCCATCAGCCTCCCTGGGACCTGCCTTACCATCTTGCAAGTAAAGGTATGGAAAGACGCTGACGGTGTGAGACTGAGTTATTTATTTGCATGCCTGCACAATCCCTATATAGCTACCGACCTGAGGGAAGAGTCCCACCTGTAGGGGACCCGACATCTAGCTGCCTCACCATCCCTCAGAGATCTACAGCAGCGCTGGTACAAATTACCAGAAGACTACAGGTGGCGTCACGAACTGTAAATATATCTATCCCCTGTAAATATTCCCCCAACAACGCCAGACCGCCAGGGCCACAGACCGAGCCACCGCTACCTGTGACAACCCCATAGACTTCCATGGGCTCGGCTCTGAGTACCCATTGCCCTGGTAACCCACAATTGTTGTGGCGGGTCGACACAAAAGCCCCTCCCACCCCCCAAAAATATAAATTTTTTAAAAAATATATACATATATATGTATATATATACAGTGCCTACAAGTAGTATTCAACCCCCTGCAGATTTAGCTGGTTGACACATGCGGAATTAACTTGGCATTGTGACATTTGTACTGTAGATCAGCCTGGAAGTGGGAAATGCACTGCAGCAAAAATTTTTGTTGTAATTTTTTTTTTTTTTTTTTAAAAACGTTAAAAGTAAATTCAGAGTGTCATTTATTATTCAACCTCTCAAACCACAAGAATTCTGTTTGGTCCCCCTAAAGTATTAAGAAGTAGTTCAGGCACCAAGAATAATGAGCTTCACATGTGTGGATTAATGATCTCTTTTGCCAGCCTTTTCTGACTATTTAAGACCCTCCCCAAACTTGTGAACAGCACTCATACATGGTCAACATGGGAAAGACAAAGGAGCATTCCAAGGCCATCAGAGACAAGATCGTGGAGGGTCACAAGGCTGGCAAGGGGTACAAAACCCTTTCCAAGGAGTTGGCCCTACCTGTCTCCACTGTTGGGAGCATCATCCGTAAGTGGAAGGCTTATGGAACTACTGTTAGCCTTCCACGGCCTGGACAGCCTTTGAAAGTTTCCTCCCGTGCCGAGGACAGGCTTGTCCGAAGAGTCAAGGCTAACCCAAGGACAACAAGGAAGGAACTCCGGGAAGATCTCATGGCAGTGGGGACATTGGTTTCAGTCAATACCATAAGTAACGTACTCCACCGCAATGGTCTCCGTTCCAGACGAGCCCGTAAGGTACCTTTACTTTCAAAGCGTCATGTCAAGGCTCGTCTACAGTTTGCTCATGATCACTTGGAGGACTCTGAGACAGACTGGTTCAAGGTTCTATGTTCTGATGAGACCAAGATCGAGATCTTTGGTGCCAACCACACACGTGACGTTTGGAGACTGGATGGCACTGCATACGACCCCAAGAATACCATCCCTACAGTCAAGCATGGTGGTGGCAGCATCATGCTGTGGGGCTGTTTCTCAGCCAAGGGGCCTGGCCATCTGGTCCGCATCCATGGGAGGATGGATAGCACGGCCTACCTGGAGATTTTGGCCAAGAACCTCCGCTCCTCCATCAAGGATCTTAAGATGGGTCGTAATTTCATCTTCCAACAAGACAACGACCCAAAGCACACAGCCAAGAAAACCAAGGCCTGGTTCAAGAGGGAAAAAGTCAAGGTGTTGGAGTGGTCTAGTCAGTCTCCTGACCTTAACCCAATTGAAAACTTGTGGAAGGAGCTCAAGATTAAAGTCCACATGAGACACCCAAAGAACCTAGATAACTTGGAGAAGATCTGCATGGAGGAGTGGGCCAAGATAACTCCACAGACCTGTGCCGGCCTGATCAGGTCTTATAAAAGATGATTATTAGCTGTAATTGCAAACAAGGGTTATTCCACGAAATATTAAACATAGGGGTTGTATAATAATTGACCCACACTTTTATGTTTAAAATTTATTAAAATTCAACTGAGCAACATAATTTTTTGTTTTGTAAGATTTATGCTTCTGTTAATAAATCCTACTCTCGTTTGCAGTTTGAAGGCTCTAACTTATTTGCATCATATCAAATCAGCTAAATCTGCAGGGGGTTGAATACTACTTGTAGGCACTGTATATATTGCATGTTGACATGTGTTTTTTGCACTTTACTTAGTTTTTCAGGGTGCAGTTGGGCCCAGATGGCTCTGTAAACTGTGGCCTCTGTTCACACAGGATGCATTTAGTTAGCACTGGGCAGCCCGCCTGATCTAAGAGAATGGGCATCATTAATAGGCTGTAAGCCAGATGCTCTGCATCTTCTGTGTGTGAGCAATGCCGCATACAGATTGTATCTTTTGTGCACTGGTATACCAAACGGCCATCCCTTGATTGTAGGCTGGCTGTTTCATCATTATTACTGCACCTGTGTAGCCGCTATCTTTAATTGGGTCCACTGCTCCCTGATAGGTAAGCATGGGCAGGTAAGCATCTCTGCCTTTCTCCTGGTGTTTTTTACAGGTGACATGAAGCCCAGAGGTTAATAATGGAAAGACATCTATAAGATGCCCCATTACTACCACCATAATCATATTGTATAAAAAAAACACACACCCAGAATAAAGTTCTTTAATTGAAAGAATGGTACAGACTCCTTTAATGAACCTAAATTAAACCATACTCATGTCATAGACCAGTTCAAAGAAGATAATGTCTCTTGTAACAGATTTTAAATAACAAACAACAATATTTTCTTACCTGTCCACAGAGAAGATAATAATTCATTTGTCTGGCACCGGCTCTAGCTCTCCTACATCTTGATGGCAGGCTGCATTGTTGTATGATGCGACCACCCTTCCCACGGCGCTCGCGCATGACGTCGCTCACTGGCTACTCAATGTTACGCATCCAGTCATCTACATCTTCTGATACCCCTCACATTGAAATCTTTGTTCCTTTCAAACGGCGCTGGCCTGCCTGGTGGCACCAGGTAAATTTCTGTGCAGTCCCTCTGAAGGTCGATGGCACACGGCATAACTTCATGATGCTGTGGACCAGTGCACCAGCATAGAATCTTCCTGGGCACCATAATATACCGAAACCCGGCACAATGCTGCAGGATTAAAGAGTCCACCTTCAGTGGTGAGCAGAACATGCAGTGAAGACTGGCATATCATAGTTCAGAAAAGTTTGGACACACCTTCTCATTCAATGACTTTTCTGTATTTTCATGGCTATGAAAATTGTAGAATCACACTGAAGGCATCAAAACTATGAATTAACACATGTGGAATTATACAATACACTTTACAAAAAAGTGTGAAACAACTGAAATATGTCTTATATTCTAGGTTCTTCAAAGTAGCCACCTTTTTCTTTGATTACTGCTTTGCACGCAGAAAAGGTCAACGAATGGACTCTACTTGCCTGGTTCCAAAAGTGAAGCATGGAGGAGGTGGTGTGATGTGTGGGGGTGCTTTGCTGGTGACACTGTTGGGGATTTATTCAAAATTGAAGGCACACTGAACTAGCATGGCTGCCACAGCATCTTGCAGCGGCATGCTATTCCATCTGGTTTGCGTTTAGTTGGACCATCATTTATTTTTCAACAGGATAATGACCCCAAACACACCTTCAGACTGTGTAAGGGCTATTTGACCAAGAAGGAGAGTGTTGGGGTGCTACTCCAGATGACCTAGCCTCCACAGTCACCAGACCTGAACCCAATCGAGATGGTATGGGGTGAGCTGGACCGCTCACTGATTCAATTTTGAATAAATCCCCAACAGTGTCACCAGCAAAGCACCCCCACACCATCACACCACCTCCTCCATGCTTCACGGTGGGTACTAGGCATGTAGAGTCGATCCGTTCACCTTTTCTGCGTGCAAAGCAGTAATCAAAGCAAAAGGTGGCTACTTTGAAGAAACTAGAATATAAGACATATTTTCAGTTGTTACACACTTTTTTGTAAAGTGTAATGTATAATTCCACATGTGTTAATTCATAGTTTTGATGCCTTCAGTGTGATTCTACAATTTTCATAGTCATGAAAATACAGAAAAATCATTGAATGAGAAGGTGTGTCCAAACTTTTGGTCTGTACTGTAGGTACTTACTCCCTTATTCATATGCGTATTCCCACCATATGTTTCTGTTTAATTGCCTTATTTTCACTCACAACTCAACAATGACTCTTTAAGGTTCGTGTGTGGAGGTTTTTAGTATTTTTGCACCACCTTGTGGTTTCCCACTTTTTAATATGATTAGTCCACTGATGGCGAACCTATGTCACATGCGTGCCAGAGAGGGCACGCAGAGCCCTCTCAGCTGGCACGCGGCCTCGCCTCATCATTGCACTGCAGCTTCCTCTCACACATTGAGAGCAAATGAGAAAAAGGAAGCTGCCAGCGCGCAGAGAGGTGAGGGTGGCCGCTTTGCCAGTGAAGCTGCTGTGGTGTGTGTGTGTGTTTGTGAGTGTGGCCGCTGTGGTGTGTGTGTGCGTGTGTGTGTGGTGAGTGTGGCCACTGTGGTGTGTGTGAGTGTGTGGTGAGTGTGGCCGCTGTGTCTGTGTGTGTGTGTGTGGTGAGTGTGGCCACTGTGGTGTGAGTGTGTCAATGATGGGGAGAGGGCCAATGAAGGGAGTGATGAGGAGAGGGCCAGTGATGGTGAGAGGGGGCCAATGATGGGAGTGATAGGGAGAGGACCAATGATGGGAGTGATGCGGAGAGGGCCAATGATGGGAGTGATGGGGAGAGGGCCAATGATGGGAGTGATGGGGAGGAGGAAATGATGGAGGTGGTGGAATGGGCAATTTCTACATTTCTACATGAAGGGGACCATGATGGGGCATATTTCTACATGAAGGTGATCATGATGGGGCATATTTCTACATGAATGGGATCATGATGGGGCTTTTCTACATGAAGGGGATCATGATGGGGCATATTACTACAAGACGGGGATCATGATGGGGCATTTCTCATGAAGGGGATCATGATGGGGCATATTTCTACATGAAGGGGTTCACGATGGGTCATTTCTACATGAAGGGGATCATGATGGGGCATATTACTACAAGAAGGGGATCATGATGGGGCATATTTCTGCATGAAGGGGATCATGATGGGGCATATTATACTGAGGGTTTACGATGGAATTTCTACATGAAGGGATCATGATGGGGCATATTACTACAAGAAGGTGATCATGATGGAGCAATTTCTACATGAAGGGGATCATGATGGGGCATATTTCTACATGAATGGGATCATGATGGGGCATATTACTACAAGAAGGGGATCATGATGGGGCATATTCTGCTACAAGGGGATCATGATGGGGCATATTTCTACATGAATGGGATCATGATGGGGCTTTTCTACATGAAGGGATCATGATGGGGCTATTTACTACATGAAGGGGATCATGATGGGGCATTTCACATGAAGGGATCATGATGGGGCAATTTCTACATGAAGGGGTCACGATGGGTCATTTCTACATGAAGGGGATCATGATGGGGCATATTACTACAAGAAGGTGATCATGATGGAGCACATTTCTGCATGAAGGGGATCATGATGGGACATATTTCTACATGAATGGGATCATGATGGGGCATATTACTACAAGAAGGGGATCATGATGGGGCATTTCTACATGAAGGGGATCATGATGGGGCATATTACTACAAGAAGGGGATCATGATGGGGCATTTCTACATGAAGGGGATCGCGATGAGGCATAATACTACAATAAGGGGATCATGATGGGGCATACTTCTGCATGAAGGGGATCGTGATGGGGCATATTTCTACATGAAGGGGATCATGATGGGGCTTTTCTACATGAAGGGGATCATGATGGGGCTTTTCTACATGAAGGGGATCATGATGGGGCATATTACTACAAGAAGGGTATCATGATGGGGCATTTCCACATGAAGGGGAACATGATGGGGCATATTTCTACATGAAGGGGTTCACGATGGGTCATTTCTACATGAAGGGGATCATGATGTTGCATATTACTACAAGAAGGGGATCGTGATGGGGCATATTTATGCATGAAGGGGATCATGATGGGGCATATTTCTACATGAAGGGGTTCATGATGGGTCATTTCTACATGAAGGGGATCATGATGTTGCATATTACTACAAGAAGGGGATCATGAATGGGCATATTTCTGCATGAAGGGGATCATATGGGGCATATTTCTACATGAAGGGGTTCACGATGGGTCATTTCTACATGAAGGGGATCATGATGGGGCATATTACTACAAGAAGGTGATCATGATGGAGCATATTTCTGCTTGAAGTTGATCATGATGGGGCATATTTCTACATGAATGGGATCATGATGGGGCATATTACTACAAGAAGGGGATCATGATGGGGCATTTCTACATGAAGGGGATCGTGATGGGGCATATTACTACAAGAAGGGGATCATGATGGGGCATTTCTACATGAAGGGGAACGCGATGGGGCATAATACTACAATAAGGGGATCATGATGGGGCATACTTCTGCATGAAGGGGATCATGATGGGGTATATTTCTGCATGAAGGGGATCATGATGGGGCATATTTCTACATGAAGGGGGTCATGATGGGGCATATTTCTGCATGAAGGGGTCATGATGGGGCACATTTCTACATGAAGTGGATCATGATGGGGCATATTACTACAAAAAGGTGATCATGATGGAGCACATTTCTGCATGAAGGGGATCATGATGGGGCATATTTCTACATGAATGGGATCATGATGGGCATATTACTACAAGAAGGGGATCATGATGGGGCATTTCTACATGAAGGGGATCATGATGGGGCATATTACTACAAGAAGGGGATCATGATGGGGCATTTCTACATGAAGGGGATCGCGATGGGGCATAATACTACAATAAGGGGATCATGATGGGTCATACTTCTGCATGAAGGGGATCGTGATGGGGCATATTTCTACATGAATGGGATCATGATGGGGCTTTTCTACATGAAGGGGATCATGATGGGGCTTTTCTACATGAAGGGGATCATGATGGGGCATATTACTACAAGAAGGGGATCATGATGGGGCATTTTCACATGAAGGGGATCATGATGGGGCATATTTCTACATGAAGGGGTTCACGATGGGTCATTTCTACATGAAGGGGATCATGATGGGGCATATTACTACAAGAAGGGGATCATGATGGGGCATATTTCTGCATGAAGGGGATCATGATGGGGCATATTTCTACATGAATGGGATCATGATGGGGCTTTTCTACATGAAGGGGATCATGATAGGGCATATTTGTACCTGAAGGGGTTCACGATGGGTCATTTCTACATGAAAGGGATCATGATGGGGCATATTACTACAAGAAGGTGATCATGATGGAGCACATTTCTGCATGAAGGGGATCATGAAGGGGCATATCTCTACTTGAATGGGATCATGATGGGGCATATTACTACAAGAAGGGGATCATAATGGGACATTTCTACATGAAGGGGATCATGATGGGGCATATTACTACAAGAAGGGGATCATGATGGGGCATATTTCTGCATGAAGGGGATCATGATGGGCATATTTCTACATGAATGGGATCATGATGGGGCTTTTCTACATGAAGGGGATCATGATAGGGCATATTTCTACCTGAAGGGGTTCACGATGGGTCATTTCTACATGAAAGGGATCATGATGGGGCATATTACTACAAGAAGGTGATCATGATGGAGCACATTTCTGCATGAAGGGGATCATGAAGGGGCATATCTCTACTTGAATGGGATCATGATGGGGCATATTACTACAAGAAGGGGATCATAATGGGACATTTCTACATGAAGGGGATCATGATGGGGCATATTACTACAAGAAGGGGATCATGATGGGGCATTTCTACATAAAAGGGATCGCGATGGGGCATATTACTACAAGAAGGGGATCATGATGGGACATTTCTACATGAAGGGGATCATGATGGGGCATAATACTACAATAAGGGGATCATGATGGGGCATACTTCTACATGAAGGGGGTCATGATGGGGTATATTTCTGCATGAAGGTGGTCATGATGGGGCATATTTCTGCATGAAGGGGGTCATGATGGGGCATATTTCTGCATGAAGGTGGTCATGATGGGGCACATTTCTGCATGAAGGGGGTTATGATGGGGCATATTTCTGCATGAAGGGGATCATGATAGTGCATATTTCTGCATGAAGGGGATCATGATGGGGCATTTCTACATGAAGGGGATCATGATGGGGCATTTCTACATGAAGGGGATCATGATGGGGCATATTACTACAAGAAGGTGTAGGGATTCGCTCTGGTAGGCAGGGGCCGGGCCGCAGTAATGAGGCAAACACACAGGCTTTCAATTCAAAGTTCAGTGGTTTTAATAACGGGTTCAAAAGTCCAGATAACAAAAATCAAAAATAGAACATAACATACTCCAGTTTGGAGAACCACTGGTCCCAGACTCACCCTTGTTGGGACGGGCTTAACTAAGTGGCTGCAGGCCAGCAGGGACCACCAGGTGCCATTCCGGTGGTCTGGTACCGCTTCCTGGTGCACACTGACACACTTTAACAGAAATCACTTCTTCCAGGCTGACTCCAGCCAAACTCCTTCCTTCCACACCCACATACTACAACAGCTCCTTGTTAAATAGGCCTAGTCCACACCCTCAGGTGAGGTACACATCAGCTGACCTGATCACGTGACTATGACCTCATCACAGGTCCTTGTGATCAGGGAAAATCCTGACCAAACTTTAGTCTGCTGGGAAAAATATATCTCCCATCCAGCAAGACCCCCTTTGGTGTACTACATACCTCCCCCCTTTGTTCAACCTTAGGAGGGAGGACACATGACATACAGTGAACTCTGGACAGTGCATCTGTGTTCCCCTGTAATTTGCCTGCCCGATGTTCTACTGAAAATTTGAAATTTTGCAGAGACAGAAACCACCTGGTGACTCGTGCATTTCTCTCTTTGGCTTGACTCATCCAAGTCAGAGGGGAATGATCAGTTACCAACTGAAACGTTCTCCCCAACAGATAGTAGCGCAATGACTCCAGTGCCCATTTGATGGCCAGGCACTCTCTCTCTACAATGCTGTATCTGGTTTCAGCTGGAGTAAGCTTTTGACTCAGGAAACTAATGGGATGCTCCTCCCCGTTAACCTCCTGAGACAGCATGGCACCCAGACCTACCTCTGACGCATCAGTCTGGACAATGAATTCTCTTTTGAAATCGGGTGTGATTAGAACTGGTGACCCACACAGTGCCCCTTTTAGTTTTTCAAACGCTTCTTCAATCTGATCATTCCAGCGCACCATTACTGACTTCCTCCCTTTCAGGCAGTCAGTTAACGGCGCCGACAGGGTTGCAAAATTGGGAATAAACCGCCGGTAATATCCCACTAACCCCAAAAACCCTTTCACTTGTTTTGTGGTGAGTGGACGGGGCCAGTTTTGGATTGCCTCCACTTTGTTTATTTGGGGTTTGATAACTCCTCTCCCAATCACATACCCCAGGTACCGAGCTTCCTCTAACCCTATGGAACACTTCTTTGGGTTGGCAGTTAGCCCAGCTTGTCTCAGAGAATCTATCACCGCCTGTACCTTGGCTAAGTGACTTTCCCAGTCTGTACTGTACACCACAATATCGTCCAGATAGGCCGCGGCATATCGGCGATGAGGACGAAGAACAACGTCCATTAACCTCTGGAATGTCGCTGGAGCGCCATGCAACCCGAAGGGTAGGACTATATACTGGAACAGTCCCTCGGGTGTTACAAAAGCCGTTTTCTCTCTTGCTGCTTTTGTTGGGGGCACCTGCCAATACCCTTTTATGAGGTCAATGACTGAAAAATACCGGGCCTGCCCAAACCGTTCTATTAACTCATCGACTCGGGGCATGGGGTAGGTGTCAAACTTCGAAATTTCATTCAATTTTCTGAAGTCATTACAGAACCTTAGTGTCCCATCTGGCTTTGGTATTAGGACTATTGGGCTGTCCCACTCACTCTGGGACTCTTCAATGACCCCTAACTGCAGCATCTTCTTTACCTCTTCCGAGATAGCTTGTCGCCAGGCCTCAGGCACCCAATATGGCTTTAATCGGACTTTGGCCTGCGGCTCCGTGACAATGTCATGTTGGATTAGGGAGGTATGACCAGGGAGCTCCGAAAAAACATTGGTATTTCAGCTAACAAACTCTCGGACCTCCTGAACTTGTCTAGGAGACAAAGTGTCTGCTATTTTGACGGCGGAGAGAACTTCTCTTGCCTTTTCCTGAGGCAAGGGAGCCTTCTCTACTGGAAATGCAGGCCGTGGACCATCCTCACCAAGATGGTCTCTGTCTTTCCATGGTTTGAGCAGATTCACATGGTATACCTGTTCTGGCTTTCTCCGCCCTGGTTGGTGTACTTTATAGTTTACTGGACTCACCTTCTCCATAATCTCGTAGGGTCCCTGCCACCTGGCAAGGAACTTACTATCCACTGTAGGCACAAGTACCAACACCCGTTCCCCAGGGTTAAAGGACCTTACCCGTGCCTCCCGGTTATAGACCTGACTCTGCGACCTTTGGGCTGCTTCCATATGTTCTCGGACTAATGGTAGGACTGTCTCCATTCTCTCTTGCATTTTGGCCACATGTTCTATCACACTTTTATGAGGAGTCGGTTGTTCTCCCAGGCTTCTTCAGCTATATCGAGTAAGCCACAGGGATGTCTGCCATATAATAGTTCGAAGGGCGAGAACCCCGTAGATGCCTGGGGCACCTCCCGCACTGCAAACATCAAGAATGGCAACAAAAGATCCCAGTCCTTACCATCTTTGGAGACTGCTTTTTTAACATACTCTTCAGAGTTTTATTGAATCTTTCTACCAGACCGTCTGTTTGGGGATGATAGACCAATGTGCGCAACTGTTTAACACTTAACAAGTGGCAGAGTTCCTTCATGATTTTTGACATAAAGGGGGTCCCCTGGTCTGTTAAGATTTCTTGAGGGATTCTCACCCGGGAGAACATACCCATGAGTTCTTTTGCGATAAGTTTGGCGGAGGTGTGGCACAGGGGAATGGCCTCAGGATACCTGGTAGCGTAATCTAGAACTACGAGGATGTGTTGGTGACCCCTTGCTGATTTATTAACGGGCCCCACCAGATCCATGGCTATTCTCTCAAATGGGACCTCTATAATTGGTAATGGCACCAAGGGACTCCGAAAATGAGGCTGCGGACTGGTTACCTGGCACACGGGACAAGAGTTACAATACCGTTTAACTTCTTCATAGACCCCTAGCCAGTAAAACTGTTGTAGAGCTTTCTTTTGGTCCAAATGTCCCCCTAGTACATGCGCATGCGCTAAGTCCATTACCAACCTCCGATAGGACTGAGGTACCAGCAATTGCTCGACCATTTCCCCACGTATTTTCTCAACCCGATACAGCAAATCTTGGTTCAGCTCGAATCGGGGAAATACTGTAGCTGCCCCGGGGTGTTGGGGTTCCCCATTGACAACCAGTACATTTTCCCAGGCTCGAGCCAACGTAGGATCCCGGAGTTGCGCCGTACCAAAATTGTCACCTGCTACATTTAAGTCTGACAATTCCGGTCCCGGTGGCAAGTCTTCCACCTCCCCAGCTAACACTTCTATAGGAGAGGGATTTTCCTCCTCCACCGAAGGAACCGGTACTCCTACCGCCAGCACATCTTCCTCTGGGCCACCAGGTTCATGCCCTATTTCTGGAGAATGCAACCTGGTTGCCACTGGTGCCGATGACTGTTCCGTGGGAGGGGTAATTACAGGCCAAAGCACAGAAAATAATGGAAAATCTCTCCCCATTATTACCTCATAATGCAAATTAACCACCACCCCCACCTCGTGGCACCTCCTCCCCGCTGGCGTGTTTATCATCACCAGGGCGGTAGGATAATGTTTTAGGTCCCCATGTATACACAACACACCCATTTTCCAAACCCGTATACTCGCTGATTTGGACGTGGCTGGCTCATATTAGGGTCACGAGACTCCCTGAGTCCAGTAGAGCCACAGCAGGGTTACCCTCCACCTCCACTTTACACAAATGGTTCATACTGGGTCCCTCTGGTTTTCCCACTGCACACATGTGTTCGGCATAGTGAAACTGATAGTACCCAAAGTTGGTGTCCATGGGCTCAGTCAGGTGGGGGCAATCAGCTCTCACATGTCCTGGTTCTTGGCACCGCAAACAGATTATGGGGCCCCTTTCGTCCCCCGACCCGTCCTGGGCGGCCTTCCTGGTCTCTGCTCGCCGAGCTGCGGGTGAAGGTTTGGGGAATTTACTCGGTACCTTCCGGGTAGTCTCTCCCTGTATCTCCTTGGTAGCCCCATATCTTTCAATGAGGTCTACCATTTGGAGACCATCAGTAGGGGCTGCCTGTCCAAACCATGTTTGAAGGGTGTGGGGCAAAGTTCTCCAGAATTTATCCGTTACTATACGATCCAGCATAGCGCTGGGTGACAACACCTCCGGCTGCAACCACTTTTCTACCAGGTGTATCAAGTCATAATACTGGGACCGAGCTGGCTCGGAGGGGGAAAACTTCCACTGGTGTACCCGCTGGGCCCGGACTAACACATTTACCCCAAGACGTGCGAGTATCTCACCCTTGACGATCTCGTAGTCCCTCTGTTGCTCGGGGGGTAGGTCCCTATAGGCTTTCGCGGGTCCTGGAGCCAAAAACTGAGCCATTATTTCGACCCACTGGTCCCGGGTAGTCTTTCCCTCTCAGCCACGCCTTCAAACATCTCCAGGTACACCTCGACGTCATCTGATTGCTCCATTTTTGGAATCGTTGTACGCACCGCTTTCCAGACATCCTGGCGTCCCGGGTCAGCTCCTGCTGTCTGCGGCGCTGTGATGTGCTGCATCAGTAGACTGTTGGTTTCCTGTTGCTGTCGATTAAATATCTGCTGCTGCTCCATAGCCTGCTGCTGTATAGCCTGCTGCTGCTGCATAGCCTGCTGTTGCTGTTGTGTAGCCTGCTGCTGCTGCATAGCCTGCTGTTGCTGCTGCGCAGCCTGCTGTTGCTGTCGCATGGCCTCCACCAGCATCTTTACCGTGCTCTCCATCTCCGGACAGTTCTCCACCGGGTTTTGCGTTACTTTTTTCACCCAGGACATCGACTGTCATGCAGAGGAAAAAAATATAAAACCACAGCCTGTCCTCACTGCGTGTGCCCGCTTTCAAGCCACCAATTGTAGGGATCCGCTCTGGTAGGCAGGAGCCGGGCCGCAGTAATGAGGCAAACACACAGGCTTTCAATTCAAAGTTCAGTGGTTTTAATAACGGGTTCAAAAGTCCAGATAACAAAAATCAAAAATAGAACATAACATACTCCAGTTTGGAGAACCACTGGTCCCAGACTCACCCTTGTTGGGACGGGCTTAACTAAGCGGCTGCAGGCCAGCAGGGACCACCAGGTGCCATTCCGGGTGGTCTGGTACCGCTTCCTGGTGCACACTGACACACTGTAACAGAAATCACTTTTTCCAGGCTGACTCCAGCCAAACTCCTTCCTTCCACACCCACATACTACAACAGCTCCTTGTTAAATAGGCCTAGTCCACACCCTCAGGTGAGGTACACATCAGCTGACCTGATCACGTGACTATGACCTCATCACAGGTCCTTGTGATCAGGGAAAATCCTGACCAAACTTTAGTCTGCTGGGAGAAATATATCTCCCATCCAGCAAGACCCCCTTTGGTGTACTACAAAGGGGATCATGATGGGGCATATTACTACAAGAAGGGGATCATGATGGGCATAATACTGCAATAAGGGGATCATGATGGGGCATATTTCTGCATGAAGGGGATCATGATGGGGCATTTCTACATGAAGGGGATCATGATGGGGCATTTCTACATGAAGGGGATCATGATGGGGCATATTTCTACATGAAGGGTTTTAAAGGGGGGGATATTTCTACATGAAGGGGATCATGATGATGCTTTTCTACATGAAGGGGATCATGATGGGGCATATTTCTACATGAAGGGGATCATGATGGGGCATTTTTACATGAAGGGAATCATGATGGGCATATTACTACAAGAAGGCGATCATGATGGGGCATTTCTACATGAAGGGGATCATGATGGGGCATAATACTACAATAAGGGGATCATGATGGGGCATATTTCTGCATGAAGGGGATCATGATGGGGCATATTTCTGCATGAAGGGGATCATGATGGGGCATATTTCTACATGAAGGGGGTCATGATGGGGCATATTTCTGCATGAAGGGGTTGATGATGGGGTATATTACTACAAGAAGGCGATCATGATGGGGCACATTTCTGCATGAAGGGGATCATGATGGGGCATATTTCTACATGAATGGGATCAGGATGGGGCATATTTCTACATGAAGGGGATCATGATGGGACATTTCTACATGAAGGGGATCATGATGGGGCATTTCTACATGAAGGGGATCATGATGGGGCATATTACTACAAGAAGGGGATCATGATGGGGCATATTTGTGCATGAAGGGGATCATGATGGGGCATATTACTACAAGAAGGGGATCATGATGGAGTATTACTACAAGAAGGGGTCAATGATGGGGCATATTACTACAAGAAGGGGATCATGATGGGGCATATTTCTGCATGAAGGGGATCATGATGGGGCATATTACTACAAGAAGGGCATCATGATGGGGCATATTACTACAACAGGGGGATCATGATGGGGCATTTTACTACAAGAAGGGGATCATGATATTTCTGCAAGAAGGGGATCATGATGGGGCATATTACTGCATGAAGGGGATCATGATGGGGAATATTACTACAAGAAGGGGATCATGATGGGGCATATTGCGACAAGAAGTGGATCATGATGGGGCATATTACCACAAGAAGGGGATCATGATGGGGCATATTTCTGCATGAAGGGGATCATGATTGGGCATATTTCTGTATGAAGGGGATCATGATGGGGCATATTTCTGCATGAAGGGGATCATAATGGAGCATTTGGAACGTGCTGGCACTTCATCATAAATAATTGGGTTTTAGGTTGCAGTTTGGGCACTTGTTCTCAGAAAGGTTCGCCATCACTGGCTTAGTCTATATACAGTATGTAAAATAAATTTTCAGTATCTAATAAAACTGTATATGTTTGTAATTGTTGATTCTAGTGTACATTTCTTTCATTATATGATGACAGATTACAGAATATGAACATTTTGGCACATGCAGATTTTTGCAAAATTCGAGTAAAATTCGATTTCACTCATATCTATTCTCTCATCTCTACTCCTCACTGCAGTACACAAGGAACCAGCCAGTGTACGAGTTTCCACTTGATGCACCGCAGTAACTTGTCAATTATATGGATTCTAAGTCACAGGCATAGCTAGGGTTTCGGTTCGGGGGGGCGAAACTTCTGAGTGTGCCCCTAACCAGGTAACCTTGATTTCAACTGGATAATGCACCCTAATAGTTGATGTAGGAGAACCTCAGCACATGACCACGCTGTTGCTGAAAATAATCTCTACATAAAGACCAACATGAATAGAGAAGAGAGAGAGAGAGGATTCAAAAAGATATAAATAAACTGGAGCAGTGGGCAGCAACTAACAGAATGGATTTTAACAGGGAAAAATGCAAAGTACTACATCTGGGCAATAAAAATGAAAAAAACATATACAAAATGGGAGGAATAGGGCTAAGTAACAGCACATGTGAAAAAGACTTGGGCATACTAATTGATCACAGACTTAACATGAGTCAACAGAGTGATGCAGCAGCAAAAAAGGCAAACACAATTCTAGGATGTATCAACAGAAGCATACAGTCTACAGTCATGGCCAAAAGTTTTGAGAATGACACAAATCTTATATTTTCACATGATCTGCTGCCCTCTGGTTTTTATGTGTGTTTGACAGATGTTTTTATCACATACAGAAATATAATAATTGCAAACATATGAGTAACAAAAGCTTATATTGACAGTTAGAATGAGTTAATGCAGCAAGTCAATATTTGCAGTGTTGACCCTTCTTCTTCAGGACCTCTCCAATTCTCCCTGGCATGCTCTCATTCAACTTCTGGACCAAATCCTGACTGATAGCAGTCCATTCTTGCACGATCAATGCTTTCATTTTATCAGAATTTTTAGGTTTTTGTTTGTCCACCCGTCTCTTGATGATTGACCACAAGTTCTCAATGGGATTAAGATCTGGGGAGTTTCCAGGCCATGGAGCCAAAATCTCTATGTTTTGTTCCCTGAGCCATTTAGTTATCACCTTTGCTTTATGGCAAGGTGCTCCATCATGCTGGAAAAGGCATTGTTGATCGCCAAACTGCTCTTGGAGGGTTGGGAGAAGTTGCTCTTGGAGGACATTCTGGTACCATTCTTTATTCATGGCTGTGTTTTTAGGCAAGACTGTGAGAGAGCCGATTCCCTTGGCTGAGAAGCAACCCACACATGAATGGTTTCAGGATGCTTAACAGTTGGCATGAGACAAGACTGGTGGTAGCGCTCACCTTGTCTTCTCCAAATGAGGCGTTTTCCTGATGTCCCAAACAATCGAAAAGGAGATTCATCAGAGAAAATAACTTTACCCTAGTCCTCAGCAGTCCACTGCCTGTACCTTTTGCAGAATATCAGTCTGTCCATGATGTTTTTTCTGGAGAGAAGTGGCTTCTTTGCTGCCCTCCTTGAGACCAGGCCTTGCTCCAAGAGTCTCCGCCTCACAGTACTTGCAGATGCACTCACACCTGCCTGCTGCCATTCCTGAGCAAGCTCTGCACTGCTGGTAGCCGGGTCCCGCAGCTGAAACACTTTTAAGAGACGGTCCTGGCGCTTGCTGGTCTTTCTTGGGCGCCCTGAAGCCTTTTTGGCAACAATGGAACCTGTCTCCTTGAAGTTCTTGATGATGCGATAGATTGTTGACTGAGGTGCAATCTTTCTAGCTGCGATACTCTTCCCTGTTAGGCCATTTTTGTGCATTGCAATGATGACTGCACGTGTTTCTTTAGAGATAACCATGGTTAACAGAAGAGAAACAATGATGCCAAGCACCCGCCTCCTTTTAAAGTGTCCAGTGGTGTCATTCTTACTTAATCATGACAGATTGATCTCCAGCCATGTCCTCATCAACATCCACACCTGTGTTAATGGAGCAATCACTGAAAAGAGGTTAGCTGGTCCTTTTAAGGCAGGGCTGCAATGATGTTGAAATGTGTTTTGGGGGATAAAGTTCATTTTCTAGCCAAATATTGACTTTCCAAGTAATTGCTGTTAAGCTGATCACTCTTTATAACATTCTGGAGTATATGCAAATTGCCATTAGAAAAAGTGAAGCAGTAGACTTTGTAAAAATTAATATTTGTGTCATTCTCAAAACTTTTGGCCATGACTGTAGATCACGTGAGGTCATTATTGCCCTTTACTCCTCTTTGATCAGACCTCATCTGGAATACTGTGTCCTCTTTTGGGAACCACATTTTAAAAAAGACATCAACAAACTGGAGCAAGTTCAGAGAAGAGCCACCAGAATGGTGACCGGTCTGCAAACCATGTAATATGAGGAACGGTTGCAGAATTTGGGAATGTTTAGCTTGCAAAAAAGAAGACTGAGAGGAGACTTAATAGCTGTCTACAAATATCTCAAGGGCTGTCACATTGTAGAAGGATCATCTTTATTCTCATTTGCACAAGAAAAGACTAGAAGCAATGGGATGAAACTGAATGGGAGGAGATACAGATTAGATATTAGAAAAAACTTTTTGACAGTTAGGATAATCAATGAGTGGAACAGGCAGCCACGAGAGGTAGTGAGTTCTCCTCCAATGGAAGTCTTCAAACAGAGGCTGGACAGACATCCGTCTGGGATGATTTAGAGAAAAAAAAATGCTCAAAATGCAATGTGTGAACATAGCCTTACATGAATTTTCTATTTTGTTTATCACTTAATTATGTGGTACAATGAATGGTTTCATTTAAAACTACAACTCACCCCCAAAATGCAAGTCAACTAGCAGCAGGTCAACAGAAAAATGAAAAAGTTATGTCTCTTGGAAGAAGAGAAAAAAAAAAAGAAAAAGTAGAAATGAAAATTAGCTGTAGCATTACAGGGTTAAAATGTAATATTTAATCTAGTTGATAAAAAATTGCTATAGAATAACTAATGTCTGTCCTGTTAGCAAAGTTGTATAGAAATTGTGCTGCAAATCCAAACCAGAGAAAGAAGCATGGTATCGAGGAAAGAAAACAAGAGAGGTTATTGGGATTGTTTGGGAGGCCGTGTAAAGGCTGTAGTTCTGAGAAGTCAGTTCATCTGAGTTGGGGAAAATGTAATTATAGTTTTAGTACTTTTTTAATAAACTTAAGATAATGCATTCTCACATAAAAACTGATAAATCACTTGGTGATCTCATTACAGAGATCTAATTGATGTAAGCAATTCCTTATTCCCTATTTTTTGGCCGCTCGAATAATTCTTTCATAAATGAGACCAAATATATATTTAATTACCCCGTATAAAAAGTAAATGATCATCCACTGCTATTTAAATACGGCCAGCCTTCTTTGCTGAACTGGCTAGTATTAGCTATACAAGAGCCAAATTAAAAGTAGAACATTGTCCGGCACTCAGAAATGCAATAAAAATGTTATTGATGATACAACTTTAAGTTAATCTGTTTTAAATAATAATTAAAAGAAAATCCAGATATCCATCATAGTAATATGCATCATAGTATGCCACAATATTTTTAGCAACTCAATCAAATCTGAAAAAGACAGAGAACCAAGAGTCCATGCTACTAATTATGAACATTAATTTTTATTGTGAATTTCATTAAAAACATGATTAGATGGGCAAATGTGAAACAAATAGTGACAGAACCCAGAATGCGGGCTGAGGTACTGCCAGTGCGCAACAACATTCAGTTACCGGTACATATAACAATGGGATAGAGTTTATCTATCAAAATAATGCCTAGATTCTAGAACATGTTCATGAATAGTCTGTACATGCATAAACCAAAAGGTAACATGAGTAGGGTAAAAGATCATATAACATAAAAAGCATGACACCCATAGTTCTTAATCCCACATGTTTGCAAGCATGATGTTAGGAGACATAAATGAACTTAATACAGATTGTGCCTAGAGTGGCAGTAGCAATATGTCTCCCACATACCTTGCTGCAAACATGTATAGTGCGATAAAAGGAGAGGAAAGAGATGACAAAGCACTTCAGACAATTGTAATCCTGCATGAGATAAATATCCAGTTTTGTCTCCTTCGTGCTATATCACAATCGGCAGTATCAATAAACAAAGAAGTAACAACATCAAACTTAAGTTATTGTAATAAGAGGTAAGTACCTATTGTTGAAGACAAGGCTGCACACCAGCCAGTGGCCCCAACGCGCATTTCGCATGTATTTCTTCCTCAGGGGGTGTGATAATCTGGAAGCTACTGTAAAATAATTTTTAGGTTTAACCAAGATTTCAAATATAACACTATATAAATAGAGGCAGTGGCGTAGCAACTGTTTGTGGCACCCGGGGCGGTCGAAAAATTTGCCGCCCCTTTGGTCGTTGATAACCCACAGAGGAGAGGAATTGCTGCTGCTGCCGCACCGCCCCCACACACGTGCCGCCTGGGGCGGACCGCCCCACCACGCTACGCCACTGAGTAGATGGTGAGTTTTTACCTCCGTATTTGTAATCCAAAACCAGGACTGGGTGATAAATACAGAAGCGGTGACGTGTTTCTATTATACTTTTCCTGTGATTGTTCCTCTCTTGATTTTTGCTTACAAATACTGATGTAACATACTTTCACCAATACTGAGCAGGTGAACGTGGTCTAAGTGGTGCAGATTTTCCCCATAGAAATGCATTCAATGAGGAAAATCCGCATATGCGTTATATACCATATTGTAAATCCATATGGTCCTGGAGACACACTCAGCCACATTTAGTAATGGAGCTGTGCCAAAAACTGGAGCAAATTGTACCTTATTTTATGGAAAATCAATTTAGACAAATTTAATATATATTTAAATATAACACCGAAAGAAATGGTGCGCCTCACGAGGGACTTTATCAAAGTCAGAAAAATGCAGAAAATGGCCTAATATAAACTACTGTGCTGAATCTCAAAAGCCCAGATCCCAGTTTGCACTTTAAGGGCTCGTTCACACAAGAGTATTTTTTGTCCGAGTGCGGCGTATGGAAAAAAAAACAAATAGTTCTTGGACCAGTGATAGTCAATGGAGCCGTGCAGATTAGCGATCTTTCTTCACTGATTGAATCTGCATGTGAAAAAAAGAAAATTGCAGCAAACATTGATCTCTTCTGTAACTCGGACGAGACTCATCCATTCAAGGCTATGGGTGCGTAAAAAAAATATCGGATGCCGCCCAGTGACACAGTATAGCATGAGACGTTAACCAACACATAGCAATTCTGTGCCAGGATAGCTGCGGAGTAAAAACGGATTGTAGATGGACAGCACAACGATGACAAGGGAGAGACTGTCAGCCCACTCTCCTGGAGGAGGCTCATCTGTTACACGCTTGTGTGAACCCACCCTAGACAACATTACAGGGGCTCTCCGCCTCTGGGGAGGTTTTTCTTACTTATATGCATTTGGGGCTAAAAATCATTTTACAGTTGGGATTCATTAAGAAAGATGTGCACTGTTCAACCTTACAGGCAAAACTACAAAAATGATTTTTAGCCAAAAATGTATGTATTTTAGAAAAACCTGTGCCCAAAGCTGCCAGCTGTAGATCCATGCAGGGTGAGAGCTGAACACCTGCACTACAGAGCCCAGCAAGCACAGGCTTCTGGTACACGGAGCTGGCATGGCTGGGGACAGCTGAGGTATGACTGGCATCACAGAGCATCAAGAAGTTTCTTTAAGTTCTCTAACGTCCCCATGAGAGGAGAGGCTCCTGAGGGCGGAGCAGGACATGATGGACGATGCTGTCTGCACTCTGCAGTCATTAGCCCTGCTGAGGTCAGTAGTGCCCAGCCCAGTGTATCCCACAGCTCTAGTCTCTGCTCACTATACAAAAAAAAATACAAAAAAAACATACAAAAAAAAAGGCTGCACTCTATCATACTAAAGCATGACAATATGGAATACATGAAATTTAGAATAGCAATATGGCTTTGGAATATAAGGAAAAATTTGAGACGCTTAGTATAAACATTTGGCCAAACATTTTAAAGCCCACCAACCATCGTCAAGGTGGTCTCAATACTGGTGAGTCCCTAACCTAATGTGAACATACCTCTATTAGGCTGATATCTGAATTTCTGGGTGAATATGCACCTCTGTCAGCAATGCCCGCATTTATGGGTAAAGTAGGGACCTGGTGTAATTAAAATCACCACCTGGTGGGGGCGGAGTGCTCGGTCAGCAAGCTAACATTCAATAGACAAAAAAACCTGACTGGCACTTCCAGACTAATGTGAACTAGGTGCAAGCCAAGGGAAGCTACCCCCATGTAAAACATACAAAAAAAAAGGCTGCACTCTATCATACTAAAGCATGACAATATGGAATACATGAAATTTAGAATAGCAATATGGCTTTGGAATATAAGGAAAAATTTGAGACGCTTAGTATAAACATTTGGCCAAACATTTTAAAGCCCACCAACCATCGTCAAGGTGGTCTCAATACTGGTGAGTCCCTAACCTAATGTGAACATACCTCTATTAGGCTGATATCTGAATTTCTGGGTGAATATGCACCTCTGTCAGCAATGCCCGCATTTATGGGTAAAGTAGGGACCTGGTGTAATTAAAATCACCACCTGGTGGGGGCGGAGTGCTCGGTCAGCAAGCTAACATTCAATAGACAAAAAAACCTGACTGGCACTTCCAGACTAATGTGAACTAGGTGCAAGCCAAGGGAAGCTACCCCATGTAAAACATACAAAAAAAAAGGCTGCACTCTATCATACTAAAGCATGACAATATGGAATACATGAAATTTAGAATAGCAATATGGCTTTGGAATATAAGGAAAAATTTGAGACGCTTAGTATAAACATTTGGCCAAACATTTTAAAGCCCACCAACCATCGTCAAGGTGGTCTCAATACTGGTGAGTCCCTAACCTAATGTGAACATACCTCTATTAGGCTGATATCTGAATTTCTGGGTGAATATGCACCTCTGTCAGCAATGCCCGCATTTATGGGTAAAGTAGGGACCTGGTGTAATTAAAATCACCACCTGGTGGGGGCGGAGTGCTCGGTCAGCAAGCTAACATTCAATAGACAAAAAAACCTGACTGGCACTTCCAGACTAATGTGAACTAGGTGCAAGCCAAGGGAAGCTACCCCCATGTAAAACATACAAAAAAAAAGGCTGCACTCTATCATACTAAAGCATGACAATATGGAATACATGAAATTTAGAATAGCAATATGGCTTTGGAATATAAGGAAAAATTTGAGACGCTTAGTATAAACATTTGGCCAAACATTTTAAAGCCCACCAACCATCGTCAAGGTGGTCTCAATACTGGTGAGTCCCTAACCTAATGTGAACATACCTCTATTAGGCTGATATCTGAATTTCTGGTGAATATGCACCTCTGTCAGCAATGCCCGCATTTATGGGTAAAGTAGGGACCTGGTGTAATTAAAATCACCACCTGGTGGGGGCGGAGTGCTCGGTCAGAAAGCTAACATTCAATAGACAAAAAAACCTGACTGGCACTTCCAGACTAATGTGAACTAGGTGCAAGCCAAGGGAAGCTACCCCCATGTAAAACATACAAAAAAAAAAGGCTGCACTCTATCATACTAAAGCATGACAATATGGAATACATGAAATTTAGAATAGCAATAGGGGGGGGGGGCCCCCCCCACCAACCATCGTCAAGGTGGTCTCAATACTGGTGAGTCCCTAACCTAATGTGAACATACCTCTATTAGGCTGATATCTGAATTTCTGGGTGAATATGCACTCTGTCAGCAATGCCCGCATTTATGGGTAAAGTAGGGACCTGGTGTAATTAAAATCACCACCTGGTGGGGCGGAGTGCTTCGGTCAGCAAGCTAACATTCAATAGACAAAAAAACCTGACTGGCACTTCCAGACTAATGTGAACTAGGTGCAAGCCAAGGGAAGCTACCCCCATGTAAAACATACAAAAAAAAGGCTGCACTCTATCATACTAAAGCATGACAATATGGAATACATGAAATTTAGAATAGCAATATGGCTTTGGAATATAAGGAAAAATTTGAGACGCTTAGTATAAACATTTGGCCAAACATTTTAAAGCCCACCAACCATCGTCAAGGTGGTCTCAATACTGGTGAGTCCCTAACCTAATGTGAACATACCTCTATTAGGCTGATATCTGAATTCTGGGTGAATATGCACCTCTGTCAGCAATGCCCGCATTTATGGGTAAAGTAGGGACCTGGTGTAATTAAAATCACCACCTGGTGGGGGCGGAGTGCTCGGTCAGAAAGCTAACATTCAATAGACAAAAAACCTGACTGGCACTTCCAGACTAATGTGAACTAGGTGCAAGCCAAGGGAAGCTACCCCATGTAAAACATACAAAAAAAAAGGCTGCACTCTATCATACTAAAGCATGACAATATGGAATACATGAAATTTAGAATAGCAATATGGCTTTGGAATATAAGGAAAAATTTGAGACGCTTAGTATAAACATTTGGCCAAACATTTTAAAGCCACCAACCATCGTCAAGGTGGTCTCAATACTGGTGAGTCCCTAACCTAATGTGAACATACCTCTATTAGGCTGATATCTGAATTTCTGGGTGAATATGCACCTCTGTCAGCAATGCCCGCATTTATGGGTAAAGTAGGGACTGGTGTAATTAAATCACCACCTGGTGGGGGCGGAGTGCTCGGTCAGCAAGCTAACATTCAATAGACAAAAAAACCTGACTGGCACTTCCAGACTAATGTGAACTAGGTGCAAGCCAAGGGAAGCTACCCCCATGTAAAACATACAAAAAAAAGGCTGCACTCTATCATACTAAAGCATGACAATATGGAATACATGAAATTTAGAATAGCAAATGTTTTTTACTAGGTTTCCAAATTTTTTCCCTTATATTAAAAAAGCATATTGCTTTTTTAAATTTTTGTTTTTCATTTGTTGTTTTTTTGATAGAGTGACCCTTTTTTTTTTTGTTTTAGGGGGTGCTTTGGTTGCCTTTTTACATTAGTTGGAAGTGAGTGGGTTTTTTTTGTCTGTCTTGCTCACTGACGGGGAAAAAGGGGTAAGTCCCGGGCCGTAAGGCTTCGGTGCCTTTAGTGTGGACCACCCCCAGAGGCGAAATTTTTAAAAGCCTCCCCATCTGTGGAGAGTGGGGCGCCTATTATGAGGGAAAAACCCTTTTTCTTGTGCCAATGTGACAAAAAACCAGAGAAAGCTCTGGAAGCGGAAGGTTATGATTTCAGCTGTGAAGAAAAAAACTGGAATGGTTTGGACAGAAATCAGGTGAATAATTCGGTAAAGGGAGAAGTGAGTTCCAAAACTCTTAGTTGGGGTCAGGGACCCATTTTGGGATTGGCTCGGCCCCCGACTGGCATGGGTGAAATTGCTACGGTTTTGGGAAGGGGCGGGGGGTTTTGGTAAATTTTCCCTTTTAATTCCCACAAACCAGCGCCAATTGAAAATTTAAAAGTATCCGATTTTAAAAAAAACCTGAACCCCTTTTTCATTTTGATTGTGGGGGCCGGTTTATCCCCCAAATGTGCGGAAGCGGGGGGGGGCGTGCAGCCCTTTCCCGCAGCAGACGGATTTGTCTTTAAAAAATTTGGCGCCCCCATGACACATAAAGGAAATTGAGGCGGCCGGATATCCCCCATCTCCCCAATACCCCCCATCTCCCCCCTTTTCCCATTCCCCCCTACTACCTCTCATTACCCACTACTATCATTCACCCCACTACCCCTCCCCCCACTATCCCCCATCCCCCCCAATATCCCCCCATCTACCCTTACCCCCATCCATATATCCCCACCCACCCATACTACCCCCATCTCAACAACCCCCTTCACCCCACTATCCCCCCATCACCAAAAAACGAGACAGAGCGTCGCCATGCAAAAGCTTCATAGATGTGTCCTGGGGTTTGTTCTCCCCCCACAAAATCGTGTCGCTTTTTCCCAGGACAGCCCCCCTGATTATACAAATAACCTCGGATACAGTACTTTCCTATATTCGTCCCCTCTGCCATTAGACCTACGGAATTTGTCCCCCGCCCCAATTTGTCATAATGAAATTTGCTGCATCATGACACACGCGTGGGGTTGTAGCCCCCGAAAAATCCATCAGAGATGCATCATGGAGGTCGGCGGTGATCCCCCAAAAGGGGTGAGAAATTGCCACGACTCTTGGCAGGGTGAGTGTACCAATAACGAATCCCCCCCCTCTAGATTGGATTACGGATGATCCAGTGGACCCGGGCAGGAGGAGCTATCTCCTGGGAGGAATGCTGCGTCGGGGTCACCCCGGAAAATCTTGTTGTTGTTACCTCGTGATGATGCACGCCCACCCCCGGGCCTTTTGATCACCCGGAAGTGTTGTTGTTTGAAGTGGTATGTCTGGGGCCAGGTTTAGTGCGCGGGGGAGTAAAAGTGCTGTCCCCACCGCCAGCATGTTTCGGCCCCGCACCCCTTTGTTGGGCATCCCCGGGGGGGTGCAGAGCGCGGGGGCTGTGTGCCATTTGTCCCTGGTTCCCCCCACAGAGGGGGAAAACCCGGGAAAATTGCTGCGCGCCCCCCCCACAACGTGCCCCGGGGGCGGCCCCCCCCCCGCCCCCCCCCCGTACGCCACTGTAGAGGGCACCACCATTTTAAAGGGATCAGCCTTATTTTAAAAGAAAAACGTTATATGGAAAAAAGAAAAAATTGTATGTCCAAAAAGCCCAAAAAATAGAAAATTTTTCCTTTTATATTTATTTTTTTTAAATTCACACTTACAGTGACCTCTAGGCCTTGGGGAAAACCCCTGTATGGTGACATGCGTGGAGGGGTTTTTTCCCCCTGTGTACTCTTCTGTCAAAAAACCCATGGTCAGGTTTTTGTTTTAGTACTTTTATACGGTTAAAATTGGTCGTGCTGGCTTTGTCGGCTTAAAAAATAGTTTTTGCAGGTTTCTTCTGTTGGTTTTCAGAGATTTGCCTAGGGTCATTGGTTGATATTTGTATTTTACCTTCTGTGATATTATTGTATTGGTTTTAGTACTTTCCTAAAATGTTGGATTGCCCGCCCATTCATATTTTGGTTAAATTGTAGTTTCATTTCGTTTTGTTCCTGGTTTCCTGAGCAAAGCGAAAAAGACTTGTTTTCCCTTTTACCCCTGTTTGTAAGAAGAAAGTTGTTTTCCCCTGAAGCCCGCTCGTGAAATTTTTTCTGAAAGGTGTGGGTCAAAGTGTGCAACAGGTTATGGGCCCAGAACCGCACCCCGGCACCAGATACAGCGTCCCCGATATCCCGGCACCGGAATCCGACACCCCAAAATCCAAGCAAAGAATACAATCCCCGGACCGGACTCTCAGAAAACCCCGGTGAATGCGAAATTCTTCGTGAGCTTCCAAACAAGAAGATAAGTTAAAAAGACAAGTAGCCAGAGCTAAAACTCGCAGTGCAAAAACTAAATGATGAAAATACGCTAGGAAATTAAAAGTAGAGATGTTTTTTTTTTTAAAAAATGATTTAGGGGAAAGTAATCACTAAGAGGGAATCTGTAAGAATGGAAGGGAGGCGGGGTGGGGAAGTTCACATTATTTTTTTTTTTAAATGTGGAACCTCTAGCCCACGGCCCCGGGGGGTCAAAGGGGGGTAACTAGTGACCCCGGGCCCCCTTTGTAAGGCCCTCAAAGGGACCAGAAGGGAATCCCCGGGGGACACGGGCTACTCATTTTTAGCCCCCAGCCCCGGGCAGCTGTCCGAGGGACCAAAGGTTTTAAAAGGTGTTTACAGGGGTCGTGGAGGGTTCTCGACAGAGAAGGGTAAGGTCTGGCCCAGAATGATGGTATCGGCTGGTTCAGTGATTTTTGTCACGCATGGGTACGGTGGTGATGGCGGAAGGGGTGACTCTTGCCCCAGTAATAGTGAGATTGCGGGTTACCCGTAGGGTTAGAAATGTTGAGGGAAAAAGTATCGCGAAGAAGAGATGCAAAGAGAGCAGACAGTAGGAACAGAGGATGTGCAATGATAGAACACGTTGCTTGGCACTCCCCCAAAGGGGGGACGATATAGTCGGTGTGCAGCCCTTGGTTAATTGTATTTCAAAAATGCACGTGCCTTTTAAGAGAGGCGGTGGGCGCGGGCCCCGGTTTAAGGTCTTCAGGAGGCCCGCCCCCGGTGCCCGGAGTGGGGGGACACAGGACGCCCTGGACAGATGGGACTGAGACCCCCGCCCCCGCCCCGATGCTGCAAGGGAAAGGGAGTGAGCCAACAGGTGCAGAGCGGCTGGGGCGGGTTTTAAAAGTATCCCCCTTTTCTCCTTTTTTCAAGCTGGTGAAAAACTTTTAAAAAGAAGAGGAGCCCGGATGTTCTCAGGTAAGATCTCCTCAGGGCCCAAACCCCCCAGTCCCCAGGTAATAGATCCTCCCTTACTCTTAGGGCCAAGATTTTTTACCCCAAAATAAAGGGGTGGGTTGGAAGGGTTAAAAGGGCCAACCCCACTTTTTTGGAACCCCCTAAAATTAGATTAAAAAATAAATTTAATTAAAAACTTTTTTTTTCTCAAAACCCCAAAAAAACCCCCAAAAACCCCCCCCAAACCCCAAAAACCAAAACCCC
>JARQOD010000006.1:295074248-295142169 GCA_033576555.1 Oophaga sylvatica
GTATCGAAATCGGATATCGACGATATTTAGTGCTATCGGCGATACAATTTCGATACGATATTTTTAGATATCGAGCACTATCGCTCAACACTACTGATGACACAAATCTAGGAGGGATAGCTAATACTAGAGAAGAGGGAGAGAGAGGATTCAAAAAGATATAAATAGACTGGAGCAGTGGGCAACAGCTAACAGAATGGTTTTTAACAGGAAAAAATGCAAAGTACTACATCTGGGCAATAAAAATGAAAAAAGCATATACAGAGTGGGAGGAATAGGGATAAGCAACAGCGCTGTTAGGGTTCGATTTCCCGCTGCTGCACAAGGGGAGTCTCGAACCCATCCCGCTGCGGTCTCCCATTCATCTCCGGCCGCAGTGGAGCCTGCTCAGCAGAGGCGTCAGTCCAGGCGTCTTGCCCACTCCACTACTGGGCAGTGACTTGTTGCTGCCTTTCCTGGATCTGCTATTATAGCCAATGCTGGAGCAGACGTCTTTGGGACAAAGTACTGCATTTTCCCTTCTGAGCATGCCCAGAGTGAGATCTCTCATTGGAGATCAGGGGTCACATGCTCAGGTACTGCAGCGGCTCCTATTGGTCCGCCAGGAAGGCCCTGTTGCTACGAGTCTTCTGGAACAGGTTTCTCATTGGTCCTTGTTCCTGGAAGGTCCTGTAGCTGTTGCTATAAAAGGGTAGCATGGCTGGGCCGCCATGCGCTAATATCAACCATTGTATGCTATGCGCCAGTGTGGTCATGCGTGTGTGTGGTTAGGGACCCGGCTGAAATAAGCCACTAGAATACCGACTTAATCGGTGAGGAGTTTGGTGTGCTAGCTGGTCAGGGTCGGTGTCCTAGATGCCCTAGATTACCGGCATAACCGGTGAGGAGTTTGATTGCCGTATTCAGGGTCTGGCGTTCAGACGCCATAGATTGCGGGTGACTCCCGCGAGGACATTAGCGCATGACCACGTATTATGCTCGCTTCGCAATTATCCGTGTACCTGAGAGCCTGACAGGACACGGTACTTTTTCTCAGCGGCTCTGTGACGTAACAGGGTTCGCTTTTGACGCTAGACAGCGCCCTAGCGTTTTACTTTGCGGCTCACTGAAGTTAAGTGAGTTCGCACCTATCGCCATATAGCGCTGTGGCATCCCGTTAGCGGCTCTGGGGATTAACAGAGTTCGCACTTACTGCCACAACGCGCTACGGCGTTTATTTTTGCGACTCTGCGGGATAACAGAGTTCGCTACTTTCGCCATCTTATTAGCAGCGGGCTTCGCCTGCACGGTGGACCCCGGGCTGCGAACGCACCTCTCTATTATATCTATTAGATGCGTTCCGCAGACCCTAACAAGCGCATGTGAAAAAGACTTGGGCATACTAATAGATCACAGACTGAACATGAGTCAACAGTGTGATGCAGGAGCCAAAAATGCAAATACAATTCTGGTATCTATTAACAGAAGCATACAGTCTGGATCATAGGAAGTTATTATTGCCCTCTACTCCTCTTTGGTCAATCCTCATCTGGAATACTGTGTCCAGTTTTGGGCACCACATTTTATAAAGGACATCAACAAAATGGAGCAAGTTCAGAGAAGAGCGACCAGAATGGTGGCCAGTCTGCAAACCGTGTCCCATGAGAAACGGTTACAGGATTCGGAATGTTTAGCTTGCAAAAAAAGACTGAGAGGAGACTTAATAGCTATCTACAAATATCTCAAGGGCTGTCACATTGTAGAAGGATCATCTTTATTCTCATTTGCACAAGGAAAGACTAGAAGCAATGGGATGAAACTGAATGGGAAGAGACACAGATTAGATATTAAAAAAACTTTTTGACAGTTAGGGTGATCAATGAGTGGAACAGACTGCCACGAGAGGTGGTGAATTCTCCTTCAATGGAGTGTTCAAACAGAAGCTAGACAGACATCTGTCTGGGATAATTTAGTGAATCCTGCTTTGAGCAGGGGGTTGAATCAGATGACCCAGGAGGTCCCTTCCAATGTCATGGAAATACATATGTCTTCCATATATATTCAAAGTATATTCACATATATGTATTCACAGTTCACAGTTAGATAGATCTCACTTGCTAAAAAACCTTGTGCTCACATATTTCTAGGCCAGATATAATCAGTCGTTTTAAAGAAATCTGGCCTTCATAAGACCTTCGTAAAGGAACAAATGCATGAAGTACAAAATGTCCTATTAGATATCTATTGTTTACATTATAGTTATGCAAGGCAACTAGGTCACAAGAATATAAACAATAATTCTGCAACTTCAGCTCTTTTAATCATGATTATCATAATTATCATATTTACACTAGAACAGCCAATAATCTAGCAGCTTTTAATTGTATGTTAATTGACTAACCAGCCCCTTTTTGTAAACGTATAAAACCTTGAATGAATAATAAATGTATGTCTTTGACGAACTGTTATACTGACACTTTCGTGTGGACAGTCCTCATTTCGTTCTGAGCGCTCAAAAAGACATTATATAGAGATTTGGACATGGCAAGCAGCAAACACAGGATATTTTTATTCTAATTAAATTTCCATATCAGTTGGCGCCTGCACGCGGGGCATTGGACGAAACGCACGAGGACTCGGCCGACCGGAGAGACGGGGGTGTTGGCCCTGGCCTTGGCACACAGGACGGAGACTGCAGCTCCATCAGTAAGGTAAGAAAACTTTGTCATCTTACCTGAATGTTCCCTGTGTCTAGTCCTAGCCTACATTTCCAGCCGGTCGGACGTGGTCATCACCGCATTCCCAGGTGGTGTAAAAAGTCCATACCCTTATCCAAAAGCCCTGGGATATAAGCCGAGTTGGTTGCTGCTGTGCTGTATATGTTTTATGTTTTATGTGAACCGGGAGTAAGTTGGAACGGTGACTGTGTTTTTGCTTGCTGATTTCTGGGCTGTATAGCAAAAGACAATTGCTGCATAAGTTCCCGCAGTAAACTTTCACACACCGGGAGGCCATCCCAGTCAAATCAGACGTGAAGGGCGGGAGCTTTGTTTTGGATAAGTCCACGCAGATATTCTTCACATATTGGAGGGAAGTATCCCAAAAAATCCAGTTGTGGAAGCGAGGGCTTTGTTCGGTTAAGTTTCTGCAGTAAACTTTCACGCACTGGGAGGCCATCCCAGTCAAATCAGACGTGAAGGGCAGAAGCTTTGTTTTGGATAAGTTCTCACAATAATTGTCCACGCACCGGGAGGCCATCCCAGTCAAATCAGACGTAGATAGTGAGAATTTTGATGAAGGCTATTGCAGATTACTGTGACCGGCGCACCAGCCAGGGCGTACGATACAGAGCGATAGAACCTTGAGCTTCACTGCGCTCAGTGCAATTGGTGAGTTATCAGTTACCAGAGCAGCTTGTATGTGTCACAGATCATCAAAAGAGGGATTCGTATTCTCCCGGGTGTCTGTCTCATTGTCTGTATCAGGTACTGTCGCTTTAAATCACATCTCCGTGCACTCTGTCAGTAACTCATTCAGAGCAGTGTGCTGGCTGCAGCAGCGAGAAAACCCCTTTGACCCCCCCTCCTCTGCTAATCACGTTATCAGGCATTCTGTTTCTTGGCTTTGATTTTTTTTTTTTTTTAAGCTAGTTTTTTGGCTACAGGTTTTAATGTGAAAATTCTCAGGCATTCAGACTGAACTATATTCATTTTTTGCTATTCTGAGGAATAATAATTTTTATTTTTTTTATTTTTTACGTGATTTCAGTGCCTATAGAGACAGCAAGCAGAGATATAAGGAAGGGAGGGGGAAGCAGCCAGCTGACATTCCAGAGATTTTTAATTAGCTGTTTTAGTAACAAGGGTTGTTTTTCAGAGTTTTATGATTAATACGGTTTTTTCTTTTCTCCCCTTTTTGGTGAATTTATTTATTTATTTTTTTTTTATGTTTACTTTTTCTAGAGTTTTTTACTAAATCTAACTTTTGTTTTTAAAATTTTTCTTTTAAGTACATTTTTAAATGATTTTGGAGAGATTTTTTCTCTAAGCAATTTATTTTAGAGCTTTATTTCTCCAGCCATTTTTTTTTCTACAAGCTTGCTTTAGAACAAGGTCACATAGATAAGGAGAATTACAGGCTGTGGGAGAGAGCAGACACAAACTACGCAGTGGTCTGAGTAGCCCCCCGTCGGGCATTCGGCGAGGAAATTTTTTTTTTTTTTTTTTTTTTATGTGAATAAGTTTGAAAAGGTGTTAAATCATCTGTGAGAAAAAGATCACTGACATGTCACAAGAGCAGAATTCAGAGTCACACACATCACATGTCCATCATGTGGAGACACGGGACAGGTGTAGGCTGCTCTCATTGAGTAAGGAGCCTTGTACAGGGAAAAACGCTCCCCGCCTCTCTCCACAGGGAGAAGGCATTTTTGTTTCAACCATCCCCTCTCAAGAGTCACAGGGGGGACACCCTCTCCTTTTTCTTCTCTCAGTCCCTTTCTCTTTCTTCTTCAGACTTTTCTCCTCTTTCCTCGCTGCCATCCCTCTCATTCCTTCTTTTCCCTCCATCACATCTCTGACACATCCATTTTCTTCATCTTCCTCTTCTTCTATCTCTTCCTCTCCAACTCTCAAATCTTGTTCTTCATCTTCTTCTACTTCTCCCCCTCCATCTTTCTTCTCTCTCTCTCCTCTATCTTTCTCTCTTTTCCCCCTTTCACTCTTCTCTCCCTCCCCTCCTCTTTCTCTCGCTCCTCCCTCACACCTCCCTTCTCTTCCTCTTTTTTCTACTTCGTCATCAACTGGGTCAACGCCCAATCCAAGCAATGTGGTGTCCCTGTATTCAGTGTCTCCAGCACAGGGCACCTTGTCTATCCCAAGCACAGTACAAACATTGCCAGTCATTATATCAGGAGAAGAAAGTGCAGATCTCCCTACACAAGACGCTACATGTAGCCCCCAGACACAACAGTCCACTGCTAGGGCTTCACAGGGGAGTGGTTAGCTACAGGGCTGCTAGCATGGAACCATGACACTGATCCACCGCAGCCTCAGCAAGGAAGTGGGAAATCCCCATGCAGCAAGACAACTTCAAAGCCCAAATCTCACCCAGTGTATGCACCAAGTACACCATGTCACTTCTTATCTGATGAAGATGAAGATGCAACGTCACACATGCTGCCCAATACTAGGGAAGAAAACCACAAGCACCAATAGAGCAGGGACAGGTAGAGGCACCATCCTATGAGCCCTTCATCCCAAGCCAGGTGATCAGTATGCTGCCAGACCCAGGGATACACCCCATGCTATTTTGCCAAAAAATGCAGCAGATCCAGCAAACGTATGCAGCAGCCTGGACTGATCTCTGGACCGTAATGGAAATAAAAGCAGGTGATGCATTCTGGTCAATTATGAGAGAACACTTCAAGCTTCCAACAGAGTTAGATGCGTATGCCTGGGAGACAGGACCAAAGCTAATTGAGCAACTCAGAGAATGGGCCAAAAGCAGACTGACAGGACAAACTCTCAGCCTACATGTCACGAGTCTGTGGAGAAGTTCCATGACAGAGTAATGCAAGTGTTTCAAGATTTGGGCCTCATTACCCATGATCAGACACACAGACGGATGTTGGCACAGGCTTTTGTGCATGGACTGAGAGAACCAATCAGGAAACCACTGGTAGCAGCCAGGCCTGAGTACACGTCAATAGCAATGGACACCCTGCTCACAGTAGCAAAAAGGATTGAGTCCCGCCGGGACAGAAGGAATGTCAAGTGTTACAACTGTGGCAAGCTTGGCCATTACCGGAACCGCTGCAGAGAACCCCTACGACCCACCACTTTGTCTAGAGAAGCAAGCCAAGGAAGAAACACAGAAAGCAGTGAAGAACCCCGTCCATAGGACAAGAGCACACCAAGTCCACAAGGAACCCCACCAGTGGGACCAATATCCTGAGAGTGGATGGCGTAGTCATATCTTTTCTTGTGGAACTCCGCAACCTCACCTACCTATCAGAATCTTCTGCTTCCTGCATGGGAATTGATGGTCAAGTCAGATATTTCCAGATTATGAAGCCCCTGAGCGTGTGGACTCAGCCAGAACACTCCATCATGTCCCAGTTTGTTGTGTAAAAAACCTGCACCCTCAACCTATTGGGAGTGGACCTACTGCAGAAGCTTAAAGCGACCAGAGTGTTCCAGGAAGATGGGACCATGACACTTTCTTCACCCCTGACCCAAGAAGAAACAGGAACCTCAAACAACCACACTGCAGACCTATCACAGGAGGTGCTGGACATAGTACCAGAGAAGCCACTCCATCACCCAGAGTCAAGATGTCTCTGACCAACTGAAGGTCTAAGTGAACTCGCCTAAGAAGACGGCCTGAGAACTTTGACATTGGCCAGGATATTCAACTCAAGAAGGACTCTACTCGCTTCATGGAATGGCAACACCTCATCCAGCTCTAACGCCAGAGGTTCATCTTTTGCAAGCACCAGGAGGTGCCCCCTGCAATCAACCAGTTCACCCAGGCCCTGAACCGGAAAAAAGGCCACTCAGCTCTTCAAACTTGTGCACAAATACTGACCTGAGACCGAGCTGGAGAAAAAGAAACTACTGATGGCCCGTGCTGAGAAAAAAGCAGCCGTTTAAGGAGACGTCCCAACAAGAAGACCCCCTGTGACCAGAACAGGTGCTAACACAGTAACTGTCTTGGTGGAGAACAAGAAAGCCAGCTGGTCGTCATCTCTCATGATGTAGATCAGGAATGTCAAAGTCAAACACACCGAGGGCCAAAAAAACAAATTTGCTACAAGCCGAGGGCCGGACTGGTTCAATGTTTATTAAAACATATTGAAATGATTGCACATAGCCTATTGAACCAAGACCTAACACAGTGTACATTATTTAATGATTAAATGAATATGGCAATATTTTGTTATGCTCTTTACTGCTCTGTGATGCTCACTTGTCTGGAGGTGTCTCATCTTTTGTACAAGTTCATCAATGTTCGGGGTTAGGCTCTGAGCTGAGGAAATCCTCAGGATTGAGTGAAGGTGATTATCAGTAAGACGACTCCTCTGTGATGTTTTGTTTAGCTTCATCAAAGAGAACAGTTGTTCACACAGGTATGTGCTGCCAAACATAGAGAGCGTCCGAGCGGCTTAGATGCGCAACTGGGGCTTTGTGTCGGGGATGGAACGTGAAAACTCGGCAGCACCCACTCTCTCATATTTTTCCTTCAGTGTGTCATTGCACTGGAGCTCAATCAACTCCATTTGTAGATTTGGTGGTGCGCTTTCTACATCATCTGCAAAAGGATTGCTGAGCAGTTCAAACCTGCTTTTTTGGGCTTCAAAGTCAGCAAATCGGCGTCGGAAGTGGGCGGCAAGTATGTTGAGTTTATCGGCAAACTGTGCACACAGGAACACAGCGGTAGAGAGCTTCTCTTTCATGGTCTGGCAGCTGGAAAAGTGGCTTAAGTTTTCTTTCCGCATCTGCGTCTCCCACAGACTCAGCTTGGTTTTAAAGGCCTTTACTGTACTGTACAGATCAGAGATGACACGTCCCCGTCCCTGCAGCTGCAGATTCATCACATTCAGATTGCTCGTGATGTCGCAGAGAAATGCCATTTCACACAGGAAAGTTTCATCTCGCTCTGTTGTGTCTTTCCCCTTGCTTTCCATGAACAGACAGATCTCCTCACGCAGCTCAAAACATCTTTGAAGCACCTTTCCCCGGCTTAGCCATCGCACCTCTGTGTGATACGGTAAGTCACCATACTCTGTATCTAACTACCCCAGAAATGCCTTGAACTGGCGGTGATTTAAACCTTTGGCTCTGATGAAGTTAACTGCTCGCGTTATGGTGCTCATTACATGCTCCATTTTCAAGGCTTTGCCACACAACGACTCCTGGTGTATGATGCAGTGATACGCTGTTAGCTCATCTGTGACGTTTTCCTCCCGCATCCTCTCCGCATCCTTGCCACCAATCCACTCCTGTGCCCACACATTGCGAGTGCTCCATCTGTGGTTAATCCCACGAGTTTTTCCCAAGGCAGCCCCATCTCATTTACACATCTGGATACCTCTTCATACAGATCTTGTCCTGTAGTTGTGCCATGCATAGGACGTAATGCCAAAAACTCTTCTGTTATGCTCAGGCTGGAGTCTACTCCACGGACAAAAATTGACAGCTGGGCAATGTCTGATGTGTCCGTGCTCTCATCCACAGCAAGAGAATATGCGATGAAATCTTTCCCTTTCTCACAAGCTGTTCTTTTATGTTGGTGGAAAGCTGGTCTACGCACTCAGCAACGGTGTTTCTGCTCAGGCTCACATTTGCGAATAGTTGTCTTTTGTCTGGGCACACTGCGCCACAAACTTCAAGCATACAGTTTTTGATAAACTCTCCTTCTGCAAAGGGCCGGGCTGATTTTGCAACCTCTTTTGCCACAATAAAGCTAGCCTTGACAGCAGCCTCGCTTTGTGATTTAGCATATGTGAACATAGCCTGTCTGGACTTAAGGCCTCGTTTTAATTCTTCCACCTTCTGTAGCTTTTGTTCATATTCCATATTCTTGTCTTTGTCTGTGTGTTTCTTAGACGTTTGATAATGCCTTCTTAAATTAAATTCTTTCATTACAGCCACATTTTCTTCACACAGAAGACACAGGTTTGCCTTTTACCTCCGTAAACATGTACTCTGCCTCCCACCTGACCTGAAACCCCCTCTTCTCAGCGTCCACATTACTTTAGCCATTTTTGAGGAGGGGGGTATCAGAAAGTTGTTCTCTGCTCTGACTACTGATGAATAATGAAGCCGCTTGTGCGCGCTGCAGTGACTTTGCGGGCTACCGGTGCATTGTGGGAAATGTAGTGTTGGTGCGTGCAAAACACCAGCGGGCGGCTGTGGCCTGCGAGCCGGTTCTAATAGTAATTAAATATCATCCAGGGGGCCATAGATAATCAATTCGCGGGCCGGATCTGGCCCGCGGGCCTTGACTTTGACATATGGGATGTAGATCCTAGTAGACCGCTTGTTTTCCCGCCAGCTCTGCACCAGCAGATGGGAGTCCCCTGCCGCATACTGAAGGACAAGGCCAAACTGGGCTGCCTCGCCCATCGGAATCAATCCCAGCTTTCCACAGTGAAGAAAAAGACTGTAAACCCCACTGAGTTCAGAATGGTGCAAGGCCTGGAGGCCGCGAAAGAGGCTACGGTATTTGAAACCCCAACAGTGCTGAACCATCACACTCTGCTCTCAAGAGTCCGCGAAAGAGGCTACGGTATTTGAAACCCCAACAGTGCTGAACCATCACACTCTGCTCTCAAGAGTCCCAGTCACCGCAACTGTATTCACGGTGATCAACCTGGCCAGTACCTTCTTCAGTGTTTCCCCTCCACCTGGAGGCCTGCTTTCACGCACCAGTGCAGTGCATATGGACAATGTTGCCTCAAGGTGCTCAAAACAAGCCCTTTAAGTTTCACCAAGACAATGTCCTCCATCCTCATCCACTGGATTGCAGAATATGCAAGAGTCACTCTTCTACAACACGTGGATGACTTCCTCTTTTGTGTGGTTGACATCGACACCTGCACAGTCTATTCCTTGTCTCTCCTACTCTACCTGGAAGAACAGCAACGCAAGGTCTGGAAGAACAAAGTCCAGTGATGCCAGAAGCAAGTTACATCCATGGGACACTGTATTGCCCACCAGACGAAACACATGTCAAAAGACTGGAAGACCACTGTGGAGAAGATGGCTCCCCAACAACTCCAAGAATGCTGCAGGACTTCCCTGGTCTAGTGTCATATTGCAGAATCTGGATCCCTGATGCCTCAGTCCTAATGCAGCCTCTGTGCGCTTGCATCAACGCAACCCCGCTCCTTCTATCAGACGCAGCCTTCAACCCATTCAGGAGATTGGAAGAACTCCACAGTCTCAGCGCCAATACCAGGCCTACCTGACTATGAAAAGTCTTTCCATCTACCTGATGGAAGAAAGAAGATCATGCTACTGGAGTCCTGGCACGGATTCACGGGGGAAAACAGAGACTTTTAGGCTGCCTCTCAGCCCGCTTGGATCCAGTTGCAAGAAGAGCACCCTCCTGCCTGATGGCAGTATCTGCAGCACACACCCTCCTGGACAAGGTTGCTGAAATCACTCTTGGACAGCCACTGGAAACTCTCACTCCACATGACATCTTGGCAATCTTCAATCAAGCTCAACCAACAGTAATCTCTCCACCGCCAGGCATCTTTGTGGCGCCTCTATTGCCTTTGTCTCATAATGTCACTGTCTCCAGACCTACAGTCCTCAGCCCGGCCACTCTACTCCCACTCCCAAGGGGGGATACTTGGATGGCTCCAGAAGAAGTTTCAACACAGGAAGTGCAGTGACCAGCAATCAAGAAATCCTGTGGTCCAGAAGTCTGTCACCTAGCCTGTCAGCCCAGGAAGCAGAATTGATAGCGCTGACGAAGGCCTGCCAGATGGCAGAAGGCAAGACTGCAAACATCTACACGGACTACAGGTACTCGCATGGCATAGCACACGACTTTAGACCCATCTGGGCTACAAGGGACTTCATCACAGCAAACGGGACAACCGTGAAGCATCATGGAGCCTTCAGGGACCTACTGGGTATACTCAAACTTCCAAAATGGTGGCAATTTGAAAAATCAAAGTGCATGAAAAACTGAGAACAGAAGAGGCGTGAGGCAATAACATGGCGGACATGGCAGCCAAAGAAGCAGCCAAAGGAAGACAACATGGAGAAGTGGGAGAGGTCGTAGAGCCGGACGGCTACTACATGACGACTGAAGACAAGAAACCTGACAAAGAGACGTCCTGGGATCTGCTCAAGAAGTTACAAGACCAAGCTCCAAAAGGAGAAGAAGAGCTGAATGCGAAAAAAGCAACACGTGAAGAAGGAAGGCTAACAATAATAGACTTCAAACTCTGCCTACCACAAAGTATGCACCCTATGGTGGTCCAATGGGTAGATGGACCCACATCCACATATCAAAGACACAAATGAATGATCTGATTGGTGCTTACTGGTTCGCTTCAGGGATCTCCACCCTAACAGCCAAATTCACCAGCAGCTGTCTGACCTGCGGCAAATGCAAGCCTGGACGTATGGAAGAAAGACCCCCTCACCTCATCTGGACAGACCACTTTACCAGCTTCAAAGGATCCAGATAGACCACGTCCAGATATCGCCAAGTGAAGGATTCAAATACGCCATTGTGGTCAAAAGAAGAATTTTCAAGATGAACAGAAGCCTTCCAAGTCAGCAAAGACTACTGCAACGAAGCTACTTTCGGAAAATAGTGTGCAGATACGGGGTTCCAGAAATGATAGAAAGTGATCAGGGACCCGCATTCACAGCAAATTTGACACACAAGACCCAATTAGCAGTAGGGTCAGATTTAGGCCTACACACTCCTTACCACCCCCAGAGCAGCAGGAAGGTAGAAAAACTGAACGAAACACTTAAGAATAGAATGCTGAAAAATTGCCCAAGAGACACGCAAACCATGGCATGACACACTCCCTATTGCACTGTTTAGCATAAGGCACACTCCCAGAGACCCAGAAAAGCTGTTTCGTGCCTGCATCTTCTGCTAACAGATAAGACATTTTCTTCTTTTAGTTTTTTGGTGCCTGCATTTTGTCCTGCACTTCTGTGGGGGTCTGCGGGTCCCCTTCGGGGGGCTTATGCTCCTCTCAGTTTAGTTCAGCCACTGTTTGTTCATTTGCCTTTTCCAGTTTTTTCAGTGGTTGCTGTTTAGTTTTTGTTACACCAGAGAACTAATTTAGGTGGTAGAGGTCGTGTGATCTCAGGTGTTTTTGTAATTAGTAGAGTTGGTATTTTTCAGGGTTTTTTTGGGGTTGCAGTAAGTGCCTTTCCTATCCTTTTCTATTTAGGAAGTTTGGGCCCCAACGTTTGCTCATACTATTTTCTGTCTGTGTCTGTATTTCCTCTTGTCTAACCGCCATTACATGTTTGGGGGCTTCCTATGTTGTTTGGGGATCTGCTCCGGGGCAGATAGCTTTCCTTTTTCTATCTTTAGGTGTAGTTAGCTTCTCAGGCTGTGACGAGGCGTCTAGGACCAACGTAGGAACGCTCCACGGCTGCCTTTAGTTGTGGTGGTTAGTCAGGGTACTGCAATCCCATAGATTCCAACCTCTCTGGTGTATTGCTTTTTTTGCCTACTCTCCTCAGCTACCAAATCATAACACTTATGTAATTGAATTGGTCAAAAACTAATGTCCATTCTCGAGTTTTTCTCCTCACTGCCAGATTTGATGATCCTGTCCAAGAGCCCCAGATGACATCAACCTCTGTGTAACTAGAGGGAAAGCCTGTTTGAATCCACGTATTGCATTGCAAGGAAGCTCCCGTACCAGGAGAGACACCTAAGCCATGAAGGATGTCGTGGATGCTCTGACTGACCAGACAGATGACCAGATGACCTACCTGATGAGTTCAAGGCCAGAGACCAAGTTAAAGCAGGATTTGAGTCACTATAAACAAAAATGTTGATTGGATAAATTACATCTATTATAACCAGCAGAGATTTGTTAACTTCACCATAGATGCTGTAAAAAGGTTTGGCAGCACAGTTAGGCCCCACTTCCATTATGGCATTCCAGAATAGAATGGCTTTGGATATGATTCTAGCTGAGAAAGGAGGTGTTTGCAAAATGATCAAAGACACCTGTTGCACCTACATCCCAGACAACACTGGCCCAAATGGTAAAGTCACAATGGCAATACAGAAACTTACTGAGTTATCAGAGGAACTGAAACAAACTCAGGTGTCACTGACCCATGGGATCGATACTTTGGGTGGATGAGTGGGTGGCAGAAAATGTTGGCACAGGTTGGGACAGCCATTATGGGGGTTCTCATTTTTGCATTAATTACTGGTTGCTGTGTAATTCCTTGTATCCGCAGGAAAATGGAAAAAGCTGTTCAGGAGACAACCAATTTGATGCCACTCACCATCTTGGACCTCGCACCAGTCCGGATAGAACTGCCTGGCTTGACCAGATCTCCGAACTACCTCCAGACTGAGAATACACATCCTTGATGAATCATCCTATCAAATAAGGAGACTATGATTGCAAACACATAAACCCCCGACAGGGACAGTCCTCCTGACCGCCCATTTGCGAAAAGTCTGTATTCGGTGGGGGAGGCATGTACTAGGGGTGTCTCAACTCACCGGCAGCATAAAAGAGTTGCAGCGCTTTGGGCCAGGAGCAGGTTTTTAGGACAAGTGGTATCTAAGGGGTGACTGTCATGGAAATACATATGTCTTCCATATATATTCAAAGTATATTCACATATATGTATTCACAGTTCACAGTTAGATAGATCTCACTTGCTAAAAAACCTGTAAGGTTCTATGTATATATTCCTGAAACTCAGTTTGTTGTCAGCCATTTTACTTTCTGTCTTGCTGCAGCTATCTTGCCCTCAGTCAAAATGGAGTTTCCAGCTTGCATGTTCCCGCCCTGATTCTCTCCTTTGCTTCTTAAGCAGCCACAGCTGAGCAATCAGTGCTTCAGAATCTAGCCTGCAGTGAACCTGTGACTTGACTCCTGTAAGCCTTGGACCTTGTACTCCAGCTATTCCTACTGAGGAACTCTGAAGCACTTGTGGACTCTGAACCCTGCTCTTTGAAAGACCCACGTTTGCATGGACTTACGGTAACAGAGAAGAAGATCCTGAATCTGTATTGGAGAGTGATTGCTGAGCTTGGATTACTCTGGCCTGCTGTGTCTCCTGTTTCTGTGTCTGCAAACTGTGTGACTATTTCTGCCAACTTGTATGAAGTAATACAGGACTTTTCTATATCAAACCTGTGACTCCTGTGTTTTCATCGCACCCAAGCACAAGACGCTATATGAACTGTACTACATACATTACAAAACCTTGTGCTCACATATTTCTAGGCCAGATATAATCAGTCGTTTTAAAGAAATCTGGCCTTCATAAGACCTTCGTAAAGGAACAAATGCATGAAGTACAAAATGTCCTATTAGATATCTATTGTTTACATTATAGTTATGCAAGGCAACTAGGTCACAAGAATATAAACAATAATTCTGCAACTTCAGCTCTTTTAATCATGATTATCATAATTATCATATTTACACTAGAACAGCCAATAATCTAGCAGCTTTTAATTGTATGTTAATTGACTAACCAGCCCCTTTTTGTAAACGTATAAAACCTTGAATGAATAATAAATGTATGTCTTTGACGAACTGTTATACTGACACTTTCGTGTGGACAGTCCTCATTTCGTTCTGAGCGCTCAAAAAGACATTATATAGAGATTTGGACATGGCAAGCAGCAAACACAGGATATTTTTATCCTAATTAAATTTCCATATCACCAACTCTACCGTTCTATGATTCTATGATTCTTTGTTCTGTCGTGTCTTCTTTCTTCTCTATTCTTTGTTCTTCTTTCTTCATCAAGGATTGTGGTGTCACAGGCTTCTGTGACACCACAAGGCCCAGCACAGCGCAGATCCTGTAACATGACCGCTCTGCAGAAATCCTCAGCTACTGTGAGGACCTGTAGCCCAGTCACAGACAGGTCACAGAGTGGTCACACCGCTGTTTTGCCTGGTCATTGGTGCCATCGATTATAACATCGATCGGTCCAATCAGAGCAGGCCCTGGTGATGCTGGCTTTGCCAGGCAAAAGTCTAGGATCGGTGCTCTTGAAGCTTCGATTCTAGGCAGATCACAGCCAGGGCACAGCGCGGTCACAGCACAGCTGTGCCCTGTGATTGGCGAGATCAATGTAACCATCGATCGCGCCAATCAGTGGGTCAAGGCTATGCCTGGCATTGCTAGGCACTAGCCTAGGGTCAGTGCTCTTACAGCTCTGATCCTAGGCAGGTCATAGCCATGGCACTGTGGTCACACTGCAGCTATACCCTGTGATTGGCACGGCCAATGTAATCGTCGATCGCTCCAATCAGAGTGGGTTCAGGCAGCAGCCTATGATTGGTGCTCTTGGAGCACCGATCATAGGCTTGGACATCAGTGTTTCAGGCAATCTGATTGCCTGAAATACTGAGAAATGCTGCAATTGGCTGTTCAGAATTGGTCACAGTGTCACATTAAATAAATGACATAATGATAAGGGCATATGGACGGATCGTTATGTCTAATGTCAGAAAGCGGTTAAGCTGCTGCGTGTACTATTTACCCCCCGCCTGTTGAGTACTGTCCTTTAAGCCGCTGTGTGTACCTCTGCAGCCCCCTCACCTGTGGGAGTACTGTCCTTGAAGCCGCTGTGTGTACTCTGCACCCACCACTTCTGGGAATACTGTCTTTGAAGTCACTGTATGTACTCTGTGTCCTCCCATCTGTGGGAGTACTATCCTTAAAGCCGCTATGTATTTTCTATTAGCCTGAGAAATAAATAATTGGCATTAGTCATCTCATTGCTATTAGTAGGCCCCAAAAATACGAGTTGCAGCACTTTTTCAGGACTTGTGTCTGTTTTCTAGCAGTTTTGCAAATCAATCTAACACATCAGCCTTCTCATTGCCATTTCTAGGTCCTGTAGGGACTTGCTCTGGTAGGTAGTGGCAGGGCCGCAGTAATGAGGCAGCACACAGGCTTAGAGTCCAACTTCAATGGTTTAATGTCACTTTAAACACCAGATTCACAGAAACATAGCAAAAAACACAAATATACTCTGACTTGGAGAACCACTGGTCCCAGACTCACTGTAATGTATGTAGTACAGTTCATATAGCGTCTTGTGCTTGGGTGCGATGAAAACACAGGAGTCACAGGTTTGATATAGAAAAGTCCTGTATTACTTCATACAAGTTGGCAGAAATAGTCACACAGTTTGCAGACACAGAAACAGGAGACACAGCAGGCCAGAGTAATCCAAGCTCAGCAATCACTCTCCAATACAGATTCAGGATCTTCTCTGTTACCGTAAGTCCATGCAAACGTGGGTCTTTCAAAGAGCAGGGTTCAGAGTCCACAAGTGCTTCAGAGTATCTCAGTAGGAATAGCTGGAGTACAAGGTCCAAGGCTTACAGGAGTCAAGTCACAGGTTCACTGCAGGCTAGATTCTGAAGCACTGATTGCTCAGCTGTGGCTGCTTAAGAAGCAAAGGAGAGAATCAGGGCGGGAACATGCAAGCTGGAAACTCCATTTTGACTGAGGGCAAGATAGCTGCAGCAAGACAGAAAGTAAAATGGCTGACGAACAAACTGAGTTTCAGGAATATATACATAGAACCTTACATTAATCCCCCCATAAGGACAACCTCCGGATGACCTCAGACCAGGCTTGTGTGGGTACCTCTGATGAAACTGACGGAGCAAGTGAGGAGCATTAACGTTATTGACCGGTTCCCATGAGTTGTCCTCCACTGGGTAGCCCTGCCATTTAATCAGATATTGTAACTGATTTCTATACAACCTGGAATCTAAAATCCTTTCCACCACAAATTCTTCCTGACCATCGACTAGCACTGGGTCAGGGCAAGGAGAGGAACGTCCAGGAAACGTATTGGGTGTCGCAGCCTTTAGTAGGGATACATGAAAGACAGGGTGGATTCTCATAGTTCTGGGCAGTTGAAGACGACAAGCAACGGCACTTATAATTTTACTGATTTTATAGGGTCCAATGTACTTATGTCCCAACTTAGACGATGGAATCCTTAACTTAAGATTTCTGGTTGACAGCCAGACCAAGTCTCCTACCTTGAAAGCTGGTGCAGGTTTACGAAATTTATCTGCTGCTTTCTTGTACCTTTCTTGAGCCGATTCCAGATTTTCCTTTAGAAGATCCATATTCTTCTGTAAAGACGTGATTCTTTCAGCCACTGCTGGTAAAGGCGTTTCTATGGGAAATCGTGGTAGAATGTTAGGATGATAACCTAGATTAGAGTAAAAAGGAGACTGTTTAGTGGAGGCACTCTGAGAGTTGTTATACGAGAACTCAGCTAATGGAAGTAGATCCACCCAATCATCCTGTAGGTGGCAGATAAAGCAGCGGAGATACTGCTCCAGGGTTTGATTGGTTCGTTCGGTCTGTCCATTAGTCTGGGGATGAAAAGCAGAAGAAAGGTTTACTTTAATGTCCAATGCTGCACAGAAATTTTGCCAAAACCTAGAAGTGAATTGCACCCCTCGATCCGAAATAACCTCATCCGGTACTCCATGTAAGCGAAAACACATCTTTAATCATCAAATCTGATGTCTGTTTTGCAGTGGGTAAGCCGACACAAGGGATAAAATGAGCTGCCTTTGTTAGACGGTCAACCACCACTAGAATGGTATTCTTCCCCTGAGAGGTTGGTAACTCCACAATGAAGTCCATAGAAATGGATCCCCACGGGCGGGACGGGGTGGGAAGAGGCTGTAACAGACCAGTTGGTGAGGAGCGAGGTGTTTTGCATCTTGCACAGACCTCACATGAAGTGACATAATTCAAAACATCCTTCCTGCAAGTGGGCCACCAAAAGAAACGAGAAAGAAATTCCTGTGTCTTTAGAATTCCTCTATGCCCAGCTATCTTGGAATCGTGAATGAGTTGCAATACTCTTAATCTGACTGTTTCAGGAATATACAGACGTTGTCCCTGAATCCACACACCATTCTTAAAGACAAGACTTACGTCCCTTGGGGGTTGTGCCAAAAAGGAATCCGCATGGTATGCTTCCTTGATGTCCTTAAGTAGGTCTTGATTATGAATTACTCCTAGGAATCTAGAGTCAGGAAGAATAGTCTTAGGAGGAGTAATTGGACTTGTCTCTGCTGAGTAAATCCTAGAGAGTGCATCAGCCTTTCCATTGCGCGATCCTGGTCTATAAGAGATGATAAAATTAAATTGGTTTAAGAAAAGATTCCAGCGAGCCTGGCGAGGAGTCAGGCACTTAGCCGACCTGATAAACTCAAGGTTACGATGGTCTGTCAGGACGACTATTTGCTGTGCAACTCCCTGAAGAAGGTGTCTCCATTCTTTGAAGGCGGCAATAATGGCCAACAACTCTCTATTGCCCACATCGTAGTTCCTCTCAGCCGAAGACAACTGCTGGGAAAAGAAGGCACAGGGATGCAAGACATTCTTCTCACCTGTTCTCTGAGAGAGTATAGCTCCAACGGCACAGTCTGAAGCATCCACCTCTATTATGAAGGCAAGCTCGGGGTTGGGATGTACTAGGATAGGTGCAGTGGTAAATTTATCTTTTAGACGGGAAAATGCTTCCTGGGCTTGGGGAGTCCAGGAAAACCTAGACTCTTTCCGGGTAAGTTGAGTGATAGGTGACACTACCTCAGAGAAATTTCTAATGAAACGTCTATAGAAGTTGGCAAACCCGATGAAGCGCTGTACCTCCTTCACATTTCTAGGACTTGGCCAATCCATGATGGCTTGGGTTTTGCTTCCATCCATACTAATTCCTTGTGTAGACAGTACATACCCCAGAAATTGAATTTCGGTCCTATGGAATTCACACTTTTCAAGTTTGATGTAAAGATGATTTTGTCTTAGACGTTCCAAGACCATTCTCACATGTCCATGATGTTCCTCTGTGGAGTTAGAAAAAATTAGAATATCATCCAAATAAATTACCACGAATGTATCTAGGAGATCCCTGAAGATGTCATTCACCAAGTGTTGGAAAGTGGCTAGGGCGGTACTCAGACCAAAAGGCATAACTAGATATTCAAAGTGTCCATAGCGTGACCTGAATGCAGTCTTCCATTCATCCCCAGGTCTAATACGGACTAAGTTATAGGCCCCACGAAGATCTAGTTTAGAAAAAATTTTGGCATGTCGCACTCTCTCCAATAACTCAGGGATTAAAGGCAATGGATAACGGTTTCTAATAGTAACCTTATTGAGTTCCCTATAGTCTACGCATGGTCTCAGAGATCCATCTTTCTTCTTTACAAAGAAGATGGGTGCACCTGCAGGAGATGAAGAGGGGCGTATGAAGCCCTTGGCTAGATTTTCATCTATGTAATCCTTTAAAGCCTTTAGCTCGGGCCCCGCCAGGGGGTAGATCTTACCAAAAGGTATCTCTGCTCCAGGCAATAGTTCAATTAAACAATCATATGGACGGTGAGGAGGAAGCTGGTCAGCGTTCTTCTTGTCACATAAATCCACATAGTCCTGGTATACAGCTGGTAGTTCAGGAACTGACATGATTCCTTTAGGAACAGAGCAAGCTGAAACTTTTGGACTCATCTGTTTCTCTGGAAAGTGTAATTCCTTGGTCTCCCAGTTAATGGTAGGATTCTGAGCCTGCAGCCATGGTAGCCCTAGAATAATGAGAAAGTGGGGAGAAGAGATAAGCATAAAGGACAGTTTCTCTTGATGATCTTTACCCATAAGAACCCTCAAAGGCTCTGTTTCCTGATCCACTGGTCCAGAGGTCAGCAGGGAGCCATCCACAGTTTCCATCTGTACTGGAGTAGCCTTCTTCACTGAACGTATTCCCTGTTTCAGAGCAAAGGAGACATCCATAAAATTTCCACTTGCCCCTGAGTCGATCATAGCAGAGCTAGACACCCAAGCTGAGTCAACCCAGAGTTTGATGGAAAGAAAGCAATGAGAATTGTTTTTCTTACAACTCAGCTGGGACACCGCTGAGGAAACTTGAAAAATGGCAGCGTTTACACAGTCAACGTCCTCAGAGGTAACGGAGTTTAAGTCCGAGAAATCAAGATCTGTTGCTGCAGATCTCTCTGGAGCCTGAGGCTCGGACCTGACAGATCCCCTCTCGCAACACTCACAATGAATGAGTGCTGCAGTAGTCTTACGAGAACGGCTGGGGCAGTTTATAATGAAGTGCCCTGACTTACCACAATAGAAACATAGATTCTCCTTAAAACGATGTTCCTTGCGTGCATCACTAACCTGTCGTTGTAAAGAGTCTACCTGCATGGGTTCAGGTTCAGGTTCCCGTGTAATCCTACTCAAAGGTTCCTTAGCTGGAGATGAAGGTAGGAAAAGGTTAGTACGATTGCTTTCGAACCATCTCTCTTGCCTGCGTTCAGTCAGACGAGTATCAATACGGATGCAGTAGTTAATAAAGTCACCTAACGCAGTGGGAGGGTCGGCACGAGCAAGTTCATCCTTAATCAGTGGAGATAACCCCTTTCGAAAAATAGATTTTTTGGCGGAACTGTCCCAGGTGGTATCAAGGGCCCATCTCCTGAAATCCAAGGCATATTCAGCTACCGAGTGCTTACCTTGGCGCAAAGCTAACATGGCTGCTTCAGCTGTTGCACCTCGATTGGGGTCATCAAACACCTGCACCATGACTGAAATAAAATCATCAAGGTGATTCAAACAATCATCCTCAGTCTCAATCAGAGGGTTTGCCCACATTAAAGCCTTGTTGGTAAGCAACATAATTATAGTAAGCACCTTAGATCATTCAGTGGGAAATTGTGAAGCATGTGCAGAAAAAAAAAGATTGCATTGATTAATAAATCCCCTGAATTTCTCACGTTCACCGCCAAAACGAAAAGGGGGCAACTTGGGAATCCCAGCACTCGGGGCTACGGCAGGAGCCTGGACTCGCCCCTCTAGAACCTCAATCCTGGCTCGCAAATCCTGGGTAGTCTGTCCAACCACTTGCAAATTGTGATTATTGAGGTCCTGTAGATTTGTAAAACGGGTCTTAATATTCTGCAAATCTGCAAGGATATTATCAGTCACTCCGCAAAGTTCCTTTATGCGGGCCTCCATTTTCCAGATCTTTTAAGACAGGATTACTGGAAGAAGAGGAGAGAAAAAAAACAATAGTGTTCACCTGTGGCAACACTGCAGAGAGAAAAAAAAATTAAGGGAACTGCTCACCTGGAATGGTTGTGAGAAGTCACAACCACTATCATCACAGAAAGTTTCAACCAGACATCTGATATCCAGAGTTACAGCAGACAAAAAAGAGAAAAGAAAGGAAAAAAAAAAAAAAAAAACAATAGTGTTTACCTGTGGTAACACTGCAAAAAGAAAAAACTTAAGGGTATTGCTCACCTGGAATGGTTGTGAGAAGTCACAACCACTGTCATCACAGAAAGTACAACCGGACGTCTGATATCCACAGTACAGCAGACACAGCCTTCTAGACCCAGCAGACACTAACGTTTTGGCTTCAGAATCTTGTAATGTATGTAGTACAGTTCATATAGCGTCTTGTGCTTGGGTGCGATGAAAACACAGGAGTCACAGGTTTGATATAGAAAAGTCCTGTATTACTTCATACAAGTTGGCAGAAATAGTCACACAGTTTGCAGACACAGAAACAGGAGACACAGCAGGCCAGAGTAATCCAAGCTCAGCAATCACTCTCCAATACAGATTCAGGATCTTCTTCTCTGTTACCGTAAGTCCATGCAAACGTGGGTCTTTCAAAGAGCAGGGTTCAGAGTCCACAAGTGCTTCAGAGTTCCTCAGTAGGAATAGCTGGAGTACAAGGTCCAAGGCTTACAGGAGTCAAGTCACAGGTTCACTGCAGGCTAGATTCTGAAGCACTGATTGCTCAGCTGTGGCTGCTTAAGAAGCAAAGGAGAGAATCAGGGCGGGAACATGCAAGCTGGAAACTCCATTTTGACTGAGGGCAAGATAGCTGCAGCAAGACAGAGAGTAAAATGGCTGACGAACAAACTGAGTTTCAGGAATATATACATAGAACCTTACACTCACCCTTGCTGGGATGGGCTTAACTAAGCAGCTGCCAGGTCAACAGCAACCACCAGGTGCCATTCCCCGGGTTGTCTGGAGTCTAGATGCTGGTGCTTTTTCAGAACGTGTCGTCCAAAAACAGATACAGGGCAGATGGCCTGTTGCCCCACAGTACCCATGCTGCAAGACTGAGTCCCCATGACTCCAGACCGTGCCACCCCACCAGCACAAAGCAACAGCAACAATGGCCGCCACACAGCACCCACACCAAAATTAAAGGAGCACTGAAACTCACCTTCCTCCAGCTCTTCAGTGAGAGCCAAAATGGGCTAGACCCCTTCCTTTGCAGTCTCCTGCTAATTAAAATCACCTGTGCCAAATGGGAGGAGTGCTGATCCAAGAAAGAGACAAGAACATGCTTTGCCCAAAAAGAAAAAAGAAAAAAAAAAGAGCATGAACCGCACATCAAATCAATTCAGTTTAAGGGCATCACTGGAGCATGGCTGGGGGAATACAGAGTACTCAGACAATATATCTTCCACTGAGGACAGCTTGTTATTGTCTCTGGGCAGCCTGGCACAAATGAGACAATACATGCTCCAGTGCCAGCTGAATGACCACCATGTTGCCTGTATTGTTAACAGTGAAAATTAATGGGTGGCCACTCTGATGGATCCCCACTACAAGGACAACGTACCATCATTACTTCCTACTTCCGTCAGTGGAAAGGGATCGCAAAATGTGTAAATATAAGCACACGCTCCTAGAAAAACTACTTATGGCTTTCCCACTTTACAGCGAGGCTTCATTGGAACAACAAGGTGGAGGAGGAAGTCACCAATGTAGCTAGGGCATGGCCAGCACATCGGAATGCAGGGTTAGCATGGGTGTAATGTGGAACAATGTTATGAGCACGCCACAACATCTGGCATCTGATAAGATTTGTATTAGCAGGAGGCAGTGTGAGAACAACATGAAGGAAAACTACCTGTCCACATGTCTCACTCTCCACATTCTAACAGATGGGTCTGCCCAATTTAACTTCTGGATCTCCAAATTGGACACATGGCATGGGCATGCCCTTTATGCTCTGGAGGTGCTAGGTTGCTCTGCAGCAAGTGTACTGTCGGAACGTGTGTTTAGCACGGAGACAGGTGCATCCGCCTGTCCACATCCAATGTGGGTAACCTAGCATTCCTTAAAATTAACTAGGCATGGATCCCGCATGAATTGTCCATACCTTTGGATGACTAGACAATTATAACAGCTGCACCCAGTCACTCTTCAACTCTATTTGTAATTTGTTTCATTTGGGGGCCTCCTCCACAAATAAAAAACACAAAAAACTGTGTTGGCTAAAAAACTGTGTTGGCTACCTATTCCTCTGCCTCTTCAACCTATACCACCACATCCACCTCCTCTTTCACCTCTTCCTCTATTTGGACATGTTCCTCCTGGTTCAAGATTCTTATTTTTTATTTCTACTCTCCTTAGCATAGGGACAGGACACAGCTGTAGTGAGGTGCAGTATTAAGGGTATGCCACACTAAACAATATCGCTAACGGGATCGCTAAAAAACGTCACTATTTAGCGATCCCGTTAGCGATATTGTTCAGTGCGGCAGCTTCCAGCGACGAGCTTCCTGCTGTGATCTCGCTCGTCGCTGGAATCGTTCCGGACCCTATTTCATCGCTGGCGCTCCCGCTGGGTAAGTATCTAATCGCTGTGTGGCACCTTTTCTTAGCGATTTAGCGGTACTTTTGTACCGCTAAAGTCGTTAAGAAGATCGCTAACGGCGATAGCGTCGTTAACTATATCGCTAAATGTGACCGCATTTAGCGATATAGAAACAATCCCGCTAGCGATCTCATTAGTATGCAACGCTAACGAGATCGCTAGCGGGATAGCTTAGTGTGGCAGTACCTTTAGGTTTAGCATGTGCACAGTTTTACAAAAACACTCTCTATGGGTACTCTGCACCCATTTCTGTGATAGTACCATGCATACTGAAAACTTTTTAAAATCTTCAACTGAGATGGTGGGTGTCATGGGTGTGTCAACATTTTTTTCTACTCTTGAGCAACCATATCTGTCATAGTACTGTGGCAAAAGGCGCTGTGTGTATTATTGAATCCATATCTGTGGGAGTAGTTTGCCAAAGGCCATTGTGTGTACTCTGCAACCCTGCCTGTGGGGGTACTGTGGGCCATTGTCTGGGTGTGAAGTTTGTTATCTGCTTCTGTGGGGAAAATTTGGAAGCATGCTGTGTGGGTACAATTTTCAATCCAAGATCATACTTCAAGCTTTTCTTCGGTGGCATTTGGAACATACGCTACTGGAGCAGACATTTTGGAGCTGTGGGGATACTCTGCTCCATGGTCTGAGGGTGAAATTTGAATGCTGCTTCTTTGGGGGTACGCTGACCCATGGTCTGTGGGTGACATTTGTAAGCTGCTTCTGAGGGTGTACTCTGCCCCATGGTCTGTGAGTGAAATTTGTAAGCTGCTTCTTAGGGGTACTGTGCTCCATGCTCTGTGGTTAATATTTTTAACCAGAAGTACTAGCTAGCCTCAGTTTCTGTGGAGGCACTCTTCAAATTTTTATGTTATTCCTTTACTTCCTATTTTTCCAATGATTGCTATGGTGACATAACCCCTTTAAGTCATTTCCCTATTCATATTTTTTTGCAGACAATTGTCCTGCTCTTACCCCCATTTAGCTTCATTTTGCAGTCCCCTGGCAATCAATATGACCATTTCACAGCCATTTTAAAGCACAGAAGTGCGATTTCACATTGACTTCTAATGGTTTCTGGTCCGGGGTCAAGTTGAAGGTCAAGTTCGGACCCAAACCAAAGTTTTTACTGTATGTTTGGCGACCCGAACTTCCACGGGTTCGCTTTTCTCTAATAATAATATCCCCACTGCCTGAAAAATAATAAACTAATACTTACCTCAACCTGCACCCATACCAAGCAGTCATGTGCTCCTCCATGTAAGTTCCTAGGACTGCAGTCCGGATACTGATTAAAATCTTGCATGCTTTGTGGCCCAGTGCAGTCCATATGGCATTTGCCAGAATTTCCAGCTTGACAGTCCAGCCCTCGGTGGTGAAGTGCAAGTTGAATCAATCAATGGATACTACTGTAGAATAAAGTTGCTGGTCTCTGAATTGTTTGGTTTTTGAAGTCAGACTCATCAATGATTTCCATTTCAAGGATCTCTCTGAGTGGAACCTACAAAGTTAAAGAGACAAAAAGCTCCAGTACAATATATATCCTTTGTTCTAGCAATTGATGAGGAGGGATGAGGTTCATCTTCACTATAACCGTTCTAGGTTTTTGCTAGGTTAATGGAAGATGTTTATTAGTGTACAGATCTTTAATGCATAACATTGTATCAAGTAAGCTGTCTGAAAAGAACATGTTTCCTGGAAGAAACTCCGACCCTGATGTTTCACCCTAAATGAAATTCCAATGTTAGAAAAAGTCCCTTGAAAAATCTGGAAACCCTCTTTTATGAACTAGGAATTAAATTGACTTCCACCAATTTAGTAACTGCTTCTGTCTAGAAAGATCACGGAACTATTAGTAGACTACAGCACTAAAATATAAGACCTTAATGGATATGAAATTCTTATCTATAACACTCCAGATATGAAAAAAACTACTGTAGTTTCCTGTTGTTGACGGAAGAAAAATGCAGCAGCTCTTGTTTCTGATTTGCTGTTCCCCATACCCTTAGGAACATTTATAACGTTGTAAATATTTGTTCAAATAATAATGGCTATTGTGTAAATTCCCAGTAGCTTCTGAATAAGAGCTCCAGACTTTATCGTGTAACGATGGCTACAATTCTTCTTTTTGTTTCAGGGAATCAAAATGAGTCTCAGTTTTAACATTGGTTTTCTGTTTTATTGGCAACATTAAAATAAGCTGGATTTAGCACACATTATAGTAAATATACTAAACACAAAATTATATAAACTATTCATTTTGCTAGGTGCTGTATGTAGGGGTAATAAAAGGGAATCTGTCAGCAGATTTTTGCTACATCTGAGAGCAGCATAATGTAGGAAAAGAGACACTGATTACAATAATATATCACTTAGTTGACTGGGTGCAGAGGTTCTGATACAATCAGAGATTTTAGATGTACAGTGCAGCAGAGCTGAGAAAGCTAACCCCGCCCACACCAGGTTCTCTGTGTACAATGGCTATTAACAGTTAGCTGCTTATCACAAGGGGATGGGGTGCAGTTGAACTAATGTAGGCCAGCAATGCTAATCACAAGGTGATAAAACCTACTCTATAAATAAACAACACCACACAGGGTCATTCAACTCTGTGTCACAGCCTCTGTCTCCTGCTGTCTTCAGATTACATAGCAAAAACCTGCTGACAGATTTTCTTTAACAATTTCTTGTATGTGTCAGATGTAGCAGGCAAAGTAATATAACAAACATTGAGGAACCAATTTCCACTCACATAAAAGCTCTTTTTAGAGTTATGGACATATTTAGAATAATGGAAATTAAATCTTTTAGTCACATGGAATTCCACGATCTTATGTTTTTAACATCTGAAACAATAATCTTACCATCACATATCAAGCATAAGGTCGATTGTTGTCTAAAAACATTGACTTGGTGCAAAATTGTCCATATCAAATGGCATATCCTTATGAGTTTGATAGCAGATATCTCTATAAAATAATAGAACAACTTTTACTCACCTGTTATATTATAAGTGGTGAACAAAACATGATATCTATCTTTTGGGCAAATTTTTTCCCATCATGGAAAATCGCTGTGTATGACCAAAATCTGATAAGTGCTAACCCTACCTGTAGGACCTTGATCCATCATGAGAACAGGAGCTCAGTGATATGTCTCCACTGAAGTTTCTGTAAGATAGCGGAAGGGCAAAGCAAGCAGCGGTTGAATGCTTTTTATTCTAAAGAAAATTATAGCTGTATAAGCCATGAGTATATACAAAAAGATCAAAGTCCTAGAGTAATGTTTATTTTAGTTGAAAAATTGAAAAATATTTATTATATTCTTATTATTATCATCAAGCTTTTAATATTTAAAGAGAAGCTATCATCAAAAAATGACCTATTGTTTTAACCTGACTTTTGTGTTAAATGTATTTTTTGTCAATTTTTTTTCGATATCATGATCTTCAGTAAGAAACAAAATTAGTAATACTGCAAAATTTACACTCGCCACTGGAGCTTTCTTTTTTCTAAACTTTCAGTGAAGGTCATTATCAGCAGAGGGAAGATTGCAATGACTGATAACATAAATTATTTAATAGAATTTAACATTTACAAAAGCAGATGTCACTGCTCCCTCTCCATTTATAATAAATTTTCAATGCCTTTATTAGATGCCGTCATACAAAAGATAGGGTCTGAGTCTGTTTAATGAGGCTATGCACATGTGTTATTTCTTGAAACAACAGAGAACATGAGCCTAGAAAAAGCCCCAGTGCCCATTGTGAAAGTTTCAAGATTTCTATTTTTTTATCTTTCATTTGTGTTTGTCCTGAGAAAGGAGTCAGATGGACTCTGACTACCGTAGAATATGGATGAGTGCTATGCGAGAAAGCATCGCATAGGACTCGGACCAGTATTAATCTATGCGGCAGCTCACATCACCGTATTTTTTCTCAGGCGTATTCGACTTGGGTGTAAAATCGCTACATGCTGTGACTGTACGCGTAGACTCGCCAATGTATCCTATGGGTGCGAGAAAAACTCGGACGCCACACGGACTATCCGTCTAGCTTGCAACAAATACACACACATTTTTCTCATTTCAGCCCATTGAACCATTTAATTCAATGGGAAAAATCAGTGAGAAAAGTAAAGCCAAACGCATGTCATAGGGATGCCATACGGTTACATGGGGGGAGAAAATCACATCATCGCATTGCAAACGCACTACACACGGATCACCATACGGAGAACAGTTGTGCGTCTCTCGGCAGGGAGACTCGGGCCGATTTTCCATACGTTTAGTGTGACACCGGCCTAAGCCACTTTCTCCTGAGATGCTGTTTTGAAATCAGCAGTGCATGTCATCAATGCACCAATCCACTCTACACTGGTATTGTGAAGGACTAAATTAAGAACGATCAAAACTGAATGTTCCATTTTGTGCTTGTAACTCCATCTTGTCTTTATGAGATAAATTCTGTTACTAGGCAATAGTTTCTGGCTGACGGGATATGCTGTTACCACAGAGGATACTGTAGTGCACGTGGCTGTGCTCCCGCCTTCACAGTCAGCACAAGAAGCAGAACTTCAGGCTCTGTCTACTGCATGTACTTTGGCCAAAGACAGACGGGCTAATATATATACACGGACTCATGATATGCATTTAGTATTGCTCACGATTTTGGAGCTCTATAAGCCAATCGAGGGTTTATTACTACTGCCGGAACTCCAGTGAAAAAATGCTGAAGCTGTTAAAACCCTCATGGAATCGATCAAATTGCCTACTCAGGTGGCCATTATCAAAGTCAAGGAGCACGGTCCTAGGAACAGTCCACAGACTATTGACAACATATTTGCGGATTTGCAAGCAAAGGCCGCTGCTCTTCTGCCCGTTGAACTAACCATACCAACTATGGTGACCACACTCTCTCAGCGTAAACAGTTGCAAGAGATCCTGACTCTACAAGAATCTGATGATCTACAACAGACTGAGGTTTTCTGTCGGACCCCGCGAGACTGCTTAATGACAATGCAGAGAATGTCTCCAAAAGTAGAGGTGAAGCAGTGGAAGGCTGATGGGGCACGTATGGACAATGGTCTCTGGAAAAAGGATCAACTTATGTGTCTCCCTAAGCGGATGTACCCTGCTATTGCCGCATGGGCACATGGACCAATATATTGAGGAAAAGACCAGGCCCTAGCCCTGGTGCAAAAATTCTACTGGGCTCCAGGTGGACCATAAATGCCTAAGTCTGGAAGGTATGAATATTGTCTGGTGGTTGTCGATACGTTCTCTAGTTGGCCAGAATCATTCCCCGTTACCAACATGACTGCAAAGACCACAGCAAAGAAACTGGTGATGGAAGTTATCTGCAGATATGGAGTTCCAGAAGTTGTTGAAAGTGACCAAGGTCCGGCTTTTTCTTCTCATGTGTATCAGGAGGTTCTAACAATGCTTGGATCCACTGTAGCCCTCCATACTCCGTACTATCCATAATCCAGGGGGGAAGTTGAGAGGTTGAACGAGACACTGAAGGGACAATTGACCAAAATGATGCAGGAGACTACTGCTCTATGGCCAGAGCTCCTACCCATTGTACTATACCATATTTGTACTATCCCTATTGCAAAACATGGCCTGTCCCTATATGAGATATTGTTTGGTGCTAGGACCAGTTGCAAATTTCCAGTCTCAGTAGTTATCAGAAGAATCTGACTATGCTGTTTAATATGTTATTCAGATTAGTAAAAATCTTGCTAACACCTATGCTCTTGTTTCTTTTTCTTTTCCAGATTCAGCAGAAACTGATATTTGTTATAATTTAAAGTCTGGTGATTTTGCGGTCGTGAAAAGGCATGTCAGAAAACACGGACTAGAGCCCTTGTATGACGGTCCCTATTAAGTTCTCCTCATCACCCCTATGTCAGTGAAACTGGAAGGAAGACCAACTTGGATCCACGTATCGCACTGCAAGCTGGTTAAACAAGCCAATAGCAAATAAAGGGGACATAATGTTTTGGTTTTTCGTATTTTTTATGTTATTATTGGTAACTATATGGGACAGCCTAAATTCCCCTTTCTTAAATAATAAGTTTATATAATATTATGAAAAATTACTGAGAGATTTGTTGAATAATTCTCAGTCTCTGGCAGATATTTTCTTATTAATCCAGCCAATTGGTTTAAGGGAATTGGGGGTTGGATAGCTGGAATCTTGAAAAGTTTGTTACACATCGCTGCCCTTATTCTTGTTATGTATGTAATACTAAAACTTGTTTTTTTGGTGTATTTCTGTATGTATTAGGAAATTCTGCACTTGGACAGCTAATGATACCAAAAGGCGTTGTTACCCCTGCTCTTCTCTACATCGATTTCAAGAAGTTATCTGATGAAGATGTTGAAGCCAAGAGCATGGCTATCTTCAAAAGATCTCCACCGCCGCTATCAAAAATTGTTATTTGTAAATTGTAGTATACAGGGGGGATGGGTACGCCGCAACAGCCATGTCTGGTAACATGGCATCAGATATGTGAAGACCAGTACCCCTCGAGCTTATAGCTTGGGATAGTACCTCTGATGCTGGACATAAGTTAACAAAATTTATCTAGGGGGGAATGTGAAGGACTAAATTAAGAACGATCAAAACTGAATGTTCCATTTTGTGCTTGTAACTCCATCTTGTCTTTATGAGATAAATTCTGTTACTAGGCAATAGTTTCTGGCTGGTAAAGAGCCAAATAGTTTTTTCTGATTTTAAGTAGAGTAAAGGTTATGGGCTGTGATAAAACCAGACTGCTCCAGTTTGGACAAGATATGAGACCTTGCGATTTATCACTGTAGGATACTTTGAGAAATGAGTATGTTATTGTTCTGTCCTATGTTACGTAGACATGACCATATATGTAGTTTCCTATTTTCTTGTATTCTTATAGGTTAATTTCCTTGTATTCTTATAGGTCAATTTTCTTGTATTTTCATTGGTTAAATGTTGTAGGTGTAGTTTTATACTATTGGTTGAAGTACAAGCTCACTAAATACTATAAAAGATGATGATGTAATATATGGGATAGGAATCTTGCTAGATTCTCCCAGACAGAAATACGTGTCTGTTTGGTTATTTATGTTGCTAGCAACGTTCTATGAATTAATTTGAAAATCACTAGGTCAACCGTGAAGGGTCACTTAGATCCTACCTTAACAGTATCTCTATTTTTTATCTTTAACACATATTTTAATATGAAAAAAATACATAGCCAAATGTTTTAAAAAGGCACCTAACAAAAAAAATGATTAAAAAATGGGTAATTTTCTGATTACACATTCCCTGGAAGCCTGACCTTGAGGTGGTAGTTACCAAATTATTTGTTGTTACATGACAATAAAATTACCATGTTGTCCTTTCTTAAACAAGGCTAACTTGATAATACAGTTGTCATGATCCGTTCCAGGGTTTAGTCCTGTCTGCCCTTGGTTCGGGTCAAGGGTTAACTTTGCTCTGCCTCATTCTGGGTTCAGGTTGGCTATTTAGCTCTCACACATCCTGCTAGCAGTGTGAGCTATACTGCTACCTTCGGCTTGTGAACCTGACTGGTAACCCTTGATTTGTCCTGCTGTTATCCCTGACTTGTCCCGTGTCTGTTGTTCCCCTCTGTCTGCCCTGTTCCCTGCATTTCCCTGTTTGTCTGTTTGATTCTCTGGTTTTTGACTCGGCCTGTATTCGGACTCGCTTCTGCTTTCTGTCTTTGTCTTATCTGCTTCTGACCATTGCTGACCTCCTGGCTTTCTCCTGACCACGTATATTGCTTATTCCTTTTGTCCTGCTGCCTTCGTACGGTTTTGACTTGGCTTGCCTGACCACGCTCCCGCCACCTGTGTTTCTGCTCTGTAGAGGGCTTGCTGAGACCTGTGATACTTCAGATGACTGATTATTCCTGACTCAGTTTTGGACGTTTTTGCTGCCACCAGTGCAGGCCTACTCTGGTAGTGTGTAATCCCTTCTCCCCTCTGTAACCTACAGGTGGAGCACACACCAGCCTGCATTACAGCTGCGTGACAACAGTCAGGGCTGCCACTAGGAATTTCGGGGCCCCATACTGGCAAAATTTATGGGGCCCCCCTTGAGACTCCGCCCAGGCTCCAATCCCAGTTCTGCCTCTACCCTAGCTCCTCCTCCACCACGCGAACCATCCAAAATCCCTCTGCCTTTTCTTGGAAAAACTCCACTTCTGCACCACGCTCTCACCAATGACACATTAACACCATATCACATGCATAGCCATCAGCTTTTGTTTTGACCAAAAGATTTTTTAAGCCTGCCACCACGACAAGGTAGACTCTATTGGCAGGGCCCTACTCTACTCTAACCTATTAAACATTTGGTAACTTTTTTTTTTTTTGGTATATTTTAATTATCTTTCTTCAAGGAAATGTGTCACATAAATTTTTTAGACTAATTGAAATCATATTATATATATATATATATATATATATATATATATATATATACACTGTATTTCTGATTGCAGATTATTGTATTCTGTATACAGTTATTGATGGGCCCCATAAGATGCTCCATACAAAATACTCCCCATATAATGCTCCAAAAAGGTTAATAATGGCCCCATAAGATGCTCCATAGAATAATATGCCCCATATGCTGCTCCATAAAAGTTATGCCCCCATAAGATGCTCCATATATTTTATGCCCCATATGATGCCCCATAGATTTTATAACCCCATATGATGCTCCATAGATTTTATGCCCCATATGATGCTCCATATATTTTATGCCCCATATGATGCTCCATAGATTATGCCGCCATATGATGCTCCATAGATTATGCTGCCATATGATGCTCCATAGATTATTGTCGCCATGATGCTCCATAGATTATACCGCCATGATGCTCCATAGATTATGCCGCCATGATGCTCCATAGATTATGCCGCCATATGATGCCCCATAGATTATGCCCCCATATGATACCCCATAGATTATGCCTCCATAAGATGCCCCATAGATTTTATGCCACCATATGATGCCCCATAGATTATGCCCCCATAAGATGCCCCATAGATTTTATGCCACCATATGATACCCCGTAGATTTTATGCCCCCATATGATGCTGCATAGATTTTATGCCCCATATGATGCCCCATAGATTTTATGCCCCTATATGATGCCCCATAGATTTTATGCCCTCATATGATGCTCCATAGACTTTATGCCCCATATGATGCTCCATAGATTATGCTGCCATATGATGCTCCATAGATTATGCCGCCATATGATGCTCCATAGATTTTATACCCCCATATAATGGGCAGGCAGGGGGGCGGCCGCACACAGCATTCCAACAGGGCCTCAGCCCAGGGCAGGCAGGAGGGGCCCGCAGCATCCACCAACAGGGTCCCCAGGGCCCCTGTTGCTGGATGCTGCACCTGCGGGCCCCCCTGCCTGCCCTGGGGGCCTTTTTGGTGGATGCTAGGCCCCCCCTTCCTTCCCTGGGCCCTGCTGGTGGATGCTGGCACTGCGGCTGTCCTGGCCGGGCCACTCCTGCGACAGACTACTCATCCGCACGTCGCCGCTCCCAGCCACGTGGCAATGTGTGTCTGGCACAGCACACCGACGTGACACGCTGCTCGCTCTGCTCCGGATTGAGGAAGTGGAGCAGAGCAGCATGTGACGTCACATCCGACTGGACCATGATGCATCAGGGCGGGCCATTGCTTAAAGCTACAGTGCCTGTCCATTTTATTTGCCAGCCAGGAGGTCAGGACTGGGGACCGTGCTACCAGCATGCTCGGGCGGCGGGCCCCCCTAAAGCACCGGGCCCCCCTAAAGCACTGGGCCCCATACATTAGTAAGGGCTGTAATGCCCTGATGGTGGCCATGAATACAGTATGTGATTTATTTGTATCTCTTTTAATACAATTTCAATTTTAATTTCAATACAATTAGTCTTTTCTCCTTGTAAATTTTTAGCTTGTTGGTTAAAAATGGCCAGAATCAACTTTGGACTTTTGCCTTCTTCGCTATATAACTACTGTAGGTATGTGAATTGTCAAACTGAAACATAAAAAGTTATAAATATTTGAGACAACTTTACATTTATGTAATGAATCAACTGCTATTTGACCAAAATGCCAGATATTTTTAATACTGGAGTAGGTACAATTCCCAATTGTCAAGAGGAGCAAGGCCCTTTTGATAGTTTTTCTCATGGTTCTAATTATAAACGGAGAGCTGGAGGCCCTTAGGTGATGTAGGTCAATAAGAAATTGTCCTTGTCATCCTATAATATATTCTTGATTAAATATAAATAATACTTGTCAATGTTGTTCACTAAGTTATACATATTAGTTGTAAAATCAAGATCTGATTTCACAGCCATGTGCTGTTTGAGATAAAAATTCAATACAATTTCTATGAGATAAAAACTCCCATTAAAGCAATCTCTAATATGATTCATATGCAAGTAGCCTCTTCAGAGAGGACCGGAACGCTAGAACTCTAGTGTCACTTATTGGAAGTAGAGATCCTAAAAGAAAATATCGACCCCTTATCTAGCCTCACCACATAATGCAGGGTAAAAAGCCTAACCAGAAACTCCATAATAATAATTATAATAAATCCATAATATGGTTTATATCACTGAAGGGAAAAAAACGGTAATCTTCCCAGAACAAATAAATTCAACAAGAAAATTTGAATTTAGGTCCAAAATAACAGATTTATGACTAAAAACTGATTAAGCCAAGTCACTGGATATGTTATCCATCCTTTCCACCAGAGAACCAACAGTATAATTTATTTGTATCTTGTATGGTAAAGAGATAACAAAGAAAATCATCACCAAGGGCTTATAAGGACAAGAATCGTAAATCACTCCACAAATATGAACCCGTTGCTTACACGTTGCACAGTTATACTTCCAAGTCAGCTTCTGTACATTGAAGAAGTGATTTCACATTAGAAATAATAGTTCTAGACTTTTTTTTTTATTCTATACTACTATATAAACAAAAATAACAACTAACCCCTAGATAATCAGAAAATCATTGGTTAAGCAGACATCTGGACCCACAAACCTCTTTTAAAGTCTTTATGGCTTTTCCATATTATTGTCTGCAAATACTTTAGTGGTGAACTGCATCTGGTACATCAGACACTCTCCAAAACCTAGATGCATCTGGAGCCGATCAAGGACTTGAACAGAAAGCTATCATTCCAGCAGGAGTTTTTTGATGTGTGACTTGATGTGTGGACTCAAGGACGCTTACTAGTAAAAAAAAATAATATATTAATTAAAATAGCTTTGACTTTTCCAGGGTTATGAAATCCAAAATATTTCATAGAACACACATGGATTTTCTTGAAACACATGGCTTGTGGCAAAAAAACAATGTAGAGCTGTCAAGAGGTATGCATCAAAACTATTGATAATATATGGACTTTTTATTTAGATTAATTCCAATATATTTTATTTAAATTTGGAATTTTATGCATTACATTCTGGGTATGATTGGTTTTATAACATCAAAAAAACAACAAGTACAAAAGAAGAAAAAGCATAAAAAAATTCTAGCATATAAAAACAAAATACAATTACGGACCTTCAAGTCAAAGGTTATTAAGGCACTGGGTCTATTGCTATATCAAGACAGGTTATCAAACTTGTAAAAAACGAAGGTTTAGGGGCAACCTTATTACAATGTACAGATATGTAAAGGAAGAGTACAGGGACCTTACTAATGATCTGTTACATATACAGCACTTAGATGTGAAAAAAAATACTGCAAAATAAAATTGCTTTTAAAAAATAGAAATGTTAATAGTTTGTTTTTATCAGTTAACAAAATGAAAAGTAAATAAATAAAAGAGAAATCTATTTGAATTAATATTTGATGTGACCATTTTTTCTCTTCAAAACAGCAACAATTCCTGCAGGTACACTTAATTGAACAAAGTCAGATTTTGTAGGACTATAGTCAGTTGCTTATGTATCTCCAAATAAAGGAAGATAAAGGAAGATATTTTACTGCACGGTCGTCTCTTCAATGAATCTTCCATTTGATTTGCAATGCTGACATCTCATTTGGGAATCCAGCAGCTTTTCCCTCACGGTTTTTTTCCATAGCATAGTACTACTGGTTCTACTGGTGCACCTCTGGTCCTTTCAAGTTTCTGACTAGGGATTATGCTCTTGGGACCCTGGGCAGCAGAAATAGAAAGCCCCCTTCCACTGTGTGTTGGATATACATTTTATATCTCTTACTTATATTATTATTTTTTATTATTATTAATATTTATTTCTATAGCACCATTGATTCCATGGTGCTGTACATGAGAAGGGGTTACATACAAATTACAGGTATCACTTACAGTAAACAAACTAACAATGACAGACTGATACAGAGGGGAGAGGACCCTGCCCTTTCGGGCTTACATTCTACAGGATTGTGAGGCAGGAGACAGTAGGTCGGGGGGTTGCAGCAGTTCCGGTGTTGGTTGAGGCAATAACTCCGGTAGTGGTGAGGAGGCAGCAGGGTCATTGCAGGCTGTAGGCTTTCCTGAAGAGATGGGTTTTCAGGTTCTGTCTGAAGGATCTGAATGAGTTTGATAGTCGGATGTGTTGGGGCAAAGAATTCCAGAGGATGGGGGATATTCGGGAGAAGTCTTGGAGGCGGTTGGGTGAGGAGCGAATAAGTGTGGAGGAGAGAAGGATGTCTTGGGAGGATCGGAGATTACGTGAGGGAAGATATCGGGAGATTAGTTCAGAGATATATGGAGGAGACAGATTATAGATGGCCTTGTAGGTCATATTGAGAAGCTTTGTTAACCTGTTAACCCCCCCACAAGCTAGAGGATCTTCACCCTAGGTATATAACACAAGGCGCTCTCTTCATATGTTTTCGTCCAATAAATTTTGTCCAACTTTTTCAACATGACTCCAGGCCACATGTTGCTCATGCCATTGTGAGCAGCCTAGGTTGCACCATGGCCTACACCGTTTCCAGATTTGTCTCCTATCGAGCACATCTGGGACATCATTAGTCAACAATTACAAACAGAGCTGACAGCAGCAGATCTTGATGATTTTCATGCCCAAGTGTATTCTATACTTCAGACCACCATTAATAACCTGACTGATCACATACCAAGGTGGGCAAGTGGGTGTACTTCTGCAAGTGGTGCTCATACTCAATACTGAATAAATTGAGATGTTTGAAAAATATTGCTTCCAGTTTTATTCACACTTTTTAAAAATTTTCTTATCATTAACATGTATATCAATCCTGTGATCTCCATCATTCCATGTCTTTTCCTTCTTGACATTGAAATTTCAATGGTGAGGAAAGTATTTATATTCTTTCTTTTATACAGTTCAGTACTTGACATTTCTATACAGCACCTACTGTACATACTTAACTTATCAATGTGTATTCAAGTTATACAGAATCTTTATTACTTCATGATTTTCATTAAATTTAGATTAAAACTTTTAACAACAACAACCATTAAATAATAGAAATTGTGATTTGACAATAGTAACAAGCCAACATTTATGCCCAGCTGTTCTAGTATGAGATAATACACTATTTATATCAGTGGTCTCAAACTGCATTCCTCGAGGGCCGCAAACCTTGCGTGTTTTCAAGATTTCCTTAGCATTGCACTAGGTGCTGGAATCATTATCGGTGCAGGTGATTAAAATATCACCTGTGCAATACAAGGAAATCCTGAAAACATGACCTGTTTGCGGTCCTTGAGGAATGCAGTTTGAGACCTCTGATTTATATAGCAGCGTAACATACTGTTTACTGTTTGTATATGGAGCGCCTGCCAGGGCAGTGAGGATACTTGCTACAGGGCCGCTTCTTAAAGGGGCAGTGTCACGGCAGCAGTGAGCTGGTCTGTGTCCCTGGGCTTCCAATAAAAAAGGGAGATGATGAAAAGGGATAATAAAGAGTTTGTAATAAAGTGTTTGTGATGCCACCAGTGGTATTCGGTCAGGAGACTGACACTGCAATGCAGATCCACTGGGATGATGACAGGGCAGCAAAGATGGTTAAGCTCTCCACGGGTAGAGCTGTGTCTCAGGGCAGTTAGGATGTTAAAGGTAATGTTGGAGGTGAGTGTGGTGCAGGGCAGGTGATGCAGGAAAGATTCAGAAGACACAGCAGTATGCAGTTTCCTTTACCTTTTACTGAGCTGGGCAGGTACAGTCCGGGGCTCAGGTTACAGATGGTTCTGAAGCAGGTCAGCCTGGAAGCAATTTGAGAATTTCCTTAGTCAGGTGGGTTGTGAGGCCTCCTTTCTAGTGCTATTCTCTGAGGTACTGGCTGATGTAAACTCTATTCAAGTTCCTCTCTCTCTGTCTGCTACATAGGTAGAACTCCACTCGTATGTCAGGCAGCTGTAGCCTACTTCAGGGATCACTCCTATCTAGCGTCTCCGGCTCACACGTACTGCTGTGTCGTTGAGTATCAGTTAGGGACAGAGAATCTGTGGTCTTCTGCCCTCTGGATTCTGCTGTTGGGGCTTTAGTACCCACACAGCCTTGAGCTCCTGGGCCCGGTCACTGGCGCTAAAGCCTCAGGTGAGCTCAGCTACAGCTCCTAACCCCAGAACCTCTCCACATGTCCTCCCTCCACCCTGTTCAGGCTTTAACTCACTCCTAACTTCCTGTTTCTGACCACAGAGAGCAGCTCTCCTGAAGTCAGGTTAGAGCTCCCCCTGCTGGCCCAGAGCAGGAACTGTGTTATATGCTGAAACTACCTGTTAAGGGGATTCCTTCTTTGCTTCCAGGCATGACATCACTCCCCCCTGGAGGGAGGCAAGGCCACTGTGGCAACCGGACTCCTGGGGTGCCACATGTACTGTTTATATTCTTATGCCTGAATGTGTCATTTACAGTACATTATGATGAAATATTTCAGTACTTTGCCAAACTTAAGAACTCTGAAACCTCAAGAAACATGCAGCCTAATGAAGATCCATAAACCTTTAATATATTAATATATCAAATAATCAAGTGTAAGCGTAAAAATACTATCTAGAAAAATGAACACTGATCCTTTATTTACCTAAATGACACATTATGATTCCAAGTGTTTACTTTTAAGAATTAGGGTCCAATTCATTTAGACTGGTGTTGTGTAAGCTAGTCTTAACCCCTTCACCACCCAAGCCTATTTTCACCTTCATAGCCAGGCCAAATTTTACAATTCTGATCACTGTCAATTCATGAGGTAATAACTCTGGAACGATTAAACTGATCCCATTGATTCTGAAATTTTTTGTCATGACATGTTGTACTTTATTATAATGGAAACATTTTTTAATATGTTTGACCTGGTACTCAACCACTGGCCTCTTCTGCTCGCCAATCCTTGCCGGCATGTGCAGTGTAGAGTTCTAGCACGTGGTGACATCGCACACTAGTCGGTGAGTTGGCACTTGCATGCGCTGCCAGAACAGTGGCAGCTGTAGCCAACTTGCAGAAATGGTTGATGAAAAATCTGGGTATATTTTCATAAACTGCTGAACTACCAAGTTGAGCACATCTGCCAAGCATAGTGCGTATGTGAGCTATATCTTGTTAGCCATTAAAAGGTATCATACCCACAAGATTCCTATTTTGTTTTTCCCACTGAGAGCACTCTATCTTTTTTTCCACTTTAGCTTGCCAAGCTTCACAGTCGCCACCAGGTTACGCCCATCTCACACATGACCATGACTGGTTGAAGGTTCAGAGGCAAAAATCACAGATCTGTCTGGTCCGTTATTACTTTAAGCAATTTTTCTGCAGTGTGCGGTTTGTCTCCTAGATAAATTAGCTTCAGCAGATCCTTTTGCCGCTTCGCTGAGGCAATGTGGAAGAGCTTCCAGCTGATGTGGACGACATGCTCTGAGATAGCACATAGGAGATGGAGGATGAGTAGGAGCAGGAATGGGTTACCGAAACTGCTGTAGGAGGTGGAGCTAACCCTAATAGAAGCAGAGCCAGCAATCCTCGGCATCAGGAGCACATGCGCCATGCCTTGGTGTGACTCGGCCCCAGCCTTCACAATGTTCAGCCAGTGTGCCATCAAGGAAATATAGCATTCCTTTTCCACAAACACTTGTCCAAGTGTTGGTCAGTAAGTGCGTTGGTAAGGGCACAGGTGATGCTCCTGGACACATGCTGGTATAAGATCCCTGCACTGGGAGAAAAAGTGGAGGCTGGGGACCTAGTATTGAGGGGCGACTGCTGCCATGGGCTGCCAAAAATCCTCCATGTCTACCAGCCTTAATGGCAGCTTTTACACTGCAAGCATGTCATCCTGTCCCTCTTGGAGCATGCAGAGGCCACAATCAAGAAATTATGTTGTAAAGAGCTCCTTAGAGTGTCCTAGTGTGGAATTACTAGTCTCCTGGGACTCAACTTTGTGGGAGGAAGGAGGATCAGGGTGAGGATTAAGTGATCCATACATTAGGTGGTGGTGCCAAGTCTGCTGGAAGCATTATCTACTATGCAACCAACCACCTGTTTGCACTGCTCTGGCTTCAGAAGTAGTGTACCATGCCTTCCTGCAAACTATGACAGGAACCTATGTGTTGTGGATGTGCATTTTTCTTGTGCTCCAGCAACAGGCATAGTTGCACCTGCCCCACTTTGTCACGGGGTTACCGTGACAGTGTGGAGCTAGAAGACCGCAGCTTCTGATTGCTCCTACTCCGGCGCTAAGAAGAAGCACTTCTCCTTAATTTTAATTGCGTTTATTCCTTTTGGCAGAACAGGGGTTAATTGGCCATGTTGGAAATCTCTGAGCTCGCAGCTGAGCTCAGTTAGCCACTGCTTTCCCCTTTATAATCTGGGCACTGATACAAATCATTGTCAGATCTAGCATTCATTGCATGGCTTCAGGAGTGAGAGATATTCATTTGAGAAGGAGTGTTGGAGGAAGTTATCTGTGATTGTTGCTTGGTTTGTGAGTGTGGTAATTCCTTATCCTTCTCTATTTTTGATTTATTCCCCTACCTCCACTCCCCGGTGGATTGCTCTGTTATATGTGACTGAATATTCTGTATGCCTGGAGTTTTCTGTTAACCCTTGTTTGTGTGCCTTGTTCGTCAGGTTGGTGTACTACGATGCACAGTAAAGCCCATCTTCCCTGGGTGGGGAAAGAGAGCAGACGGAGGTCTAACTCAGGAGATAAGGCATTATCATAACATGGCATAGCATATCCTTTGAAAAAAATGTGTCCTCCCAACATTAGCAAAAATGTAGTATGGGTCTGTTATTTTTTCAAGGTCACAATTAATTTTTAAGTTTTTCTTATATAGAACACTGAAGTCCTAGTGTATTTCCAAATCTTGTATATTTTTTACCACTATCCAGGTTGCCATCGCGCTCGAGCCTTAGGGTTGGATTTTTAATCATTTAAATCTGCCACCTACAAGTAGAGAAGTACATTCTATAATGCCTTATCTTACAACAATTATAAAAATTACCATCCATAATAAAGGCAAGTCTTACTGTATGTCTACAAGACACACCCGGCTTTTTGCAGATGTCACTCTCAGGGCATTAGCAAGCAAACAATATGATTAATGTGTCTCAGACATTTGCCCAAATATTTATTACTGATAGCGGGAGCTGTATTCAGATTTAGAGTTAGGTGTTATCAGCCGACTATTTTTAGAAGGTTTGCATTCTTATCTTTTGTCGAAATACCAATGCTACTTTTTTATCAGTGATTAAAAGCTTTGGTTTGATTTGATTCAATTTCCAGCCTTTCAGACACCAGGACTGAAGCTGAAGTTCAAGGCTGGAGAATGAGTCTTGTGTATTAAACAACGTAATCTGTGTGAATGAGTCTTGTGCTTGTAGATTTCATAATATATTGCCTTAAAGGGAACCTGTCACCAGAAATAACGCTGTTATCCTTCCAATATGCGGTTAATCTGCAGGTTAATAGCGTTATTATGCTGTCCGGCGCCGGCATGCGGCCGAATGCAGTGGGGAGAAAATGATCTTTATTCTCTCTGCCAGCATTCGGCTTTCAGTCATGGAGGCGTGGTTGCCACTGGTTCAGTCATCGCTCTCAAAATACAGAGGGGCCGCCATAACCGCGCCCCCCGGTCCTGACTGACAGCCGCCTCCTAGGTAGCGGGAGAGTCAGTCAAGAGAACTGTGTTGGGTCCAAGAAAATAAATCAGGGTCCAACAGCAAACATGGTGTCCCCTCAGATAGAGTAGAAATGAGATGGCAAGCAAAGCGCGCACCAACGTTGTGTATAGTCTCCACTGTGACAAAGGATTAGAAGCCTAACAAAGATTGAAAGAACTAGACATAGAACAGAGACCAACGGCCATGCAGGGCTGTAAGTTGCTGATTGGTGGTCTAAAGTACAAAACAAGAACAAAAGAGGAAAATGATCGGAAATTTGTTCTCCAAAAGAATTAAACAGGTCAGTACCAGGTCAACAGTTATGACTGGCAATAAGGTTACTCTGGGAGAGCAAGTAAAGGTACTTGTAGAGGAATGTTGGTACAGTAAAAAATTGTGTGACGGCACACAAACGCAACTGTAAAAAAGCCTTAAAGGCCCTGTGCGAGGACTGCCATTACTTGTTAAATCGACATTGTGCTTACAGAACAGATTCCAGGATTGATCATCGAACCAAGCAGTGAGAATTGTACTTGTCTACTCTTGATGGGTGATGGGACCTTGGCCTGCGGAAGGACAAACACATTAGATAAGTAGATACATAAATGATTATCTGGTGAACAATAGTTACACCCAGGCAGTCACATACAGATTAGACCATACTGGTCATAACAGTTGTATAACCTAGCCATACATGTTCAATGATATGGAGGGTCGAAGGAAAAATCTTTTTGGGAATCCTCTTTAAAAAGATCATTTTTGTGCAAAAGATTCTTCAATGAATAAACGATCTTCAGCAAACAAACAGGAAACATGGACGACTTTGTGCCCCATTCTGCAGAAGACAGTTGATACTATTTTGCCTGTTAGAATTACGAACCAACAAAATGCAAATTAAAATGTAGTGATTCCAACAAAATTACAATATTAATGAAAACCTGATGAAACTCATAGAACAGGGACTGCCAAGCCACCACAATAAGAGATAAGATTCAGTCTGGGTGACTGTCCAGCTATTTGTTTTCCTCTGTATTTAATTAAGGAATCATTTGAAATGGTTTAAGGGGGACAGCAGCCAAACATGAAATAAATGCCTGTGTATTAGCTTGTGGCTTTGGTAATACCAAGAGTGTATCACAACAAATATGAATGTGCATGTCTCACACGTATAAAATGTTATTACTTGCAATTTTTATCTACTCCACTACTGAAAAGAAAAATCAGTTATGCGTATTATCTTGGACTTGTTTGTCAATGATGAACTTTAAAATAATAGCTGACAGATGGGTAACATGTCTGTCTGTTGTAAACCTTATCTACTATGCAGATCAGAAATGATTCTCAAAATGTTATATTAGTAATCTTGATGTTTGGTAAAGTTTTTTTTTATTATAAATTAAATAATATGAATAAAATATATTATAAGAAAACAACCTTTATTTCTCTAAAAAGTCAATTATTTCCAAAAAAAGCTCCGTTACAAATGGTATTAAATTGTACTCATCTTCTGACTTTTTGCTACGCTGGATCCTGACATCCATTGAACAGCTGGACTAGAAGATAAAGAATCCTGTTTTAGATTGACATGGAAACTTTTTTTTTCCTACAAAGGTATTAGATGTCCCCTTGTCATTCAAACTCCCTCTTAAGAAAAAAAAGATTTTTTTTTAACTTTGTCATGTTCAGCTGTACAAATATAAGTGAATAGATCATTGTACAGTTTAGAATGGAGATGTCAAACTTCCCTTTAAGCTACGTGCTAAAGACGAAATCCAATTTTATTATTTAGGGCTTAAGCACACTACCGTGTTATATGTCTGTAAACCTCCAAATTGTGCAGAGTCATATAATACAGAATATATAGCAGACTAGGGGGGCTATATTCTGCATTCATATGCCTCTAATGTTAAATGGAGGCATTTGGAAATTTTGAGGCTTGCTCCTTCGGATTTCTGGTGCAATGGTTTAAAGATCATAGAAAATTGAATAAAATGTTATGTTGATATCTGTGATCCAATATCTTATTACAGTAAAATCTACATTTTTCTTGTAAATGAGTTGTTAAGATCTATGGGCAGGACACAGATCTTCCAGAGAATTTATCTCCACAGCTTATTTTAAATGAAAGTGGTCATTTTCAGTGTGAGACATATATTTACTAAACAGTCTGCTCTCCTGATTTACATATCTGATACATGCAACGCTACCAATCGTTTAAAATAAGCTCTGGAGGCAGATTCTTGGGGAGATCTCTATCCAGCCCATAGTCCTTAGCAGCTCATTTACATATTAAGAAAAATATTATTTTCTCTGGAATAAAACATCAGATCTCAGATATCAAAGTATCATTTTATTCAACTTTATTTGACCTACATGCCAATTTTGACAACTTAGGAGGGTTGAACCTACTGATAGATTCCTTTTAACCAGTATGTGTAAATAGCTAGTCCATCTGCATCTATACAGACTCCTCCATGCACATAGCCATGAGAAAGTAGCCTAAGGGGTGTATATTCTTAACGCCATAAACAAATATTTTAACATCATGCTAATATAGCTATCGTTACAGGCTGTTCTATCATCTTTAATTACATTGTTGATATGTGCACATGTATTTTGTACATTATATTGCTATAATAATGATAATAATGTAATTAGAACCTGATGCATAATGAAGGCCAACACCAACTAACGATCTGGCTATTGTGATTTACCACATAAAATCTAAACAGGAAGTTTAAAACATTTATTCATCTTGTACATAGGATCAACAAAAAAATCTACAAAATGTTTCCATTGTTAGCCTATCATACAGTGATAATGATACTTAGTATAGGATGTATAGGACGGGTCTGTCTTGTATCTAAATGCATAGCTAAATGTAATGGAGCTGTCTAGTCTCTATATTCATGGATAAGATATTTGCTTAAGTTTTTGTGCCGACTTTAACAGTCCATCTTACAGTCTGCGTTTTGTTTATCTTTCCCAAAATAATAGGTGGGGCCAAAAAAAACTGCCAGGGCTTGCCAAACAATGATTGCCAGGTAAGTGTAACCTGTAATTAATTGACATAGGAATAAAACATATCAGAACAAGCAGCAGTGAAAAAATAATAACTATTACGAGCCTGCATTCTTCACTTAAATGCCATTCTCTCTTAACCTATGCATCTGAAGCTGCTGAACTGGGAGCAGTGAACATGTGTGAGACATGTTTATTCCTATTAAGTGCTGCTAATACCGTTCACCCACAACCAAGGACATGAGATTCTATTCAGCTGATCAAGTCATGAATTCCTTTTTCATGACACGCCACGCAACTGCTTGTTTGTATCTAGGAAATATCCAAACACAACATTTATGAGCATGCAACATTAAATACCGTAATGCAAAAATGTATTGACTATAATCCATAGATTATAGTTGTGCTGTACTAAATAGTGCTGAATTTATGCAAACTAGACTTCACATTTCTATGAAGAATATTTCCATTGGGTGAAAGAAACTACAGACAGATGAAATCTTCAATATTACCAAAACATATGTGTAAATTATCTGATATATGTTGGTCCTAGCAAAAAGCTCCATTCAGACTTGCCAATGACATTCTCTCTGTGCTTTAGATTATATATTTAATTGAAAAAGTTAAATTACCAATATGATTATTTGAAGAATGATTTAATTTTTGCCATAACTGCTCTGCTTCCTTCACCTATGTCCACTGCCCTCTGTTGTGCTCCAAGTCGCGTTTAGCAGGTTGCCTGTCGTGGCTTAGTGACGTCGTCTCCCTAATCCTATTTAAGGCCCATGAGGACGCACACCTATGTTTTAGGACTGAGACTCTAGATATCTGTTCTGTGTGCTCCACCTTCTGTGCATACTGTGATTCAACTTGCTTCCATCCCTGCTGGGTTCCTCTGCATCCATCCTGCTGCTTTAGAGATTCCTGAGTGTGCGAAATCCTCTCTGCCCACATGCCTTCTTGCTGCTGCACCAATGCCTCGGGTCTGTGTGTCCATTCTGACCTGAGGCTTGGAGGAACCACCTCACCAGATGAGCCTAAACAATTACATATAACATTGGCACCTGATATCAAGGGCACCAAATATATTCTATTTAACTCTATTGGAACATCATTGTGATACCAGCAACTGTGTCAGCCTGGAGTACAATTTCATGCTTAAAATAAAATACCCTTGGAAAACCATAATGGGAGATCTTTATTAAACATTTTTATGACAAAGTCTGTAACATTGGCTGATACATGTTCTCAAGAATAGGACAATTTGTTTTATTTTGCCTTTGACTAACAGATACTACACTTTTCTGACTCTGGGTGAAAGAATATACCCGTAATGTGATGCAAAATGTTCAAGATTCCCAAATGTATACTTTCATAGAGAAAAATTAAAATCCATAAGATATCTCTGGAGACGGGACATATGACCCTCCCATTGAACATATGGGATTATTCATAATGGGTAAAGTGAGAAAGAACACATCAACCTCTATTGAAGTAGGACTCCACATCAAACATATGGGATAAATTACAGCTGGGGTAGAGAGAAACAAATTCTAACAGAAGAAGTGAGAGTGCTGACAATTCAACCTCCATTAAAGTAGGGGCCTCCTGCAGTGTACAGGTAATGACCACCAGAGATTTGTTCTGGGAAAAAAGACACCAAAAGTGAGATTTGTTTACGCAGAGGCAGGGAAGTACACTTTCCAGGGATAGAGCCTCCAATGATCAAAGCACTGCTTTGAGATGTTTTGGAACCAGTGATAATTGATGAATAATGTGGTTTGCATTGATCCGATATTTATGGGAGATATATTGCCAATTTCATAGTGAAGGGATGAACATAATGCATTCACTCACATCACCATATGGCCAGCAGAACCCCTCCAGCTTAATATTGGTAAAATGGATGGTGCATTACTTGACTACAATATCTACCATCTGGGACCTCCAGGGACAAAGATATCCTGTGAGTTGGGGATCTCATAAAATTCTAACAGACCTAGCATATCCCACAACCAGCCCCACATGCGCTTAACAAGGGGAGGTATGTGGATGTAACCTTGATCTAATAAAAACCAGAGTTTGGGATTCTGTAATTTTTCATTAGGGGTAGGGCTGTAGGGCTGCCAAAGAAAGGGAGTCGAGTATTCAGTCCAGTGACATATATTGCCAGTTGTCTTTGGATAGGATGAGATGGTGTTTGTTCAGTAGAGCTTTCAGTAACATTATCACCTAACCCACGTACACCTTGAACACCAAGCCTTTTCCTCCTTCCACCATGATCTTGCTTTTTCACACTCATGTTGGACGTACCCTTACCCTCTTTTAACCGGCTGTTTCACAACCACTACCCCAGGCCTGTCAGTCTCCTGTCACTAAATTAACAATCAGTATTTATTTGATGAAATAGTGTGTCTGAAACCACAGCCCGCCGAGTCAAAAAAGAGCAGATGAGACTGCTGCATGACTTGGGGCTCAGACTGCTTGGCTGATTTGCAACAGTGGGAAAGGTGGAAGCTGGATGGTCAAGTGCCTCAGGTGCTAACTGTGCACTTTCTGCAGTGGACCGGGTGGAATATAATGTGAAGGAACTAGAGGCACAATCTGCCCATCCAATCTAACACCTTTTCAACATCTAGTGGCTAGGCTTGAGCATTCCGATACTGCAAATATTGGGTATCGGCCGATATTTGCTGTATCGGAATTCCGATTCCGAGTTCCGATATTTTCGTCATATCGGATACTGGAATCAGAATGTTCCTGTCACTGTCAGTGTCCGTCGGTCGGGTCTGTCAGGAGTCAGCGGCACTTACCCGGCAGAAGATCCCCGGTGGTCACGTCCTGGACTGCTTGATGGCCGCCATTATCTTCTCCCTGGAGGTCACGTGCAGATTCTCGTGATAACTGCACGTGCTGCCGGGTAATCGCGGCCGTAAAGCAGTCCGATGACGTTACCGCCAGGGAAGCTGCCTGGCATTCCGATGCAGCAGAGCTGGATCGTCGTGGGACACTCGTTACTATGGACTGTGTCGGACAGGTGGTATACTGTTGGTTTGTTTTTTTTCTTTTTTTCCAGGAGATCGATGGCGTCGCAGGATGAGAGTGTAATAAAAGAAATGAAAACTGTGTTGTCTCTTTTATTTCATTAAAATACTTTTTTCTTGCTGTGTCTTTTTTTTAAACCTTTAAAAACTTTGGGATTAATAATGGATCGGTGTCTTATTGACGCCTCTCCATTATTAACCGGGCTTATTGTCACCGTGCAATCAACGGTGACATTAACCCCTTATTACCCCGCTTGCCACCGCTACAGGGCAAGTGGGAAGAGCCGGGTAAAGTGCCACAATTGGCACATCTTTTGATGCGACAAATGTGGGGCTGCTGTAGCCTGGTATTATCAGGCTGTTGAGGGCCAAAATCCATGGACCTTGACAGTCTTTTAATACCAGGCCGCAGCAGTCTGCATTTTACTTGGCTGGTTAACAAAAATAGGGGGACCCCAACGCCATTTTTTTTTCGAGGGGATCCCCTATTTTTGTTAACCAGCCAAGCTAAGCAGACTGCTGTGGCCTGGTATTATCAGGCTTGCAAGGTCCATGGATATTGAATCCTTACCAGCCTGAAAAACCAGGCCTCAGCAGTCTTCTTCATCTGGCTGGTTAACAAAAATAGGGGGGACCCCACGCCATTTTTTTTTTAGAGGGGATCCCCTATTTTTGTTAATCAGTTCCCTCTGACGTCACTGATGGTGTCCCTGGCTGACCTGAAGTGAAAGTGGGGAGCAATCAATTAAGCTTTCCACTTCCTCTCCTGTCAGCCAGGAGAGGAGAAGATTCATTCGGGGGTTTACTGTGAGGCTGCAGCATTAACTGCGGTCTCTGCAGTAAACATTAACCCTTTCTGATGGATTACACCGTGGGACCTGACTGTGCATCGGATAGGTAAGAATAATTTTGCTTTTTTATTTTATTTTTATTACAGGAAATGGTTTTTGCAGTAAAATAAAAGATGGTCAAAAACATGTGTCTTTATTTCATTAAAATGATTTTTTATTAAAGTGTGTGTGTTTTATTTTTATTTCATGCAATAGGATTAATAATTGATAGTTGTCTAATTGACAGCTCTCAATTATTAACCTGGCTTAAGGTCACCTTTCAATAGCAAGGTGGCTTTAACCACTTATTAACCCATTCGCCACCGCTATAGGGCAATGGGAATAGACGGGCAAAGTGCCAGAAAGGGTGAATCTAATTATAGATTTGCCTTTTCTGGGGTGTCTGGGGGCAGATGTTAGTAGCCAGGGGGGGAGCCAAAAATAATGGTCTATTATTATCTGCCCTCACTTGCTGGCTTTGTCTGTCTGGTTGAGAAAATAGGGCGGGAGCCCACGCATTTTTTTTCAACAGTTTTACACCTCATATATATATACATGTCATTGAATTTGTGACACATATACAGGTCCTTCTCAAAAAATTAGCATATAGTGCAAAATTTCATTATTTTCCATAATGTAATGATTACAATTAAACTTTCAGATATTTTAGAATCATTACACACCAACTGAAATTTGTCAGGTCTTTTATTGTTTTAATACTGATGATTTTGGCATACAACTCCTGATAACCCAAAAAACCTGTCTCAAAAATTAGTATATCAAGAAAAGGTTCTCTAAACGACCTATTACCCTAATCTTCTGAATCAACTAATTAACTCTAAACACATGCAAAAGATTCCTGAGGCTTTTAAAAACTCCCTGCCTGGTTCATTACTCAAAACCCACATCATGGGTAAGACTAGCGACCTTACTGATGTCAAGAAGGCCATCATTGACACCCTCAAGCAAGAGGGTAAAGGGTATGCCACACTAAACGAGATCGCAAATGAGATCGCAAACGAGATCACTAAAACGTCACTATTTTGTGATCTCGTTAGCGACCTCGTTGTGTGTGGCATGTAGCAATGATGTGGCCCCTGCTGTGATGTCGCTGATCGTTCACTAGAGTTCTGGACCGTTTTTTGATCGTTGGCGTCCCACTGGTGAGCCTGAATCGCTGTGTTTGGCACCTTTTGCGAACGACGAGCGACCTCGTTTGTGACGCATATCACTGTTTTGTGTCACGGAGTAGATCGCAATATCTGTAAGTTCTCTTTTGCGTCACAGAGAGGATCGCAGAAGTTGCAAAGCAGGCTAGCAGGACTCAGAGAGCAGGAGCGATGCTGGAAATTCCTATGAATCAGAAGCGCTCAGTACATGCTAATGACATCCTAACGACCGCCAAAGTCGTTAAAGAGATCACTGACCGCTGATGAGTCGTTTATGAGATCTACTGTTTGGCAGCTACTAGCGACCTAAAAGAGATCACACCAACGATTGCGTCGTTATCGTGATCGCTAACGAGATCGCTAAGTGTGGCAGTACCTTTAGACCCAGAAAGAAATTTCTCAACAAATAGGCTGTTCCCAGAGTGCTGTATCAAGGCACCTCAATGGGAAGTCTGTTGGAAGGAAACAATGTGGCAGAAAACGCTGTACAACGAGAAGAGGTGACCGGACCCTGAGGAAGATTGTGGAGAAGGACCGATTCCAGACCTTGGGGGACCTGAGGAAGCAGTGGACTGAGTCTGGTGTAGAAACATCCAGAGCCACCGTGCACAGGCGTGTGCAGAAATGGGCTACAGGTGCCGCATTCCCCAGGTAAAGCCACTTTTGAACCATAAACAGCGGCAGAAGCGTCTGACCTGGGCTACAGAGAAGCAGCACTGGACTGTTGCTAAGTGGTCCCAAGTACTTTTTTCTGATGAAAGCAAATTTTGCATGTCATTCGGAAATCAAGGTGCCAGAGTCTGGAGGAAGACTGGGGAGAAGGAAATGCCAAAATGCCTGAAGTCCAGTGTCAAGTACCCACAGTCAGTGATGGTGTGGGGTGCCATGTCAGCTGCTGGTGTTGGTCCACTGTGTTTCATCAAGGGCAGGGTCAATGCAGCTAGCTATCAGGAGATTTTGGAGCACTTCATGCTTCCATCGGCTGAAATGCTTTATGGAGATGAAGATTTCATTTTTCAGCACGACCTGGCACCTGCTCACAGTGCCAAAACCACTGGTAAATGGTTTACTGACCATGGTATTACTGTGCTCAATTGGCCTGCCAACTCTCCTGACTAGGGTTGAGCGATACTTTCCGATATCCAAAAGTATCGGAATCGGAATGGTATCGCCGATACCATGAAAATATCGGCGATACCCGATACCGATACCGGAAGTCCCATGTAAGTCTATGGGAACAAAATATCGGAATTAAAAAAAACCCATTCTTGCCTTGTTTGGTTAATTGTACATGAAGGAAAACAACAAAGAGTAATGTACAATGTATTGTGGAAGGTTGAGGAGACATTAAAGGCATAGATGTTTAACCCAATCAAATAAAATAGCATAAATATTTTTTTTTTAAAGATGTTCGGATTGACGAAGAAATTGACAATGTTGTTAACGTTTTTTCTATTTTGGCAAATATGTATATTTCACAACTTCCATGCTCTTCACCTTCTTAACTTTTCACACACTTTCTCCTTCATAATCTTCAGCAGCATCATCTTTTTCATCAAATTATTCTTCATCTTCACCTTCTTTATCTTCTTCTTAAACTTCTTGCTATTCATCTTTTTGTTAACATTACTCAGATTCTTCTTATTAAACTATTATTCTTATTCATATTGTACTTCATCTTCTTCATCATATTCTTATTTGTGACAGAGAATCCTGTACTTGTAATCTGTCAAAGTATGAATTTTTCATCCTTCCGTTCTTGCTGTCACAAAAGATTTAAATTACAACAGTATTTGTCCGTGTTCAGTTTAGCCTGCAGCAGCAGGCATTTTCCAGGGGCACCACGAGGAGGAACGGACTCACCCCCATACACTGCTTAGTCTTCTTCTGCTTAGAATTTAGAGCATATATTTTGCTCTTCATTTTGGTCTTATACTTCATGTTCTTCTGCTTTTTGATCTTCTGCTTATTGTTCTTAAGTCTCTTGTTCTGTATCTTGTAGTTTGTCTTAACCTTCTTAGTCCTGTTTGGTAATCTTTTATTTCTTCTTTGTGATGGTGTTTAGGCTGGTTGGCTTCATGCTCGTCGTCCTTGTTGTCGTCATCTTCTTCTGGGTGGTCTTTAAGGTTGTCTAATTTCCGAGAACCAGCTGATGTTACTGGAACCCTGACGGGTATCAGATGGAGCAAGAGACAATGGAAGTAACGAGGACCAGCTGACTGTGCTGGAACCCGGAGGGGCAGCAGAAGGAAAAGAGCCAATGGCACAACCGAGGACCAGCTGACGTTACTGGGACACGGTTACTAAGCAGGAGGTACCTGTGCTCCAAAGCACTACCAAGGACCAGCAGACATTGCTGGAACTCGGATACCGAGATGGAGGCACCTAGGCCAAAGGCACTGCGGAGAACCAGCTGACGGTACTGGAACCCGGACGGGTAGCAGAAGGTACAAGAGCCAATGCAAGTAACGAGGACCAGCTGACTGTGCTGGAACCCGGAGGGGCAGCAGAAGGAAAAGAGCCAATGGCACAACCGAGGACCAGCTGACGTTACTGGGACACGGTTACTAAGCAGGAGGTACCTGTGCTCCAAAGCACTACCAAGGACCAGCAGACATTGCTGGAACTCGGATACCGAGATGGAGGCACCTAGGCCAAAGGCACTGCGGAGAACCAGCTGACGGTACTGGAACCCGGACGGGTAGCAGAAGGTACCCATGGAAAATTAAGATGACAGGCCGCGAGCCAGCCGCAGTTACCGAATCCCACAGTACTACAGTGGATGATTGTCCTATTGTCACAACGGAAACAGCCTTTATTTGCATATCCCGCAGCACACATAGGAAGCACCTAAACTCCAAGCACCATAGAGTCGGCTAACCCGACCGCAACACGACAGGACAACTTATTGGAGGCTAAGTGACGTTTACACTGACAGGAAACAGATGGCGTGCTGTAACCAGTCTGGGCAGGAGTGAGTACCCGTGCCAATGACACTTCCGAGCAACAACTGGCGGTGTTGAAGCCCAGGGATGAGAAGAGAACATGGTGGAGGCAGCAGGACTTTTTGCCGTTATCACAGCAGGGGAACAGCTGACATTACTGAACCCCAGTAACACAGGAGCAAGTGTTGACTGTGCTAACAGCACTTCCGAGCAACAACTGGCGGTGTTGTAGCCCAGGGATGAGAAGAGAACAGGGTGGAGGCAGCAGGACTTTTTGCCATTCACACAGCAGGGGAACAGCTGACATTACTGAACCCCAGTAACACAGGAGCAAGTGTTGACTGTGCTAACAGCACTTCCGAGCTACAACTGGCAGTGTTGTAGCCCAGGGATGAGAAGAGAACAGGGTGGAGGCAGCAGGACTTTTTGCCGTTCACACAGCAGGGGAACAGCTGACATTACTGAACCCCAGTAACACAGGAGCAAGTGTTGACTGTGCTAACAGCACTTCCGAGCAACAACTGGCGGTGTTGTAGCCCAGGGATGAGAAGAGAACAGGGTGGAGGCAGCAGGACTTTTTGCCGTTCACACAGCAGGGGAACAGCTGACATTACTGAACCCCAGTAACACAGGAGCAAGTGTTGACTGTGCTAACAGCACTTCCGAGCTACAACTGGCAGTGTTGTAGCCCAGGGATGAGAAGAGAACAGGGTGGAGGCAGCAGGACTTTTTGCCGTTCACACAGCAGGGGAACAGCTGACATTACTGAACCCCAGTAACACAGGAGCAAGTGTTGACTGTGCTAACAGCACTTCCGAGCAACAACTGGCGGTGTTGTAGCCCAGGGATGAGAAGAGAACAGGGTGGAGGCAGCAGGACTTTTTGCCGTTCACACAGCAGGGGAACAGCTGACATTACTGAACCCCAGTAACACAGGAGCAAGTGTTGACTGTGCTAACAGCACTTCCGAGCTACAACTGGCAGTGTTGTAGCCCAGGGATGAGAAGAGAACAGGGTGGAGGCAGCAGGACTTTTTGCCGTTCACACAGCAGGGGAACAGCTGACATTACTGAACCCCAGTAACACAGGAGCAAGTGTAGACTGTGCTGACAGCACTTCCGAGCTACAACTGGCAGTGTTGTAGCCCAGGGATGAGAAGAGAACAGGGTGTAGGCAGCAGGACTTTTTGCCGTTCACACAGCAGGGGAACAGCTGACATTACTGAACCCCACAAACACATCAGCGATTGTTTTCATCTGTGCATCTAACACTTCTGAGCAGCAACTGGCGCTGTTGAAGCCCAGGGTCAAGGAGGGTGTAGGCAGAGGCCTAGTATGAGACGTTTGAAGTTGAAGTTGTAGTTAGCAGCAGTAATTTTTGCCAGACACACAGCAGGGGAACAGCAGGCGTTACTGAACCCCACAAACACATCAGCGATTGTTTTCATCTGTGCATCTAACTGTAATACTATTGTAGGAACTCGAGGATTCTGATAGCGTGGGGCAATGAACAATCAGAGACGGGTTTCTTTGAATGCAAATAATGTATTTGTGAAACAGCAAAACACCCAAAAACAATATTCAAACAACCCGTAGTGACATGCAATGAGTCCATATATATATACACAAGTCCAGTTATAGGAATCCGGATATATAAGTCTTTGAACCTCTATAGCGAGGGTGGTAAAGTTCTTACGACGGAGTCCTCACACAAATGTGACCACAAGGTAAGTCTGATGCACAGATAACGTGGCTGGATTTACACACTGCTGGTGTGTGAAGAGTCAGATCCAGGTAAGCAGAAAACACAGGAAGGTCCAGGAACAAGTTAATCTCAGTTGTGGCTTAATTCAGAGAAGTCCAACAACAAGTTCATAAGTCCGTAAGATTCCAGTAACAGTTCCAACAGCTATCAACAGAGGTAATGCACGAAGGGTTAAACAGCAACAGTTCAGAAACACAGTTCTTATCAGATGGAGTGAACCAAGGGTTAAATTCCCAAGTCAACAGTTTAGTGATAACACAGTATGTGCAACTTACATATGCAGAGAATGTCCAGAGCCATGGGTAGAAACTGCTGTGGCTGAGAAACACCTGAAGATAAAGTTATGCACTTTCCTGGTAAATACACAAAAGCTCTGTGAGGAACAAAGCAGCTGGGTTGCAGAGAAACAGAAGCAGAATATTCCAGCAGTGAAGCCAGCACCTGAGCCGGGTTTTAAACAAACGAACAGGAAGTAGGGCACAGAAAACAGCAAACTCCATTTTAACAAAGGGCAAAATCATTGACAAAGTTACCTAGAAAACCCGGAATACTGACATTACTCCCCCCCCTAAAGACGGCCTCCGGACGGTCCTGGACCAGGCCTGTCCGGGTATCTCCGATGAAACTGAGCAATCTTCAGAGGCGCATTGATGTTACTTACTGGTTCCCAAGAATCATTTTCAGGAGAGTAACCTTGCCATCTAACTAGATACTGAAGCCGGTTTCTATGAAGTCTCGAATTGACAATATCCTGTATCACGAATTGTTCTTCGCCATCAACCAACACTGGTGGAGGGGGAGGTACGATACGTCCCTGAAATGTGTTAGGAGAGACTGGTTTTAATAAGGAAACATGAAATACTGGGTGTACCTTTAAAGTCCGTGGTAGCTTCAATCGACAGGCAACAGAGCTCACAATCCCAGTGATCTTGAATGGACCGATGAATTTCTGTCCCAGTTTCTGCGAAGGAACACCCAATTTTAGATTCTTGGTGGACAACCAAACTGAGTCTCCTACCTTATACATAGGTGCTGGTTTCCGGAATCTATCGGCCGATTTCTTGTAACGCTCCTGTGCTGTGGTCAGGGAGTCCTTCAAAACTTCAAGATTACGTTGCAACGCCGTCACTCTGTCTTCAACTGCTGGTACCGAAATCGTAACCGGAGACCTAGGCAAAATACTTGGATGATAACCCAGGTTGGCAAAAAAAGGCGTTACCTTCGTGGAACTGCTTTGGGAGTTGTTGTACGAAAATTCCGCTAGAGGAAGTAGCTTCAGCCAATCGTCCTGCAAATGACTGACGTAACAGCGTAGATATTGCTCCAAGGTTTGATTTGTCCGTTCGGTCTGCCCGTTGGTCTGAGGATGGTATGCAGAAGACAAGCAAACATTAATGTGGAGCGCAGAACAAAATCCTTTCCAAAATCTAGAGGTAAATTGTATTCCCCGGTCAGAAATGATGTCATCTGGTACCCCATGCAGCCGGAAAATGTTCTGGATAACTAGATCTACTGTCTCTGTAGCTGAGGGAAGACCAGCACACGGAATGAAATGAGCAGCTTTCGTTAAACGATCTACTACCACCAAAATAGTATTTTTTCCACCAGAGGTGGGTAACTCCACAATAAAGTCCATCGAAATAGACCCCCAAGGGCGAGACGGTACAGGTAGCGGTTTAAGAAGACCAGTAGGTGAAACGCGAGGAACCTTGTACCGGGCACAAACTTCACAAGAGCGGACATAGTCATTCACATCCTTCAAGCAGGTAGGCCACCAAAAAAAACGAGTTAACAATTCCTGCGTCTTCTGTACCCCCTATGACCAGCCAATTTGGAGTCGTGGACCAATCTGAGAACTCGAAGTCTTACAGCCTCTGGGACATAAATACATCGATCTCTAAGCCACACACCATTCCGAAGGACAAGATTCACATTGTCAGGTGGAGCTGCAAGAAATACGTCACCGTCATAGGCCAGCTTGATCTCCTGCCACAAGTCCCGGTTCCGGAGCACTCCAACGAAATTGGCCTCCGACAAGATGGTCTTCGACGGGGTCCCAGGCACGGAATCCACGGTATGGATTCGGGATAATGCGTCAGCTTTCCCATTACGTGAACCTGGGCGGTACGAAATAATAAAATTAAACTGGTTCAAGAACAAACTCCACCTAGCTTGTCGAGGAGAAAGACACCTGGCAGACTTAAGGAATTCCAAATTGCGATGATCCGTGAGTACTACTACCTGCTGAGTTGCCCCCTGCAAATGGTGTCTCCATTCCTTAAAGGCAGAAATAATTGCCAAAAGTTCCTTATCTGCCACATCATAGTTCAGTTCTGCAGAAGATAACCTACGAGAGAAGAAGGCACACGGGTGCAGCAAACCTTTGTCTCCGGTACGTTGTGAGAGGATAGCTCCCAATGCACAGTCAGACGCGTCCACCTCCACGATAAAAGGCTGTGCAGGATCCGGATGCATCAATATTGGAGCCGTGGTAAAACAACCCTTCAGGCGATCAAAGGCTTCCTGAGCTTGCGAAGACCATTCAAACTTCTTCCCCTTCTTGGTGAGGAGAGTGATGGGACGGACAATTTCTGAAAAATTTCGGATAAACCGTCTATAAAAGTTAGCAAAGCCAATGAATCGTTGTACCTCCTTAATGTTTCCTGGTACCGGCCAGTCCAAGATTGCCTGGATCTTGCTGGACTCCATATTCAATCCCTGAGGCGAGATAACATAGCCTAAAAATTGAATTTCAGAACAATGGAACTCACACTTTTCGAGTTTGATGTACAAATGATTATCTCTCAAACGTCTAAGTACGGTCTTGACATGTTCCTGATGTTCCTGTAAGGAGTCAGAAAAGATTAAGATGTCATCAAGGTAAATTACCACATATTGGTCCAATAAATCCCTGAAAATGTCGTTGGCTAAATGTTGAAAAGCAGCAGGAGCGTTACAGAGTCCGAATGGCATCACCAAATATTCAAAATGTCCATACCGGCATCTAAAAGCTGTCTTCCATTCGTCTCCGGGCCGTATACGGAGTAAATTATATGCCCCACGAAGATCTAATTTGGTAAATACTTTGGCCTGGCGAACTCTTTCCAACAATTCTGGAATTAGGGGCAACGGGTACCTGTTACGAATGGTTACCTTATTTAACTCCCGGTAGTCAATGCAGGGTCTTAGAGTACCATCCTTCTTCTTTACAAAGAATATTGGAGCTCCCGCTGGTGAAGAAGATGGTCGGATAAACCCCTTGGCTAAATTCTCATCTATATACTCTCGTAAAGATTTTAATTCCGGAGCCGCCAACGGGTAAACATGGCCGAAAGGAATCGCTGCTCCAGGAAGCAATTCTATGGGGCAGTCATACGGTCTATGTGGGGGAAGTTGATCTGCCTTCCTTTTATCACAAATGTCTGAGAATTCCTGATAAATCAGAGGGAGAGTAGGTACCTGTATCGCCTCTTCCAAGTTCTGGGTAACTGGAGCCGCCACAGTTGGACTGATGGTAGAGCTGCACTTCGGGAGAAAGGTTATCTCCTTGGTTTCCCAATTGATGATTGGATTTTGTGACCGTAACCAGGGAATTCCTAAAATTACAGGAAAATGAGGAGAAGATATTAACATAAATGAAAGTGTTTCTTGATGGTCTGGTTCCATCTTACACTCCAGAGGCACTGTCTCCCGATCTACTGGTCCAGAAACTAATGGGGAACCATCCACCGTTTCCATAGTGATTGGTGAAGCTCTTAGTTGTGTCTTTATACCATGTTCCTCTGCAAAAGAAGCATCCATGAAATTCCCACCTGCTCCAGAGTCTATCATGGCAGAACTTGATATCCACTGTTCCTCCCACTGAATCTGTATAGGAAGAGAACAATGTGAATATTTCTCCCTTGATCTTTAGGGGAAGTCGGCATCAGTATTGGGGGAAAAACCGCATCTAGATGTAGACTGGTTTCCGAAACTTCAGACTCAGCGTCTGTGTTATCATAATCCCCTACTACCGCCAACACCTTGTTGGGTCGCCTAGGACATTTAGGACAATTGATGAGGAAATGATCCGATTGACCACAATAGAAACATAAGCGCTCACGGAAACGGTGTTCGCGGCGTTCATTATTCTCACGTCTCTGCAGTGAGTCCACCTGCATAGGCACCTCCTCAGCCTCTCGTGGGTTTTTGCCTGTGGTTTCCCTGGACGGAAGAGAGTAATTAGTAATGCGATTTACAGCGGCCCATTTTTCTTGTCTGCGTTCAGTTAAACGGATATCAATACGTACACAGTGCTGTATAAACAATTCAAACTCCTGTGGAGACTCTGAACGGGCTAGCTCATCCTTAATTACATTTGACAAACCTTTTCTAAAGATTGGTAATAAAGCATTGTTTTCCCACTGGGTGTCCACCACTAACCTTTTAAATTCAGTAACATATTCTATGACTGACCGTTTCCCCTGGCGTAAGGAAAGCAAGGCAGATTCAGCGGTAGCACGGCGGTTGGGATCGTCGAACATTTGCGCCATGGCTGCCAGAAAATTGTCCAAATTATTTAGACGGGTATCATGACTTTCAACCATAGGATTTGCCCAAGCCAGTGCACGTGATGTCAACAACATAATAATACATAGAACCTTAGATCTATCAGACCGGTAGTAGGAGGCATGTACATCAAAAAATAATATACATTGATTAACAAACCCACGGAATTGACTTCGGTCACCATTAAAACGGAATGGAGGTAATTTGGGCATACTGGTGGATGAGGTTGGCTCAGTAGGTAAGGCCTCCAGGACTCCTAACCTAGAACGTAGATCTTGAAGAGCCTGACCAAACCCCTGTGCATTGTGGTTAACCCGAGACTCCAAGTCTCTAATCTGATTGAGTGCAGCCGCCACCTCCTGCTGCAAGGAGTTAACTATGGTGAACAATTTGTCTGCCCGTGTCTCCGTCATTGCCCCAGCAGAATCCTCTTTTTTAGGCTGGAATATCCTGTAATACTATTGTAGGAACTCGAGGATTCTGATAGCGTGGGGCAATGAACAATCAGAGACGGGTTTCTTTGAATGCAAATAATGTATTTGTGAAACAGCAAAACACCCAAAAACAATATTCAAACAACCCGTAGTGACATGCAATGAGTCCATATATATATACACAAGTCCAGTTATAGGAATCCGGATATATAAGTCTTTGAACCTCTATAGCGAGGGTGGTAAAGTTCTTACGACGGAGTCCTCACACAAATGTGACCACAAGGTAAGTCTGATGCACAGATAACGTGGCTGGATTTACACACTGCTGGTGTGTGAAGAGTCAGATCCAGGTAAGCAGAAAACACAGGAAGGTCCAGGAACAAGTTAATCTCAGTTGTGGCTTAATTCAGAGAAGTCCAACAACAAGTTCATAAGTCCGTAAGATTCCAGTAACAGTTCCAACAGCTATCAACAGAGGTAATGCACGAAGGGTTAAACAGCAACAGTTCAGAAACACAGTTCTTATCAGATGGAGTGAACCAAGGGTTAAATTCCCAAGTCAACAGTTTAGTGATAACACAGTATGTGCAACTTACATATGCAGAGAATGTCCAGAGCCATGGGTAGAAACTGCTGTGGCTGAGAAACACCTGAAGATAAAGTTATGCACTTTCCTGGTAAATACACAAAAGCTCTGTGAGGAACAAAGCAGCTGGGTTGCAGAGAAACAGAAGCAGAATATTCCAGCAGTGAAGCCAGCACCTGAGCCGGGTTTTAAACAAACGAACAGGAAGTAGGGCACAGAAAACAGCAAACTCCATTTTAACAAAGGGCAAAATCATTGACAAAGTTACCTAGAAAACCCGGAATACTGACACTAACACTTCTGAGCAGCAACTGGCGCTGTTGAAGCCCAGGGTCAAGGAGGGTGTAGGCAGAGGCCTAGTATGAGACGTTTGAAGTTGAAGTTGTAGTTAGCAGCAGTAATTTTTGCCAGACACACAGCAGGGGAACAGCAGGCGTTACTGAACCCCACAAACACATCAGCGATTGTTTTCATCTGTGCATCTAACACTTCTGAGCAGCAACTGGCGCTGTTGAAGCCCAGGGTCAAGGAGGGTGTAGGCAGAGGCCTAGTATGAGACGTTTGAAGTTGAAGTTGTAGTTAGCAGCAGTAATTTTTGCCAGACACACAGCAGGGGAACAGCAGGCGTTACTGAACCCCACAAACACATCAGCGATTGTTTTCATCTGTGCATCTAACACTTCTGAGCAGCAACTGGCGGTGTTGAAGCCCAGGGTCAAGGAGGGTGTAGGCACAAAATATTGACTTATTGCCTTGTTACGTGGCCATTGCAAATGTATGTACTTCAAACAAGAATAAATGAAGTTTTACTAGGACAATAAAATGATGAATTTCAATTCCAAGAATAGAAAAATATTTATACTTGAGAGTCCTCTGTGGTTGATACCGTTTAATGGCTAACTGAAAATATGGTAACAAATTCAAAGCTTTCGAGACTACTCAGGTCTCTTCATCAGGCTAAGACTAAAAAAAAAATGGAAGAATCACATATTTGTACACACAACAGGACACAGGAATAGGTAAGACAAGTGAGGGAGGGACAAGTGAGGGTAGACCGGCCAAAAAATGAGAACAAGGATGAATTATCAGCGCCACACGATAAGACAAAAAATAATGGATTTACCTGTGGCAAAACACTTTTGTATGCCCGGTCATAGCATGATGGATATGGAATTACTGGTATTAAAATATAACTTCAAATATGACAAAGATACAAAGGTTTCAGAATATAAGCTCATCATGACCTTTGACACTGTTAGTGATGGAATGAATAGATCACACGGATTTATGTCATTCTATATCAATTAAGGAATCTGCGTCTCTGCCCTTCCAGGGGCATTAAAACACAAAACCAGACCCCAATCAGAGGGCAATAAAACTTTCTATCCTTATCTAGGAACTGTTCCAATATTTATGTTCATCCCTCTGTGATAATGACAGTTCTGCTACACGTCACTTACTTGTCTTACCTATTGCACTATTCCTGTGTCCTGTTGTGTATAGAAATATGTGATGCTTCATTTTTTGTTTTAGTCTTTGCCTGATGAAGAGACGTGAGTAGCCTCGAAAGCTTGCAATTTGTTACCATCTTTTCAGTTATCCATTCAAAGGTATCAACCACTGTGGACTCTCAAGTGTAAATATTTTTCTATCTAATGGCTAACACGGTACGAAGATACACATGTTTCCTAACTTCAATAATAAAAATAAAGACACTGCAAATATAAACGCATATATGCACATGCCAACAAGAAATGGAACAACACACCACCCAAAAAATTGGTTACAAAATATAGTGTTGTAAATTTAAGAATAAAAGTCCATTTTTGTATTTATGAATAATGCTTAAGTAACGCTATGTTAAACCATAACATAGTGAATACAATGGATTTTGTAATCGTCACTCATCATCATCATCATTGCAATTTAGATGTGACAGTCACAGACAGTTCAATTATTTAAGTTAATAAAATCGTTACTTTGTACAGCATGTATGACATGTCCAGCATGGACTCATCAATGTGATGACACAATAATGTACGATAAAAATAACCATTTAAAAAAACATAATGCATTGTCACAATTTAAGTGTGTGCCTGCAAGTGTAGGTGAAAGAAAGGCTACGGATAGCAAAGGTATATTCTATGTCTGTATCAGACAGTGGACAGCCTCTGATGGGTAATGGCGATGTTATACTGTACGTCAATAAAGTCTGCGGCTGCAATCATGCATTTTTTGCTTGGACAGTGTTGAAGAGGGTAAAAGCATGTCTGGTTGCGCAAGGCTTTATCCGTCAACACTACCTTCCTACTGTCACGCGTAGGGTAGGGTAGCGTGTGTCAATTAGATGACTCTATAAAATGTGATGTTACGCAGCGTTATTGCGCCCTAGGGACGCCAAAAATACAACAGCAGTAATCATTTACTGTCTAATACTCCACCTATGACCAACAAAAAAAGACCGTTCCCTCTTTAACAATCTACAAGACTAACAAGCATAATGGTTCACGCTGACTTTATTGAGGTACAGTATTACATCGACATTGTCCATGAGTAACTATGCACTGTGATACCTATATACCATTATTAATTTATATCTGTTGTGGTTGTTTCAACAGCACTTGCAGGTATAACTAGTACTACCTATTGTCAGTATGCATGATGCACTTTATAGATGTAATAATTTATTATTGCACATTATTACCAGGTTTAGATGCTGGCCATTTCATATATGGTGTGTGAAGTTACAGTTGGCATCAGTATGTGTATTTTATAATGTCTGTCATAAATAAAAATCGTGATGATGATGATGAGGATTTTATGATTCGTACATCCATTGACTGCATTATCTTACAGGTACAGATAAAGTTCCTTAAAAAGCATTAATTGATAAGTATGAAATGTACTTTTATGCATTAATTTCAAAAAGTGAAGACTATGTTTTAGTTTTTGTTACCATTTATAACAGACATGTGCAGATATGCGCTGTGATGACAAATTATTATTTGTCCATATTTGTCATAAAAATTTATCATTCTAGGCCTGGAAAACTTCACAATTTCCTGTTTTAAGCATAACAATCAGGGTGACGGCTCTTCCCTATTTGGAGCATGTTCGACATGGGTTTTTCTGTGCATGTGTAGGGAACAGGAGACATGGATAACGTTGCAAACCAGTTATTTAATCTGAAAACGGACAGACAAATTCTGGCGAGATCCATGCCTTGTTCATTTTCAGAAAAGTAAGCCGGTCTACATTATCGGAGGATAGTCGCATGCGACGGTCTGTTAGTACACCACCTGCGGCACTAAAGACGCGCTCCGATAATACACTGGCAGCAGGGCAAGCCAGCACCTCCAATGCATACTGGCTAAGCTCTGGCCATGTATCCAGCTTAGAGACCCAAAACTTGAATGGGGAAGAGCCATCTGGGAGTACACTGAGAGGGAAAGACATGTAGTCTGTCACCATCTTACGGAAACGTTGCCTCCTGCTGACTGGAGCCGTCTCGGATGGTGTAGACATTGGTGGCGCTGCCACAAAACTTCGCCACATTTGGAACATACTGGTCTTGCCCTGTGCAGAGGCGCTGCTTGTGCTCCCTCTTGTTGCAGAGCTGTCTCCACTGCCTCGACGCACAGAGCTGCTTTGTAAAGCAGTAGCAGCAGCAGTGCTCTCGGCTGGAATGGAGAACATTATGGATTGCACCAGTATGTCTTGGTACTCCCGCATTTTACGCTCCCGGTTCAACGGTGTGATGAGGCTTTGTAAGTTGTCCCGGTAGCGAGGGTCTAGGAGGGTGTACACCCAATAATCAGACGTGGTGAGAATGTGGGCGATGCGGCGGTCGTTTCTCAGGCACTGCAGCATGAAATCAACCATGTGCTGCAGACTCCCAACTGGCCAAGAAACGCTGTCCCCTGCAAGAGGCGTCATCTCTGACTGCTCTGCATCACCCCACCCTCGCTCTACATACTGACTAGAGCGTTGTGTACCTCCCTCTGGAGCGATGTCTTCCTCCTCCATTGACTCCTCCTCATCCTCCTCACAAAGTGAACACTGCCCAGCCCTTTGTGAGGAACCACGTTGCGCTGACTGTCCAGAAGGTGATGGAATTTGTGACTCCTCATCCTCCACCTCTTCCAAAACCTCATCCCTTATTGCTTGCAGTGTTTTTTGAAGCAGGCAGATAAGGGGGACAGTCAGGCTGACTAGTGCATCATCTGCACTCGCCATCCGCGTTGACTCATCAAACGCACGCAAAACGTGGCAGATGTCCTTCATAGAGGCCCACTCAGTAGTGGTGAAGTGTGAACGAAGCAAATTGCGAGTTGATTGCGCCTGATGCAGCTGATACTCCATTACTGCTGGCTGCTGCTCACACAACCGCTCCAACATATGTAACGTGGAATTCCACCTGGTGGGTACGTCACATATGATGCGATGTTCAGGAAGGCGAAATCTGCGTTGCAGAGCTGCAATGCGTGATCTGGCCATGCTGGAACGTCGCAAGTGAGCGCACTCTAGGCGGACCTTGTGCAGCAGTGCATCAAGATCCGGATAGTCCCTCAAAAAACTCTGCACGACCAAGTTGAGCACATGTGCCAGACATGGTATGTGAGTGAGGTTGCCAAGGCCCAGAGCTGCCACCAGATTTCGGCCATTGTCACACACTACCAAGCCTGGCTGGAGATTCGCTGGCAAAAACCACACGTCGCTCTCCTGCTTGATGGCATTCCAGAGCTCCTGCGCTGTGTGGCTTCGATTCCCCATGTAAATTAATTTCAGGACGGCCTGTTGACGTTTGGCCACGGCTGTGCTCATATCGGTCGCATCAGGTAAACGTTCACGGGTCCATGTGGAGGTAGACCGTGACGGCTCCTGCAGCGATGATTCTGAGGAACTGGAGTAGGAGGAGGAGTCAATGTGGACAGACTTGATTCCTGCAATCCTTGGAGTTGGCAGAACACGTACAGCGCCACTCGCAAGATCTGTACCCGGCTCCACAACATTGACCCAATGGGCAGTGAGGGAAAGGTATCGTCCCTGGCCATGGGTACTGGTCCACACATCGGTGGTCAGGTGGACCTTGCTACTGACGGCGTTTAGTAGCGCATGTTTAATTTTTCCCTCAACATGCTTTTGCAGACCAGGGACGGCTTGCCTGCTGAAATAAAATCGGCTGGGCACATTGTATTGTGGGACTGCCAATGACATTAAGTCAAGGAAACTGTCAGTCTCCACCAGCCTGAATGACAGCATTTCAAGGGACAGGAGTTTTGCAATGCCAGCATTCAGAGCCTGTGCTCGTGGATGGTTTGCCGTCTTTTATCCCATGCCTGTGCTACCGATGGCTGTTTTGTGGCCTGGGAGTGTGAGGATGACAGGGAACTTGCAGCTGTGGGTGGAATAACACTGGGTCTCTGGACAACAGTTACAGAGGTTCTTCCATGGCGATCCTGTGAGGAAGCCGAACCAGCTGTGTGTGAGCTGGAGGAAGAGGCTCCAACACGAGCTGAAGATGTAGGTGCTGCTGTAGGTTGGCCTACATCTCCAGTGTGTCTTTGTAACTCAGCTACATGCTTTGTCCGTACATATTTCCACATATTTGTGGTATTGAGGTTACTGATATTTTTACCTCTTTTAACTTTTTGATTACACAGCTTGCATTTGACATAGCAAATATCATCTGCAAGTGTGTCAAAAAAGGACCACGCAGTGCAAGTCCTGGGAACGCCCGGTTTGGCTGTTGGAAGAGAACTGCTACGAACGGGTGCCAAACTGGAGGGTACAGGCAACCGAGTCTGCAGCCTACCTCTCCTTACTGTTTGGACCGTTGGGGCAATCTCTTCCTCAGAGCTGCTACCACCACCTTCCTGTTCCTCACGCCATGTTGGGTCTTGGACCTCATCATCTCCACTACCCTCTTCCAACACCTGCTGCTGTTGGGTGGTCTGGCCAGCACCTTGCTCAACAGAAAATGGCACCTGAGTCTCATCATCATCAGATGCGTTCTGCGGTGTGCTGACCATCGGCACTGGCTCACCCGCCTCTTCACATTCAGAGAGACACAGCTGTTGCGCATCACTGCATACTGCCTCTTCTTCACATTCCAGAATGCTGCTTGGCTGGGCCCCTGTTTCCAAGCCAACAGATTCTGAGAACAGAAGCTGGCTCCAGTTCAGAACTCTCTGACTGCCTGGGCAATTTGGCAGGCGGTGAAGAGACATATGGTTGTTCAACAGTGCTGTGGTCCTGAGAGGAGGTGGAAGCAATTGAAGTCGATGCATTGGCTGCCATCCAACCAACAACGGCTTCAATTTGTTCTTCCCGCAGCAGAGGGGTACGCTGAGCTCCTACACAAGTGCGCATAAAGGAACGCTCACGGGGAAAACTGGTGGATGCTGTGTCACTGGGTGCGGCAGCAGCCACAGAATCCCCACGTCCTCTCCCTGCTGAAACTCCCCGGCCACGACCACGTGCCTTACTCCCTGCCTTCTTCATCTTGGTAGATTGATAAAGAAAGTCAGAAAAGTTATAAGGCCTAAGTGTGGTTATTCCTCAGAGACTGCAGTGAACACTGCAGACAACTGTTCAGTAGCTGTGAAAGGCCCCTTTGTGTACTTCTATAGTGTTTGCAACCAATGTATTGTATACGGATGGAAGCGCGTCACACTAATAGATTAGATTTTTTTCAAATATAATGGAGCAGCAAACCCAAATTTGAGAAAAATGTGAAGGATGAGGCAGTGACACACGCTCAGCAAAACTACAAAACCCCAGTAGTTGAAACTAACTGGAGCGTGATCTGCACTCAAAAATGAAAAAACTCACAGACTACAGTGAAAACTGAAAACACAAATGTTCAGTACTGTGAAAGGGCCCCTTTGTCTACTTCTATAGTGTTTTGCAACCACTGTATTGTATACGGATGGAAGCGCGTCACACTAATAGATTAGATTTTTTTCAAATAAATGGAGCAGCACCAATTAAGAAAAATGTGAAGGATGAGGCAGTGACACACGCTCAGCAGACTACAACCAGCAGTAGTTGAAGAATAACTGGAGCGTGTCTGGGACTCAAAAAATAAAAGCTCACAGACTACAGTGAACACTGAAAAAACAACTGTTCAGTAGCTGTGAAACGCCCCTTTGTCTATTTTTAGTGTTTGCAACCAATGATTGTATACGGGTGGAAGCGCGCACCAAAAATTAATTTTTTGGGAAATAAATGACACACCAATTTGTGAAGGAGAGGGAGGCACACGCTCCAGACTAAAAACCCAAATAGTTGAAAAAACTAACTGGAGCGTATCGCACTCAAAAATTGAAAAGCTCACAACTACAGTGAACACGAAACACAACGTTCAGACTTTTAAACCCCCTTTGTCCCCACTTCTATTTTTGAAACCAAGTATTGTATACGGATGGAACGCTCACACTAATAATTAATTTTTGGCAAATATAATGGAGCAGCACCATTAGTGAAAAGGGGGGGGCTGAAAAACCAAAAGCTCCAGACTACAACCAGCAGTAGTTGAAGAACTAACTGGAGCGTGATCCACCAAAAAAATGAAAAGCCCAGACTACATGAACACGAAACACAACTGTTCTAGCTGGAAACGCCCTTTTTCTACTTCTATATGTTTCAACCAAGTATTGTATACGGGTGGAAAGGGGTTTACACAAAGATTTAAATTTTTGGGGAAAAAAAATGGGGCAACCCATTAGTGAAGGATGAGGGAGTGACACACCTCGCAACTACAACCACGTTGTTGAAAAACTAACTGGAGCGTGATCTGACTCAAAAAAAAAGAAAACTCACAGACTACAGTGAACACTGAAACACAACTGTTCATAGCTGTGAAAGGCCCTTTGTCACTTCTTTGGTTTTTCAAAAAAAATTTTTGTATACAGGAAGCGGTCACACTAATAGATTAATTTTTTGGGAAATATAAGGGCTCCACCAATTTCCCCAAATCAAATAAAAAAAAAAAATCAGGGGTGAAAAAG
>JARQOD010000006.1:295142269-295245517 GCA_033576555.1 Oophaga sylvatica
TTCAACGCAAAATTGGCAGGAATTGAGATCGGACGCCTTGTCGCGTTTGGAGAGTCCCTGATGTGTCTAAACAGTGGAAACTCCCCAATTCTAACTCCAACCCTAACCCCAACACAACCCTAACCCTAATCCCAACCCTAACCATAATGCTAACCCTAACCCTAATGGGAAAATGGAAATAAATACATTTTTTTTAATTTTATTATTTTTCCCTAACTAAGGAGGTGATAAAGGGGGATTTGATTTAATATTTATAGGGGGTTTTTATGTTTGGCAGCTGTCACACACTAAAATACGCTTTTTATTGCAAAAAAATAGTTTTTGCATCAACCAATTTTGAGAGCTATAATTTTTCCATATTTTGGCTGACAGAGTCATGTGAGGTCTTATTTTTGCGGGAAGAGTTGACATTTTTATTGATAATATGTTTGGGCACATGACATTTTTTAATAGCTTTTTATTATGATTTTTGGGAGGCAGAATGAACAAAAAACAGCAATTCAGGAATTTCTTTTGGGGGGCCTTTATACGGTTCCGTGTGTAAAATTGATAAAGCGGTTTTGTTCTTCGGGTTAGGACAATTACAGCAATACCTCATTTATATCATTTTTTATGTTTTGGTGCTTTTATACAATAAGAACAATTTTATATAAAAAATAATTATTTTTGCATCTCTTTATTATGCGAGCTATAACTTTTATATTTTTTCACTGATGATGCTGTATAAGATGATGTTTTCAGCGGTATCATGTTTATTTATATCCGTCTTTTTGATCGCATGTTATTCCACTTTTTATTCGGCGGTATGATGATTTGCCTTGTTTTTTTTTTTGTTTTTTTTAAGGGGTTCACTAAAGGGATTAACTAGTGGGACAGTTTTATAGGGCGGATTTTTACGGACACAGTGATACTAAATATGTGTACTTTTATTCATTTATTTTTATTTACATAAAGAAATGAATTTATTGGGGAATATTTTTTTCTTTATTTTTGAATTTTTAAAAATTATTTTTACACATGTTAATTTTTTTTTTCTTTTACTTTTTTACTTTGTCCAAGGGTGGAACATCACTATAAAGTGTCAGATCGCTGCTCTGACAGTTTGCACAGCACTCTGTCAGACCAGCAATCTGACAGGCTGTGCAGGAGGCTTCTCAGAGCCTGCTCTCAGCAGGCACTGAGAAGCTACCTCCCTGCAGGACCCGGAAGGACAACGTGACCATCTTGGATCTGGGGTCCTGCAGGGAGGAGGCCCTCGGATCATATCGCGCTGTTCTGAGGGTCTCAAGGAAGCACGCAGAGAGCCCCCTCCCTGCGCGATGCTTCCCTATACCACCGGAACACTGCGATTATGTTTGATCACAGTGTGCCGGGGGTTAATGTGCCGGGAGCGGTCCGTGACCGCTCCTGGCACATAGTGCCGGGTGTCAGCTGTGATAATCAACTGACACCAGGCCGTGATCAGCTGCGCTCCCCAGTGAGCGCAGCTGATCACGATGACATACTCTCCCGTCCACAGTCACACAGGCCCAGGTACCATGTAAGGGATAGTATGTCAGATGTCAGAAAGAGGTTAATTATTAAAAGATTATTTTTCTGAAAAAAATGGCATGGGCTCCAGTATAATTTTCTTAACCAGCAGAGGGAAATCTGATGGCTGGAGGCAGATATTTATAGGCTGGGAAGGGGGTAATATCTATGGAACTTCCCAGGCTATTAATATTAGTTCACAGCTGTATACTTGGCCTTTACTGGCTATTAAAATGTGGGACCCCCAAAAAAATTGATTTAGGGTCCCATTATAATTAATAACCAACAAAGGCTAGGCAGACAGCTGTGTGCTGATATTAATAGCCTTGGAAGGGACGGATATTGACCCCCCACGTATGGATTTTGACCCCCATCAGCTCTCAGCTGCCACAGAAAAGGTGCATCTCTAAGATGTGCCAATTCTGGCAGTTAGCCTCGCTCTTCCCATTTTCCCTGATGCAGTGGCAAGTGGTGTGATAGTTGGGGGGTTGATGTCACCTTTGTATTGTCAGGTGACATCAAGCCCAGAGGTTAGTAATGGAGAGGAATCTATAAGACTCCCCCATTACTAACCCCATAGTCATCTTGTATAAAAGCACAGACACTCAGAATAAAGTCCCTAAAATCGGATTTTAGGTGTTAAAAATCGTATTGTACTCGCATGAAAAACACAGGATACTTGTCTGACTTTGCAGGAACAAAATCAGACAGATTTTAAAATCGCTAGTGTATCTCTGGACTAAAGATGTTGCTAATAAGAAAAGGTACATGGAAATACATATAGAAGTCTAGACCTTACCCACTACCAGAAGATGTGGTAGAGAAGGATCAAAAAGTACAAAGCACCCTCAGTATAGAAGATGATCAGATTGTGCATGTATGTAAATTGGAAACTGCAAAAAAAGTGGGAACAGCTGCAGAAAGTGCATGAAAGGATAAATCTCAGTAACACGCTCCATTTAATGAAAAATCTGTATCAGTATAAGCTAAATAAGGGCTAAGATATGCAGGATAACATAAGAAATACTCTAGAAATTGTGACATGCCTGCGGGGCAATGGGGAAGATCTGAAGGATTTCTATGTTGCTGCACTACTACTAAGAGGTCCCAGAAAGCTATGATACAATTGAAACTGCACTAGATGGGTGCTCTGATTATGAGCCTACATTAGAGTATGTCAGGGGAAAGCTTGTAGATATGTATCAGTGAAAGACAGAAAGCGTAAGCAGCAGTGGGGTATTCAAAGCAGAATATGCTTTAAAAACCCAAAATCTACCCAAAAATAAAAATAATTTGAAGGAAACACGTGAGTGTTTTGTCTGCAAGAAATCAGGGCACCTAAAGCCTGACTGCAGACTCTGGAAAGCTAAAATGAATCAGATGAAATCTCAAAATAATCCCCAAAGGGTTAAAAGTGTCATTACTGAAGAATATGACAAATCAAATACTGAAGCTGCGTTTACTGTTAATGCAAGTACATCAAAGCATGCATTTTGTATGGATTCTAGGTCAGCTAGACATAAGCTTCTTCTCTAACCTTGACCAAGGTAAGTCAGAAAAAGTGATGTTGGCTAATAGTATATGAATTCAGAGGAATTGGAGATTGTTACATTAATTGTCAAGTCTCTCCAACACAAAGAAGAAAGATCCCAGTAAAGGACACGCTCTATTGTCCCTAGTCTTGAAAGCAATCTGATATCTGTGAAGAAACTCACAAGACAAGGAAACAAAGTTAATTTTAAAGATGCACCACAGTTAACAACAATAAATTAGTAAGAGACCAATCAAAATCAGTTCACAGTTTTCTCTTCTATTTATAAAAACATCAAACTTTATTACAAAGAAATTCATCTAACCAAATCAAACAATTATAAAAACGAACAGCATCATACTTGGAAAGTAATGAAAACACCATGGGAAGGTGCCTATCCCTACACTGGCCTGTCTTAAACCTACCTACCAGAAGAGGTTGGAGCCCTATAACCTGCGCAGTGGCCCCCCCTGCTCCTCGACGGCTCTCCCTGCTCACCATATAGAATCCTATGGTGGCAGGAGGTGTAATAGATGTTAAATAGGTGGGTGAGAAAGAGTACAGATGTTTAAGATATCATCTTCTTGGTGTAATAAGAAGACTTTGTCTAAAGGTACTGCCACACTAAACAATCCCGCTAGCGATCACGATAACGACGCATACTAATGCGATCGCTAGCGGGATTGTTTCTATATCGCTAAATGCAGCCACATTTAGCGATATAGTTAACGACGCTATCGCTGTTAGCGATCTTCTTAACGACTTTAGCGGTACAAAAGTACCGCTAAATCGCTAAGAAAAGGTGCCACACAGCGATTAAATACTTACCCAGCGGGAGCGCCAGCGATGAAATAGGGTCCGGAACGATTCCAGCGACGAGCGAGATCACAGCAGGAAGCTCGTCGCTGGAAGCTGCCGCACTGAACAATATCGCTAACGGGATCGCTAAATAGTGACGTTTTTTAGCGATCTCGTTAGCGATATTGTTTAGTGTGGCATACCCTTAAGTGTGCTCCTATCTGGATGGTAGTTCTTCTTCTTGATGACACTGTCAGTAATAGACTACCTATTTGATGATCTTTTATAAATCCTATACTGGTCTATATCGGATAAAAATAGAGTCATCCTGGGACCGACCGAAGTCGGGGACACCGAATAAATTGAATTAGATATATAGTATAATGAAGCACACAGTATACATATAACCGCCCCTCTTAAGGATAGATAACTATAGCACAACTCAATAGCCAAAATACTAAAAGTAAAGGATGGGCTCACATAAGGAATTATATATCTATATAAAAAAACACTAAATATAGGCAAAATATCCTGTTCAGAGTAAACAAATATATGGTTCCGTAGTCAGAATAAGTGTAATAACACCTTACAAACACACGTGAGCCTATATACCTAACAATAATTAACTAAATGAACAGGCACAGAGAAAATATATTAACATATACAGATATTGCTCCAGGCCACATTGCAATTCATGACCAATGCGGGTTAGATAGGCTAAAAGAAAAGAAAAAAAAATACAAAAGATCACAGTAAGCAAATATAACTCCAGGCCATATGGAAACTCCCAGGCCATATAACAACTTGACGCGTTTCCCCTCTTCCGAGGTTCATCAGGAGTAGGATAACACAAAGGAGTACTTAGCTTATTGTTGTTACAATCTGTATGCGATATTGACGATAACACTGAATGGTCAGGGTCAGTCCCCTCTTCTGCATTAAAGCTAGTTCTGATGATTGTCCTTTTGTGGGCCGAAAAAGTTTAACAAACAAGTGTTTTCTGGATGCTAATAAATGGAACTCTTTTTTGCCTAATTTTTGAGTGCCAAATTTTGGTGAATGCCATAACTTCTGCGTGCAGATAATAGTACTTAGTCAGGCCGGCTCCAGGTTTTTATGGGCCCCGGGTGAAAGAGTCTCAGTAGGCCCCTTTAACACAGACCACGATTCATGATGCACAGATACTGCAGAGAAATATAGGTACAGTACAATGCCAAACACTTTTCTTCTTCCATTACATGACTGATATCTATTATAAATTGTACAATAGCTCAAAAACCACCAAATCCTCACAGCGCACAGTACAGACTGGACAGTACAGTCCTCCATACAATATTATGGGCACCACATAGTCTCCCGCTCATCACCCATATAATACCCCATGCAGGATGTCACCCCCCCCATCACCCATATAATGCTCCATAAAGAATACTGGACCCAATATAATTCTCCATACAGAATACTGGACCCAATATAATGCTCCATACAGGATACTGGACCACATATAATGCTCCATACAAAATATGGAGCTCTCCTCTGCACTGTGCTGCGTTCTGCACTGTTACGGCTCAGGAAAGGGCACTGTGGAAAGACTCCCCATTATTATCATCATTGCCTCCCCATCATCATCATTGCCTCCCCATCATCATCATGACCTGCCCATCATCATCATCATCATTGCCTCCCCATCATCATCATGGCCTGCCCATCATCATCATCATTGCCTCCCCATCATCATTGCCTCCCCATCATCATCATCATCATCATTGCCTCCCCATCATCATCATTGCCTGCCCATCATCATCATCATTGCCTCCCCATCATCATCATCATCATTGCCTCCCCATCATCATCATTATCATTGTCTCCTCATCATTGCCTCCCCATCATCATTGCCTCCCCATCATCATTATCACTGCCCTCCCCCACCACCATCACACAGACAGCACCGCAGCACTCTCTCACATACACACACACTGATACACACACACACACAGACACATACACCTCACATCTCACCTGTCCGGCGTCCACGCTCTCTCTGCCACAGCCGGCCACTAAATGATGACGTCATTCAGCGGCGCTGCTGTGAGAGGAAGCGCAGGTGCCCTGCAGGCACCCCCTGAAGCCCGGAGCTGCGGCAGCGGAGGCACGGGGAGAAGGTAAGTATTGTGCCAGCTGCTGCAGGGGCCCTGAGCAAGCGGGGGGGGCCCAGTGGCGGCGCTGGTACCGCTCTCATCCGCTAACGGGCACCGGAGTGCCTGAATTCAGGAGATTGTTGCGGTCAAACAAGGCTAAACCAGCTAACAGTTTATCTTACATTGTCAGGTCACCAGCTTAGTCAGAGCTGCAGTCATGGGATAAGATGCCACAACTGTTGCTAATCAGGTCACATTCAGGACTCTGAAGGCTATAGCTACTGTACAAAAGATGTTAAGCAATCGGCAAGAGCATGGAACACCAAAATGAGCAAAGTTTTATTGGAATTTAAAAGAGGTCAAGCAGATCAATGTTTATATTCAAAATGTACAGATGGAAATTGAATATACATTCTCTTATATGTAGATGATGTCATTATAGTTCATCAAGACGAAGCAGAAATTGCAAAGATGACTAAAATTCTGAATCAGCATTTTTAAAATAAAGACCTGGAAATGTAACATTTATCTAGGAATTCAGACCCAAAGATAAGAAGCAGGAAGCTTCCTTCCAAACCAAACCGAAGTTCAATAATCCACTCAATTCTGTATCAGTTTGGAATGTCCTAAGTCAAAGGTAAATCATCCCCAATAGAACCATCCTACTTAGAGTTGGAAGGAGGACTATCAGGATAATCAGTTGTTGAGTGCGGGTGTTGGAATTATGCTTATTATTGTATAAAAGTTTCATCAACTACTGTTTAATATTGTTTAATAGTGGATGAGTTACTGTCTTCAGCAATACTGTTATATTCCCAATAATTCATTGTTAAAAAAAATAAACAAGCCAGATAGTTCATGTTCACTGTGTGTGTAGATGTGTAGATGGAACTCATTTTAGTTTCACTTTGCAAGCTGACAAACAAAATGCTAAGATCCTAAGATATAAGAACTACCACTTGAAAATGCTTCAAAAAAGCTCTAAATTTATGCAACATTTTTCCTGCCAACCATCTCTTTTTTGCTGCAGAAAAATCCGCTGCAAATAGTCAACATATACACATCCCCTAAGTAGTCTTGAAAGTTGGTTGTTTGTCATTTCATTTAGCCATTAAACGGTATCAAGTTAACCACTTAGAAAACTGCATTTATATTATTTCTGTTTTTAGCTAACACAATGCAAAGCTGTATGTTGTACTAGAAACACATCTACAAAACCATTAATAGGGATTATACAATTTGACTTATTTTATCTAAAACATCCACGTCTCTTCATTACATTGATTAGGAAACTACAACTTTGGATACAGAGTACTACATAGAATTCATGATTACCATGACCTGAGAGTCATCCCAGTGAAACGATTCCTAGAAAACAGCATATAATGTTACACAATTTCTAATGCATGTTGAAACTGATTGCTTGATGTAACTCTTTTTAGCAGAGAAAATTAATTAGTTTACAAAGTTGCAAAATGGAATAACACAGATTATGTGATTGTGATTAGTGTTGAGCGATATTGCTCGATATCTAAAAATATCGGATCGGAATGGTATCGCCGATATCACTAAATATCGGCGATATCCGATTCCGATACCGGAACAAATATCGCAACTAAAAAAACCTTTATTTCCTTGTAAACACTAAATATACACACATAGAATACATATATATATATATATACATGTCATTGTGACATATATATATACATATATGTATAGTTTATACACTTCTACATAGTAAAATATCCTCTGATTCAATTGCCGGGTAAAGCCGGCTTCAGTGAAAAGACAGAAGCACCCGACATGAAATGACACTTGGTGTACATAGGGTTAACCATGTCTTTTCATGTAGTTTGCTATCTGATTTGAACAAACAATTAAATCAGTCTATGTTTGCAAAATTTCACACCTGTAGGGGTTAATTAAAGGTGTAAATTCGTTGTAAAAAAAACGGACTTTTTTGCTACGAATTTACACCTTTAATTAACCCCTACAGGTGTGAAATTTTGCACACATAGACTGATTTAATTGTTTGTGCAAATCAGATAGCAAAGGACATGGTTAACCCTATGTACACCAAGTGTCATTTCATGTCGGGTTCTGCATTTTCACAAAAGCCGGCAATTGAATTAGCGGCTATTATACTATGTAGAAGTGTATGAACTATAAATATATATATACAGTCATGGCCAAAAGTTTTGAGAATGACACAAATATTATATTTTCACATGATCTGCTGCCCTCTGGTTTTTATGTGTGTTTGACAGATGTTTTTATCACAGACAGAAATATATATTTGCAAACATATGAGTAACAAAAGCTTATATTGACAGATAGAATGAGTTAATGCAGCAAGTCAATATTTGCAGTGTTGACCCTTCTTCTTCAGGACCTCTGCAATTCTCCCTGGCATGCTCTCAATCAACTTCTGGACCAAATCCTGACTGATAGCAGTCCATTCTTGCACAATCAATGCTTTCATTTTGTCAGAATTTTTAGGTTTTTGTTTGTCCACCCGTCTCTTGATGATTGACCACAAGTTCTCAATGGGATTAAGATCTGGGGAGTTTCCAGGCCATGGACCCAAAATCTCTATGTTTTGTTCCCTGAGCCATTTAGTTATCACCTTTGCTTTATGGCAAGGTGCTCCATCATGCTGGAAAAGGCATTGTTGATCGCCAAACTGCTCTTGGAGGGTTGGGAGAAGTTGCTCTTGGAGGACATTCTGGTACCATTCTTTATTCATAGCTGTGTTTTTAGGCAAGACTGTGAGAGAGCCGATTCCCTTGGCTGAGAAGCAACCCCACACATGAATGGTTTCAGGATGCTTAACAGTTGGCATTAGACAAGACTGTGGTAGCGCTCACCTTGTCTTCTCCGAATGAGGCGTTTTCCTAATGTCCCAAACAATCGAAAAGGGGATTCATCAGAGAAAATAACTTTACCCCAGTCCTCAGCAGTCCACTGCCTGTACCTTTTGCAGAATATCAGTCTGTCCATGATGTTTTTTCTGGAGAGAAGTGGCTTCTTTGCTGCCCTCCTTGAGACCAGGCCTTGCTCCAAGAGTCTCCGCCTCACAGTGCATGCAGATGCACTCACACCTGCCTGCTGCCATTCCTGAGCAAGCTCTGCACTGCTGGTAGCCCGATCCCGCAGCTGAAACACTTTTAAGAGACGGTCCTGGCGCTTGCTGGTCTTTCTTGGGCGCCCTGGAGCTTTTTTGGCAACAATGGAACCTCTCTCCTTGAAGTTCTTGATGATGCGATAGATTGTTGACTGAGGTGCAATCTTTCTAGCTGCGATACTCTTCCCTGTTAGGCCATTTTTGTGCATTGCAATGATGACTGCACGTGTTTCCTTAGAGATAACCATGGTTAACAGAAGAGAAACAATGATGCCAAGCACCAGCCTCCTTTTAAAGTGTCCAGTGGTGTCATTCTTACTTAATCATGACAGATTGATCTCCAGCCATGTCCTCATCAACACCCACACCTGTGTTAATGGAGCAATCACTGAAAAGAGGTTAGCTGGTCCTTTTAAGGCAACGCTGCAATGATGTTGAAATGTGTTTTGGGGGATAAAGTTCATTTTCAAGCCAAATATTGACTTTGCAAGTAATTGCTGTTAAGCTGATCACTCTTTATAACATTCTGGAGTATATCCAAATTGCCATTAGAAGAAGTGAAGCAGTAGACTTTGCAAAAATTAATTTTTGTGTCATTCTCAAAACTTTTGGCCATGACTGTATATATATATATGTGTCACAAACTCAATGACATGTATATATATATATATGAGGTGTAAAATTGCTGAAAAAAAATGCGTGGGCTCCCGCCCTATTTTCGCAACCAGACAGACAAAGCCAGTGAGTGGGGGCAGATAATAATAGCCCAGAGAGGGACCATTATTTTTGGCCCCCCCGGCTACTAACATCTGCCCCCAGACACCCCAGAAAGGGCAAATCTCTAATTAGATTTGCCCTTTCTGGCACTTTGCCCGTCTATTCCCATTGCCCTGTAGCGGTGGCGAATGGGTTAATAAGGGGTTAAAATGACCTTGCAATTGAAAGGTCACTTTAAGCCAGGTTAATAATTGAGAGCTGTCAATTAGACAACTATCAATTATTAATCCTATTGTATGAAAGAAAAATCAAACACACACACTTTAATAAAAAAGAAGTTTAATGAAATAATCACACAGTTTTTGACCATATTTTATTTTCCTGTTAAAACCATTTCCTGTAATAAAAATAAAGTAATAAAGCAAAATTATTCTTACCAATCCGATGTACAGTCAGGTCCCACGGTGTAATCCTTCAGAAAGGGTTAATGTTTACTGCAGGGACCGCAGCTAATGCTGCAGCCTCACAGTAAACCCCCAAATGAATGAGTTCCTCTCCTGGCTGACAGGAGAGGAAGTGGAAAGCTTAATTGATTGCTTTCCACTTTCACTTCAGGTCAGCCAGGGACACAATCAGTGACGTCAGAGTGAACTGGTTAACAAAAATAGGGGATCCCCTCGAAAAAAATTGGCGTGGGTTCCCCCCTATTTTTGTTAACCAGCCAGATGAAGCAGACCGCTGAGGCCTGGATTTTCAGGCTGTTAAGGAGCCAAGATCCATGGATCTTGCCAGCCTGATAATACCAGGCCACAGCAGTCTGCATATCTTGGCTGATTAACAAAAATAGGGGATCCCCTCGAAAAAAATTGGCGTGGGGTCCCCCCTATTTTTGTTAACCAGCCAGATGAAGCAGACCGCCGAGGCCTGGTTTTTCAGGCTGGTAAGGATCCAATATCCATGGACCTTGCAAGCCTGATAATACCAGGCCACAGCAGTCTGCTTAGCTTGGCTGGTTAACAAAAATAGGGAATCCCCTCGAAAAAAAAACGGCGTGGGGATCCCCCCTATTTTTGTTAACCAGCCAAGTAAAATGCAGACTGCTGCGGCCTGGTATTAAAAGACTGTCAAGTTCCATGGATTTTGGCCCTCAACAGCCTGATAATACCAGGCTACAGCAGCCCCACATTTGGCGCATCAAAAGATGTGCCAATTGTGGCACTTTACCCGGCTCTTCCCACTTGCCCTGTAGCGGTGGCAAGCGGGGTAATAAGGGGTTAATGTCACCGTTGATTGCACGGTGACAATAAGCCCGGTTAATAATGGAGAGGTGTCAATAAGACACCGATCCATTATTAATCCCAAAGTTATTAAATGTTTAAAAAAAAGACACAGCAAGAAAAAAGTATTTTAATGAAATAAAAGAGACAACACAGTTTTCATTTTTTTATTACTCTCTCATTCCTGCGACGCCATCGATCTCCTGTAAAAAAATAAAAAAAACAAACCAACAGTATACCACCTGTCCGACGCAGTCCATAACGACAGTCCCACGACGATCCAGCTCTGCTACATCGGAATGACAGGCAGAGCCTGACATCCCGGCGCAGCACAGCTGCTTACCAGCTTCCCCGGCGGTGACGTCATCGGACTGCTTTACGGCCGCGATTACCCAGCAGTCACTGCAGTTATCGCGAGATACTGCATGTGACCGCCGGGGAGAAGAGGATGGCGGCCATTAAGCAGCCCGGGATGTGACCGCCGGAGATCTTCTGCCAGGTAAGTGCCGCTGACTCCTGACAGACCCGACCGACGGACACTGACAGTGACAGTGACAATTCCGATTCCGGTATCCGATATGACGAAAATATCGGAACTCGGGATCGGGATTCCGATACAGCCAATATCGGCCGATACCCGATATTTGCAGTATCGTATCGCTCAACACTAATTGTGATGTAAAGATAATGCCCTTCATCTGTGAAATTTCATATTTTAAGAAAAACTTTCTAAATCAAGAAAATACTTGAACTAAGCCAAAATGCTAGGTGAAATTAAAGAAGTACACTCATTAAATGTGTGTAAATATGGATGTAATGTAGTATGAGTGTATTAAAAAACTCCTACCGCCACCTTCTCCAGTGTTCAGCGCTTGTGCCATACATGGATGCAATACTTCAGCTGTTCATGTTTAGCAGTACATACACTTTCCTTGCATTTTAGCTCCTAGAGCTCCCTTTTAAATTCATATACTGACCATTAGCCAAGATCACCTTCTGTGACTCACTTTGATAAAGATTAGAGAAATGCTTCTGTCATTGGTCATACAGTGGGTACGGAAAGTATTCAGACCCCTTTAAATTCTTCACTCTTTGTTTCATTGCAGCCATTTGATAAATTCAAAAAAGTTCATTTTTTTTCTCATTTATGTACACTCTGCATCTCATCTTGACTGAAAAAAACAGAAATGTAGAAATTTTTGCAAATTTATTAAAAGAAAAACTGAAATATCACATGGTCATAAGTATTCAGACCCTTTGCTCAAACACTCATATTTAAGTCACAAGCTGTCCATTTCCTTGTGATCCTCCTTGAGATGGTATGCCTTGTCAATGATGCCCAGAAAGAACATGTACTCGGGTGGATGGCAAGTGTAGCTTCAAGTGGCCTCTCCTCTGCTTCCTCCACCTCAACATCACACCCAGTACAGTCAACAGATGTGGCACCCAAATTCCCCTTTCTTCCACCTGCATCCTAACTATCCAACCGGTCAACTGACTGTACGGAACCACAGATGGGTGAATCTGAAGAGCTGTTCACACATACTATGCCATGTTCATCAGAAGTATACTCAAAAGCTTCGCAGAGTCAAGAGCACCGATGCCCAAATATTTTTAAGCTTGGATCCAGGGCAGGAAGAAGTACGGTCTGAACAGCATCCTGATGCTCATCAGCAGACGTTAACCCCTGGGGGGAGGTGATCCTGAAGAGACTCAGATATTTGATGCTCACAGGGACTGTACTGTGCTTTCAGGACAAGGAGAGGAGGAGGGTGACTCCAAGGGTGAGGAATATGATAACACAGAGGATGATGATGAGGTGTTAGGTCTCAGTTGGCGTGAATATAGAGGCACACAGCTGAGTAGGTCATCTGGGGAGGAAGATGAGGTTACGTTGCGCTGTCCATCGCAGACACGTAGTAATGCAGCCACGACGAGTGATGCATCCTCAGCCACAACTGTGCCTGTGACCAGTAGTGTCCGTGGTCTGCAGCTTGCAGGGGTGGCAAGAATTGCCTAGCTTGGGCCTTTTTTGACACTGCAAAGGATGAGCCAACTCATATAATCTGCCAACTTTGCAAAAAAAACTGAGTCGAGGTAAAAAGTGCAATAATTTGACTACTACATATATGAACCTTTACAGGCGCAATCTACATGCTTTGCTGTGGGAATCACACTGCGCAAAAAATGCGGACCAACGGACATCAACAACCATCAGCAGCCCCATCAATGGCATCTGCTTCTTCTTCTTCCTCCTCTGTTACTGTGGCAACTATTGAGACGCAGGTCTTTTACCGCAGAACCTCGGGTTCTTTACCCGATCAAGTCACGTTGACTGGGAGGCCGTCTTCAGCTGTAACGGAAGCGGACATGCCTGCTGTTTTTGATCGATCTCAGAGAACGATCATACCACAAGTTTCTCAATACACAGTAACTTCTCCGCCTGCACCCCTTGAATGGTCCAGCAGTTTGTCCGTTTCACCATACTCTGCCCTCTGAGAGAACTGCAGCCAGCCCACAGTTCTGCAGTTGTGGTCATGGAAAAGAATGTTTCCTCCTACACATGACAAAGCTGAGGAAGAACTCCACCATCTCCAATTTGTTGGGCACGGAAATGCTGCCTTTCCGCCTGGTGGATACCGACAGTTTCCGAAAGCTGATGGCTGTCGCAGTCCACCAGCATGTAGCAGACCACATTACCCGTTCCTTGACAAAATCTCTGTCTGTCAGGGTGCATTTCACCACAGACACTTAGACTAGTAAGCATGGCCAAGGGAGTTACATCTCGCTGGGCACTGGGTGACTCTGGTGGCTGTGGGGACAGGTGCTGCTCCAGAAGTCTTGGAATCCCCAAGGCTTAAAGGCCAAACCTCTAAATTTAACACTTCATCCACTGCTTGTCACGGGGCAGTTGTAGAAATGCAGTGGACAAGGAACCTGGGCCCCTAAACTGCCCCTAAAGCTAAGGGAGGACCTGTCTTTCCTTAACTTGGAGGTACGCTTAATGGTAGCGAGGTCCAAGTCCCCGACCTGTCCCTGTCTCCTGTTTAGCCCTGAGCTAAACCCACCAACCCCCTCCCCCGGAGGTGAGATAGGGAATAATGTGAATTACACCAAAACAAACCAAAAGGAAAGACAGACACCAAAGGGTTAATCAACTAAACAATAAACACTTAGCTTTCTCTGCTGTTAAACTCTGCACAGCAGAGTAAGGCCCCAGATGAGGGAAGCAACTGAAGTAATAGAGCTCCAGCAGCTCCTGGCTCCAGCTAGGTTGGTCTCCAGAGGAAGCAATATTACCAACACATGCTGACAACTCAGGTGACCTTATAAAGGAAGTGGGATTGGTCACCAACTACTCCTGACAAGTAAACAGACATGCAATTCCACCAGCGGCCACCGGGGCAAAGACTGAGATTAACCCCTGCTGGCCAGACAGGAAAGAGGTTTCAACATGCAGAGAGAGATCTGCCACAGATCCGAATGTGGATTGTGACAGTACCCCCCCTTTAATGAGGGGCCTCTGGACCCTCAACACCGCACCTGATATACCATCTGCGGTGAGGATGCCTCGATCCACCAGGGTTTACCAGCAGTCACCTGACTCAGGTCTATGGCAAACATGGACAGATGGAAGTGGCCATAACTTACGCTCCAGAGGTACCACAAATCTCCAGAGTGCCGACCTTTGGAATGAGTTATGTACAGGCATAACTGGGGGTAACTCCAGCTTGTAAGTCCCCAGGCCGAGAATGGCCGACACCCGATACGGCCCGATCACCTGAGAACTCCAGACTCCAGCAGCACACTTCCACCAGATGTTTTTGGTGGACACCCATACATACTCGTTTACACACAGGTCCTGTCCTGAATGTTCATTGCCACACACGCGTTTGCCACAAGACGGTGAACTCTTTGAGGAACTGACAACAGAGGCGTCCCCCTGTGTCACCACACTCACACATTTCTCATAGGAAACCACCACCCTCCCCTCATCCCTCTTCCCAAGAGGGCTCTGACTCACAGGGTTGGCTAGTGGTGAGGGTTGGGACTTGCCCCTACTCCTTGGCAGCATCTCTGCAGCCCCCACTGGAGAAGAAGGGGAAGGTTGCAGAAAGACGGCAGAGACAGTAGCCCCCAGGCAGCAGCCCTCACACGACTGACCTCAGCTGACCACCTCGCTGGAACATCAATCTATGACCGGGTTGTGCTTTGTCAGCCAAGGGAGGCCTAAAACAATGGGTACCGGCATACCCTCCAAGACGTAGCATGACAGGGACTCCTCATGACGAGTCCCTATACGCATAACAAGAGAAGACTCGGCACTCAGCTTAAGTGATATTGTTGGATAATTTTAATAATGTCCACAGTAGTAACAGGGGAGAGACGTTTTGGTCCTATACTCGGACCTTCATCAGTCACTACAACATCATAAGAAAATAAAATAAATCATTTGACAAAATAAATATAAAAAATAAAGTATATACAACAAATACTTGGTCATCCAGACATAGTAAGGATTAATAAAATGCTGATACATAGGGAGCATTCATAGACCCAAGAGCAGTTTAGGTAAACAGAAAAAAATGGTAATTTATGGACGTACCAGGGACTACTATGTGGAGATAAGCGGACCCACAAGGGGGAAGGAGAAGAAAACAGGACTGGACACAGCTGAAATCTGTTGAGTGACATGAAAGCAATAAGAAAATCATGGTAGTGAACCGGAGAAAGTAAACATTGTTTTGGTGGCACATACCCGGTTAATAGTATTGGTGTGTTTCAGTGAGGAAAGGCACAGCCTTACAAAGCGGTAGCCTAAAATTGTATACAGAAATCAGAAAGTTGCTGTGAGTAAGGCGTCATACACAGTCCTAAAATCTATAAGACTGACCTGAAAAAGAAGCCCGGCAGGTAACGTGTGTCTATGCAGGACGCGGTATCCGCCGCTGGTCCAAGCATAGCGTAAGTGAAAAAAGCCGGAGTTAAAACAGGAAGGGGCGGGGATTAGAGGGGGAATGTGCCAGTCAGAAAATGAGACGTCAGACAGGAAGTGGCGTGGCTGGAAGTTAATGGCCGTGTGTTTCACTGCCAGGTGGTGCGTTCCAGTGGGAACGCCGGAATTCAGCGAAGTCCATTGGATGAAGCATGTGAGAGAGAGGACGTGCTGGGTGATAGAGGCATGGAGTGCGGCCATCAGGGCGGAGTGATCAGCATATAGGAGAGCTAATATAGACGGCTCTAGAAAAGATGGAAAAAGAGAGGATGTTAAAAATAAAAGAAGCAATATATGGATTGCATACATTCTGCATCGTACAAAAGAGCAAATTATAACTTATCTATATATATAAGAGGCATCGTGATTACTCGCTAATCCCGCCCCCTGCACAGTAGCTCCGCCCCACCACATTACCACACACATTCCCACCCCCACCACATTACCACACACAATCCTGCCCCCCACCACATTACCACACATAATCCTGCCCCCCACCACATTACCACACACAATCCGGCCCCCCCCACCACATTGCCACACATAATCCCACCCCCCCACCACATCACCACACATAATACCGCCCCCCTCCACATTACCACACATATTCCTGCCCCCACCACATTACCGCTCATAATCCCGCACCCCCACCAAATTGCCACTCATAATCCCGCCCCCTACCACATTACCGCTCATAATCTGGCCCCCCACCACATTACCGCTCATAATCCCGCCCCCTCACCACATCACCACACATAATCCCGCTCTTCCACCACACCACCACACATAATCCTGCCCCCAACACATTACCACACATAATCCCGCCCCAACCACATTACGCTCATAATCCCGCCCCCTCTACTTTACCGCTCATAATTCTGCCCCCTACCACTTTACCACTCATAATCCCGCCCCCCACCGCATTACCACTGATAATCCCGCCCCCCACCATATTACCACTCATAATCCCGCCCCCCCACCATATTACCACTCATAATTCCGCCCCCCACCACATTACCACACACAATCCCGCCCCCCCACCACATTGCCACACATAATCCCACCCCCACCACATCACCACACATAATCCCGCCCCCTCCACATTACCACACATAATCCCGCCTCAAACACATTACCACACATAATCCCACCCCCAACACATTACCACACATAATCCCACCCCCACCACATTACCACACACAATCCCGCCCCCCCACTATATTGCCACACATAATCCCGCTCCCCCACCACATCACCACACATAATCCTGCCCTCCTCCACATTACCACACATAACCCCGCCCCCAACACATTACCACACATAATCCCTCCCCCAACACATTACCACACATAATCCCGCCCCCACCACATTACCGCTCATAATCCCGCCCCCACCACATTACCGCTCATAATCCCGCCCCCCATCACATTACCGCTCATAATCCCGCCCCCCCACCACATCACCACACATAATCCTGCCCCCCCACCACATCACCACACATAATCCTGCCCCCCAACACATTACCACACATAATCCTGCCCCCCACCACATTACTGCTCATAATCTCACACCCCACCACATTACCGCTCATAATCTCGCACCCCCACCACATTACCGCTCATAATCCCGCCCCCCACCACATTACCACTTATTATCCCGCCCCACCACATTACCGCTCATAATCCGGCACCACCACCACATTACCACTCATAATCCCGCCCCCACCACATTACCGCTCATAATCCGGCCCCCCCACCACATTACCGCTCATAATCCCGACCCCACCACATTACCGCTCATAATCCGGCCCCCCCACCACATTACCGCTCATAATCCCGCCCCCCACCACATCACCACACATAATCCCGCCCCCCACCACATCACCACACATAATCCCGCCCCCTCAACACATTACCGCTCATAATCCCGCCCCCCCACCTTAACCGCTCATAATCCCGCCCCCCACCTTACTGCTCATAATCCCGCCCTCCCACCACATTACTACTCATAATCCCGCCCACCACCACATTATCACACATAATCCCGCCCCCACCACATTACCACACATAATCCCGCCTCCCACCACATTACCACACATAATCCCGCCCCCCCACCACATCACCACACATATTCCCACCCCATCACATTACCACACATAATCCCGCCCCCCACCACATCACCACACATAATCCCGCCCCCCACCACATTACCACACATAATCCCGCCCCATCACATCACCATACATTTTCCCACCCCCACCACATTACCACACATAATCCCGCCCTCCACCACATTACCACACATAATCCCACCCCCACCACATTACCACACATAACCCCGCCCCCAACACATTACCACACATAATCCCGCCCCCACCACATTACCACACATAATCCCGCTCCCCCACCACATTACCACACATAATCCCACCCCCCCACATTACCACACGAGGCTCCGTCCCCCAACATTACCACACAAGGCTCCGTCCCCACACATTACCACACGAGGCTCCGTCCCCCACATTACCACATGAGGCTCCGTCCCCACACATTACCACACGAGGCTCCGTCCCCACACATTACCACACGAGGCTCCGTCCCCACACATTACCACACGAGGCTCTGTCCCCACACATTACCACATGAGGCTCCGTCCCCACACATTACCACACGAGGCTCTGTCCACACACATTACCACACTGTGAATAAAATGTATCATTACATTAGTATTATTCAGATTTTTGATGATTATTATTGTTATTAGCTTCATTTTAATTTCATTTACCACCTGCGTAAGCGCTATTGAATGTTGTCATTATTTACTTTAGTTTAATCACCAGCAGCGTTAATTAGATAGCAATGAGCGTGCCGAGCGTTAGCTGGCTGGAAACAGCTAGTTTATTATATAACAAGAGGAGACTATTAATGGATAGAAGAAGCAATATATGGATTAAATATATTCTGTATTGTACATATGAACAAATAATATCTTATTTATTATATAACAAGAGGAGACTATTGAAAGCTCAAAAAGGATAGATGCAATAGTCCAATACTCACATACGTAAATAGCCTTGTATGGATAATAGTATTGATGTAAATGGATATAAAATAATAATATAATACACACACAAGTAGACTGACATCTATGGGGGATGCATGTGGGCGTTATAGGCATAATCAGAAACCATATGATGGTATGGTACATAGAGATGAATTATGTACATAGATAGATTATGATGTCACATGCGGCGAAATACATGAAAATACTTAAGGGGAAACAGCAAATGTGGAGTTCACGTAAAAGATAATAGATCGTATTCCCGGTTAAAACCTATGCATCCTGGAACGGTTACCTGCCGGGCTTCTTTTTCAGGTCAGTCTTATAGATTTTAGGACAGTGTATGACGCCTTACTCACAGCAACCTTCTGATTTCTGTATATAATTTTTGGCTACCGCTTTGTAAGGCTGTGCCTTTCCTCACTGAAACACACCACTACTATTAACTGGGTATGTGCCACCAAAACAATGTTTACTTTCTCCGGTTCACTACCATTATTTTCTTATTGCTTTCATGTCACTCAACAGATTTCAGCTGTGTCCAGTCTGTTTTCTTCTCCTTCCCTTTGTGAGTCCACTTATCTCCACATAGTAGTCCCTGGTACGTCCATAAATTACCATTTTTTTCTGTTTACCTAAACTGCTCTTGGGTCTATGAATGCTCCCTATGTATCAGCATTTTATTAATCCTTACTATGTCTGGATGACCAAGTATTTGTTGTATATACTTTATTTTTTATATTTATTTTGTCAAAGATTTATTTTATTTTCTTATGATGTTGTAGTGACTGATAAAGGTCCGAGTATAGGACCGAAATGTCTCTCCCTGCTACAACTGGGGACATTATTAAAATTATCCATCAATATCACTTAAGTTGAGTGCCGAGTCTTCTCTTGTTATACTTTATGGTGTGGGAACCTACTCGGGCACCTCCTTACGGCTGTGCACACAATTATTCTTTCATATTGAGTCCCTATACGCAGGCGTATATCATGTACGACCTGGGTCACACTCCCCTGGTTTGGACGCCTAATGGTTTAGCCAGCGTCTTACACATCAGTCCATTGGTCCGGACAAAGTGAGCATCTACCAAATTGACTCCTGCTCCACTGTCCACAAGCACCAGTATACCCTTAGATACCCCGCCAATCACCACTCTCGCAGTCAGGGTACACTGAGGGGAAGAAATGGAGGAAATATACACTCCCTGGTCGCCTCCCTCCACACGACCAGGGGGATGCGGCTTCTTAGATGGCACAGGTATTTTGGCGCGAGCTGGGCAGACCCCAATGAAATGACCAGTCTGCCCACAAAAAAAAACATGCCCCCACACCACGTCGAACCGCTGGTAGCCCCGTTTGGGAACCAACTGCTCCCACCTGCATAGGTTCATCCGGCTGCTCAACTGTGTCCTCCTCGCTAGTAAGGAGAACAGGGGGCAGTTTTTTGTGTATGCCTCTCCCTAAGGTGTCTATCCACCCGGATTGCAAGGGACATGGTGGCCTCCAATGACCTGGGGGCAGCGTACTGCACCAGAGTATCCTGCAACCTTGGGGACAGACCCTGCACAAAATGACTCCTAAGGGCAGGATCATTCCACTGTGTGTCAGTGGCCCATCTCCGAGCAGTACTCCTCAACCGGCCAGTCTCCCTGCTTGATTTTACTGAGTCGGGATTCCGTCAGGGAGACGCCATCAGGATCTCTATACACCAGCGCCAGAGCCACAAAAAATCCATCCACCAACCGTAAAGATGGTGAATCGGCCGGCAGTGAGAAGGCCCAGGATTGGGGATTATCCCTAAGAAAGGAGACAATAATCCCCACACGCTGTTCCTCACTCCCTGATGAACGGGGGCGGAGCCTGAAATACAATTTACAGGCCTCCTGAAAGACCAGAAATTTAACTCTCCCTTCAGAAAACCTGTCAGGGAGAGCTATCTTAGGTTCTGTGTTGTGAATGTGTTAGAAATGAATTCTGAGCAGAAGCTCCCTCTGGTAGTTACAAACAGTACAGAACCATTCAATGAAGATTGTGAAGATTGGCAATCAGGAGTTACAGACTGGTCTTATATAAGGGAGGAATATTGAGTTTGAAGACAAGTCACTCCTTGTGTATGAAAAAAGGTGCTCAGATTTGGGATGCCAGACCCATAATACTAATAATGAAAAAGATAAATCCGGCACTCAATGTAGGTAATTTGAAAGAAAATTCCTTTATTACAATGTGCAATCCTCAAAATTTGTAACGTTTCGGTCAAACATCTGACCTTCTTCAGACAAATTGCAAATGTACTGAGAGGTGAGTTTCATGTGAAGTCCACTTAGATAGGAAGAGTGAAGTGAGCGCTAAATAAGTACAGCAGTAAGGCTATCAGCAAAGGCGCCTTTCGTTACAAATTTTGAGGATTGCACATTGTAATAAAGGAATTTTCTTTCAAATTACCTACATTGAGTGTCGGATTTATCTTTTTCATTATATAAGGGAGGTTCCCTCCCATCAAGGTTGCCGGTGATCAATTCTTCTTGTCTCAACTTTGGTTCCTGGTTCACTTGGAAGCTTTCTGAGTCTTGCCTGCATCTTCTGCTAACAGATAAGTTATTTTCTGCTTTTATTTTTGTGCTTGCTTTTTGCATTTTTCCCTGCACTTCTGTGGAGGTCCGCCAGGTCCCCTCCGGGGGCTTGTGCTCCTCTCAGTTTATCTGAGCCACTGTTATTTGTTCATTTGCCTTTTCCAGTTTTTTTAGTGGCTGCGGCTTAGTTTTGTTACACCAGAGAACTAATTTAGGTGGTAGAGGTCGTGTGATCTCAGGTGTTTTTGCAATTAGTAGAGTTGGTATTTTTTTAGGGTTTTTTGGATTGCAGTAAGTGTCCTTCCTATCCTTTTCTTTCTAGGAAGATTGGGCCCCAACGTTTGCTCATACTATTTTCTGTCTGTGGTTGTATTTCCTCTTGTCTAACCGCCATTACATGTTTGGGGGCTTTCTATATTCTTTGGGGATCTGCTCCGGGGCAGATAGCTTTCCTCTTTCTATCTTTAGGTGTAGTTAACCTCTCAGGCTGTGACGAGGCGTCTAGGACCAACGTAGGAACGCTCCACGGCTGCCTTTAGTTGTGGTGGTTAGTCAGGGTACTGCAATCCAGTAGATTCCAACCTCTCTGGTGTATTGCCGTTTTTGCCTGCTCTCCTCAGCTACCAAATCATAACAGTTCTGGTTGAACCTGCATCTGAGCTGAGGCCCAGAACCCCACCAACTGCTGTAGCTGCTGCGCCACCTCACCCCGCAGCAACTTAAGGTTATCTGTGAGGGTCTGAAGCAGCTGGGCAAAGGCCTGCATTTGGGCCATGGCTCACAGGAAAGGGAAATGAGAAAAAAACCTGTATTCAGTTGGTAATAATGTCACGGGACAGTTGTAGAAATGAAGGGAACAAGGAACCTGGGCCTCTGAACTGCCCCTAAAGCTAAGGGAGGACCTGTCTTTCCTTAACTTGGAGGTACGCTTAATGGTAGTGAGGTCCAAGTCCCCGACCTGTCCCTGTTTCCTGTTTATCCCGAGCTAAACCCACCAACCTCCTCCCCGGAGGTGAGACAGGGAATAATGTGAATTATACCAAAAACAACCAAAAGGAAAGACACACAAAAAGGGTTAATCAACTAAACAATAAACACTTAGCTTTCTCTGCTGTTAAACTCTGCACAGCAGAGTAAGGCCCTAGATGAGGGAAGCAACTGAAGTACCACAGCTCCCAGCAGCTCCTGGCTCCAGCTAGGTTGGTCTCCAGAGGAAGCAATATTACCAAGTGGGATTGGTCACCACCTACTCCTGACAAGTAAACAGACATGCAATTCCACCAGCAGCCACCGGGGACAAAGACTGAGATTAACCCCTGCTGGCAAGACAGGAAAGAGGTTTCAACATGCAGAGAGAGATCTGCCACAGATCCGAATGTGGATCGTGACACTGCTTCTGCTTCCTCCTCTATCTGCTCTAGGGCCTCCACCTGCGCCCTCAACCTCTGCCTTAATGAGACACATGTTCCAACAGTGCATAACAAACCCCCACCACCTCCGTACTGCGCAGGCAGGGCTCTCCGCAATCAGGCAGTCTTAAAATTGATATGCCTTGGAGATCGCAGTCATACAGCTGAAGAGTTGTGGACAGCTCTTAGGATGAATTTGATCAATGGCTGTCTCTGGTGAACCTGCATCCAGGGAAGGCCATGTTCGATAAACGTGTGAACCTGGTGGCGGCCCTATGGCAAGGCAAGCTCACACATGTGCCTTGCATAGTTCACGTCCTCAACCTGGTGGTATAACATTTTCTCAGCCACTATACTGGCCTGGGTGAGCTGCTCCAAAAAACACGTAAGCTGTGTGCTCATTTCCGCCGTTCCCACCCCTTTGCTCATCGACTTGCATCGATACAGAGGTATTTGTCCATGCCATTTAACAGGTTGATATATAATGTGCACATGTTGCAGCGACTGTGGCAGCAACAATGAGCCCTGACGCAGTATGTCATGTCGTATAACCTGGGCCAATGAAGTGCGGACGTGGTGCATATCACGTTTACAGAGTGGGCACAGAACCTCTGCACCCTTTTGCACAGTTTTGAAATGGCTACTAAGATGGTTAGGGCTGACGATGCCGTCATCAGCATCACTATTCCGGTCATCTATATGCTGGAGCAGACTTTGATTATCCTGCGGGAGGAGATGTGGTCCCAGAAGAAGAGGAGGAAGCAGATTAGGCTGGGGAAGGGATAACATTGTCTCTAAGTTCAAGACTGTCATCATACAGGTGGGTGCCAAGGGAGAGTGGATTACTGCGAATGAGGGGAGCTGGTGATAACAGACAAACTGTTATCGAAAGTGCAAGATCCGAGGAACAAATGGAGGAGGAAGAGGCAACTGTCGGATGAAGAGGATAATCCTCCCCTCTCTGTTGTTTGTGGTTGACAGGAGGGGACAGAGGAAATGAGCCTCATTGTTACCCAGACACCAACACAACATGGGCTTGGACCTCATGGTAGAGCCCGACATATGAGTGTCTTCTTGCTCAACTATCTGCAACATGATCCCGTATAGTTATGATTAGGAATAATGTTGACTCCTGGGTTGCCACTTTATTAGATCCATGTCATAAAACCAAATTTTGCCAGATGATTCCCACCATAGAAAGGGACCCATGAACGCTGGAGTATCGAAACACGATTTTAAGAGAGCTTTTCCCCAAGACAGCAGTGAAGTACATCGTTCGCATTGCAGCTGTAAACTTCCAGCCACTGGCCTGTCAATTCGTCAATGCCAAAACATTAGCAGCAGCTGCAGTGGTGGAAGTGGAAGAAGCAATTTCTGTGAGTCCTTTGACACTTTTTTTAGACCAATTCGTGCACCAGCACAACAAAATCCAAGTCTTACATGTGGTGAACGACTGGAGAGGATGGTGCAGGAGTATCTAGAACTAAATATTAATACCATCAGGGCCCTCCCCTTTGGACCCTTTCACATTTTGGTCTTCCAAAATAGAGGAGTGGCCTGAGCTTGTTTCACATGTCTTGGAGGTTTTATCGTGCCTGGCAGCCAGCGTTCTCTCAGAACGTGTCTTCAGCACTGCTGGTGGTGTATTAACGAATAAGTGCATCCGGCTGTTCCTTGAAATTGTAGACCGCCTAACTTTCATTAAGATGAACAAGTCAAGGATCTCTAAGGACTTTTTCACCCCTATCGCAGACTATAGAGACTAAGTGATATTGGATTTTTTAGTGTGATGCATTAATGTCACATAACTGCACTCTGTGATATCTTTAGTGTCTCTTCTGTGGCTGCTGCTGCAGATGTTAACACAAATTTGTGGAAATGTGAACATGTATGGTTGGTGTACATCTGCTGGCTAAGCTGTAGTGGAAGACATGTTGGTTCAAATTATACTATTTCTATTCTCGTGACAGTTCTTCCACTTTGGTGGTGTCAGGCCCTCATATTTTAAAATGTGAACATTCCTGGTTGGGTTTCCATCTGCTGAATTGGGTGCAGAGAAAGACCTGTCGGTTCCTATTATGCTATTTCTACTGTGGTGAAATTGATGCCACTTCTGTGGTCTAAGGCCCTCATTTCTTTAAATATGAACACTCCTTGTAGGGTGTTCATCTGCTGGATTGGGTGTAATGAAAGACCTGTCGGTCCCGATTATACTATTTCTACTGTGGAGAAATTGATGCCACTTTGGTGGTGTCTGCCAATAATTTTTGGAAATGTGAACACTCATGGTTAGTGTCCATCTGCTGGATTGAGTGTAGAGAAAGACCTGTCGGTCCCGATTATACTATTTCTAGCGTGGTGAAATTGGTGTCAATTCTGTGGTGTAAGGCCCTCATTTCTTTAGATGTGAAGACTCCTTGTAGGTTGTTCATCTGCTGGATTGGGTGTAGTAGCCCCCTGACAAAGGTGCTTTTCCGAAACGTGCGTTGGAGCAGAGGCACCGGTTCCGGGACATTGACTGAGCTCCTGTTTGTTGGCAATGACCACCGCTATTATGATTTACACCTGTTAATGCATTCCTTTGGGATATTTTGAATATAGATAAGGGGTTGTCGTGGGTCTTGCCAACTGTGATTTAGCAGTAGGTTATTGTCATATATACCTGTTGCCTATATTTCTATGTAGTGATACACTTGATTTTTGATAAATTATATATGAGCATGATATGACATCATGTTATCATTACATGTCCAGGTCTGCGTGCTTCACTGCACAGCACACATGTAGTGTGTAATGATTTTTGTGTTTTTCATTCCCCTTCACCTGTGTTTATTGAATTTTAATAATAAAGTTGCGATCTTTTTGAATACTATTGACTGTAGTATCATCTCTTTTTGGGTGTGGATTGGGTGCAATGAAAGACCTGTTGGTCCCGATTATACTATTTCTACTGTGGTGAAATTGATGCCAGTTCTGTGGTTTAAGGCCCTAATTTCTTTAAATGTGAACACTCCTTGTAGAGTGTTCATCTGCTGGATTGGGTGTAGTGAAAGACCTGTCAGTCGCTATTATACTATTTCTACTGTGGTGAAATTGATGCCACTTTGGTGGTGTCTGCCAATAATTTTTGGAAATGTGAACACTCATAGTTCAGTGTCCATCTGCTGGATTGGATGTAAAGATAGACCTGTTGGTCCCTATTATACTATTTATACTGTGGTGAAATTGGTGCCACTTCTGTGGTGTAAGGCCCTCATTTCTTTAAGTGTGAACATTCGTTGTAGAGTATTCATCTGATGGATTGGGTGTAGTGAAAGACCTTGTCGGTCCCTTTTATACCATTTCTACTTTGGTGAAATTTGATGCCACTTTGGTGGTGTCTGCCAATAATTTTTGGAAATGTGAACACTCATAGTTCAGTGTCCATCTGCTGGATTGGGTGTAAAGATAGACCTGTTGGTCCCTATTATACTATTTATACTGTGCTGAATTTGGTGCCACTTCTGTGGTGTAAGGCCCTCATTTCTATAAATGTGAACACTCCTTGTAGAGTATTCATCTACTGGATTGGGTGTAGTGAAAGACCTGTCAGTCCCTATTATACTATTTCTACTGTGGTGAAATTTATGCCACTTTGGTGGTGTCTGCCAATAAACGTGAACATTCTTTTTTGTGTGTCCATCTGCTGGATTGAGTGTAGTGAAAGACCTGTCGGTCCCTATTATACTATTTCTACTGTGGTGAAATTGATGCCAGTTCAGTGGTGTAAGGTCCTCATTTCTTTAAATGTGAACACTCCTTGTAGGGTGTCCATCTGCTGGATTGGGTGTAGTGAAAGACCTGTCAGGCCCTATTATATTATTTCTACTGTGGTGAAATTGATTCCACTTTTGTGGTGTCTGCCAATAATTTTTGGAACTGTGAACACTCCTGGTTGGGTCTCCTTCATGCATGATGCCTGTAGCAGTAGGCCTCCAAGACCATCAGGCCTCCACTTCCTTGGACTCAACTACCCGTGTTACCATCCTTAAATTTTTCTGACAATGGTAGTCTACAAAACTGATATTTGTGTCACCTGAGTGTGGCTCAGCATGAAAGAAGGTAGAGGTGTTGCATGTGGTATCAGGGCTCCCAGCAAAGGGGGCCTACAGTGATCCCTCACCCACCTCATCTTACTGTGACGTTCAATTGAAAGCTGTAAATGCTGTTCCAGACCCCGATACCTCATGCCTGGCTGATTGCTACAGTTCCATGCTGCAATTTGCACTGTGGGTGAATTGAGGCCCCTTTCCTGGTGTCTGTCCCTCATTTGATGGGTTTTGGCAGCATTTGGGGCCTTTCTAAGATGTTGTGCATGCATTTGTTTTTGCCTCCCATTGAGAAGAATGGCGTCCGGCTATGTTCGGCGAATATTTGACAAATTAATCAGTGAATATTGCAAATTCAGTGAGCGTAATCCGAACCGAACATTGAAATATTCGCTCATCTCTGCTCTTTTCATCTATCTGACATCAGCACGATCAATGATAGAAATTTTCCCACGGAGCTCGTCCTAATGTCAAATCGGTACCGGAGATGTCAGTGTCCGTGTGTGGTACGTGTGGCACACATGTGGCAACCGTGTGCCGCCACGTGCGGCATGAGTACCACACGGTGGGCGCCAGGGAAGCAGCGGTACAGTAAGCGCTGTTCCCGGCTCCTGGTGCTGAAGACGACTCTCATCATTCTTCCCTGCTCTGCGGGCGATTAGCATGAGCAGGTGAGAATGATGAGAGTTGAATTCAAGTGAGAATAATGACCGCTGGCGGTGGCTGATGGGACTATTACTCCCATCAGCCTACACCAGCTGCCGCTAATAACAGTGAGAGCTGGAGCTAATGGAAGTATTCATCATGTAACTATAGGATTAGTAATGGATAGGTCAAGTTTATTTCGCCATATCCAGCAACGTTTTGACCTGCATTAGGTCTTTATCAAGACCTAATGCAGGTCGAAACGTTGCTGGATACGGCAAAATAAACTTCTTCTATTTTAATACACCCGGATGGAGCGCTGTTCCTTTATGTGTTTGGTTTCTGGATGTCTCCAAGAAGGTTCCTTGGTTGGAGCGAGTGCCCCCATGCAGTGATTGCCGTCAGCGTCCTTTTTGTACTGTAGTAATGGATAGGTGTCTTATAGATGCCTCTCCATTACTAAACCATGGTCTTGATGTCCCCTGACAATACAAAGGTGACATCAACCCCATAAATATGAACTCCACTTGCCACCGCTACAGGGCAAGCGTCATGATCCATTTTTGGATCTGTGGCAGATCTGGCTTTTCTGATTATAACTTTTTTCTTTCAGGCCATCGGGGGTTAATGTCTGTTTTCCCCCCGGTGACCAGCTGGTGTAATAGCATTACTGCATTGTTGCTGGGTCAGCTGATGTAGGTGGTTACCACTTCAACCATCCTTTATAGATTCACCTGATGCATCAGATGACTGTTGGTTATACATATCCTTCTGGAGACCAACCAAGCAGGAGAAGGAGGTTGCTGAGTGCAGTGGTGCTTCAGCTATTACCTTGATCTGGTGACTTTATCCTGCTGTGTGGAGCTTTGCAGCAGAAAGCTAAGTGTGGTGTTTTTGTTGCCTTAACCCTTTGTAGTCTGTTCCTTTCCTTTGTGTTTCATTATTGCAGTAGTGTGACTAGTGCTCTCACCGGCCTGCTCCCTACCTAGGGATTAGCGCAGAGTAAGTGAGGGTTTTAGGTATCCTGCTCTGCGAAGGGGTGAAAGAACCCATATAGGGACGATAGGGAGATCAGGTCACATACTTAGGTGAGTGCAGGAGGTGTCCATTTTCCACATTCCCTATCGCAGGGTCCACCATTGTTATAGCTTCCCTGGTGTTCCCTTGTGTGTTTTGCCATCTGGTGACCGACCAACCGTTGGGTCGCGTCACACCAGGACAGTCACTTTGTGACATTATCACGTCACATTTTTTTCTGGCGAGCCATGGCCCAAATGAAGGCCTTAGCCCAACTGCTTCAGACCCTCACCAATGAGCTTAAAGTGCTGTGGGGTGAGGTGGTGCAGCAGCTGCAGCAGTTGGTGGGGTTCTGGGTCTTGAACCAGAATCCAAGATATCTCACCCTGACAGGTTTTCTGGAGGGAGGAATACATTTTTGGGTTTTTCAGGAGGACTATAAATTATACTTCAGGCTCCGCCCCATTCATTAGGGAATGAGGAACAGCGTGTGGGGATTATGGTCTCCCTTCTGAAGGGTGATCCCCAATCCTGAGCCTTCTCCCTGCTGACCGATTCACCATCTTTATAGTCAGTGGACGGGTTTTTTGCTGCTTTTGCGCTGGTGTATGGAGATTCTGATGTTGTCTCCCTGGTGGAATTCCGACTCCGTAAAATGAAGCAGGGGGGCCGGCCAGCTGAGTAGTACTGCTCAGATTTCAGGAGGTGGGCTACTGACACACAGTGGAATGACCCTGCCCTTAGGAGTCATTTTGTGCAGGGTCTGTCCCCAAGGTTGAAGGATTCTCTTGTGCAGTACGCCGCCCCCAGGTCGTTGGAGTCCGCCATGTCCCTTGCCATCTGGGTGGATAGATGCTTGAGGGAGAGGCATACACCAAATGAACCCCCTGTAGTCCTTGCTAGGGAGGAGGACACACCTGAGCAGGCAGACGAAACCATGCAGGTGGGAGGAAATGGTTACCAAAAGGGGTTGCCTGCGGTTTGTTGTGGTGCGGGGGCATGTTTTTACTGTGGGCAGACTGGTCATTTCATCGGTGTCTGCCGAGCTCGCACCAAAATACCTGTACCATCTAAGAAGCCGCGCCCCCCTGGTCGTGTGGAGGGAGGTGACCAGGGATCTATTTTTTCCTCCATTTTTTCCCTTCAGTGTACCTTGCCTGCTGAAGTGATGGCTGGCGGGGTAACTGAGGGTATACTGGTGCTTGTGGACAGTGAAGCAGGAGTCAATCTGGTGGATGCTTACTTTGTCCAGGCTCATGGCCTGAGGTGTGGGATACTAGTGGGGCCCCCAAGCGCCCAGGCCATTAACTCTGTCCCACTCAGCCAGGGGAAGGTGACCCAAGTCGTAGATGATATACATCTGCGTATGGGGTCTCGTCATGAAGAGTCCCTGTCATGCTACATCTTGGAGGGTAAGCCAACTCCCATCGTCTTAGGCCTCCCTTGATTGAAAAAACACAACCCGGTCATAGATTGGCGGTCCAGCAAAGCAGTTAGCTTGGATCAGTTGTGCAAAGACTGTTGCCCCGGGGCTATTGTCTCTTTCGTCTTTCTACAACCGTCCCCTTCTTCTCCAGTGGGGGCAGCAGAGGTGCTGCCAGGGAGTAGGGGCAACTCTCAACTCTCACCACTAGCTAACCCTGAGAGTCGGAGTACTCTTAGGAGGACGGGTCAAGGGAGGGTGGTGGTTCCCTCTGAGCATTTTGGGGGTGTGAGTGTGGTGACACAGGGGGACGCCTCTGTTGTCTGTTCCTCGAAGAGTTCACCATCTTGTGGCAAATGTGTGTAGCAATAAACATTCAGGTCCGGACCTGTGTGTGAATGAGTACATGTGGGTGTCAACCAAAAACATCCAGTGGAAGCGTGCTGCTGGGGTCTGGAGCTCCAGAGTGATCGGGCCGTATCAGGTGTCTGCCATTCTCAGCCCGGGGACTTTCCAGTTGGAGTTACCATCAGTAATGCAGGTACACAACTCATTCCCCAGGTCGGCTCTCTGGAGATTTGTGGCACCTCCAGAGCCTACGTTGTTGTCATTACCATCTAGCTGCATTTGCCATAAACCTGAAGGTCAGGTTTCCGCCAAGGTGAACTATGGTGGATCGAGGCATCCTCACCATAGGTTGTTTTCTGGTGAGATCGGTGTTGAGAGTCCAGAGGCCCCTCATTGAAAGGGGGGTACTGTCACGATCCATTTTTGGATCTGTGGCAGATCTGGCTTTTCTGATTAAAACTTTTTTTCTTTCAGGCCATCGGAGGTTAATGTCTGTTTTCCCCTCGGTGGCCTGCTGGTGTAATAGCATTACTGCAGTGTTGCTGAGTCAGCTGATGTAGGTGGTGACCATTCCCACCATCCTTTATAGAGTCACCTGAAGCATCAGCTGACTGTTGGTTATACAGGTCCTTCTGGAGATCAACCAAGCAGGAGAAGGAGCTTGCTGAGTGCAGTGGTGCTTCAGCTATTACCTTGATCTGGTGACTTTATCCTGCTGTGTGGAGCTTTGCAGCAGAAAGCTAAGTGTGGTGTTTTTGTTGCCTTAACCCTTTGTTGTTTGTTCCTTTCCTTTGTGTTTCATTAGTGCAGCGGTGTGACTAGTGCTCTCATAGGCCTGCTCCCTACCTAGGGATTAGCACAGAGTAAGTGAGGGTTTTAGGTATCCTGCTCTGCGAAGGGGTGAAAGAACCTGTATAGGGACGATAGGGAGATCAGGTCACATAGGTGAGTGCAGGAGGTGTCCACTTTCCCCGTTCCCTATCGCAGGGCCCACCGTTGTTATAGTTTCCCCGGTGTTCCCTTCTGTGTTTTGCCGTCTGGTGACCGACCAACCGTTGGGTCGCGTCACACCAGGACAATCACTTCACGACAGCAAGTGGGAAGACCTGGGCAAAGCACCAGAATTGGTGCATCTAATAGATGTGCCTTTTCTTGGTGGCTTTAGGATACTATTTTTTTTGGCTGGGGGGCCCAATATCCATGGACCCTTAACAGCCTGAGAATACCAGCCGCAGCTGTCTGCTTTAGCAAGGCTGGTTGTCAAAAATGGAGGGGACCCCAAGTCGTTTTTTTAAATTATTTATTTAAATAATTAAAAAATATGGCGTGAGGCCCCCTCTTTTCTTGATAACAGACTTGCTGAAGCTGACAGCTGAGGGTTGCAGCTCCCAGCTTTGAGTTTTGCCTGGTTGGTTATCAAGGATGCAGGGGAACCCATGCCGGGTGTTTTTTTTAATTACTTACAGCACAGGAGACAGCTGATGAATACTCCCATCAGCCATTCCTTCTCTCACTGTTATTATCGGCAGCAGATGTCGGCTGATGGGACCTGCAGTGCCATCACCTGACAACAGTGACTGGAGGTGGACTTTATACCTATGATCACAGCTGCTGGCTCACACTGTCTTTTCACAGCGTGGGAACCGCGGCTCCCTTAGCAGTGGTGATGATTTCACCGCAGATCAGAAGGGGTTTTTGCCATGCACATAACAGCGTTCTGGGAAGCCAATCACAGTAATGTCACACCAAGATGGTGTCGGCATTACTGTGATTGGCAAGCAAATAAAGCGCCAAACATGCTGAACACGTCATTCGAATATACAAAGGTGAAAAGCAAATTACTCGCCATGTAACGAATAGCCCGAATACAATACTATTCGTGCGAGTAATGAATAGCGCCTAATATATTCGCTCATCACTAGTTCCAAAACAACTCAATACAGCATATTCAATTGTTGCATAGCTCTTAGTAAAAGTATAAGAAACAATCAAAATTTAATTGTTCATTAAGTCCAGACAGGGAGACTGTATCCAAGGAAAAATCCATCTAGTCTCCTTTCTCAAAATCATTTGGTCCTAGTCCTCTTCTCTTACTGGTTTGGCTATTTTTTCTATTCCTATAAAAGTGATAGCAGGCTGTTCCCTCCCACCCACCATGATGGGTATTTACATGTTTAACCACTGGGGTGCCTCTTTTGTGCTCAATGTTGCCCAGGTGTTTTCCAGTCCTTTGTCTAAAGTCCCGCTTGGTTTTGCCTATTAATTCAAGGCAACAAATACATGTGCCCTTGTATACAATCCCCTTTATTCAAAAATTAATGAAATCTCTGATCTCAAATTTCTCATGCGTGACTATGCTGCTGAAAGTCTTTTCCGTTGCTACATATGGACAGGTAACACACTTTCCGCACCTGTGACAGCCTTTGAGATTGGAGCACAAATATGTCTTAGAATGTGGTACAGAAAAATGGCTTTGAACCAGTCTGTCCTCAAGTGATCTATCTTTGTGCCCAAGTACCCCCTGATGTCATACCCCTGATGTCAGCGTCCATCATCAGGATGGGCCAGTGCTTAGCCAATATAGACCTGATCTCATGTGCCTCATTTGCGTTATGTTGCAATGTATCTGATAAGGTTTCCAGTCTCAGTTTTTGGGGTAGATGACAATAACTCAACTCTATTTCTGGATTTTGCCTCTACATAGGCTTCCTTTATAATTTTATTGTGATAGCCTCTTTGGAGAAACCTCTCCGTTAATTCCCTAGCCTGTTCTTGAAAAACCTTTTCATCTGTACAGTTGGGTCTTACCCGTAGGTACTGGCCTTTTGAAATACCTCTTTTGAGAGGCTTGGGATGATTGCTTTCCCATCTCAGGAATGAATTACTGGATGTAGGTTTGCTATAGATCAATGTCAACAGATATTCATCCTCTTGTCTTTCTGATGCTGACATCCAGAAATAGCAGTGTATCTGAGCTCCATTTGTAAGTGAAATGCAACCCTCTGTCATTCCAATTCAGACTACCCACAAATGTTTCCATCTCTTCAGGCATACCTTTCCAGATAAAGAAGACATTTTCTATATAACAAATCCATATGTCGATATTGTAAGTACACACGTGGTCAAAATTGTTAGTACCCCTCGTTTAATGACAGAAAAACCCACAATGGTCACAGAACTAACTTGATTCTGACAAAAGTAATAATAAATCAAAAATCTATGAAAATGAACAAATGAAAGTCAGACATTGCTTTTCAACCATGCTTCCACAGAATTTAAAAAAATAAAACTCATGAAATAGGCCTGGGACAGAAATGATGGTACCTCTGAAAATAATGTGACAAAAGGGGCATGTTAAATCAAGGTGTGTCCACTAATTGCCATCCCAGGTGTCTACAATCCTGGAATCAGTGAGTGGGCCTGTATAGAGGGCTACAGATACTCACTGTGCTGTTTGGCGACATGGTGTGTATCACACTCAACATGGACCAGAGGAAGCGAAGGAAAGAGTTGTCTCAGGAGATTAGAAAGAAAATTATAGACAAACATGTTAAAGGTAAAAGTTATAAGACCATCTCCAAGCAGCTTGATGTTCCTGTGACTACAGTTGCACATATTATTCAGAAATTTCAGCTCCACAGGACTGAAGTCAACCTCCATGGACGTGGCCGTAGGAGAAAAATTGATGACAAATCAAAGAGATTGATAATACGAATGGTAACAAAAGAGCCCAGAAAAAACTTTTAAACAGATTAAAGGTGAACTTTAAGCTCAAGGAATGTCAGTGTCAGATCGCACCATCCGTCGTTGTATGAGCCAAAGTGGACTTTATGGAAGATGACCAAGGAGGACACCATTGTTAAAAAAAAAAATCATAAAAAAGCCAGACTGGAATTTGCCAAACTATATGTTGACAAGTCACAAAGCTTCTGGGAGAATGTCCTATGGACAGATAAGACAAAAATGAAACTTTTTGGCAAGGCACATCAGCTCTTTGTTCACAGATGGAAAAATGAAGCATATGAAGAAAAGAACACTGTCCCTACTGTGAAACATGGCGGAGGCTCTGTTATCTTCTGGGGCTGCTTTGCTGCATCTGACACAGGGTGTCTAGAATCTGTGCAGGGTACAATGAAATCTCAAGACTATCAAGGGATTCTAGAGAGAAATGTGCTGCCCAGTGTCAGAAAGCTTGTTCTCAGTCGCAGGTCATGCAACAGGATAATGGCCCAAAACACACAGCTAAAAACACCCAAGAATGGCTAAGAGGAAAACATTGGACTATTCTGAAGTGGTGTTCAATGAGCACTGACCTAAATACTACTGAGCATCTTTGGAAAGAGCTGAAACATGCCGTCTGGAAAAGGCAACCTTCAAACACGAGACAACTTGCGCAGTTTGCTCTTGACTCGGAGTGGGACAGAATACCTGTCGAGAGGTGCAGAAGTCTCATTGACAGTTACAGGAATCGTTTGATTGCAGTGATTGCCTCAAAATATTAAGTTAAGGGTACCATCATTTCTGTCCAGGCCTATTTCATGAGTTTTATTTTTTTTTAAATTCTGTGGAAACATGGTTGAAAAGCAATGTCTGACTTTCATTTGTTCTATTTCATAGATTTTTGATTTATTATTACTTTTGTCAGATTCATGTTATTTCTGTGAACATTGTGTGTTTTCTGTCATTACATGAGGGGTACCAACAATTTTGACCACATGTGTCTGTACAAGTGCTTCTCAAAAAAATAGAATATCATCAAAAAGTTAACTTATTTCAGTTCTTCAATACAAAAAGTGAAACTAATATATTATGTAGAGTAATTGCAAACAGAGTGATCTATTTCAAGTGTTTATTTCTGTTAATGTTGATCATTATCTCCTTAAATTAGAATACTTTATAACACCAGCTTGAAAAATGATTTTAACCCCTTACTGCCATTGGACGGAATAGTACATCCAATGGCAGTACCCCCGCTTTGATGAGGGATCCGGCGGTGAGCCCACATCAAAGCCGGGACATGTCAGCTGTTTTGAACAGCAGACATGTGACCGCAATAGACGCGTGTGGAATCACGATCCGTCCGCGCCTATTAACTAGTTAAATACCGCTGTGAAACGCTGACAGCGGCATTTAACAAGCGCTTCCGGCTGCCAGGCCAGAAATAATCGCTGACCCCCGTCACGTGATCGTGGATCAGCGATGCGTTGGCGTAACAACCAGAGGTCTCCTTGAGACCTCCATGGTTGTTGATGCCGGATTGCAATGAGCGCCACCCTGTGCAATGCTGTAATTCTGCTGCATATAGGCGATCTAATCATCGCCTGTATGGAGCAGAGGCAATCGAGCTATGGCAGCTATTAAAGCATGCCAAAAGTTAAAAAAAATAGCTTTAAAAATATAAAAAAATTAAAAAAATATAAAAGTTTAAATCACCCCCCTTTCGCCCCATTCAAAATAAAACAATAAAAAAAATCACACATACACATATTAGGTATCGTAGTGTTCAGAATCGCCCGATCCATCAATAAAAAAAGGCTTAACCTGATCGCTACACGACGTAGCAAGAAAAAAAATCGAAACGCCAGAATTACGTTTTTATGGTCGCCACGACATTGCAGTAACGGGCGATCAAGAGAATGGATCTGCACTAAAATGGTATCATTAAAAACGTCAGCTCGGCACGCAAAAAAGCCCTCACACAACCCAGGATCATGAAAATGGAGACGCTACGGGTCTCGGAAAATGGCGCAATTTTTTTTTCCTTTTTTAGCAAACTTTGGAATATTTTTCACCACTTAGATAAAAAAAGAACCTAGACATGTTGAGTGTCTATGAACTTGTATTGGCCTGGAGAATCATAATGGCAGGTCAGTTTTCACATTTAGTGAACCTAACAAAAAAAGCCAAACAAAAAACAAGCGTGGGTATGCACTTTTTTTGCAACTTCACCGCACTTGGAATTTTGTTCCCTTTTTCAAGTACCCCACATGCTAAAACCAATGATGTCGTTCAAAAGTACAACTCGTCCTGCAAAAAATAAGCCCTCACATGGCCATATTGATGGAAAAATAAAAAAGTTATGGCTCTGGAAAGAAGAGCGAAAAAGAAAGCACAAAACCCAAAAAAGCTCCGGTCATTAAGGGGTAAAAATCTGAAATGTTGGCCTACTGAAATGTATGTTTAGTAAATGCACTCAATACTTGGTCGGGGCTCCATTTGCATTTGGTCACTTTTAACACCAACTAACGCCAATTCCTACCCTATTGTCACAAGACTCGGCATCTTATATAATATGGGAAGTACCTTGACTAACTATTTAAGGGACAATAGTCAAGAATCCCAATTGATTTAATTTGACTCTTCTACATTTATCACTAACCAGGATTTAGTGGGTGAGCTTTTGTGGTTGGCTCTTCTGTCTTTTTCTTCACTGTCCAAATGCAGTCACATAACCACCGTTCCCAACCCTGATACCGGAGAATCCTCACTGCAAGCAGTGTATCATGTGAGGTTTGACAAGTCTGCAGGCACTTAATAGTGACTGCAGATTTGTAGTTTTAGGCTGGGATCACAAATGCGACTAAGTCGTCCGACACTCGCTTGTGAAATTCCAGCTCTGGCGCCGGCACTCGGGAGTGGAGCGAGCGGCTGCATGTAGTTCTATGCAGCCGCTCGCTCCACTCCTGAGTGTCGGCGCCAGAGCTGGGATTTCACAAGCGAGTGTCGGACGACTTCGTCACATGTGTGATCCCGGCCTTATACCACAGAACTCCTTTAACACTGCAGCTGACAGAGTGGAAACTGATTATCGATCTATGTAAACAGGCTGTCAATCAACCGATACACAAGCAAAACGTTCATTCATTGGGTGAAATTAATTTTAAGCTTACTAAAAGGGAGTCTGTCATCCCAAAATGACAATTATACTACATAAAGATTTACACAGGGGATGTAGCCCCTACTAAAATAATACCAGGCATGCACAGCTTAGAGTAATATTTGCTGAAAAAGCAACTTTTAATATGCAAATGAAGATATTTCTGTGCACCCTTAGTGCAGTTTGGCGCCAACCAGTAGCAGTGAGTAGCCAGGTGAGCAGCGCGCTTCTTCCCCCAAGTGCCGCTGCCGTGACAGGCCGCATTGTTTGGTCCCCGCGATCCGCAGTGGGACTGCTGCGCAGAGAGGCGCCATGCGCTCTGTAACTGCTGGAGAGAGAAGTGCTGTGCGCTCAGTGACTGTGAGTACCCCGCGCGTGAAAAGGAACGAGAGCCGGGCACCGGACAGACTCTTGCTGGCTTCCCTGCCTCTTGCTACACGGCCGTTTCCGCTTGACTCTGGGAGTGCTGCGGCCTTGTTTGCGTTGGCCGCACTTGTTTATGGACTAGGGGCTCAGTGGAAGGTACCGGAGACCGACTGCTCCCGCCAGAAGACGACCACCGTTTAAAGGACCCCATCTGAGGATGTTCTCCCCGGACTCTGCCTGTTCTATAACCCCTGCGGGATTATCTACTGCAGAGGATCATACAAGACACGATAAGTGCTTTCATTGGACTACTCTTGTGTTACTTTTATTACTTCTACCATTTGCTCTTTAATGATTTACCTCCCTGCAAGGACTGAAAAACCTGTTCTTTTAAATTGTTACATTTTGTTAACCCTTGCTCTGCCTCTTGCCTGTCACTGCATCCTCCAACCTGCTTACATACACATGTGCTGCTATGAACAAGGCTTTTCTATGTGCACAGGACCATCATGTTAACGATTGTTCTGTGCACATGAAAGTGAGGCCACATCCTTTAAATAGGTTATTAAGCGACTGCTGATCGCTGTCAAATTTCAGCTCAGCAGTCGGTTAAATGCTGCAACTGACCAATTTAAATGCACCATAGCTTTAAGTACCTGACTCCATGATGACTTCACATCCATAACTCGCCACTGCAGGCATCCCTCTTCTCCGGTCTTCCGTTGCACATCCAAAAACGGTGCCCTTTAAAATAACAGTGTCATTATAATGTTCCTGAATTTAAAAAAAAAAACACCCACACTGTACCCTAAATAAGCCCAATGCTGTGATGCTATATATGCACTGTGCTATGCCCCTAAATAAATAATTGTCCCTCACTGTGGTCCCTGCACCAAAAATGACCCCACATTGTCTCACTTATGGTACACCATCTCCACACTATTCTCTACTATAAAATATTCCCACCACACTGTCTACCCTAGTGAAATATGACAGTCACAGCACCCCCTCATAAATGAAATCCACTACACTGTCATCTCCATTATGAATTATTCCCATCATACCTCCCTTCCTTATGAACTATGAACCCCACATTGTCCCACTCCCTGCAGCCCCCTCTTCACTGCCCACTTCATGTTGTCCCTACTCCATTTCATGCTCCCTCCATGTTCTCCATACAGTGCTTCACTCATTCATGTTCACCATACTGTGCTTCTTCCCCCTTATGTTCTCCATACTGTGCTTCCCCCCTCATGTTCTCCATACTGTGCTTTACCTTCCTTATGTTCTCCATACAGCTTCACCCCTCATGTACTCCATACAGCTTCACTACCCATGTTCTCCATACTGTTCTTCACCCCTAGCTGTTTTCCATACAGCTTCCCTCCCCCATGTTCTCCATACAGCATCCACCCCCTGGCTGTATCTTAGGCTCTGTGAGCACTCACCTGCTCCAGGATCCGGCTTGTCCTCTGCGGCACTCTGCATTGATGTTGACAGTGTGATGAGGTCTCCTCATGGCGCTGCCATGATGTCAGCAGTGTGTGCACACTGCAGCAGAACATCAGGTCTGGGAGCTGATTGGAGTAAAGGCTGGGTCTCACATAACGATACACCAGCGATCCCGACAACGATATGCACTTGTCAGGATCGCTGGTGTATCGCTACATGATCGCTGCTGAGCTGCCAAACAGGCAGCTCAGGCAGCGATCTGGGACAGCGACACTGCGGGTAACATCGCTTAGTTACCCGCAGTGTACCTTGGATACCAGCGCGCTGATGCAGGGAGCTGGTATCCAAGGTACACAGCGGGTTTCCAAGCGCTGCGCGGTGCCTGGAAACCCATTGTGTACCTTGGATACCAGCTCCCTGCATCAGGGCGCTGGTATCCAAGGTACACAGCGGGTTTCTAGGCACAGCCCCGCGCCTGGAAACCCGCTGTGTACCTTGGTTACCAGCGGATCGCTGGTCTCCCGCCTGTCACACGCAGCGATGCGTGCCTGTCAGCGGGAGACCAGCGATCAAAAAAATGTCCTGACATTTCAGCGACGATCAGCGATACCCGGCAGGGGGGCTGATCGTCGCTGAATGTCACACACAGCGATATCGCTGGTGAGCTCGGTGCTGCGTCACAAAACTAGTGACTCAGCACCGATCTCGGTAGCGATATCGCTATGTGAGACGGGCCCTTTAATCTGACCCCGGAAATGATGGCGTGAACGGAGGATTATTTGTATTTGCATCTTAATTACACTAAATCAAATGAATACGGCACGCCCCCTCTCTCCACAAGAAAGATGTACGTTTTCTTAAAGAGCCTGGAGGAGAGAGATTTTTTTTACCCATTTTCCAGTAAATTAAATGATTAAATGGATGCTGTAATTCAAACGTACAACTAGTCCGACAAACAGCAAGCCCTCATGTGGCTTTGTTAGGGGGAAAATAAAAAAGTTATGACTCTTGAAACATAGGGAGGGAAAAATGTCACTTCAAAAATCAAGAATTGCTCAGTCCTTAAGGGGTTGATACAGATTAATTTATAATGTTAAGGTAGATTAATTTGGTGAAATATTATCACCTTTGATCCTAGTTCTGAGATGAGGGTCAATGAATAATGGTGTTTAATAGTGATTTTATCCAGACCCCACTAGTCAAACAAAGTAGACTCAATTTCTTTTATACCAGAACTCCCAAGCAGCACATTATTTTAGGGTTATACTTGATTCAGATTTTTCATTCACTCATAGCAGTTACACCTCAAAAGCATTTCTAGAATTCAAACTTTCCTTACGTTTGACTCTGCAAAAACTACTACTGTTGCTCTGATTCATTTTTGCCTGGACTACTGCAACTCTAATCAGTCACTCTCTCACTAAGCTCTTTCTTCTCCAATTTATCCTGAATACAGCAGCCAGGATTATACCACTATACAGATGCATGCACTCCGTAAGAATCTTGGCACTGGCTGCTCATCTTCTACAGAGTCTAATGTAAAGTTATCCCTCATACCCACAGAGTTCTCCAAAGTTCTGCATCACCCAACATCTCCTCCCTCATCTCTGTCTACCAGCATACCTGTCATCTCCGTTTTGCTAGCAACCTAAGACTAACATTCTCTGTAATCTGAGCCTCCAACTCTTGTCTCCAGGATTTTCCTCGTGCTGCAACAGTTTTCTGGAATGCATTACCTCTGACGATCTGTTTAATTCCCAGTAGCCACAGTTTCAAAAATGCCCTAAAAACAAATTTGTTCAGACTGGCCTCATACCTCAGCTCACTAACTATTCCCTATTCTGCCTTCCATGCATTCAATCAATAGCAGTCATGAGGGTGTCACATCCCCCTGGAAGACTTGGAGTTAGACGGTCATGTAGGGTAATGAATCGCAGTCCTCCTTAGAGATGGTGTGATTCATGTTCTAGACTTCTACAGAGTCTAATATAAAGTTATCCCTCATACCCACAGAGTTCTCCAAAGTTCTGCATCACCCAACATCTCCTCCCTCATCTCTGTCTACCAGCATACCTATCATCTCCATTTTGCTAGCAACCTAAGACTAACATTCTCTGTAATCTGAACCTCCAACTCTTGTCTCCAGGATTTTCCTCGTGCTGCAACAGTTTTCTGGAATGCATTACCTCCGACGATCTATTTAATTCCCAGTAGCCACAGTTTCAAATATGCCCTAAAAACAAATTTGTTCAGACTGGCCTATTACCTCAGCTCACTAACTATTCCCTATTCTGCCTTCCATGCATTCATTCAATAGCAGTCATGAGGGTGTCACATCCCTCTGGAAGACTTGGAGTTAGACGGTCATGTAGGGTAATGAATCGCAGTCCTCCTTAGAGATGATGTGATTCATGTTCTAAATTAGATGGATTTCCCTTTCCTTTAGTGCTGAGAGTTAATGACTCTTTCTATGCTGGTTGTTCTCAGTTGCAACTGATTACCCATTACTCCCCCTAAAAATACAGGATCTTGGTGTTTAGTCTCTCGAAAGATTTGTCCTCCTTTGCTGTGTACTAACGTTAAGTAGTTGAAGTTTGGAGTAGTTTGCTGTTGTATGTGTGTGTTTATATCCTGGTCCCTTTTCCCATTTAATTTATTCCTCCCAGTCTGTATCCTCCTCCCTATTATTGTTTAGTGCTCTTGTATGATAGAAGTTTTATGTTATTCCTGTTTTGTCTCTGTGTCTGGTTTAACCTTTCATTTCTGTCCCATGTCTCGTAGGGTGGGGGGCGGACAGATTAGGATTTTTATAGCAGCATAGTAAGGTCAGAGACTCAGGCCTCTCTACCTTTAAGAGTACATTTGGGACAGAGATAGTTAGGGTTCCAGCTCCAGAGACAATTTAAAGCCACTCTTCCTTGCTGAAGACTGTCACAGCGTGACAATAGCACTTTGTACTTGTATAGATACTGACAGATAACTGGTTCATACAGTGTTATTTGGATGACCCTACTTATTAAATTGATAGCTGGACCATACATGACAAGCATTTTATTGTTACTGTGTATGTTACCCCCTTCCTATTTCCTCATAGATTGTAAGCTTGTGAGTAGGGCCCTCACACCTCTTGATATGTGCTGAATGATATGCTGCTCTATATTGTCTTTACTTGTTTGTAGAAGCATCCTCTGAATTATAAAGTGCTGCAAAATATATTGGTGCTATATAAATTATTATTAAATTATTATTATGAAGAAAAAGCCTGCAGCAGGATGAGATATAGAAACACTGAGTAAATATGCCCTCATAAATGAAAAACATAACACTGCAATACCAAATTGGCATAACCAGTGGCCAACTGTTCCTCCTCCATGTGTTATCAAGGGTAACATATTTGGTGAAACTGAATCACGTGTAATGTTTACAGGTACAGAAACCTATTTCTGGAATTATTTTAATTAGTGCGAGGCATCAGACGGGCATAGTGATGGAACACTTGAAATATAACAGCATAACTTAATGGACTGCTTGGCCTCAGTATAAACAGCGCATTCATATTTAAAAGTAAATTATTTTGTTTTGCTCTGGAAAAATCTTTCATGTTTGTCCAGTACAAAAGATGCTTTCTCTTACAACGTGACAGAAAATGAACTTTAGAAAGATGAATGAGCAGTGCAGCTGTTGGCTTTTTGTAACTGATGTGATCTCCCTAGGCAAATTAACAAATGGTCTGTGCATGAAATCTCACAAAAGCCCATGCTAATGTGTTGTGATATGAATTACAAGAATGCATTGGTGACATTTCACCTACCACAGTGTTAGACTGTTGTATTTAAGACAAGAACAAATTTACAACTGATAAGCGATGTTCACTTTTCATGTCAAATAATTCTCTGACTGATAGTGATGCAGTGTGGATCATATTCTCTCAGGGATTCCAAAAGGTAAATTCTTCCATCATTAAGTCTCTGGCAAAGAACTTAATTGTTGATATTATAATACCAAATATAGATTTGTGCTTTGCTAGTCTTCATGTTTCATGTTATATGACAGTTTAAAGGGGTTTTCCATTTTCAAGAAAGTTATGTCCCCATGCACAGTGTGATGTAGAAAAAACAGTTTGTGCTTTATTAACCCCCCATGAGTCCACCGTTGAGACTCCACCATTAACCTGTTTTTGGTGCTTATCTTCAGCACTAATGTTGTTCTCACAGTGCGCCAATTAATCAGTGAGGTCTGCAATTCATATCATCTCAGTGATTGACTGCTGCACTGTCAACATGAAGTCAGCTCTGCAGACAACAATGTACTCCAGGTCAGCGGTGGAGACTCAGCACTGGACCCGGTATCGATTTTTCCAATAACTGCGCCAGGAGACTCATATTTCCTGAAAAAGGAAAATCCCTTTAAAGGGAAGTTATGGTTTAGAGTCAATCTGTCTCTTAATATACTGCATTTTAAGCAAAACCTTAATATAATATGTGACAAAGTCACTGGCAAAGTACTAGAGGTGGGATATATTTCACTAAGGGTGTTAGCTTCAGTGATAGCAACCTAGAAAATTGCTGAAAGGGGTAATGTTTAGTGCTAGCATGATTGAACAGCTGTAGAGTGGGCGAAGTCCAGAGGATAAATACCCAGCATTCTTAAGCATTCAGAAGGGGTTGGCCTGGAGGTGCAAAGCTCTGAAGCCGTGTTTTTCATGTTAAGAAAAGCTGAACCTTTGATTATTTGTTCTTTACGTGGGCGGATTCCCATAGCAGCAAGGACTGTGCCATGCATTATGTTTTTTTTTTCCTGTAAGGCCAGGAAGTCCAGGTTTGTTTTTGCTAAGGTTGCACTGGTTTATGGACTACCTTTAATAAACCAGTGGAAGATTTAAAGAGGCAGTGTTCCTGTGTCTACCTCTATGTGCCTCCAAGTCCGCCGTTCTGACACAAATATTATTCTCCAAATTACCCTGTCACATATTTGCAAAAGATGTCGTATTGTTGGGGTACCACAGCTGCCTACAGAAGAACAAGTAGAACTGATCACATCTGTTTTCTTAACTCACCACTCATTTTTCCCTCATCCTCTTTTGATTCTGGTACCACCAGGCTCCATGACCCAATGTGCAGCTGTGCTCAAGTGTAAGATGAGAGTCAAACATAGGTAGTGCTCTGTGCAATTAATTTGGAAGAGCAGCATTCAATAAACAATTTATAATCATTCATATATTGCGTATTCAGGAATGTTAACCCATAACTAGTTCATTGGTTTGGAGTTGTACTACCCTTTCAGTGTTTAGCCAGCAATATATATATTATACAGTTTTTAATATAATGATATAATGATTTTTTTATGTCATTTGAGAATGTGGAAAAGTTATATTTATTAGTCAAATATATTGTATATGTTAATAGCCATAATACCAGCATGTTCTAGATATGTAGACTGTATAATAATAGCACCACAATTTATTTATTTTACTAAGTTATATTGTGATATTAACTCCACAGCACTTTACAGACATTATCATCACTGGAGGGGCTAACAATCTAAACTCCTTATCCGTGTTGTTTTTGGAGTGTGGAAGGAAACCAGAGTACCAAGAGGAAACCCACGCAAACATGGGGAGAACATACAAACTCTTTGAATGCATTCCTTACCACGCTGTACTACTCCATAGACCATTCCTAGGAATCTACATGTGAGTAGTGTTGAGCGATACTGCTCGATATCTAAAAATATCGGATTGGAATGGTATCGCCGATATCACTAAAATATCGGCGATACCCGATACCGATACCGGAAGTCCCATGTAAGTCTATGGGAACAAAACATCGCAACTAAAAAAACACTTTCTTTCCTTGTAAACACAAAATATACACACTTAGAATACATATATATATATACATGTCATTGTGACATATATATATACATATATTTATAGTTTATTCACTTCTACATAGTAAAATAGCCTCTGATTCAATTGCCGGGTAAAGCCGGCATTTGTGAAAAGACAGAAGCACCCGAGGGTCCAGTCGCCACAGAGATGTTGCATCGCACCCAGCGGTGTGACAACTTACTCTCAGGTAAGGAGGAAACACCCCATTGACTCCAACCACTGCATTCAACAGTACACTATGCCAGCTGAGTGTAGGCGGACCCAATGGGATGGTCTAGCTCAGGCTGGTTAGAACAGGGTGTAGCTAGTTGGATGGGAGGGGTTGAGGCAGCCTTATGCTGCATGTCTTTGTAGTAAGAATTGTTTCCTTTCCTGCTTTCTTACTACGTCGCATACTCCACTCTGCTACATCACTCTGCACCATTGCTCTATCTCACATCTATCTGCCCTGGAAGGATACCGTCTTACCTGTACAAGACTTATCACCTAGCTGCACTACACCATCCCTGCCAGAGGACCTGCACAGCACCGCTGGTCACCCTGACCAGGTACTACAGGTGGTGTCACGACAAACTACACAAACATTCTATCATCCCCTGAAAATATCCCACATTCCAGTGAGCGACCAGGGCACGGACATAGCTGTGCTACCCGTCACATCCCCCATAGAAGTCGACGGGCTTGGTGCCGAGTACCCCCAAAACCTGTGGCTCTGTGCGACTCAACTTTGGCGTCACGAACAGGATTCAGAAGCTCGCTATAAGCGAGTCCTGTGTGCCTTAATTGAACTGTTTTTTTGCTTGAGAATTGCAAAAATCATCATAGACTGTATTTGCCATTTTTCCGTCATATCTGCGCCACGAGGCACAGGTGAAGAATAAGGGCGTGCTCTCGTGGGCGTACACTCACTCCGTGGCGCGAAAACGATGTCCGCACACTCTAAATGTTACTGCAATGTAAGATCGTGCCCCACAGCTCTGGAGTTCCGCCTCCTCATCCTCCTCAGTGGGCGGAAACGAACGCGAAGGTCCCGCCTCCCTACAAAAGATGGCGCCTCTCCTGATGCTAATGACACATGTGACTTGGCAGAGATGGCGAACGGACATGAGCAGAAGTGGGAAGGGATGGAGGAGTCAGAGCTCTCCCCCCACGGAAGCGACCCGATCGCCACGGAGCCACCGTTTGGCACCCGGCCTGGAAACCCTCCTACGCTGGAAGAAGCGGAGGATACCCTGAGAGACCTGGCCCGGCACCGGGAGGAGGTCGCCAGGATGGAAGCGAGCTGGCAGGCCCTAAAACTACAATTGGAGCGGCGCCAATCCCTCTTACCCCCTGAAGTGTCTGTACCGGAAGGTGAGGCACCCGTTCCAGTAGAGGAGGCCGTGCGGGCATCCCAGCCCTTGCAATCTGAACCGGTTGACAGTATCTCAGTGGAGGCACCCGTTCCAGTAGAGGAGGCCGTGCGGGCATCCCAGCCCTTGCAATCTGAACCGGTTGACAGTATCTCAGTGGAGGCACCCGTTCCAGTAGAGGAGGCCGTGCGGGCATCCCAGCCCTTGCAATCTGAACCGGTTGACAGTATCACAGTGGAGGCACCCGTTCCTGCAGAAAACGCCGCACCAGCACCCCAGATCCCGCTGTCTGCCCCCGTCACTGAGGCAGAAGAAGCGACACCCGTCCTCATGGAGGAGGCCGCGCAGGCACCAGAGCTCTACCTGCCTGTACCGGAGCCCCGACCGTCATCTGTTCCAGAGCCGGCTGCTTCCGCCACAGGTGAGCGCCGCCAGGACTGGCGGGCGCCAGGAGAGCTGCCGCAAACTGGACATCGTAAGCTGGCGTTTGATGGTGGAGACATGGAGCTGCTGGTGGAGGAGAATTACAACCGGCGTCAGGAGGAAGAGTGGAGACGTCGGGAGCGGGAAGCAGAGCGACAAAGGGAGCAGAGAGAATCCCAAAAGCTTCGGCAAAGTCACCTGGACAAGGACCTGGCAGAGAAGGCACGTATGAGAAAGGATAAAAGTATGCTGAGGGAGCCGCGGCGTAAGGGTGCAGTACGGAACTTTAAGTTAAAAGGTGGTTGGGGCTTCATCCAGGAGCCTGGACTTTATTTAGAAGTTTTTGTAACCCGGCGGGACGTGGAGGCTCACCTCCCAGAAGGACACCCGGGGAGGGACCTGTTGCCAGGAGACTTGGTGACTTACACCCGACACTGGGGTTACAATGGATGGTACGCCCTAAATGTTACCAGGTGCGACCCCTACTCCCCAGAGTGTCAGGAAACTGACAGACCCTACGAGCCTTCAGCCTCCCCCAACCAGGCCTCTGCACAAGTGCCCACCCCACGCCGTAAATCTCCCCAGCCTCCCTCAGTGGTCTCCTCAGCAGCCCCAGCTATGGACATGATAATGATAGCTGGCCCGTACCCGGCGCCTGTTAGGCCCCCTGGGGTTCGTTCAGTCCGGGACATAGGGGTCCAGACCCGGAGGGAGACGAAAGAGGTGGCCACACAGACCCAGATAGCGGGTCACGACGTCACTGTACAGGCCACACGACGTCATCAGGTCTGGGTGGACCCTCCTGTCACGGATGTTTGGCAAGCTCCAGAACAGTACAGTCATGGCCAAAAGTTTTGAGAATGACACAAATATTATATTTTCACATGATCTGCTGCCCTCTGGGTTTTTTTATGTGTGTTTGACAGATGTTTTTATCACAGACAGAAATATAATTGCAAACATATGAGTAACAAAAGCTTATATTGGCAGTTAGAATGAGTTAATGCAGCAAGTCAATATTTGCAGTGTTGACCCTTCTTCTTAAGGACCTCTGCAATTCTCCCTGGCATGCTCTCAATCAACTTCTGGACCAAATCCTGACTGATAGCAGTCCATTCTTGCACAATCAATGCTTTCATTTTGTCAGAATTTTTAGGTTTTTGTTTGTCCACCCGTCTCTTGATGATTGACCACAAGTTCTCAATGGGATTAAGATCTGGGGAGTTTCCAGGCCATGGACCCAAAATCTCTATGTTTTGTTCCCTGAGCCATTTAGTTATCACCTTTGCTTTATGGCAAGGTGCTCCATCATGCTGGAAAAGGCATTGTTGATCGCCAAACTGCTCTTGGAGGGTTGGGAGAAGTTGCTCTTGGAGGACATTCTGGTACCATTCTTTATTCATGGCTGTGTTTTTAGGCAAGACTGTGAGAGAGCCAATTCCCTTGACTGAGAAGAAACCCCACACATGAATGGTTTCAGGATGCTTAACAGTTGGCATGAGACAAGACTGGTGGTAGCGCTCACCTTGTCTTCTCCGAATGAGGCGTTTTCCTGATGTCCCAAACAATCGAAAAGGGGATTCATCAGAGAAAATAACTTTACCCCAGTCCTCAGCAGTCCACTGCCTGTACCTTTTGCAGAATATCAGTCTGTCCATGATGTTTTTTCTGGAGAGAAGTGGCTTCTTTGCTGCCCTCCTTGAGACCAGGCCTTGCTCCAAGAGTCTCCGCCTCACAGTGCGTGCAGATGCACTCACACCTGCCTGCTGCCATTCCTGAGCAAGCTCTGCACTGCTGGTAGCCCGATCCCGCAGCTGAAACACTTTTAAGAGACGGTCCTGGTGCTTACTGGTCTTTCTTGGGCGCCCTGGAGCCTTTTTGGCAACAAGCGAACCTCTCTCTTTGAAGTTCTTGATGATGCGATAGATTGTTGACTGAGGTGCAATCTTTCTAGCTGCGATACTCTTCCCTGTTAGGCCATTTTTGTGCATTGCAATGATGACTGCACGTGTTTCTTTAGAGATAACCATGGTTAACAGAAGAGAAACAATGATGCCAAGCACCAGCCTCCTTTTAAAGTGTCCAGTGGTGTCATTCTTACTTAATCATGACAGATTGATCTCCAGCCATGTCCTCATCAACACCCACACCTGTGTTAATGGAACAATCACTGAAAAGAGGTTATCTGGTCCTTTTAAGGCAGGGCTGCAATGATGTTGAAATGTGTTTTGGGGGATAAAGTTCATTTTCTAGCCAAATATTGACTTTGCAAGTAATTGCTGTTAAGCTGATCACTCTTTATAACATTCTGGAGTATATGCAAATTGCCATTAGAAAAAGTGAAGCAGTAGACTTTGTAAAAATTAATATTTGTGTCATTCTCAAAACTTTTGGCCACGACTGTACCAGGTGGTACCTGTAAGAGGCCAGCCAAAGAAGTCTAAATAACCCGGACAGGGTCTCTGTATGTAAATAGTTAAATTATTGATGTACCCGGACGGGTGAATGTTCATAAAAAGAAGTTTATTGTTGCCATAATATACCCAGGTTGGGTAATGGTTTGATGTACCCGGACGGGTGAATGTTCAGAAGAACAAGTTTATTGTTGCCTTAATATACCCAGGTTGGGTAATGGTGTTTCACTGTAATCAAAATGTTGAACTTTGAAGCCATGAACTGTACTGGCTCACAAACTTTTCTGTAAATAGTTGGCACTTCGGTGCTCCATCTTGGTTTTACAAAAAACTTAACTGTGCACTATTTTCAACTACCTCAGAAACTAAAAACCCGTTTGGTGTGGCCGAAAGTGAGGTCTGCTCAAGGAAAGTCTTGCAGCCCACCCAAGACCACAGTTGGAGGTTTGGAGCGGGTCCTCCACAAGCACAAGTAAAGGACACTGTGAAGTTACCCCGGTGGGGGTAGTCCTAAGAAGTCTCCACGAACTTCGGCACTAATGCTATTTGCACTTTTGTAATGTTATTATTAAAAATTTTATTATGCAACGTTTAACTTGAAGTGTTTCCTGCTTTCTTACTACGTCGCATAGTCCACTCTGCTACATCACTTTGCACCATTGCTCTATCTCACATCTATCTGCCCTGGAAGGATAGCGTGTTACCTGTAGAAGACTTTTCACCTACCTGCACTACACCATCCCTTCCAGAGGACCTGCACAGCAGCGCTGGACACCCTGACCAGGTACTACAGGTGGCGTCACGACAAACTACACGAACATTCTATCATCCCCTGGAAATATCCCACATTCCAGTGATCGCCCAGGTCACGGACCGAGCTGTGCTACTCGTGACATCCCCCATAGAAGTCGACGTGATCGGTGCCGAGTACCCCCAAAACCCCTGTCTCTGTGCGACTCAACTTCCCTCACTGTGCTGGCACTTTACATTTACAATGCCTCTGGGTTTTTTTTTTGGGGGGGTGGGGAACATTCAGACTTTTGCTATGGGGCCCCATGATTTATATGTATGCCCCTGCTGCTGAGGCATGGTATTTAAGGCTGTTAAGGAGCCAACATACATGGACCTTGCCAGCAGCGTCGGACTGGAGTACCTTGGGCCCACCAGAGAAAATATATTCTTGCGGCCCAACATCATACTTCCCAACCTTTGAATAAGGGAAAGAGGGACAAAGGCTGTGGCACGCTGTGCATGCTGCAGAAAATTTTAGGCCATGCCACGTTGCACCACAGACTGTCCAGGAGTTGGTGGATGCTTTAGTCCAGGTGTGGGAGGAGATCCCTCATGAGACCATCCGTCGCACTCATCAGGAGCATGGCCAGAAGTTGTAGGGAGGTCATACAGCATACCTCCCAAATTTGGAAGACAGGAAAGAGGATTAAAGGCTGCAGCGCGTGTTGCGCGCTGCTGAAAATTTTAGGCCACGCCCCGACAACACCCATTTCACAGCTAATCACACCCATATCCTCGCCCCAAGCGTAACCATTTAGCACTGCTGATCACACTGACTGGTAATGAGGGCACAGTGGCTGGTACTGAGGAAAAGAAAGAAAGAGCAGCGAGAGAGAAAGAACAAACAGAGAAAGAAAGAGGAAAGAAAGAAAAGAGAGAAAGAAAGAACAGAGAGAAAAAAGAACAGAGAGCGAGAAGGAAAGAACAGAGAGCGAGAAAGAAAGACTAGAGAGCGAGCCATAGGCATAGCTAGGGTTTTGGTTTAGTGGGGGCAAAACTTCTGAGTGGGCCCATCATCAGAGAACCTCAGCAAATGACCGCGCTGTTGGCCAAAATAATCTATATATAAAAAGACCAATATTGATATTACCGCCATATGGTCTGTGTTAAATAATACCAGTCCTACAGAACATATAGATTACAGCACAGGTACAGATAATGACTTACCGCTGATGTTCTTTCTAATGGAAATGTTCACTTTTCATGTCTTTTCCATCTGGCCCACACCGACATGACGACTTCTCCAGCCAGGACTCGACTGCACCCCCATAAAAAAAAAAAAAAACTCACCTCCCGGCTCCTGTGCTGCTCACTGTTCTCCCTCTCAGCGTCTGACAGCGGGCGCCGGCAGGTGATGTTATTGCGCCCGCTGTCATACGCTGAGAGGGGGATTATGGGAGAGAAGGAGCGCTCGCTCCTTCTCTCTCTATGCAGTCAGCTTTATCGGCTGGATGCCGATACAGCTGACCCTCCGATGATGGGTGGGGGGCCCACTGCTGGCACCGGGCCCCCCCAACGCCTGTTCAGGCCCCATAGCTTCTGGGCGGCAGAGCAGGGAGAGCGATTCTCCCTGCTCTGCCGCAGAATGTAACTGTATCGTAGCTCTGGGTGGGCCCCTCAGAGCGCGGGCCCCGGGGGCACCGCCCCCTCTGCCCCGCGACCTATCCTTTCAAATCAGGGCCCACCACGCAGGAGCTGGGGCCCACCGTAGGTTTCTCCGGTGTCCCGGTGCCTCAGTCCGACCCTGCTTGCCAGCCTGAAATACCAGGCCACAGCAGTCTGCATATCTTGGCTGGTTAACAAAAATAGGGGATCCCTTCGAAAAAAATTAGGCGTGGGGTCCCCCCTATTTTTGTTAACCAGCCAGATGAAGCAGACTGCTGAGGCCTGGTTTTTCAGGCTGGTAAGGATCCAATATCCATGGACCTTGCCAGCCTGATAATACCAGGTCACAGCAGTCTGCTTAGCTTGGCTGGTTAACAAAAATAGGGGATCCCCTCGAAAAAAAAAAGCCGTAGGGGTCCCCCTATTTTTGTTAACCAGCCAAGTAAAATGCAGACTGCTGCGGCCTGGTATTAAAAGACTGTCAAGGCCCATGGATTTTGGCCCTCAACAGCCTGATAATACCAGGCTACAGCAGCCCCACATTTGGCGCATCAATAGATGTGCCAATTGTGGCACTTTACCCGGCTCTTCCCACTGCCCTGTAGCGGTGGCAAGTGGGGTAATAAGGGGTTAATGTCACCGTTGATTGCACGGTGACAATAATCCCGATTAATAATGGAGAGGTGTCAATAAGACACCGATCCATTATTAATCCCAAAGTTTTAAAATGTATAAAAAAAAAGACACAGCAAGAAAAAAGTATTTTAATGAAATAAAAGAGACAACACAGTTTTCATTTATTTTATTATACTCTCATTCCTGCGACGCCATCGATCTCCTGTAAAAAAAGGAAAAAAAAAAACCAACAGTATACCACCTGTCCGACGCAGTCCATAGTAACGACTGTCCCACGGCGATCCAGCTCTGCTACATCGGAATGACAGGCAGAGGCTGTCATCCCGGCGCAGCACAGCTGATTACCTGCTTCCCCGGCGGTGACGTCATCGGACTGACTGCTTTACGGCCGGAATTACCCAGCAGTCACTGCAGTTATCGCGAGAAACTGCATGTGACCGCCGGGGAAAGATGATGGCGGCCATCAACCAGTCCAGGCCGTGACCACCGGAGATCTTCTGCCAGGTAAGTGCCGCTGACTCCTGACAGACCCAACCGACGGACACTCACAGTGACAGTGACAAATCCGATTCCGGTATACGATATATGGAAAATATCGAAACTAAGTATCAAAAGTCCGATACAGCTAATATCGGCCGATACCCGATACTTGCGGTATCGTATCGCTCAACACTACATGTGAGTAGTGAGCCCCATCTACAGCATATTTATTTATTAACTATGCTTATTTATATAACGACATCATATTCAGCGGCTCTTTACAGACATCATAATCACTGCTCCCATTGAAGCACACAATCTAAATTCCCTATTATATATGTTTTTGGAGTGTGGAAGGAAACTGGAGCACCCTGAAGAAACCAATGCAAACACAAGGAGAACATGCAGACTTATTGCAGGACCCCAGTGCTGCAAAGCAACAGTATTAACCACTCAGCCACGATGCTGCCCATACAGATTAATTGGGGAGTGTTATAAATAGAGATGGGTGGACTCCTGGATGTTCAGGTTCGGACGAACAGTTAAAAAAGTTTGGGTTCTGGTACCAAAATAGTACCCAGACCCAAACAAGGTCCCAAACATCCAGTGTGTGCCATGCTGTCATGTGCATGACAGCTCGGCAAACAATTATTCTGATCGGCAGTAAAATCATTACTATCGGTCACACAGCTGCGGTTCCCACGCTGTCAAATGACAGCGTGAGCCAGCAGCAGTGATCAGAGGTGAAAAGTTTACCTTTGGTCACTGGCGTTGGCTGATAGGACTACTGCTCACATCAGTCTACACCTGCTGCTGCTAATGACAGCGAGAGCAAGCCGCAGATGATGAGATTATTCATCAACCGGCACCTGCGCTCTAAATAAATAATTAGAAAAAAAAATGGCATGGGTTCCCCTGTATTTTTGATAACCTGTCAGGGAAAACTGACAGCTGGGGGCTGCAACCCTCAGCTGTCAGTGTTAGCAATGCTGGTTATCAAGAATAGAGGAGTCCCCACACTGTTTTGTAAATTATTTAAATAAATAATTTACAAAACAGTGTGGAGTCCCCTCCATTTTCAACAACCAGCCAAGCTAAAACAGACTGCTTGGGGCTGGTATTCCCAGGCTGGTAAAGGGCCAGGGATATTGGCCCCGCCTAAAAATAGCAGCCCACAGCTGCCCAGAAAAGGTGATGAACCCAAACAGTAATACAGACTTCCTGGTGAAGTCAGTGTTCAGTGTCCGTGCTCGAACAGTAGATGTCGAACATTACTATTCTGGTTCGCCCTTCTCTACTTATAAAGATTCAAGGGAAAATAAGACCTAATTTAGACATCTGCCTTTTCACATAATTTTCAATTTGTCTAATTTACACGCAGAACACATAGCTATTATAGTTTACGGGACTGCTCACATGTCCGTGTGTTTTTGCGGACTGACTGACCTATCCATTTTTGATCCACATAAAAGACCAAACTCGTGAAGAAGTTTATAGGACAATGTAAATCACGGACAGCATCTTAGCATTTTATTGCTGTCCATTTTTTACGGACTGTTTGCTGGGAGAAGATTGAAAAATCTACGTTGGCGTTTAACTGCAAACAAGAAAAAATGATGAAACAGTGATGGTAAATGATGACAAACTAACGGAACACTGTTGAATTTGTGATTCAGTACACTGATGAAAGATGGTCCAACTTCAGGAGCTGATCTGCTCCTGAGTCAGCTACTCTCAGCGACTGAAACATACAGAAATACAGTATTTTGCATTCCAAGTTGCCCTAAGTAACATTGGCGAACATGAAGCTTGGAAGAGAAACATTATTCAGTTTTCCTAATTAACCTTCATAAATTTGTCATTGGCCTGAAAACTATTTTTTGTACCTTTTTTGATTAGATTATCAAAGTTGACCACTGCTCTGATATTGCAAATCTCTACATATTAAAAATAACTCTAAAGCAATCTTAAGAACATTTTCAGCTTGTTGAGTTATGTAATATACATGTACTTACACACTATTTAAAATAGTGATTTGGATATAAGTCAGCTTCACAGTTCATGCTCGGGCCTGTACACCTCGTGCTTTTTTCTGAAGCAGTTGTTTTTTTCCAGTATCAACAATCACTTCTTGCTCCACTCACTTTGTTATGAAGACATATGTTCATGGTTTTCTGCCTTAAGGACTATGTTCACCTAATGTTGACTGACTGCAAAATTTGAGCTTAGTGTCAGTAAGTCAATCATGTGTTAAAATGTAAGCATTTAAAAGAAGCATAGCAATGCCTGCGTAAAACCTTGATGGGTTTTAGGCATGTAAAAAATGTAAAGAATGTAAAATTGAAAAGGGCAACTTAATGCATAAAGTCGTGAATAAACATGCTTTCATAGCAAAAAAATGTGCTGTTTAGAAAATTTTGCATAGCTTTAACTGCAAGATTTTGACTATATTTTATTTAGAAAAGTTTAACCACCGCCACTTCCCTCACTTTAGCGCCCTCCTTACATTACAAGGCTAAAACCATGTATGATACTTATGCACATATCATGCTTGTATTTGTCATCAAATTTATATTGTCTATGTCAGAGGCAGTTATGAAAAATCAAGGAAAATTTTCAATTTTGTCAATATTGTTTATTACTTCTGCCCTTCTCCAACAATTGGCAGATTTCAAGTTCCTCTTGTCCAACAAGATGTAGATGTTGAGAAGGGCAAAACTTACTGTAAGTGTGTAACACAAGGATTTAATGAAGATATTCTGGTGCAGTTGACGCTAGGATTACTAAACTTTGCCAAAAAAAATGGTACAAGCAGCAAAATCATAGTAGGTGAATTCAAGAATCACCATCCCTAAAAATTGGCAAATGAAGCAACATGTTCAGTTACTGACTAGTAAAGGTGGAAACTTTTGGGAAATATTTGTTATGATGAACAATGTAACAATCTTTACATAATTCTCAAAACAGGATTAATGGGAACTTTATATCCCGGGGCTATGCAATATAATTAATCTGTAGTGCTAACTGGAACAACAAATCTTACCTTACTGTTAGTCATGGCAATAGTATGTAAGATCAGTTTAATGCAATGCCCCTTGACCCAAAATATGTTGCAGTTACAGACACAGGTAGAAATACAAGTACCGATGCTCCACTTGCGGCAGAAAAACTAATGTTGCAGTCTATCAATTACGATACAATTTGATGGTTATAAGTAGGATGCCATATGTAAATGGCTAAACTTCTGAATAGAGTCACAGAGCTTGGTGGTTTGACATAACAGGTGGGAACTATTAAGGGGTTGTCCACTACTCGGACAACCCCTTCTCAACTCCTTTGATTCCCACCAGTAAAAGAACATCACTTATACTCACTCTCGTGCTGGCACCATTACAGCGGTATTGGCACTCACTCTTCCAGGGATTGCTTGATATAACGATAACTGCAGCTAACCTGCTGCTCTCTCACTTCTTCCAGATGTATGTGATTTGTCCGAAGGCAGGGAGAGTGAAGTCAGCGCTAACTGGTCCCAGGGATCGCGTGACACAACAATGTCAAGTGATCCCTAGGAGAGCCAGTGCTGGAATGGCACCGGTGCCATATATGAGTATAACTGTTGTTATTTTACTGGGGGAAAATATAGCGATTGAGGAGGGGTTGTCCAAGTAGTGCACAACCCTTAAGCTTATTGATTGCACTATTGTAGTGTGGAACTATGCATGGAGCTTTCACTATAACACAGTGGTTATATCAATGAGAACAGTTACAACATGCAACTGCTACTAGCAACAGACTTTCTGACCACTGGTGTTGTTTTTAGGGTAGCTAACATTTAACACTTTCACTATATCTGGCCTTCCTTGTCCCTACCACTAGGGGTAGCCCTAGCTCACTCTATTCACCGGGATACTTCTGAAGTCGAGGATGTCAGGGCCGCCACCCTTGCCTTATCTCCTTAGTTAGCCCTTCCATTTGTTCTCTTAGTCCACCCAGGGAAGAGGGGTGCTACTGTGCACCACAGTACACCAACCAACAAGGCTACACAAACAAGAGGGTAACTGAAAATATAAAGCATATAAATATTCACTCACATATAACAGAGGAATGCACCAGGGAGTGGAGGATGGAAAAAACCAAAGCAAGAGGAGGGAAGGGAAATACCACACTTACAAACCACTCAACAGTCACAGATAATGCCTCCAATACTCTTTCTCATATGAACACCTCTCCTCCTAAGCCATGCAGCAAATGCTAGCTCTGACATGGGTTTGAATTAGAATCCAGATTAATAAGGGGATGGGAGTGGCTAACTGAGCTCAGCTGAAAGCTCAGAGTTTCCAACATGGTCGATTATCCCTTGTTCTGCCAAAAGAAATAAACACCATTAAAAAGAAGAAGTGCTTCTTCTCAGCCCAGGAATAGGATCAATCAGACGCTGCAGTCTTCTGGCTCCTCTCTGTTACAGTAACCCTGTGGCAATATCACACTTACCACAGATTGCAATATTTCCCACAGTATCATTTCTCATAAATGGAGGACACAATCAGATATGGATTCATACTCCCAACAGGATTTCTGCTGCAGTCCACTCAGACTCATGACTGAGGCTACAGTTTCCTCCACTATCTCAGGCCTCGGAAGCCACATTACATCACAGACATATTATATTTTTTATTAGTAAAGGTAAGAAACATTGTAATACATCTAATTAAAAATAATCCCAATTTAACTGACTCCATCCTCTTGTCTGAATTCACTGCAAAATTTTGTTTTCAGTGATGACTGTAGTAGTTGCTCACTGACTAACTAAAGCTTCACCATATAGAAGTCTATGGAGAAGGAAAGAGAAGGAAGAAGGTAGAGACAGAGGCAGAGAGAGACTGCTAAAGAATGTGGGATGCAAAGTTTATATTAGTAAAAACTCTAGTTACTTACACACATGGAATGACAAGTACACATTATTATTGAATAATATATACAAAGTTTGGAACTACAAAGCTGAATATTAATAGGTGGGAAAAAAATAGCAAAGAATATGTTGAAGGCTGATCGTCTGCAAGTCAGCTATGATTAAATACATTTGCATGATTCCTTTTATTTCTAAAGTAACTTTGTGTAGTTGAACTTAGATTAAAACAATTTAATCAAGCAAAAAAATCTTAACAGCTGAACAGTTTATAAACCCAACGATTTTCTAACCAATCAATCTGATAGCTAAGAAAAAGGCCTTGTGTCTTTGAATTTATTTCCAATATCTCTCTGCTTATGCAAAGGTGGTGCTTTCTCCAATTTCTAATCAGTTCCCATTTTTATTCAATTAATTTGATAAATTATCAATACATTTTTTTCAATATATTAATAATTTTATTTATGTAGCTCCAACATATTCAGCAGCACTATACTATTGAGCGGGAACATGTACGCACAATAAAAACAATACAAAGTAATACATAGTTCAACAGTTACAGGGGGAGTGAGGGCACTGGTGCTCACAAGGTAACAATCTATCGGGAAATAGGGGGACACAATAGGTAGAAAGAGCTGTTATGTACAGTCTGGCCATCATTATCAAATAAGCGTTTTCATATTAAGGGAAACGTGTCACCAGGAATAATGCTGTTAACCTGCAGATATGGGGTTAATCTGCAGGTTAACAGTGCTATTATGTTGTCTGGCACGTGCATGCAGCTGAATGCAGTGAGGAAAAAATTATCTTTATTCTCGCCGTCAGCATTCAGTTTCAGTCGTGGGGGCAGTGCCAGAGCCGGTTCAGTCACTGCTCTAAGTTTACAGAGTGGCGCTGTTACCAGGCTCCAAGCCCTGACTGACTGCCGCCCCCAATGTACAGCTAGTGTCAGTCAGGGCCGGGTCGGGGTTACACAGGCCGATCTGTATACTCAGAGCGGTGACTGAACCGACGCAGCACCTTTGACTGAATACCCAATGCTGGCGGGGAGAATAAAGATTATTTTCTCCCCACTACAATCGGCTGCATGCAGGATCTGTCTGAGTGCAGTTACTGTGTGCTATTGGGTGCATGGAGGATGTGGAGACAGATGAGTAGGAAGGAACAGATTATGATTAGAGAAGAGAGAATATTTTAATGTTCGGTTCAGAACACAATCGCTGAATTTGCAATATTCTCTGATTTATTATTTGATTATTAACTGAACACAGCTGAACGCCATTGAAACCAAAAGGAAGCAAAAACAAACGAATACACAATACCTTCAAACGTACCCAAAAGCTGCCAAAACACATCATACAAGGGACAAACACTAGGAAAGTGGCCTCAATACACCCACAGTACAAATTGTAGCATGGCTTGGCAGCAATCAGCCATGCATGAGGTATCGGGGCCAGCATTTACAGTTTTGAATTGAACGTCAAAGTAAGAAGAGGTGGGTAGTAAATCGGTGTAGGCCTGCTGTGCTGGGAGCCCTGATACCACATGCAACAGTTCAACCTGCTTTCATGCTCAGCCACACTCAGGTGGCACAAATATCAGTTTCATAGACTATTATTGTCAGAAAAATCTAAAGATAGTAGTAACACGGGTCATTGACTCCAAGGAAATGGAGGCCTGACAGTCTCAGAGGCCTACTGCTACAGGCAACACACATGAAGAAGACCCAACCAGGACTCTCCACATTTCCAAAAAATAATTGGCAGACACCAACAAAGTGACATCAATTTCACAAGAGTAGATATAGTGTAATAGGGATTGACATCTCTTCCACTTCAGCTTACCCATCACATGGATACCCAAACAGGAGCGTTCACAATTCCAAAAATGAGGGCCTGTTACCACTAAAATGGCAGCAATTTCACTCGAGTAGAAATAGTGCAATGTAGAACGAGATCTTTTCACTACAGCCAACCCAGCATATGGAGAGACCCAATTAGGACACTCCACATTTCCAAAAATTATTGGCAGACACCAATGTGGCATCAATTTCACAAGAGTAGAAATAGGATAATAGGGATTGACATATCTTCCACTACAGCCAACTCATCACATGGAAATCCAACCAGGAGTGTTCACATTTCCAAAAATTAGGGCCTGACACTACTAAAGTTGCATCAATTTCACCAGAGTAGAAATAGTATAATAGGGACCGACACATCTTCCACTACAGCCAAACCACCAGTTGGAGACAAACCATGACTGTTCACATTTCCACAAATTTGTGTTAACATCTGCAGCAGTAGCAACAGCAGGCATGGAAGCCACACTAAAGATATCGCAGAGTGCAGTTACGTGAGATTAATGCAGCACACTAAAAAATGCAACGTAACCTAGCCTGTACAGTCTGAGATTGTGGTGCAAAATTCATTGGAGATCCATGACTTGTTCATCTTGATGAAAGTTAGGTGGTCTACAGTATACTTTCAGGGGACAGCCGGCTGCGCTTATCTGTCAGGACACCACCAGCAGCGCTGAAGACATGTTCTGAGAGAATGCTGGCTGCCGGGAATGATAAAACCTTCAAGGCGTGTGAGGTGAGCTCAGGCCACTCATCCATTTTTGAAGTCAAAAATGTTAAAGGATCCAAACCCTCCCTGATAGTATTGATATTCATTTCTAGATACTCCTGCACCATCCTCTCCATTTGTTCACCACGTGTCAGACTTGGACTCTGTTGTGCTGGTGGACGAGCTGGTCTAAAAAAAGTGTCAAAGGACTAACAGAGATTGCTTCTTCCACTTCCACCACTGCTGCTGTTGCTGCCACTGCTAATGTTTTGCCATTGAAGAATTGACATGCCAGAGGTTGGAAGTTTAGAGCTGCAAAGCACACTGTGTGCCTCACTGCTGTCTAGGGGTAAACCTCTCTTAAGGTTGTGCAAAAGCGTGTTTAGATACTCCAGCATTCGAGGGTCCCTTTTTGGGGTGAAAACCATCTGGCAAAATTTGGTCTTATAATGTGGATCTAACAGAGTGGCAACCCAGTTATCAGCACTATATCAAATCATAGCTATACAAGGATTATATTGCAGATAATGCAGCATAAAGGAACTCATATGGCAGGCTCTTCCATGAGGTCCAAGCCCATGCTTTGTTGATGGCTGTGTAACACTGATGCTTGTTTCCTTTGTCCCATTCCACCAACCTCGAACAACAAAGAGGGGATGATTATCCTCTTCATCTCCTGACAGTTGCTCGCCCATCACCTCTTCCTCCTCCATTTGTTCCTCGGATCTTGCACCTTCACTAACAGTTTCTCTGTTATCATCAGCCAGCCCCCTCAATCGCATTAATCCACCATACCTTGGCACCCGCCTGTGTGGAACTTTGAGACAATGTTATCCCTTCCGCACCCTTCTTAACTTCCTCCTCTACATCTGGGACCACCACCTCCTCCCCCAGGCTATTCGAAGTCTGTTCCAGCATATAGATGACTGGAATAGTGATGCTGATGACTGCGGCATCAGCGCCAACCATCTTAGTAGCCATTTCAAAACTGAGCAGAAGGGTGCAGAAGTCCTTAATCTGTGTCCACTCCATAAACGTGATATGCACCACGTCCGTACTGCATTAGCCCAGGCTATACAACAAGACATACTGCGTGAGGGCTTGTTGCTGCTGCCACAGTCTCTGTAACATGTGCAAAGTGGAATTCTATAGTGTCTGCACATCGCATATCTTCATAACTGGCATCGAAAAATACCTCTGTATCGATGCAAGTCAATGACCTGAGGGGTGCGGACGGCAGAAGTGAGCACACAGCTTCCACGCTTTCTGCAAGCAGCTCACCCAGGCCAGGATAGTGGTGGAGAAAATGTTGTACCACCAGGATGGGGATGTGAGCCATGCAAGACACGTGTGTGAGATTGCCTCTCGGTAGGGCCGCAACCAGATTGGCAGTGTTATCGGACACAGCCTTCCCTGAATGCAGGTTGTGGAGACAGCCATTACTCAAACGCAGCCTGGAGAGCTCTTCAGCTGTATGACTGTGATCTCCAAGGCATATAAATTTTAACACTGCCTGCTTGCGGTGAACCTTGGCTGCACAGTACCGAGGTGATGGGGATTCGCTATGCACTGTTCGAACATGTATCTCATTAAGGCAGAGGTTTTAGAGCACAGGTTGAGGCCCTAGAGGAGTTAGAGGAAGAGGCAGAAGCAGTGGAGGAAGTGTGAAATACAGAGGTTTGTCCTGCAAGCCTTGGGGATTCCAAGACTTGTGGAGCAGCACCTTCCCCACCTGCCCCTATAGCCACCAGAGTCACCCAGTGCCCAGTCAGCGAGATGTAATGCCCTTGGCCATGCTTGCTCATCCAAGAGTCTGTGGTGAAATGCACCCTGCTAGACATAGATTTAGTCAGGGAATGGGTGATTTTTTTTCTTCGACGTGCTGGTGTAGCGCAGGCACAATTTTCTTAGAAAAGTAATAGCGACTGCGCAACTGGTAGTGGCGGACTGTGATGGCCAGCAGCTTTCAGAAAACATCTGTATCTACCAAGTGAAAAGGCAGCATTTCCATGGCCAAAATATTGGAGATGATGGAGTTTAACCTCTTAGCTTTGTTATGTGTAGGAACAACTGAGGGATCGTGGGCTGGCTGCAGTGCTGAGAGAGTGCGGAGTATGATGAACTGGACAAACTGGTGGACCGTGAGGGAGGTGCAGCCTGAGATGTTACAGTGGATTCAAAAAGTTGTATTGTGCTCGTTCTCTGAGATCAGTCAAAGACAGCAGGCATGTCCATTTCCGTTACAGCTGAAGGCGGGTTCTCAGTCAGAGTAACTGGAGTGGGTAAAGAACCTGGGGTTCTGCGGTAGGAGACTTGCATCATAATATTTGGCACTGTAGCAGAGGAGGAGGAAGAAGCAGCAGATGCAATTGATGGGGCGGCTGATGGTTGTTGAGATCCACTGGACTGCATTTTAGAGCAGTGGAAATCTCAGAACAACGCATGTTTATTGTGCATGTGAAGGATCATACATGTAGTAGTCAAATTATTGCACTTTTTCCCTCTACTCAGTTTTTTTTTGCAAAGTTGGCAGATTAAGTGAGTTGACTGATCCTTTGCAGTCTCAAAAAAGGCCCAGACTAGTCAACCCTTACTACCCCTGCATGTGTCAGACCCGTGAACGCTGCTGGTCACAGACACAGTTGTGACTGAGGGTGCATAGCTCATCGTGGCTGCATCACTATGTGTCTGCAACGTATGGTGCAACGTAACCTTCTCGTCTTCTTCCTCAGATGACCTACTCAGCTGTGTGCCTCTGTGCTCACGCCTACTGGTATCTACCACCTCATCATCATCATCCTCTGTGTTATCACATTCCTCACCCTTAGAGTCACCCTCCTCCTCTTCCTGCCCTGGTAACACAGTACAGTCTGTGTGCGCTTCAGATATCTGAGTCTCATCAGGATCATGCTTGGACCCTACTTCGTCCTGCCCTGGATCAAAGCTAAAAAAAAATTTTGGCATTGGAGCAGATTTCCTCCTCTTGATTCTGTGAAGCATTTGAGTACACTTCTGATGCCCATGGCATAGAATGTGTGAACAACTCTTCAGACTCATTCATCTATGGTTCTCTACAGTCAGTTGTACGGTTGTAGAGTTGTGATGGGGAAGCAAGGGTAATTTGGGTGCCACCTCTGTGGACTGTACTGGGTGTGATGTTTAGGTGGAGGAAGAGAAGGAGAGGCCACTCGAAGCTTTGCTTACCATCCACTCGAGCACATGCTCTTTCTGGGCCTCATCAACAAGGCATACCGCTGTGCGTCTGCCAAAGAAAGGTAGTGGAATAGCCCTTCCAGTAACAGAAGTTGTCAGTAGTCTTTGTGTAGGACATGGCATTGTTCGTTCACAAACATTACCAACTATCCCACGTACACCTTGAACACCAAGCCTAATCCCCCTTCCACCATGACAGGTCTTCCACTACACCCAACCCAGCAGATGGACACCAAAGCAGAACTGTTCCCATTTCCAAAAATTAGTGTTAACATCAAAAGCAGTAGCAGAAACAGAAGGAACAGAAGCCCCATTAAAGATATCACAGACTGCAATTACAAGAGAACAATGCAGCACACTTATGCAAGAACAATGCAGCACACTGAAACCTACAACCTCCAGTAACTGAAGTTGTCAGTTGTCTTTGGATAGGACATGCGTCACGTTCTTGGTTCACTAGTGCTTTCAGAAACATTAACACCTACTCCACATACATCTCGAACATCAAGATTAATCCCCCTTCCACCACGACCTCGCTTTTTCCCAGTTATGTTGCTCAGATATTGTGGTAGGAGTACAGTATTGGCAACAAAAAATTAGATTTTAAACTCTGCATCAGCTCAGCCATCAGCTGCATTTCAGTGGCAGAAAATGACAAGGTGAAATATGGCATGCTGAATCGCTTTAGTCACAGAAGAAAGAATTGTTTGAGTGTGGATGAGGCCTGTATGACAAAGAAGATACACTCAAAACAATTTTAAAATTAGATCTCCCCTACTGTATGATGTTAGTAACAAAATAAATATTTTTGGGCCTGTGGATGAGGCCTGTATAACATAGACTAGATACTACAATCAATTTCAAAGTGAGATCTCCCCCTACTGCAGAACGTTAATAATAGAAGAAATAGATTTTTTTTTTGCTGGATGAGGACTGTATAAAGTAGACTAGATGCTACAATTTGAAAGTGAGATGTCCCCTACTGTATGACATTAGTAACACAAGAAATATTTTTGAGCCTGTGATTTAGGCCTGTATAACATAGACTAGATGCTACAAACAATTTCAAAGTGAGATGTTCCCTACTGTACAACGTTAGTAACTGACAAATTTTTTTTTTAGCGTGGGTGATGCCTGTATAACCTAGAAGCCATGCTCCAAACAATTTCAAAATTGGATTTAGCCTGTTGTATCTCGTTTGTAAACCCCCCCCAAATTTTTTTAATTATGTGCAACAGCTCTGCACACACAACAATTTTACTGCCATAAAATTACAACGTGGGATATAGCGGGCTGTATCACGTTTAGCAACAGAATTATTTTTTTTAATGTTAGTGAGGTCTGCAGACAGCTTCATATCACCACCACAAAATTGCAATGTGGGATATGGCTGGCTGTGTTACGTTTAACAACAGAAAAAAATATTATATATTTTAATGTGCATGAGCTATGCAGACTATAGAATTTCACCGCCACTAAATAACAAAGTGAGATATGGCATGGTGAATCATGGTAGAAACTGCCCCAAAAGAATAATTTTTTCATGAACAACAGCTCAAATCACAGAACAATGTCACCACACCACTAAATGACAAGGTGACATATACCTTGCTGTTTCACATTTAGCTAGTGAAAAAATAAGATTTAAAACGGTATATTCGAGCATGGAGCACAATAGAAGCAGTGCACAACACACTTCTATGAAATGTGCCCTGCTGGCTTTGTCTAAGGACTTCAGTAATGGCAAAAAAAAGTCGATTTCACTGCCACACAGTACATTACATATCTAAACTATCTGACTAAGAAACAATCACCTAGCTAACTACCTGAAATCTAACTGCTAAAAGTGCCAGCGTCAGGAGCAGCCTCTCTGCGCCATTACAGTGTCAAAATTGCACTAAAAACAAGATGTCCACTCTTTATATGGAGGGGGACTTGTGATTTCAGGAGTCAATGACACAAGACGTTGTGTCAGGAGATTGTGGATGTTTCATGCGCCCTGACTGGCTAACCACAATGTGCACACATAAAGTTAGAAAAAAAAATCTCTGCTTACAAGCACACTGTGCCTCTGAGCTCTGCAAACCCCATCCTCTCATCAAGTACGTGCCACACGCTCATGATACACCACCATTTTCAAAGCCAAACTGCTGAAAATTCTTTAGTGGCAACACAAATATTTTCCCATACTTTTACCGAATGTGACCGATTTTTACAGATTTTTATAAAATTTTGCTCATGTTTCCGATCACGAGTCCGAATGTGCCATATTATGGCCAAATTTATGTTTGGCAATCGGTTTTCAAAAAAAAAATTCCTAATCACTAAAATGATTAACATTTAGAAGGGAACAGAGGAGAGTTAGGTTAGTGAGTTGAGTTGATAGGTTTGTCTACAGAGATGTGTTTTTAAACCTGATTATTTTAGAATTGTTTTAGTATAATTGAAAACACAACAGTAATTGATGTTTAAGTCAAGGACAATACCTTCTGAGACCTATTGTAGCCCTTAATCTCTTTTTGAATACTGCTTCTTCATTATTAACCTACTAGAAAACATTTACTTTTTTAGTCTTTCCCATATAGATATCTTTTTATTAATTTTGTCTTTTTGGGCAAAAAAAGTACTTATATAAATGTATTATATATAAATTAAAGAGTGACACACACTTTATGTCACCTCTGTAATGAGCATACCCAACAAACATTGCCTTCTCCCCATGCTAAAACCTTATAGATTTATCAATAGACATGAGAGAATTCATCTGCAGCAAATCTGTTATTTTTCTAGATTTTTTTTATATGCCAGAGGAAAGATTAAATTAAAAAAACAAAACATTATACTCACCTGTGCTATGACCTCGCTTCCACAAACCCATGGTCCTCCGTATAAGTCTCTTTAGTTCTTCCTGCACCAAGTCCACATCATTGATTTTAGTGATTTTCGGTGCCATCCAAGTGACCCATGTAACCAAGCTGTGATAGCGTAATGAGACAGGTGAGGGTCTTAGACAGGTAAATATATTGTGTTTTTTTACTTTTAATCTGTTCCCTCCCTTTCATTTATTATACTTTGTGGTCTGAAGTGACCTCAGAGCATAAAAAAAATCTTTTTTACCATTTATGGAGGTACTTTTGATACAGGGCAAATTGTATTTAGACTGAATCACATCTGCGGGATGATTTATGACTATCCGCCCAAAATGAATTTCTGGGGATACAATCAGCTCTATTTATTAACCTATAATTGTGTTTTATTAAATGATCATCCACATTGGCTTCATGTATATACACTGCTCAAAAATATAAAGGGAACACTCAAATAACACATCCTAGATCTGAATGAATGAAATATTCTCATTGAATACTTTGTTCTGTACAAAGTTGAATATGCTGACAACAAAATCACACAAAAATCATCAATGGAAATCAAATTTATTAACCAATGGAGGCCTTGATTTGGAGTCACCAACGAAATTAAAGTGGAATGTAATGTCCTTAAAACAAGTCAAAATCATGCTCAGTAGTATGTGCGGCCTCAACGTGCCTATATGACCTCCCTGTGCCTGTATGACCTCCCTACAACGCCTGGACATGCTCCTGATGAGGCGGCGGATGGTCTCCTGAGGGATCTCCTCCCAGACCTGGACTAAAGTGGATGCCAACTCCTGGACAGTCTGTGGTGCAACGTGACATTGGTGGATGGAGCGAGACATGATGTCCAAGATATGCTCAATTGGATTCAGGTCTGGGGAATGGGCGGGCCAGTCCATAGCTTCAATGCCTTCATCTTGCAGGAACTGCTGACATACTCCAGCCACATGAGGTCTGTCATTGTCCTGCATTAGGAGGAGCCCAGGGCCAACCGCACCAGCATATGGTCTCACAAGGGGTCTGAGGATCTCATCTCGGTACCTAATGGCAGTCAGGCTACCTCTGGAGAGCACATGGAGGGCTGTGCGGCCCTCCAAAGAAATGACACCCCACACCATTACTGACCCACTGCCAAACCAGTCATGCTAAAGGATGTTGCAGGCAGCAGATCGCTCTCCATGAAGTCTCCAGACTCTGTCACATGTGCTCAGTGTGAACCTGCTTTCATCTGTGAAGAGCACAGGGTGCCAGTGGCGATTTTGCCAATCCTGGTGTTCTGTGGCAAATGCCAAGTTTCCTGCACAGTGTTGGGCTGTGAGCACCACCCCTATCTGTGGACGTCAGGAACTCAGACCATTCTCATGGAGTCGGTTTCTAACATTTTGTGCAGACACATGCACATTTGTGGCCTGCTGGAGGTCATTTTGCAGGGCTCTGGCAGTGCTCCTCCTGTTCCTCCTTGCACAAAGGCAGAGGTAGCGGTCCTGCTGCTGAGTTGTTGCCCTCCTATGGCCCCCTCCATGTCTCCTGGTGTACTGGCCTGTCTCTTGCTAGCGCCTCCAGCCTCTGGACACTACGCTGACAGACACAGCAAACCGTATTGCCACAGCTCGCATTGATGTGCCATTCTGGATTAACTGCACTACCTGAGCTACTTGTGTGGGTTGTAGAGTCCGTTTCATGCTATCACGAGTGTGAAAGCACAACCAACATTCAAAAGTGACCAAAACATCAGCCATAAAGCATTGGCACTGAGATGTGGTCTGTGGTCCCCACCTGCAGAACCACCCGGTGTGTCTTGATAATTGCCAATAATTTCCATCTGTTGTCTATTCCATTTGCACAACAGCAGGTGAAATTGATTGTCAATCAGTGTTGCTTCCTAAGTGGACAGTTTGATTTCACAGAAGTTTGATTTAATTGGAGTTATATTCTGTTGTTTAAGTTTTCCCTTTATTTTTTTGAGCAGTGTAGTATAACTTGGTTTATTTGCTATTTTTTGATTACTCAGAAATTTTAAACACATAAAATAATTTAATGTAGATACAATACCAGTTATAAAAGGCTTTTCATGACCCCATATACATCATCGTAATGTGCTTTCAAATTTTCCCAAGAAATCCTACCTCTTGCTTGTTCAGCAATTCTACTGTCATAGAGTCTTTAATTGATTACACGGTGATCATTTCCTTCTGACATGAGAGGAATAGTGGATTATCCTAGTGCATTATCAACTTCAGCAAATAGCATAGTCATTTACATGTGACTTATTTTTACCCTCGTGATTGTTCTACCTCTTCCAAATCATGCTGACTCACAAATATCTACCTTGACAGTTGGAAAATGTCTGAAAAAACACTTGCAGTTGATGGGGGTTTGAAAAATGCAGTACATTTCCATATGACAGGGGCCATTTCATAGCATTGCACACATATGCCAACCCTGAGGTTGAATAAGGAATAAAGAAAAAATTTCCACTTCAATGCTGCTAGTGTGTTGCAGAACATGTTTAATAATATTGGAATTAGGGAACTGTATGTGGAGTTCCAGTAGCTCTGAACATACCGTATCTTCCACGAACAGCCTTGCCACTAGCCAATCTGCTTAGTAGATTCCAGGAAATTATTTGGTTTCTTTTACCCCTACAGAGGAATCTCTACTTTTCTGTGGAGGTCCCTGGATAGCTTCCACTGATCAACTGCTGATTGATAGAGCGAGTTGGCAATAAAATTGTCATGAATCCATTTCACAGACAAAGGAGCAAGCACAATGAAAAATTAGTAGTAGTTGAGGATATAAACATGGCCGCACAAAACCCATTCATACAAAGAAAACGTGACACAAATATTTTATTGTATGGCAGAAAATGGCCGTGATGTTTATTTAGGGTTACATAAATTAATCAATAAATACTTCAATAAATAAATCCATATAAATTATTAAACTTCCAAACCATAACCAATCCACCTATCACTTGGGCGATTTTCCCACAAATGAACATCACGACAAATATAATAATAAGGGGGAGGGCGGGAGGGATCTTCTTTTCTTCACAGACGATGACAGGAGCCAACGGGCGACAGCAGGGCTATTTATATCCATAAAGCAGCCCGCCAAAACCTTCTTAAACCAATCAAAGGCATTTAAATTTAGGCGCCAAAAGCCAGAAAAAAACGGTTTAAGCCTGCTCGTGGACACCCAACAGCTTACCTGAAGTACCACATTGACATTACACATACCAATTATTTCATGCAATATTCAGGGATTATGCAGCCATGAGTCCCCCCCTTTATTATACTCTTTGTATGTAGGGGGGGGGCTAACATGGCCGCACAAAACCCATTCATACAAAGAAAACGTGACACAAATATTTTATTGTATGGCAGAAAATGGCCGTGATGTTTATTTAGGGTTACATAAATTAATCAATAAATACTTCAATAAATAAATCCATATAAATTATTAAACTTCCAAACCATAACCAATCCACCCATCACTTGGGCGATTTTCCCAAAAGCCAGGACTCGGAGAGTCAAGGCCCCCACAACAGCACAGCCATTTCTCCACCATCTTTTGTAAATTCAAATTAAAAATATCTAAACCAATGTCAGATAGATGGACTAAATCATTTCTGTACAACCCAGGAACAAAGCCTTCCAAGTCTTCATGCCTAAAAGAGAAACCACCCAAAAGGGGCAAAAATTTGCACATACCTCTATTAATTCTTTTACGAATTTTGTCTAAAAATGAAGAATTACCCTTAGACCAAGACAGTCTAGGAATGATCTCGGAAAAAACAAACACCGTATTCGGGAAAGATTGCTTCAAGCCAGTAACATCGGATCTTAGAAAAGCTAGTAAATCTAGTGTCTTAATTTTTCCGAGATCATTCCCAGCAACATGAAATATCACTAAATTTGGGTAAGGAAGGTAACTACAGCATTTCTTGAATTCAATAACAAAATTCGCCCACCGTAAACCTCGAACACTGTGCCAAAAAATCTGAACCTGGTCAGGACTAAAAGAAAGGTTCTCCGTATAAGATCTTTGACCAGCTCGCTTCTGAGCCCAATAAATAAAAGAGTGACCGATAATCCAAACTATCAAAGGACCTGCAAACAAATTAAAATTAATAATCATACAAATCGTGGCGAACATATAATTTATAATGCTCAGATTCCCATCTACCTAGCTTCCTAATATCAGAAGAACACCAACCCGATCTGGCAGCTTCAGTAGCTGCGCCAATCCTAAACGAATGGGAAGTGATTTTAAGATTATCTTTACCTAGGAAACATAAGCATTTTTTTAAAACGGAGTTAAATTGAAAAATGGTAACCGGGGATCTATCTTGATGAAGGAACAATGGGCCCATAGCATTGGGCCTACAACCTAGCCATTTTTTGATGTTGAACACCGGACAAATAACATCATCTGGAACAGATCCCAATTTAATTCTAGACCCCTACCACATTGATCCGTTTTGGATTTCCTAATAAAGAGAAAAAGAACAGAATCAATCAAACTGATGTCCGATATCAAAAGGCCAGCAGGCTCCGATTTTTTAACAGAAATTAATTCACTAACCCGAAGGGCTCTGAAAAAAGCAATAGAAAACGCAGAGGCAAACAAAATGGCTTTGAATGAATTTAAACAAACGCTTGCTAATGCCAAACAAAGGTCCCTCAACAAAGAAAGGGATATGGGACGTCGAGAGTCAGGCTTAAAATGACCTCTTTTAAAACCCTTCAAAAATTGTTTTATTGGAAAAAACCCTGTTAACGGGGAACTACCTGACAATTTGAAAAAGAACGAAACGCCAGTCAAATGCTTTGAAATAGCTGCAAAAGAAAGACCCCTTTTCACTAAGAATTCTGCAAATTTTAAGCCTGAAACAGGACTAGACAGCGAAATTTCATAATTAAACTCTTCGCAAAAATTTACCCACATATACCATGCGGCCGAGTAATCGGCCCATGTTCTTTTTGATAAGGACTGCTCGATAAAATGAGGAATTATATTTAAATTATGTCCCAAATTGAAGAAGGGCAGGGCGTTGCTTCTGCGTCTGCGTTGGGAACCTGCAGATGAAAATTTGACCGCTCACACAGGTACAGAGACTTAGCAAACATAGCCTTTTCACTCCTTCCTGATTTAGCTTTTAGCCAAATATTGTGCTTCAGACAAAGTAAAACGAGGTTTCTTAAAATCTTAGATGACCGCGAATTTTTGGAAGATAGTGTATTAATGGCAAAAATTACTCCCTGATTTTCTGAAAGAATAATAATCCTAAGATTCTCCATCAAGGCACCCCATAGGAAGACACATAAAAATATGGAAAAAAGCTCCAAAACAGTAGAATTCTCCGTTATTTTACTCGACACCCATTTCTTAGGCCAACGCTGAAATGTCCAATGGGATAAAAATATCCCACTACAACCAGAAAAATTGTCACTTGAAAATAGAAAAGGAAACGAGTCCGACGGGACAAAATTCTCTTGAACACAAGACCTACCATTGAACTCAGAAAGGAAGGAAAGCCAAACCCGTGAGTCCTCTTTCATTTCTGAAGAAACTCTCACATGAGAGAAAGGAGAAGAGAGGCCTTTTGTTGCATCAAATAGACATCTGGAAAAAACCCGGCCCAAAGGCATAATTCGCAGGGCAAAAGTCAATAGACCTAACAAAGATTGTAGCTCCTTTAGAGTAATTTTCGTCTTAGAAAGAGACATGGACAGAGCATTGTGCAATTTCGAGAGGATGGAATGTAGACTCCCGTTGGAAAAAATCTCTGAGTCCAAGGTGATGCCCAAAAATTCAATACAAGTTGAGGGAAAGACTGTCTTTTCGTGAGCTATTGGTACACCAAAGCTCCGACACATTTGCATGAATTTTTCGAGAGTGCTGAAGCAATTTTGAGATTCAGAAGGGCCGACGAACAAAAAATCGTCGAGGTAATGCAAAATACCGGAGTCAATACAACTGGACTGAAGAGTCCAATGTAAAAATGTTGAGAAACTCTCAAAATAAAAACACGACAGGGAGAATCCCATGGGAAGACATTTATCGAAAAAATATTCATCTTCGAAATAAAAACCAAGGGAATTAAAACCATCCGGATGTACTGGAAGAATTCTGAAAGCTGACTTGATGTCCGACTTTGACATTAAACAATTCTTCCGGAATTTTCTCAGCAAATCCACGGCTGAATCAAAAGAGGAATAGCAAACTGAGCATAAAGATTTGTCTACCTCATCATTCACTGAGGACCCTTTCGGGTAAGATAAATGATGAATTAAACAAAAGGAACCTAATTCCTTTTTAGGAACAATGCCTAAAGGGGAAATACAAAAATTAGAAAAAGGAGGAGATGAAAATGGACCCGCAACTCTACCCAAAGCGATTTCGTTAAAAATTTTTTCCCTAGCTACATCGGGATATAAAGATAAAGAAGAAAGATTCTTTGACAATTGACAACCGAGACCTTTGAAAGGAGGAATGCGAAAACCAAAAGCAAAACCGTTAAATAAGAGGCCACTAATCTCCTGATCTGGGTAATTGTTTAACCAGATTAACATTTTTTCCAATTTCACAGGAGTCCGGGCCTTTTGCAAAAGTATCCCTGGAAGCTGATTGTTGAGCGGCCTGTTTTTTGTAACACTTGGAAACTGGGTGTGAATTACCGCAAAAGGAACACTCGTGTCGAAAACGACAACTGTTGTTCCACTTACATGTAGAGTCGTTAAACGCAAAGCAGAAACCTCGTTTAACTGCAGGATTGGAATTTTTCGCTTATTTATGTACTGACGCTGCGGGAGCAAAAGGTTAATCCATAAACCTACATCCTTAACGCCCCATTTTAATTCAGGGTGGACAGCTAGTTTTTGTCTAAAAGCTTCGTCATAGTTTAACCAGGCGAAGCCACCAAAATTCCTAAAAGCTTCTAAAATGATGTCTGCATGCTGGAATAATTGGCTACAAAGGTTCGGGGATTTTTCGCCAAGTACAGCTGAGTAAATTGAAAAAGCTTGAATCCAATTGTTAAAGGATTTCAAGGAGTTATGCCTGACTTCATCAGACTCAGATTTATCTTTTTCAACTTTACCCAACTGCTCCTTGCGAGGGAGAAGCGAAAATAAATCAACATACTTTCCTTCCCAAATTAACTCTTTTGTGGCTGAGCTTAGGTGAAACCCTAAAGGGGATAACTCGCAAGTGAGAGCCTCCTTAAAAGGGTTATGAGGGGTTAAATTAACAGGCTCCGCTGATTTACTGGACTCAGTAACAGATAGAGGGGAGGGAGCCTGAAAAGCTTCACCCAAAGCTTCAACCAACAATGATTTAAAAATAGAATTAAAATCGTTCTGGGGGACAGACAGGGGCACATTGAAGTTCTCACCCCTTCCTGACAGGCACTGGTCCGTGTCTTGATCCGAAGAACAGCCAGCCCTCGAACCCTGTGAACCAGGGGAGAGCAGCTGTATGCTGGTGGATGCAGGGACATCATTTTCATCTCCTGGCTGAACTGTCTGGAAGCGTCTTGGAGAAGCGTTCCTGCTGCCGTGAGCCACCGTAAGCGAAGCCGCGACGGTACGGGATGGTGTCACCGCCGCAGCGCTTTTACGGGCACGACGGGTACCCGCACCGCCGGAGGCTTCAGCTGACGCCGGCAATTCCTGAAGATGTCGGCCAAACTCCCGCGCCGGACTCCGAGACTTCGTAGGAGGAGGGCGGGATGATTTATTACGTGCTTCCTGTGCATGGCTCGATGATCTTGCTGGCGAAGCTGAGGGAGAAAAGGATGTCCGGGGCTTCCTGGATCTTGAAGAGCCACTCTGGCTCTGAAGAGAAGTCCCGGCTTGACACGGAGGCTGCTGCTGAGGGCACGGTTCATGTGGAGGAGGAACGGCTTCAGGAGCTGCAGTGACAGGTTTTATAGCTAGGAGAAAAAAGAGGAACAGCGCTCCATCCAGGTGAAGTAAATAGAAAAAACTTTATTCAAGCCATCAGAGAAAACGACGTTTCGACCTCACAAGGTCTTTATCAAGTATATACAAACAGTTAAAATAGGCTGTCTTATATAGTGAGGAGCAAAACATTTGCACCAATCACCGCATAGTATACGCCTAAAAAGTGACATATAAACAAAACAATGCAGTACTTACAAATATAGACAGTACAAAACAGTGATCAAATAAACATATGTGCTGCGGCCTAAATCGGCAAATGAGAAATCAATCATAGAACAAAATATACATATATAGAGCACGAGGAATCACATACATAGCCGGGTGCTTATCAGGTTGTCAAGGAGTCTTGAACCAATCAGGCTCAGCTTGGCGATATGTCAGATTATACTAGCCAATCCGGTAAGTATTCTCGCAAGGCGCCAAACATATCAGCAGCCTATCCGCAGGAGTAATACAAAGGAACAAAAACATTACCGCCAATCATGGAGTTTGTTGCCAAAGACACAAGACGCTGATCGCGTCATCAGGGTGCGTTGCCTAGGAAATAGTAAGGAGGAAGTACATCAAAACTGAGTACAACGCATGCGCACAGAGGGACGTCATGCAAACCCCTCCCATATACTTAATGACGCCTCCGCGTCTCGACGTAATGGAGCCGTTGCCATGACTCTAGGAACAACGGAGAAGGGGGCATGCGCACTTCAAGTATATAATCCTGGCACATAGTACCAGCACCCCCGCATCTTAAGGCTTCCATATTACATAACACATACCATGACTATGTTTTGAGCCCCATCACTACAGCAATACATCGTGCCCATAAAACCTATATAGACTAAACACAAATTATATAGTGCCAAGAAAAAGGGAAAAACAAGAAAATGAACATATGTATATACAATTAGAATATCATACCCTTAGTCTATCACAGAATCCTAGGGATAAAGAGAAAAGAGAGCATATGATATAGACTTATATAAAAACATCATTATATAATAATAGAAAATAAATACAAAGGAAGATGCAAAAAAGGAGCCAACCAATCAACATATGTTATTTAGATTGAATTCAATATTAAGCCCAGCCGGTTGTAAAGTACCCAATCTATGTATCCACCTTAGTTCTTTTTACGGAGTATTCTTGTTCTGTCCCCCCCTCTTCTAAGTAATGGCACGCTATCAATAACTCTAAACCTGAGTTGATTTACAGAATGTCGGGTATCAATAAAGTGTTTGGGGACTGGTAGATCAGTGAGTTTTGTCCTTATGGTGCTCTTATGTTTGCTTATGCGAGCCCGCACTTCCATCGTTGTCTCCCCCACATAGACGAGGCCACATGGGCAGACAACCATATAGACAACAAAACTAGAGGCACAAGTGTACCTCTCTTTCAAAAAAATCTTTTTGCCAGTCAATGGGTGATAGAAAAATTCACCCTTTAGCATGTTATTACAACACGCGCACCCCAAACAGGGAAAGTTGCCATACCGGGGAGAAGATAAAGTTCGTTGAATTGATAATCCGGAGGGACCAAAGTCAGATTTAACCAATTGGTCCTGTAAATTGCGTCCCCTGCGGTAAGACATCAGAGGTAGGGAACCAAATTCAGTAATGGTTGGGTGTCCACGTTGTAATAGGACCCAATGTTTCTTTAAAATAGAACTGATCCCATGACTGGCGGGATTGAAGGTGGATACGAACGGTATACGTTTATCGCTTGGAGTAATATGGGGTTTGTGGCGGGCAGCCTCACGTGTCGTATTTAGGGCTCTAGTTTTATATCTCGTCACCACATTCTGTGGATATCCCCTTGTCAAAAATTTATTGCACATGCCCTCAAGGCGTTGGTCAATTAAGTCCTCATCGGATACTATTCTCCTAACTCGCAGGAGTTGACTCCAGGGCAAGGAGCTAACCATCCCCTTGGGATGGTTACTGCTATAGAGTAAGAAGTTATTCTTGTCTGTGCTTTTGACAAATAAATCAGTTTTCAAAAAGTCATGCTCCTTGTATACTAACGTATCAAGGAATTGTACTTGTGTCAAAGAGTGCGACATTGTGAAATCGAGCTCAGGGTAAATTTGGTTCAACTCTGAATGAAATCTGAACAGCGATTCAAAATCGCCATCCCACACCACAAACACGTCATCAATGTAACGCCACCAGGCCCGGACATGGCACCAGAGATGGGACTTGTACACAAACTCCTCCTCAAGCACCGCCATGTAGATGTTGGCATAGGTGGGGGCCACGTTGGACCCCATGGCGGTGCCTCGACGCTGCAGAAAAAACTCATTCCCAAAGAGAAAAAAAATCCTCCTCAGGACAAGCTCCAGCAGCGTGAGGATGAGTTGTGCACATTCTGGCGCCATGTCCGAGCCCGATAGCGCAACAGAGACAGCGCGAAGCCCCCTATCATGCTCGATAGACGTGTATAGTGATACCACGTCGAATGAAACCAAGATGGTAGAATTTGTTACTCTAAGGTCCTGTATCTTATCCAAAAAATCAGTGGTGTCCCTAACATATGATTTTGCTGATATAGCAAAGCTTCGTAGTACTTTATCTAGGAAGATGGACACTTTATTGTAGAGGGAACCCCGACTAGAAACAATGGGACGTCCAGGTGGATTCCATAGATCTTTATGTACTTTCGGGAGAACATATAACACCGGAATCACCGGTTTGTCAGTAATCAGATAATCAGATAGTTTTTGGTCAATGATGCCCAAGGCCAGGGAATCACTGACCACCAACTGTAATTCCCTGAGGAAACCAAGAGATGGATCTTGCGGTAAACGTTCATAGACCACTATGTCATTAAGTTGACGCATAATTTCTGCTTTATATTTAATGCTATCCATCACTACCACAGCCCCGCCTTTGTCGGCCGGCTTTATAGTGATGGAGGCATTATTGACTAGGCCCTCCAATGCCACCCTCTCACAACTTGACAGATTAGACATAGTTTTATTCTTGTAGCCTCGCCTCAATTTATCAACGTCCCTCTTAACCAATTCAATGTATGACTCCACAAAATGATCATGGCTGGGTGGTTGGAAATTGCTCTTGTTGTATAGTCCTAGACTATGCAAAGTAAAGCCAGGTGACACCCCATCAACACTAGCTGAATCAGATACATTTTTCCCTGAAAAAAATGATGACAGTCTGAGTCTCCTAAAAAAAGATTGTAGATCACATTCAACATTGAACCAATCTGGTTGATTGGAAGGGCAAAAAGATAAACCCTTGGATAAAACGTCTAATTCAACTTCTGTAAGTTCTAAGGAGGAGATATTTACCACCAAGTCTCTCAGTGTTCTCTCCGATTGTCTTCCTTGTTCCTCATTTTCAACGTGGCATTGCGTATCGGTCGCTGTTCGCGTCCAGTGGTCTTGTTTCTTGTGCTTCCGGCCTCCTCTCCGGCTCCTTCTCTTGGAACTGGTCCGTCGGTTTTGCCTAAAAAAGGTGTTTTGTCAGTGTTCCCAAGGCTAGAGTCATCCGTAGATTCAGAGTCTGCAGTAATAAAACCAAAATTAGACATTTTGTTGTCCTGTGGTTTTATAGCTAAGCAGCTCCTCAGCCAATTCTCTCCGTCCACTTCCCCGGCTCTCGCTATCAGCTGCTGAAGGAGATTCTCCATCTTCACGGTAATCTGTTATCTCTTATCTTCTTTTCTTCACAGATGATGACAGGAGCCAACGGGCGACAGCAGGGCTATTTATATCCATAAAGCAGCCAGCCAAAACCTTCTTAAACCAATCAAAAGCATTTAAATTTAGGCGCCAAAAGCCAGAAAAAAATGGTTTAAGCCTGCTCGTGAACACCCCACAGCTTACCTGAAGTACCACATTGACATTACACATACCAAATATTTCATGCAATATTCAGGGATTATGCAGTCATGAGTCCCCCCCTTTATTATACTCTTTGTATGTAGGGGGGGGCTAACAGGAGGATATTCAAGGTCATAACAAGGAAAACAGGATCAGAAACAAATACAACGACAAGTGGGCACTAGGAAATTTGAATAGGGTGCCGAGCACATTTTTGACCACCAAATTTGACCTGCAATTGGTTTGCTGACCAGTGTCCAATAGATACAGGAAAAATATATTTCTTTGTACCGTGTTAGCCAATTGACTCTCAATTCTAAACATTTTTCAGTTTCCAAAAGAGCACTTGCATCAATACCTACCACCACCGTAACTCAAACTAATAAATTGATCTATGCTACTGCCTCGGCAATCATGGAAATGCTTGGCTATACAACCAGCAAGAACAACAGAAGTATGTATACCCCTTGGAAAAGAAGACTGGAGACAAAGATCAAGGTGACACGAAGGGAAGTCAGCCAACTAACATTAATACAAAAGGGTGTAAAGATCAGGCATAAGACCAAGCTGGACAAGTATAAAGGCCTGACCCCAACTGAAGCCCTAGAGACTGCTAAACAAAGGCTCACAGCACTCGCTGCAAGACTAGTGAGATACACTAGAGAAGCTGAGGCTAAGAAGATAAATGCCCTGTTCTCCAAAGAACCATCCAACGTATACTTCCAACTACAGAGTAACAGCACAAATGCAGCAATTCCACCAATAGCAGAGACTGAACAATACTGGAGGAACATATGGGAGAAAGAAAAAATGATGTCGCATATCATGTAAGAAGTTTTTTCACTAGTTCGTTCAGCTGGATTTCTCATGTTTAGAAGGAAAAACGCACAACACCAGTGCAATGTTGCTGCAAGATCTGTGAAAAAAATACATCAACCACCTAGAGCAAGAACCAGTCACCATTAAAGAAGCAGACATCCAACAGTGGGTAAAGAACATGAAGAGCTAGACAGCATCTGGCCCAGACATGATCCACACCTACTAGCTAAAGAAATTCACAGTGGTACATGAACGCTAGAACTGCTAGAAGTAGGCCACCACCTAGCTTGGTTAATAGAAGGAAGAACAGTGCGGATCATGAAGGATCCTCACATAGGAACAGTTCCAATCAACTACCGCCCAATAACCTGCCTTGCAGCAACATGGAAACTCCTGTCAGGCATCATAGCCGCCAACCTACAGAACCATATGAACCAGTACATGAATCCATCTCAGAAAGGCATTGGGACTAACACCAGAGGCTCTAAGCACCAGCTCCTATTAGATAGAGCAGTTGCTCAAGACTCAAGATCCAGACAGAACAATCTCTGCACAGCCTGGATTGATTGCAGGAAAGCCTATGACTCAATGCCACACACATGGATCTGTAAATGCTTGGCTCTCTACAATGTCAAAAGGAAATTAAGTACATTCCTCAGAAACTCAATGGGGCTATGGAGAATATCATTGGAAGTCAACTCAAGACAACTAGCAGAAGTAACCATCAAATGTGGCATATGGTGATGCACTGTCCATATTGCTGTTCTTGTACAGGTTTGAACCCCCTCAGTCAGATAATTACAGAGTCTGGCTATGGATACAAGTTCAAGAGTGGAAGCACCATCAGCCACCTCATCTACAAGGATAATATCAAACTGTATGCAAAAAATGACCGAGACATCAATTCACCGATGCACCTGACAAGGATCTACAGCAAACACATTGGGATGTCCTTCAGACTGCAGAAGTGCAGCTGGTGGTAATAAAGCGAGGCAAGGTAGTCAAGACTGATGGAGTGGAATTACCAGCAGGGCACATAGCAGATGAACAGACATGCTACAAGTACCTTAGCATCCCACTGGGATACGGTAACCATGATGAGGAGGCAAGTAAAGCAGCAACATCCAAATACCATCAAAGGGTAAGGCAGGTCCAGAAGAGCCAGCTCAATGGGAAGAATATAATCTGCGCTATCAATACATATGCCCAGCCAGTTATCAGAAACCCTGCTGCCATAGTGTGCTGCCCAAAAGAAGAGATGGAAGCTGCAGATGTGCAGACACGAAAGCTCCTCACAATGCATGGAGGTCTCCACCATAAGTCTAGCACCCAAAGATTGTATACCAACAGAAAGGAGGGTGGTCAAGGTTTGATAAGCATCCAAGCCACCTTCATGGATGAAACAAGGAGTATCCAGGAATACATCAGAAAAATGGCACCAAAAGATGAGATGCTGAGAGAAAGCCTAAGGCAGCAACAACAACAGATCTGAAAGGAAGAACAGGAACATGAAGCGCCATGGCAAGACAAGCTGCTGAATGGGATGAACCATCGACAGATAATGGAGGTGGTTGACATAGAGAAATTCAACCAATGGCTGGGGAAAGACGGACTCCTAGACAGCACAGAGGCACTAATCATGGCGGCACAAGAGCAAGCATTAAGTACCAGATCCATAGAAGCAGGAATATACCATACAAGACAAGACCCAAGGTGCAGACTATGCAAAGAAACCTCAGAAACAGTCCAGCAAGACTACAAAATGTAACAAGGAACAGCGTATACCGAAAGCCACAACCAAGCAGTGGGAATTGTATACAGGATTATCTGCACAGCATATGGGCTAAGTCCAGGTGGAGACCCCAGATAAAGTGGTGGAGAATGAAAGGACTAAAATCCTGTGGGACTTCAAGATCCAGATGGATAATCAGGTGTTAGCTAACTAACCAGACACTGTGATCGTATACAAGGATCAGAATACAACAATGATAATAGATGTGGCAGTAGGGACTGGGGGGGAGGGTATTCATTTTATAGGAGGGGAAGAAAGTGCAGATAGAGTCCTGGGCACAAATAATGAAATTGGGGGTGGGGGTGACATTGGGGGTGGGGTTTAGAACAGTTAATAATTTAAGAAAGAATAGAGGTTCAGAGAGATACATAAAGTGCATGTATACTAATGCCAGAAGCCTCACCAACAAAATGGCGGAATTAGAATTAATTTTGTTGGAACATAATTATGACATGGTGGGGATATCTGAGACTTGGCTGGATGAGAGCCACGACTGGGCGGTTAATTTACAGGGCTATAGTCTGTTTAGAAATGACCATACAAATAAGTGAGGTTGAGGTGTGTGTTTATATGTAAAATCATCCTTAAAACCCATCCTGCGTGATATCTGTGAATCTAATGAAGATGTAGAGTCTCTGTGGGTAGAGATAAGGGGAGGGGGGAAAAATAATAAATTACTGATAGGGGTTTGTTATAAGTCTCCAAAAAAAATAGAATCAATGGAGAATATCCTCGTAAAGCAAATAGATGAAGCAGCGACTCAAGGAGAAGTCATTATTATGGGGGACTTCAACTACCCTGAAATACATTGGGGAACAGAAACCTGCAGCTCCAGTAAAGGTAATAGGTTTTTGACAGCTATGAGAGACAATTACCTTTCACAACTAGTTCAGGACCCAACAAGAGGGGGGGCACTGCTAGACCTAATATTAACCAATAGGCCAGACCGCATATCAATTATAGGGGTTGGGGGTCACTTGGGTAATAGTGGTCACAAAATAATAAGTTTTCTTGTATCCTTTAATAAGACGTGTAGTAGAGGGGTTACAAGGACACTAAACTTCAGAAAGGCAAATTTCTAACGGATGAGAAATGATCTTAGTGCGATAAGCTGGGACGATATCCTGAGACATAAGAATACACAAAGAAAATGGGAGACGTTTATTAGCATCCTGAATAGGACCTATGCACAGAATATACCCTATGGGAATAAACATGCTAGAAATAAGAGGAAACCACTATGGCTAAATAGAGCTGTAAGGGGCGCAATAAGGGACAAAAAGAAAGCGTTAAGGGAATTAAAGCAAGTAGGTAGTGATGAGGCAATAAATACAGAAGACTGAATAAATTCTGTAACAAGCAAATCAAGACAGCAAAGATTGAGACAGAGAGACTCATTGTCAGAGAAAGTAAAAATAATCCCAAAATATTCTTTAACTACATAAATAGCAAGAAACTAAAAAATGATAGTGTTGGTCCCCTTAAAAATAGTCTGGGTGAAATGGTGGATTAGGATGAGGAAAAAGCAAATATGCTAAATGACTTTTTTTCAACAGTATTTACACAAGAAAATCCCATGACAGATAACATGATCAGTGCTAAAAAAAAATTTCTCCATTAAATGTCACCTGCTTAACCCAGCAGGAAGTACGGCGGCGTCTAATAGATCATTATTTTTAATCTTTAAAGATTCCATAATAACGGGATCTGTACCACAGGACTGGCGTATAGCAAATGTGGTGCCAATATTCAAATAGGAGACAAAAACTGAACCTGGAAATTATAGGCCAGTGAGCTTAACATCTACTGTAGGTAAAATCTTGGAGGGTTTTCTAAGAGATACTATATTGGAGTATCTGAAGAAAAATAACCTCTTGACACAGTATCAGCGTGGGTTTATGAGAGACCGTTCCTGTCAGACTAATCTGATGAGTTTCTATGAGGAGGTAAGTTCCGGACTGGACCAAGGGAACGCAGTGGACGTGATGTATATGGACTTTTCAAAAGCTTTTGATACGGTGCCACACAAAAGGTTGATACATAAAATGTGAACAATGGGGATAGGGAAAATATGTGTAAGTGGGTTAAGAACTGGCTAATGGATAGGAAACAAAGGGTGGTTATTAATGGAGCACACTCAGACTGGGTCACGGTTAGCAGTGGGGTACCACAGGGGTCAGTATTGGGGCTGCTTCTCTTTAACATATTTATTAATGACCTTGTAGGGGCATACAGAGTAGTATTTCAATATTTGCAGATGACACTAAACTCTGCAGGGTAATCAATACAGAGGAGGACAATTTTATATTACAGGAGGATTTATGTAAGCTAGAAGCTTGGGCTGATAAATGGCAAATGAGCTTTAATGGAGATAAATGTAAGGTCATGCACTTGGGTAGAACAAACAAGATGTATAATTATGTGCTTAATTGTAAAACACTGGGCAAAACTGTCACTGAAAAAGACCTGGGTGTATGGGTGGACAACAAACTCGCATTTAGTGGCCAGTGTCAGGCAGCTGCTGCAAAGGAAAATAAAATAATGGGATGCATTAAAAGAGGCATAGATGCTCATGAGGAGAACATAATTTTACCTCTATACAAGTCACTAGTGTGACCACACTTAGAATACTGTGTACAGTTCTGGTCTCCGGTGTATAAGAAAGACATAGCTGAACTCGAGTGGGTGCAGAGAACAGCGACCAAGGTTATTAGATAACTGGGGGGTCTGAAATACCAAGACAAGTTATTACATTTGGGGTATCTAGTTTGGAAAAACGAAGGCTTAGGGGTGATCTTATTACAATATATAAATATATGAGGGGACAGTACAAAGACCTTTATAATGATCTTTTTACCTTTTTACTCTTAGACCTGTGATGGGGACAAGGGGGTATCCTCTACGTCGGGAGGAAAGAAGGTTTAAGCATAATCACAGACGCAGATTCTTTACTGTAAGAGCAGTGAGACTATGGAACTCTCTGCCGTATAATGTTGTCATTAGGGTTGAGCGAAACAGGTTGGTCAATTTCAAAAATCACAACTTTCGCCAAAGTCGGGCTTCGCCGAGCGAAACCTGACCATAGCATGAGGTCAGTCACGTGTTCAGCGACCATTACGCCCAAGTAGGTTTTCCCATAATACTTTAAGGGCCTTTTCTCGGCCAATGAGCAAGGACGCAGACTGTGGGCAACGCGATGACATGGGCAGCGGCCAGCACCATCTTAGAGAAGGGCATTGTAGTGATTGGCTGGCTTTGTGTGGCGTCACAGTGCATATAAAATCCCTCAGCGCCGACTGCCATTTTACTTCTGCTGATCTTAGTGTAGGGAGAGGTTGCTGACGCTGGTTCTCAGCAGGGAGAGCGTTAGGCAGGGCAAAAACAGTAATTCACTGCTTGTGCAGATAGCGATTAGCTGTACACTTAGTGTGCAGTGACAGTGGAGGAATTTCTTGTGTGCAGCAACGCTGGTTCATAGGCTGCCTGCCAGTCACAGGGGAGGAATTGCTTGTGTGGAGCAGCAGAGCTGATTATTAGGCTGACTGCCAGTGAGAAGGGGGAAATTTCTGGTGTGGAGCAGCAGAGCTGATGATTAGGCTGCCTGCCAGTGAGAAGGGGGAAATTTCTGGTGTGGAGTAGCAGAGCTGATTATTAGGCTGCCTGCCAGTGAGAAGAGGGAAATTTCTGGTGTGGAGCAGCAGAGCTGATTATTAGGCTGTCTGCCAGTGAGAAGGGTAGAAATTGTTTTGTGGAGTAGCAGAGCTGATTATTAGGTTGCTTGCTACCTGTATTGGTGTGTGTACACTGCTGTGCAGACTGCTTTTTAACACAGCACCTACACATCACTAATACTTTTCTTCATTTTTTCTGCACAGTTCCCGAGTGTTCATTTTTTCCCACACCGTATAGAGCTGTACGCTCCTCACAGTACCGTGTACCGGCTGGTATCACGGACAAATACATGGTGACTATCTGTGTGTGACTCCGGAAATATATATGGAGATTTACAATTCCCCCAACACTGTATACAGCTGTATGCTACTGATAGAGTACACTTTTCTGATTTTCATATTCTGGTGTTAGACAGACTGGGCCTCTGACTGTGTGTGTTCCTCCTGAAATATATACGGAGATTTACAATTCCCCCAACACTGTATACAGCTGTACGCTACTGATAGAGTACACTTTTCTGATTTTCATATTCTGGTGTTAGACAGACTGGGCCTCTGACTGTGTGTGTTCCTCCTGAAATATATACGGATATTTACAATTCCCCCAACACTGTATACAGCTGTACGCTACTGATAGAGTACACTTTTCTGATTTTCATATTCTGGTGTTAGCCAGACTGGGCCTCTGACTGTGTGTGTGTTCCTCCTGAAATATATACGGAGATTTACAATTCCCCCAACACTGTGTACAGCTGTCCACTACTGATACAGTACACTTTTTCTCCTTTTCATATTCTGGTGTTATCCCTACTGAGCCTGTGACCGTGTGTGTTACTCCTCAAATATATACGGAGATATAAAATTAACCCAACACTGTATACAGCTGTACGCTACTGATAGAGTACACTTTTCTGATTTTCATATTCTGGTGTGATCCAGACTGGGCCTCTGACTGTGTGTGTTCCTCCTGAAATATATACGGAGATTTACAATTCCCCCCAACACTGTATACAGCTGTACGCTACTGATATAGTAAACTTTTCTGATTTTCTTATTCTGGTGTTAGACAGACTGGGCCTCTGACTGTGTGTGTTCCTCCTGAAATATATACGGAGATTTACAATTCCCCCAACACTGTATACAGCTGTACACTACTGATAGAGTACACTTTTCTGATTTTCATATTCTGGTGTGATCCAGACGGGGCCTCTGACTGTGTGTATTCCTCCTGAAATACAGTCATGACAAAAAGTTATGAGAATGACACAAATATATTTTCACATGATCTGCTGCCCTCTGGTTTTTATGTGTGTTTGACAGATCTTTTTATCACAGACAGAAATAAATAATTGCAAACATATGAGTAACAAAAGCTTATATTGACAGTTAGAATGAGTTAATGCAGCAAGTCAATATTTGCAGTGTTGACCCTTCTTCTTCAGGACCTCTGCAATTCTCCCTGGCATGCTCTCAATCAATTTCTGGACCAAATCCTGACTGATAGCAGTCCATTCTTGCACAATCAATGCTTTCATTTTGTCAGAATTTTTAGGTTTTTGTTTGTCCACCCGTCTCTTGATGATTGACCACAAGTTCTCAATGGGATTAAGATCTGGGGAGTTTCCAGTCCATGGACCCAAAATCTCTATGTTTTGTTCCCTGAGCCATTTAGTTATCACCTTTGCTTTATGGCAAGGTGCTCCATCATGCTGGAAAAGGCATTGTTGATCGCCAAACTGCTCTTGGAGGGTTGGGAGAAGTTGCTCTTGGAGGACATTCTGGTACCATTCTTTATTCATGGCTGTGTTTTTAGGCAAGACTGTGAGAGAGCCGATTCCCTTGGCTGAGAAGCAACCCCACACATGAATGCTTAACAGGATGCTTAACAGTTGGCATGAGACAAGACTGGTGGTAGCGCTCACCTTGTCTTCTCCGAATGAGGCGTTTTCCTGATGTCCCAAACAATCGAAAAGGGGATTCATCAGAGAAAATAACTTTACCCCAGTCCTCAGCAGTCCACTGCCTGTACCTTTTGCAGAATATCAGTCTGTCCATGATGTTTTTTCTGGAGAGAAGTGGCTTTATTTGCTGCCCTCCTTGAGACCAGGCCTTGCTCCAAGAGTCTCCGCCTCACAGTGTGTGCAGATGCACTCACACCTGCCTGTTGCCATTCCTGAGCAAGCTCTGCACTGCTGGTAGCCCGATCCCGCAGCTGAAACACTTTTAAGAGACGCTCCTGGCACTTGCTGGTCTTTCTTGGGCGCCCTGAAGCCTTTTTGGCAACAATGGAACCTCTCTCCTTGAAGTTCTTGATGATGCGATAGATTGTTGACTGAGGTGCAATCTTTCTAGCTGCGATACTCTTCCCTGTTAGGCCATTTTTGTGCATTGCAATGATGACTGCACGTGTTTCTTTAGAGATAACCATGGTTAACAGAAGAGAAACAATGATGCCAAGCACCAGCCTCCTTTTAAAGTGTCCAGTGGTGTCATTCTTACTTAATCATGACAGATTGATCTCCAGCCATGTCCTCATCAACACCCACACCTGTGTTAATGGAGCAATCACTGAAAAGAGGTTAGCTGGTCCTTTTAAGGCAGGGCTGCAATGATGTTGAAATGTGTTTTGGGGGATAAAGTTCATTTTCTAGCCAAATATTGACTTTGCAAGTAATTGCTGTTAAGCTGATCACTCTTTATAACATTCTGGAGTATATGCAAATTGCCATTAGAAAAAGTGAAGCAGTAGACTTTGTAAAAATTAATATTTGTGTCATTCTCAAAACTTTTGGCCATGACTGTATATACGGAGATTTACAATTCCCCCAACACTGTATACAGCTGTATGCTACTGATATGCTACTGATAGAGTAAACTTTTCTGATTTTCATATTCTGGTGTTATCCATACTGGGCCTCTGACTGTGTGTGTTGCTTCTGAATATATACGGATATTTACAATTCCCCCAACACTGTATACAGCTGTACGCTACTGGTAGAATAAACTTTTCTGATTTTCATATTCTGGTGTTATCCAGACTGAGCCTCTGACTGTGTGTGTTGCTTCTGAAATATATACGAAGATTTACAATTCCCTCAACACTGTATACAGCTGTACGCTTCTGTTACTGTACACTTTTTTGCTTTTTATATTCGAGTGTAATCCATACAGAAAAATATATTTCTTATTGTGCAATCCAACATATGACGTTTCGGTCAATCACATGACCTTCTTCAGACTGGAAAATATGGATAGATATTTGATATAATATAATTAATATCAAATAAGTCAAATAGTGAATACCATGAAAATTACAAAAATACAAAAACAATAATAGTGCAAAACAGCAAGAAAAAATAAAAAATAAAAAATGCAGCAATATTGTGCAGAAGATGTATAAGGAAATAAAGGTAATAAAGGTACCACTATTGAAACAAACGATGATTTACCACAGGCATAAAACAGAATATAGCAGAATATACAAATGTAAATCTAAGGACTGTGGGAATCATGCTAAGGAAAACCATTGACTATAGCAGATATGAAAATTTGGTCCTCATAATAATAATGTGTAGCATACAAACTGATAAATGACGGTAAAATAGCATATACAGTAGTTAGGATCATATGATAAAGTTCAAAACATGGTTCTTACCAGGTTATGGTGTAGAAGAAAGTAAATCAGAATCGATCTATATAGATCTGTGAAAAAATAATAATGAGACCGCTCAGGTGGGAGTTCATAAGAAAGGTTCCAGTACCACTAATATGAAGCAAAGTCCATATAAAACAGTAAAGTCCATATAGAACAGTTGGTGCACAGATATAATCCTTACCATGGTAAAGTCCCTCAGTCAGGAATAGAATTGAAGCGCTGCGTGGTAAAGGTAATCGCTAAGTGAAATAGCTAGGAGAAATGGCGCTGTGCAGAGTAATCCACGTGTGTGTATAGAAATACTAGCGTTACCGGAAGTGACCTCATGGAGTCGGGACTGTGCTGTGGAACGCAGGTGAAACGCTCAGTGAATCTGCAGACCGGAAGTGAGTCACAGATGATCGTTCTTCAGCGAAAGTGCACTGTGGAGCGCTTGTGGAACGCAAACAAAGGGGTGGTCTCATGTGAGTGGAAATCCAGGCTTTGTATGCTGCAGCTAGTGCAGCGCTGGAACGATTGAAAGGTAAGTATCGGAGAGAGTGTGATTAGTGATTCGCCTAAAACAGATAGAGACAAGGCATAATTAATATATGACATATACAGTACATGTATAATGTAATATTATTACAGAGAACCAACTTAATATTAGAGAACCATCTTAATATTATAATATTAATAACAAATTATTATGAAATATGGCACCAATGCATTTAAGAGAAGAATTACTCCAAGTGTACATATATATGTATCTCCATGTATATAAAGATGAACATGAACATAGATATAAACAGGGCTAGAATATATAATGTAATCAAGAATTAGGGAGCAAGTATAAGGAAACAATTATATAAAAGAAAAATCAGTGACACTGATCACAAATATAACCTTAATCCATACAATGGTAGAGATTGTAAATGGTACTGATAGGGATTAATGCAATGGTCATAATACCGATTGTGATCATGATAGACTTATGGTGTCATACTCCCTGTTGAGACCCTTTGGTTCAAGGGTTTGTAAGACATGGATCCAGTATGCTTCCCTGTGGCGTAGCATCTTAATAAGATTGCCGCCTCGTCTATTCATGTGGATTTGTTCCAACACAATAAACCGTAACTGTGCTATCGTGTGTCCTATTGTGTTAAAGTGGTAGGGGATAGGAAGATGGTTTTTCTTGCATCGTATGTCAGACTTATGATGCAATATCCTATCTTTGATAGCCTGTCTGGTTTTGCCAACATAAATCTTGCCGCATGGACATTTGATAGCATACAAAACAGATGTGGAATCGCAAGTATGAAATCCCTTTATTGGGATATGAACACCCGTACAGGGATGTGAGAGATAGGACCCTTTTAGTACATTAGCGCATTGGGCACAGTGAAGGCATGGAAAAGTACCCGTCCTTTGGGTACGGAGAAAAGACTGTTTAGGAATGATTTTTGTAGAACCTATATCGGCCCTGATAAGTTTATTCCGTAAATTGCTTGGTCTCCTGAAACAAGGTAAGAAAGGAACTTGGAATTCTGGTATACGGTATCTGGAAATCTGTCTCTAAGAACATACCAATGTTTCCAAATCTTACTATGAAGTCCATACATGAAAGAGTGGTATGTGTGAACAAAAGGAAGTCTAGAAGATGGTGGTAATGAAGAGGAGGAGGTAGAATGGGATCTGGAATCTTGTAGGAAGTATCGGGGATTTCCTCTTTCAATGAACTTAGTTTCCATTTCGCTCAAACTTCGTATTTGTTTCTGAGGATCACTAACCATCCTACGTACCCTCTCAAATTGGGAGATAGGAACTGATTTCTTGACTGCCCTAGGATGACAGCTCTGAAAATGTAGAAGACTATTGCGATCTGTGTCCTTCACATATAGGTCCAATGATAGATGGCCGTTACCATCAAGTAGTACTTTGGTGTCTAAAAAGTTGATCTCATGTTGACTATGATTGAGTGTGAATGTCAACTCAGGCCACACCATGTTTATTGTGTTGAAGAATTCAGTCAAACTCTCTATTGGTCCTTTCCATAGACAAAATACGTCATCTATGTAACGGCGCCACATAAGACAATGTTCTCGGTATAACCGGTTGGGGTAAATGTAATCCAACTCAACAAAGGACATGTAACAGTTAGCATACGGTGGGGCCACATTGGACCCCATCGCAGTACCTTGTGTCTGAAGATAAAAATTATCTTCAAAAATGAAAAAATTTTTAGTGAGAACCAACTCCAATAGTTCCAGGAGAAAGGTAATCACAGGGCCGGTAAAGGAAGACTGTTGAAGTAGTCTCTGAGTAGCTGCAATGCCCTTCGTATGTTGGATGGACGTGTAAAGATTATTTACATCCAACGTAACCAGTATCGTATCATTTGGTACAGTGCCAATGTCTTTAATTAGTTGTATAAAGGCACTAGTATCTAACAGGAACGATGGGACTTCTTTGATTAGAGGTGTCAGTACCTTCTCTAGTAAAATAGATAAGGGGTAAAGAATCGAGTCGGTAGTTGCAACAATGGGTCGCCCTTGTGGTTTGTCCAATCTTTTATGGATCTTCGGTAGGATGTAAAACACTGGGATTAGTGGATCTACTTTAATTAAGAAGTCCCGTGTCTTTGTGTCAATGATATTGGCTTCTAGAGCCTTAGTCAAAACCTCTGAAATTTGAACGCTCAATTGGGATGTGGGATTGTGAGGGAGTTTCATATTTTTTCTTGCTATTTTTATTTTTTATTTTTTCTTGTTATTTTTTTATTTTTTCTTATTTTTTCTTATTTTTTCTTATTTTTTCCTGCTGTTTTGCACTATTATTGTTTTTGTATTTTTGTAATTTTCATGGTATTCACTATTTGACGTATTTGATATTAATTATATTATATCATATATCTATCCATATTTTCCAGTCTGAAGAAGGTCATGTGATTGACCGAAACATCATATGTTGGATTGCACAATAATAAATATATTTTTTTGCAAGCATATCTTTTGAGTGCCGGATTCATTTACATTATATTATTACGGGATTGGCATCCAATATCCGGGCACCTCCGTTTTAACAAGGAGTGACGTGCTTACCCTTTTCATGTAATTCATACAGAGGCTGTGAGAGTCTGTGTCTGTTACTCCGCAAATATATACGGAGATTAAAATTTTTCACCTTCACCGTATACAGCTGTACGCTTCTGATACTGTACCATATATCTGCTGCTATTTTGGGTACATTTACACAAACATGAGGAAGTATGGTGGAAGAGGTCGCCAACGTGGTCGTGGGGGACCACCTGCTACTGATGGTGGTGGTGTATCTGCTGGTAGTGCTAAAAGCACAATAGCACCTAAGGCAGGAGGTGTTGAGCCTGCATCATCGTATGGCTACAGAAGGCCTGGAAGGCTCCCTTTTCTGGGAGTAGGTAAACCGCTTTTAAAGCCGGAGCATCAGGAACAGGTTTTGGCTTACATTGCCAAAACAGCCTCCAGCTCTATCTCCTCCTCTTCTGAAGTTTCAAAAGTTCCAAGCACTGAGTCGTTAGTGCAAACTTCTGGTCAGGAACAACACCTTTCCTTGTGTCCTTCACCCCCACCGAAAGTGAAGGATGCAGCAACCCACACTTCAGATTACTCCATGGAGCTCTTTTCACGTACCATGCCTTGGTTATCAAGTCAAATCCTCATTTCCCCAGTCCAAGATGAATCTAACATGGAGTGCACTGATGCACAGCCACTGCTAGATGATTGTGCTGGTACATTCAACCACAGCACTACATTGCCCTCGCAGTGTACTGAGCCAGAATGTGACCCTGAGGAAACTCAGGTGCCCCAGATTACATTGAAGAGGAGGTGATGGATGACCCTATTGTTGTTGACCCGGATTGGCATCCATTTGGGCAAGAGGGTGCCGCTGGCAATAGCTCAGAAGAGGAGAAGGATCAGCAGCAGGCATCGACATCGCAGCAGCGGTTATCTGGCAGGCCCATAGCAGTCCAAAAAGGTGTTAAAAAACAAAAAGAGAGTTGCAGGACAACTTGGCCAGACGATCAAATTTGCACAGCGTGCAAGCCCTGAAAATTGATACCATAGTAGGAAGAGTCCAGTGTGGCACTTTTTGGACCGAAATCCTATTGATGAGACAAAGGTTATCTGTAAACAGTGCGGAAGGACCTTTAGCCGGAGGAAAAATCTTAGAAATTTGAATACCAGTTGCATGTTTAGACATTACATGAACATGCACTTGCAAGCGTGGACGGACTACAAAACCTACAAATCCCCCCCCCAGGGCCGGCGTCAGCACTTGCCGTACCCAGGCAAGTGCCGGTTCCCTGAGCAGGTGGGGGGGGCCGACTCGTGGGCGACGGCAAAGGGCCCCTCATAGTACAAAAATTTGTCTCTGACGGTGGGATGGGCCCACTCGCCGTCAGACACACTGGCATACTATGAGGGGCCCTGTGCCAATGCAGTCTCCCACGAGTCGGCCCCCCCGCTAGCTAAGGGCCCCAGCACTTGCAATACCTACCTCTCCATCCTCCACCGCTGTGACGTCTTCTGCATTTCCTGACAGTAACATTCAGGTTACAGAGCACAATGACGTTACGTCTGTACTCCCTCTGCCTAAACAGTCCAACTGCAGAGAGCTGTAAGATGGCGACGCTGAGAAGTCCAGAGTAGAGCAGTGCCCAGCGAGGAGAAGTATTTCATTTTTTGTAATGTTTGGAGGAATATATGGGAGCATTTTACACTGGATCATTAATAATGTGGCCCATTATATATGGAGCATTCTTTTGGCCCATAAGACACTGGAGCATCATCCATGGGGCCCATCATATTCTGGAGTATTGTAAATGGGGGACATCAGACACAGGAGCAGCATTTACGGGGCCCATTATACACTGGTACATTATTAATGGGGCCCATTATACATGGAGCATTCTTTTGGCCCATAAGACACTGGAGCATCATCCATGGGGCACATCATGTATCGGAGCATTCTAAATGGGGAAGATCAGACACTGGAGCAGCATTTACAGGGCCCATTATACCCTTGAACATTAATGGGGCCCATTATATATGGAGCATTCTTTTGGCCCATAAGACACTGGAGCATCATCCATGGGACACATCATATACTGGACTAGGGTCTAAGGGGTAAGGTTTCTCCTTGTGGAGAGTGACATACCAGCTCTGGTGTATCGAGGTAAGGAGGCTTATTCGCCGTGCAATGCTACTCTGGGAAATTTAATATGCAAATTGCCTCTTCAAAAATAGAGGACTTGTACTCTATAGCGCCACCTATACGCTACTAATTAGGGGTTGCTACGGACCCTCTTGATAAATTGTTCATTAAGAAAATCGTAGCTGGTGGCAGCTAGAAAGATTGTGTAAAGTTTTAAACTGTTGGGTGGCGTTGGCAGTGACGAAGCGGGTTTTATAAGTGTATTGCCTGGCCACGGCTAGGAGTAATTATAATTCCCTCCCTGTAGTGTGCTCAATAGCCAGCACACATCCAAGCGGCCCGTCTGGCGACCAAATATCCCAGGTGCAGTTCCCTGACTGACCTGAGGCTAAAAGGGGGAGCCAGAGATCTGCAAGTTCCTAAGTGGAACTGGAAGTGGGATAATTATAAATCCCTGCAGATTATTCCTGACACATTGGGTCGGGCGGCAGCAGCCGTCGTGTTGTGTGTGTTTTATCGTCACATTGGTGGCAACGGTGGGATCACAAGCCGTGATACCCCGGGCTACCGTGTGGCGGTCCATTTGCCAATAGGTGGCGCTATAGAGTACAAGTCCTCTCTTTTTTTGAAGAGGCAATTTGCACATCATATACTGGAGCATTCTAAATGGGGCAGATCAGACACTGGAGCAGCATTTACAGGGCCCATTACACCCTTGAACATTAATGGGGCCCATTATGTATGGAGCATTCTTTTGGCCCATAAGACACTGGAGCATCATCCATGGGGCCCATCATATACTGGAGAATCATATGGGGCTCATTATTTATGGGGCATCATATAGGGTATGGAAAATCATATGGGGCACATATGGGACCAATTATGTGTGGAGCAATATATGGGCCTCATTATTCTGTGTGGCGCACTATGTGGTGGCCATAATACTGTATGGAGGAATATAGTTTCCGGTTTTTGAGCTATTGTAGATTTTAACATAGATATCAGTCATGTCATGTAAGAAGTGAAGTATTTTTCATTGTACTATACCTATATTTCTGTGCCGTATCGGAGCATCATGAATTGTGGTATGTGTTAAAGGGGCCCACTGAGACTCTTTGGCCCGGGGCACACGAAAACCGGGAGCCATCACTACCCCCCCTACAAGTTTAGCCAAATAACCCCCAGTTTTCAATGTGTAACTATTATTATAAAGTAAATTAAGGTTGCCAAGCTTAAGTAATAAGAATTGATGTTGTTGCCATTCAAATGGGCACTGTAGGTGTGTTTACTGTCTTCCACTCCCTACCGACTTTGCTTCCCCATTGACTTGCATTGGGTTTCGTGTTTCAGTCGGACCTCCGACTTTTCCCGATAGTCGGCCGATTTTGTTCGACCCGATTTTTGCGAAAGTCGGGTTTCGTGAAACCCGACTCGACCCGAAAAAAGGGAAAGTCGCTCATCTCTAGTTGTAATGAGTTATTCCCTACTAAAATTTAAGAAGGGACTGAATGCCTTTCTTGAAAAGTATAATATTACAGGTTATATATACTAGTTTCCTAGATATTGCGTTGATCCAGGGAGCTAGTCTGATTGCCGTATGTGGAGTCGAGAAGGAATTTTTTTTTCCCCAATGTGGAGCTTACTGTTGCCACATGGGTTTTTTTGCCTTCCTCTGGATCAACATGTTAGGGCAGGTTAGGATAGGATATGAGTTGAACTAGATAGACTTAAAGTCTTCCTTCAACCTTAATAACTACAGTATGTTACTATGTAGTATCAAGTGACAGCAACATCAGAAAGACGGAATATGAGAAGCTGAAGAAATACCAGGGCCTCAAAGAAGAACTGGAGAAGATGTGGAAGGTGAAGGCAACAGTGATTCCAGTGGTGATAGGAGCCCTTGGAGCAGTGACTCATAAGGTGAGAAAATGGCTACAACAGATCCCAGGAGCAACATCTGAACTCACTGTCCAGAAAATGCTGGGAACAACTAAGATATTGCGCAGAACAAGAGCCTATGCTTGATAGCATGATCATCTCTAAGCTTTCACTTCACTTTCAATATATATACAGTACAGACCAAAAGTTTTGACACATCTTCTCATTCAATGATTTTTCTGTATTTTCATGACTATGAAAATTGTGGAATCACACTGAAGGCATCAAAACTATGAATTAACACATGTGGAATTATACATTACACTTTACAAAAAAGTGTGAAACAACTGAAAATATGTCTCATATTCTAGGTTCTTCAAAGTAGCCACCTTTTGCTTTGATTACTGCTTTGCACGCAGAAAAGGTGAACGGATGGACTCTACATGCCTGGTTCCCACCGTGAAGCATGGAGGAGGAGGTGTGATGGTGTGGGGGTGCTTTGCTGGTGACACTGTTGGGGATTTATTCAAAATTGAAGGCATACTGAACCAGCATGGCTACCACAGCATCTTGCAGCAGCATGCTATTCCATCCGGTTTGCGTTTAGTTGGACCATCATTTATTTTTCAACAGGACAATGACCCCAAACACACCTCCAGACTGTGTAAGGGCTATTTGACCAAGAAGGAGAGTGTTGGGGTGCTACACCAGATGACCTGGCCTCCACAGTCACCAGACCTGAACCCAATTGAGATGGTTTGGGTGAGCTGGACTGCTCACCACTTCAATTTTGAATAAATCCCCAACAGTGTCACCAGCAAAGCACCCCCACACCATCACACTACCTCCTCCATGCTTCACGGTGGGAACTAGGCATGTAGAGTCCAGCGGTTCACCTTTTCTGCGTGCAAAGCAGTAATCAAAGCAAAAGGTGGTTACTTTGAAGAACCTAGAATATAAGACATATTTTCAGTTGTTTCACACTTTTTTGTAAAGTGTAATGTATAATTCCACATGTGTTATTTCATAGTTTTGATGCCTTCAGTGTGAATGTACAATTTTCATAGTCATGAAAATACAGAAAAATCATTGAATGAGAAGGTGTGTCCAAACTTTTGGTCTGTACTGTATATATATATTAAAACTGAAGTGAAAGCTTAGAGATGATCATGCTATCAAGCAAGAGGACAGAAAGAGGTATAGGCTTGGTGGAGAGCATGCCACCTGGCAGAAGAGAAAAATTACATTAAAGCAACTCTGTCAGCACAGCATGACTGTTCAAACTAAATCCCGCCACTCGGTGCTTCACGGCGGGGACAATCATTTTAATACAGCTTCACACCTGCTTGTTTTCATTCTATCTCCTCCTCTCTCTTCTTAGATTCTTGGCTCAGGCTTCATAGGTCCAGAGAAGGGAGGAGATAGGTGAAAACCAAGCTGGTGGGAAGGTGTACATAAATGATTGGCCTCGCAGTGAAGCACTGAACCCTGTACTTGCCTTAAACAGTCATTCTGTCCTAAAGAGATGGCTAGACAATGAGTGCACCACCCGGCATTTCATAAAGAGCAACAATACTAATAAGTTGGAGGCTAGAGTGCTGCCTAGCCATGATGTCAGCACCTGTCCTCTCCATTCGCAGAATCAGAGATGGGACTTAAAGTATCTGATGTAGGCAGTGCAAGAATAGGACTGGGTGGATTTGTAACAAACATTTCAATGAATTTGGTACTATTTTCCCTGACGAAATAATCACCGGAAAAAAATGTTACTACTGTACTGTTCTTAATATTACGGCCTTAATGTTCGCATCTATGTTACACATACGGGTTGCTTATGTATTTCCACACTGTCTGAACTTCATGATCATGACTTCTGACTCTATAAATAGTTTTGTCCTCTGTCAGCAAGGTTAGAACTTAAACTCTTTCACATTTACACAGGGACACCAGCATCTTTTCGTCACGTACATATCTCCCAATACCTGTACCTCTGTCATTCTACGTGTCTAGTACCCAAAATAACATGACTCTATGCATGCAAGGTCGATTAGATGTCCTCTATTTCCTCTTCTCCTGCCCTCATTTTAACTACACTTATGCTATCATTATTATACTTCATGCATTTCATAATTGCTTCTGACTTGGTATATGACAAATGCTATTACTCATTTTCCAAAGAACCTGTACATTTTGTATTCTAAGGCAGGTGATATCATATCTGTTATGAATAGCTTTAAAGTTGCCATAGTAAAGGCATTCTGGGCCAAGGGATAGTTACTAAGGACACATATTTTACTTATTGGATATGTAGCGTTCTTGTTAGGCTTTGTTCACACCTGTGTTTTAACATTTCTTGCATTTGTTCCGTTTTAAGGAACAGATAAATGGAACTAATGTCAAAATAGAATCTGTTGGATAACTGATGTAAATCGAAGCAGAGGGACCCGATTAATAATTAAGTGGTCCTCCTGGGGTCCACGATGTATCAGTATTTAGAACAGAAAAGAAAGTTCTTCCTGATTTGCTTTTTTTCATTATAACAATGTAATCTCATCTAAATGTCTTTCATGCATGATTAAAACGCTTCCTGAGCTAGAGCCACTGTCATGGAAGGAGATACAACAAGTGCCTATCCGTGAGATTAAAGGTACTGCCACACTAAACAATCCCGCTAGCGATCACGATAACGACGCATACTAATGCGATCGCTAGCGGGATTGTTTCTATATCGCTAAATGCGGCCACATTTAGCGATATAGTTAACGACGCTATCGCCGTTAGCGATCTTCTTAACGACTTTAGCGGTACAAAAGTACCGCTAAATCGCTAAGAAAAGGTGCCACACAGCGATAAGATACTTACCCAGCGGGAGCGCCGACGAGAAAATAGGGTCCGGAACGATTCCAGCGACGAGCGAGATCACAGCAGGAAGCTCGTCGCTGGAAGCTGCCGCACTGAACAATATCGCTAACGGGATCGCTAAATAGTGACGTTTTTTAGCGATCCCGTTAGCGATATTGTTTAGTGTGGCATACCCTTTAGAAATAAATAAAATATATTTATGAAGAGATGAAAGACATGAAAAGTCACCAAGCTACTTCACAGCGTGAAAACAATCACATGTAAGTGGGTTTTCAAAACCAAGCATGGCTCTGAGGGTACAATTCACAGATTCAGGGGATAATTAGATGCGAAAGAAAAACTGGAAAAAATAAGGTGACAACGATGATGCCACACTTTCACTAGTTGCTTAACAAGTCACATCCAGGACTTCCATGGTTGTAGCAGCTGTGAAAAAATATCAGTTAGACATCTGATATTGGAACAGTCTTTTTAAATGATAATAGAAACAAGTGGAGAAGGGGAAAAGGAGAGTCAGCTCACCGTTGATGCAGCCACAATCCTGCTGAGAAGCACACGGAAAAGCCTGGGATCCAGCTGAGGCAAATGAAGAGGAAAAATCCAGCATAGAAGCAGGTAAATAAAATGTCCAATTTTATTAAAGAAATAAATCACATCCATAAAAACATGGTAAGTGCTGATCTGATCACAGTGGATACAACCATAGCTCAAACAAAAGGGTATCAATAAGCATAAGAAAAAAAAACACGTCAATAGATGAAGTGCCGTGATGAACAGGGCCGCCATCAGGGCATTACAGCCCTGACTGGCGTATGGGGCCCAATCAGCAGAGGGTGCCCGCATCGGGCCCCGTAACCTCTACCCATCGGGCCCCACTGCCACGTCCCCAGCGGTAGGATCCTGCCGGTCAAGTAACTGAACCTGCGTCCAGGACACAGGTTCAGTTACTCTATTGCCATGCGGGCCCGCACGACAATAGTTAAAGCTGCCAGCCAATCGAAGGTTGGCAGCTGATGTCAGCGCGCACATCGCCGGCGTCTGACATCATTGTCAGTCACCGGCGAGTGCGCGCGTTCAGGCTGGGATGCAGATCGCTCGCCGCTGGAGTGTGGCAAGGTAAGGAAAAGTGTTTTTTTTTTTAAATTAGTATTGAAAGCGGCAAGCGTGAGTGGCAGAATGGAGAAGGGCAGTATTGGAGACACTGGGGGCAGGATGGAGACGGGGCAGAATGGAGACGGGGCAGGATTGCAGACACTGGAGGCAAGATGGAGATGGGGCAGAATGGAGATGGGGCAGGATTGCAGACACTGGGGGCAGGATGGAAGCGGGGCAGAATGGAGACGGAGCAGGATGGAGATGGGGCAGGATTGCAGACACTGGGGGCAGGATTGAGACAGGGCAGAATGGAGACGGAACAGGATGGAGACGGGGCAGGATTGCAGACACTGGGGGCAGGATGGAGGCGGGGCAGAATGGAGACGGAGCAGGATGGAGATGGGGCAGGATTGCAGACACTGGGGGCAGGATTGAGACAGGGCAGAATGGAGACGGAACAGGATGGAGATGGGGCAGGATTGCAGACACTGGGGGCAGGATTGAGACAGGGCAGAATGGAGACGGAACAGGATGGAGACGGGGCAGGATTGCAGACACTGGGGGCAGGATGGAGACGGGGCAGAATGGAGACGGAACAAGATGGAGACGGGGCAGGATTGGAGACACTGGGGGCAGGATGGAGAAGGGGCAGGATGGAGAAGGGGCAAGATTGCAGACACTGGGGGCAGGATGGAGACAGGGCAGAATGAAGACGGAGCAGGATGAAGACGGGGCAGGATTGCAGACACTGGGAGCAGGATGGAGACGGGGCAGGATTGCAGACACTGGGAGCAGGATGGAGACAGGGCAGGATTGCAGACACTGGGGCAGGATGGAGACTGGGCAGGATGGAGAAGGAGCAGGATTGCAGACACTGGGGGCAGGATTGAGACAAGGCAGAATGGAGATGGAACAAGATGGAGACGGGGCAGGATTGGAGACACTGGGGCAGGATGGAGACGGGGCAGGATGGAGATGGGGCAGGATGGAGAAGGGGCAGGATGGAGAAGGGGCAAGATTGCAGACACTGGGGGCAGGATGGAGACAGGGCAGAATGAAGACGGAGCAGTATGGAGACGGGGCAGGATTGCAGACACTGGGGCAGGATGGAGACGGGGCAGGATTGCAGACACTGTTGGCAGGATGGAGACAGAGCAGGATTGGAGACACTGGGGGCAGGATGAAGACGGGGCAGGATGGGGACAGGGCAGGATTGCAGACGCTGGGGCAGGATGGAGACGGGGTAGAATGGAGACGGAGCAGGATGGAGACAGGGCAAGATTGCAGACACTGGGGCAGGATGAAGACGGGGCAGGATTGGAGACACTGGGGAAGGATGAAGACGGAGCAGGATTGGAGACACTGGGGGCAGGATGGAGACGGGGCAGGATTGCAGACACTAGGGGCAGGATGGAGACGGGGCAGGATTGGAGACACTGGGGGCAGGATGGAGGCGGGGCAGAATGGAGACGGAGCAGGATGGAGATGGGCAGGATTGCAGACACTGGGGCAGGATTCAGACAGGGCAGAATGGAGACGGAACAGGATGGAGATGGGGCAGGATTGCAGACACTGGGGGCAGGATTGAGACAGGGCAGAATGGAGACGGAACAGGATGGAGACGGGGCAGGATTGCAGACACTGGGGGCATGATGGAGACGGGGCAGAATGGAGACGGAACAAGATGGAGACGGGGCAGGATTAGAGACACTCGGGGCAGGATGGAGAAGGGGCAGGATGGAGAAGGGGCAAGATTGCAGACACTGGGGCAGGATGGAGACAGGGCAGAATGAAGACGGAGCAGGATGGAGACGGGGCAGGATTGCAGACACTGGGAGTAGGATGGAGACGGGGCAGGATTGCAGACACTGGGGCAGGATGGAGATGGAGCAGGATTGGAGACACTGGGGCAGGATGGAGACGGGGCAGGATGGGACAGGGCAGGATTGCAGACACTGGGGCAAAATGGAGACGGGGCAGAATGGAGACGGAGCAGGATCTAGACAGGGCAGGATTGCAGACATTGGGGCAGGATGGAGACTGGGCAGGATGGAGAAGGAGCAGATTGCAGACACTGGGGGCAGGATTGAGACAAGGCAGAATGGAGATGGAACAAGATGGAGACGGGACAGTATTGGAGACACTGGGGCAGGATGGATACGGGCAGGATGGAGATGGGGCAGGATGGAGAAGGGGCAGGATGGAGAAGGGGCAGGATTGCAGACACTGGGGGCAGGATGGAGACAGGGCAGAATGAAGATGGAGCAGTATGGAGACGGGGCAGGATTGCAGACACTGGGGCAGGATGGAGACGGGGCAGGATTGCAGACACTGTTGGCAGGATGGAGACAGAGCAGGATTGGAGACACTGGGGGCAGGATGAAGACGGGGCAGGATGGGGACAGGGCAGGATTGCAGACGCTGGGGCAGGATGGAGACGGGGCAGAATGGAGACGGAGCAGGATGGAGACAGGGCAAGCTTGCAGACACTGGGGCAGGATGGAGACGGGGCAGGATTGGAGACACTGGGGAAGGATGAAGGCGGAGCAGGATTGGAGACACTGGGGGCAGGATGGAGACGGGCAGGATTGCAGACACTAGGGGCAGGATGGAGACGGGGCAGGATTGGAGACACTGGGGGCAGGATGGAGACGGGGCAGGATGGGGACAGGGCAGGATTGCAGACACTGGGGCAGGATGGAGACGGGGCAGAATGGAGACGGAGCAGGATGGAGACAGGGCAGGATTGCAGACACTGGGCAGGATGGAGACAGGGCAGGATTGGAGACACTGGGGCAGGATGGAGACGGAGCAGGATTGGAGACACTGGGGGCAGGATGGAGATGGGGCAGAATTGCAGACACTGGGGGCAGGATGCAGATGGGCAGAATGGAGATGGAGCAGGATTGGAGACACTCGGGGCAGGATGGAGACGGGCAGAATGGAGACGGGGCAGGATTGCAGACACTGGGAGCAGGATGGAGATGGGGCAGAATGGAGACAGAGCAGGATGGAGATGGGGCAGGATTGCAGACACTAGGGGCAGGATGGAGACGGAGCAGGATTGGAGATGGAGAAGGATTGGAGACACTGGGGGCAGGATGGAGACGGGGCAGGATTGCAGACACTGGGGGCAGGATGGAGACGGAACAGGATTGGAGACACTGGGGGCAGGATGGAGATGGGGCAGGGGGGGACAGGCAGGGTTGCGTTTTGGGGGGGGTGGGGACGGGAAAAAGGGGACGGGCAGGAGGGGGGCAGGGCAAGATGCAGACCTGGGGCAGGATGGAGCGGGGAAAGGTTGGGGACCCCTGGGGAAGGATGGAGCGGGCAGGATTGGGGGGAAAGGGGGGGGGTTTGGGGCGGGAAAAATTGCAGAAAACTGGGGGAAAGGGGGAGAGGGGGAGAATGGAGACGGGCGGTTGGAGCATCGGGGGAGGATGGAGACAGGGCGAATGGAACGGGGAGGATTTAAGCACGGGGGGGGATGGAGAGGGGGGAGAATGGAGACGGGGAGGATGGAGATGGGGGAGGAAATTTAGAAAACTGTGGGCAGGATGGAGCGGAGCAGGATTGGGGATGGAGCAGGATTGGAGACATGGGGGGAGGATTGGGGAGGGGGAGGATTTGGGGAACTGGGGAGGTGGAGACGGAGCAGGATTGGAGAACTGGGGGGGGGATGGAGATGGGGCAGGATGGGACAGGGGAGGGGGTGCAGACTCTGGGGGAGGGTGGGGCAGGGCAGAAAGGGGACGGAGCAGGATGGAGACAGGGCAAGATTGCCCGACACTGGGGTAGGATGGGGATGGGCAGGATTGGGACATGGTGCATTTATGGGAGGGGCAGGAATTTTGGGGGACACTGGGGGCAGGATGGGGAAAGGGGGAGAATTGCAGACACTGGGGGGGGAAGGAAAGGGGGGAGAATGGGAGGGGCGGGTTGGGGAAAAACCCCCCGGGAGGGTGGGAATGGG
>JARQOD010000006.1:295245617-295355515 GCA_033576555.1 Oophaga sylvatica
AATCCGTTGAAGCGTTCCGGAGTTATAAACCTCATAAAGAGACAGTGGTCAGAATTGTAAAAATTGTCCCGGTCATTAACGTGAAACCACCCTTTGGGGGTGAAGGGTTTAAAGGGGCCCCCTACCAGCTGTTTCCATATGATTCCGGCCCAAACATGACTCCTCCACCTCCTTGTTATGTCGCAGCCTTGTTGGGAGATGGGGCCATCCACCAACCAACCACTACTTCCATCCATCTGGACCATCCAGGGTTGCTCGACATCATCAGTAAACAGATGTTTTGAAAATTATCTTCATGTATGTCTTGGGCCCACTGCAACCGTTTCTGCTTGTGAGCACTGTTTAGGGGTGGCCGAATCGTAGGTTTATGCACCACAGCAAGCCATTGAAGGATCCCACACCTTGTGGTTCGAGGGACTCCAGAGGCACCAGCAGGTTCAAATATCTGTTTGCTGGTTTGTAATGGCTTTTTTAGCAGCTGCTCTCTTAATCCGATGAATTGCCTGGCAGAAACCTTCCTCATTCTGCCTTTATCAGCACGAACACGTCTGTGCTCAGAATCACCACAAATCTTAAACAGTACGATGATCACGTTTAAGTTTTCGGGAAATTTTGTAATGTTTTCATCCCTTGACCAAGGCATTGCATTTATTTGATGCTTCTCAGCAGCAGAGAGATCCTTTTTCTTTACCATTTTATTGAAAACTCTGGCCTGCTTAATAGTGTGGAACATCCAGTTTTCCTTTTATTGGGCTCACATGGCAAACTAATTATCACAGGTATCTGAGATTGATTTTCAGTGATCTAAAGAACCCTGAGACACAATACCATCAATGGGTTTCATTTACAAAAAATTTAACAAAAACGCTATGACACTTAAAACCAATTTGCATAATAATTTGGAACATAGTTTTATAGGAAGACATAAAACCTATGTACAGGTGTGGACATTATAGACCTTAAGTCAAAGGAACAAGTGGAGTAGCGGAACGGGACTAGGGGATAGTTGTAATCGCAGGCGTGATAGGGGCCCTGTAAAAGATGTTAAACAAATATACGAGTTATGCATAAAGGGTATACAAATGTTGTATACAGGTATGGATATATAAATAAGACTAATTTAGACTACAAACCACTTTCTTTACCTTAAGGCATGTTATATTACATCTACACCTACAAAATAGTCACCGCGGCTAACTGGGACATACCCCTCAGCCACAACAATAAAAAAAGGAGAACTAGGGAACCACATGTTAGGTCCTGTAAATTGTTTATTACATGCCATCACCCTATCTACAGTAAGCTTGATGTGTTTGCCTGGTTGTAGACACTACTTACATTTCAGGTGGTATATGCAATACATACTATATGATGTGCTATTATTTTACCTACCGGTATAATAGACCTTATGCTATATTGGTATCCATATATTTATTTAATTAATTACAGTATATTGAGTGATGCATACTAGTTCAGGCCTCCTATCCAATTAGTGCTACATACAGAAACTACCTCATTGTTTGGTCCTACAGTTTTCAGTTTTTTACTATTGTTTGATTTACTTTACGTACTGTTTTTTTTTTTTGTATTTGAGTGCTTGCACTCTTTTCCTTGTAGTGCCACCTTTTACTATTTTTGTCCAATAAAACTGTTTTATTTTTATAAAAACATGCCTTGTATCTTTTTGAACCATTTATTTGGTGTTTTCCTCCTTGTTTTCCACACCCATCTACAGGTGCTTCTCACAAAATTAGAATATCATATAAAAAGTTAATTTATTTCAGTTCTTCAATACAAAAAGTGAACCCATATTATATAGAGTCATTACTAGAGTTGAGCGAAATAGGTCGGTCAGATTGAAAAGTCGTCGACCTTAGCCAAAGTCGAGTTTCGTCACTGAAACATGACCATAGCGTGAGGTCGGCCATGCGGTCGTCGAAACGAGCGCCAAAGTCGTGCTTGCAGGTGCCTTTTTTCAGCCAACGAGCAAGGACGTACACTGTGGGCAACGAGATGACATGTGCAGCGCCACCACCATCTTAGAGAAGGGCATTGCAGTGATTGGCTTGCTTTGGGGGGTGTCATAGTGTCAAAAAAGCCCTGAGTGCCGATCTCCATTTTACTTCTGCCGATATTAACAGTAGGGAGAGGTTGCTGACGCTGTTTATCAGTAGGGAGAGCGTTAGGGCTGGAAAGAGAAGTTCTTCTGTGCTTGTGCTGATAGCAATTGTGCTGTACAATTAGTGTGCAGTGACAGGGGAGGATTTTCTTGTGTGCAGCAGCGCTGGTTATTAGGCTGCCTGCTAGCTGTATTGCTGTGTGTACACTGCTGTGCAGACTGCATTTTACACAGCACTAATACTTTTATTCTTTTTTTTCTGCACAGTTACCGAGTGTTCATTTTTTTCCCACACCGTATAGAGCTGTACGCCCCTCACACACTACCGTGTACCGGCTGGTATCACGGCAAATACATGTGTGTGACTCCGGAAATAAATACGGAGATTTAAATTTTCCCCAAACCGTATACAGCTGTACGCTTTTGATACAGTACCGTATATCTGCTCTTTGTATTACGGTCAAATCCATGCTGAGTGAGGTCTGTGTGTGACTCCGGAAATAAATACGGAGATTTAAATTTTCCCTAAAACCGTATACAGCTGTCCGCTTCTGATACAGTACCGTATATTTTGCTCTTTGTATTACGGTCAAATCCATACTGAGTGAGAGTCTGTGTGTGACACCGGAAAAATATACGGAGATTTAAATTTTCCCCTACACCATACACAGCTGTACGCTCCTCATACAGTACCGTATATCTGCTGAGGAAATATGGTAAAAGAGGCCGCGGACGTGGGCGGGGGGGGGGCAGCTGGTACTGATGGTGGTGGTGGTGCATCTGCTGGTAGTGCCAAAAGCACAATACACCTAAGGCAGGAGGTGTTGAGCTGCATCATCGTCTGGCTCCAGAAGGTCTGGAAGGCTCCCTATTCTGGGAGTAGGTAAACCGCTTTTAAAGCCAGAGCATCAGGAACAAGTTTCGACTAACATTACCGAAACAGCCTCCAGCTCTATTGCCTCCTCTTCTGAAGTTTAAAAAATGCAAGCACTGAGTCATCAGTGCAGGCTCCTGGTTAGGAACAACACCTTTCCTTGTGTCCTTCACCCCCATCAAAATTGAAGGATGCGGCATGCCACACTTAGATTACTCCCTGGAGCTCTTTTCACATACCATTGCTGGGTTATCAAGTGAATTCCTGAATTCCAGTCCAAGATGAATATGACATGGAGTGCACTGATGCACAGCCACTGCTATATGATTCTGCTGGTACATTCAACCGAGCACTGCATTGCCCTCGCAGTCTACTCAGTCAGATTCTGACCCTGATGAAACCAGGTGCCCCTTCCCACATACTATACCACCTTACACTGTGACACAGAGGAAGGTGCAGATGGGATTGAAGAGGGGGTGATAGATTACCCAGTTGTTGACCCAATTGGCATCCATTGGGGAAGATGGTGCCACTGGCAATAGCTCAGAAGAGGAGGAAGATCCGCAGCAGGCATCGACATCACAGCTGCGGTTATCTGGCAGGCCCGCAGAAGTCCAAAAACGTGTTGAAAAAAACAAAAAGGGTTGCAGGACAGCTTGGCCAGACAGTCAAATTGGCACAGAGTGCCAGCCTGAGAATTTTTTCCCATAGTAGGAAGAGTGCTGTGTGGCACTTTTTTGACCAAAATCCTATTGATGAGGCAAAGTTTATCTGTAAGAAGTGCGGAAGACCTTTAGCCGAGGGAAAAATCTCGGACATTTGAATACCAGTTGCATGCTTAGACATGTAAACACCATGCACTTGCAAGCGTGGACGGACTACAAAACCTCAGTGGCTTTGAACGCCTACATTGCCAAACTGATCTCATAAGAGATGATGCCCTTCCGTTTGGTTGAAAGCGCAGCGTTCCGAGAGCTCATGGCCTACGCTGTCCCATGCTATGACCTACCCAGTCGGCACTTGTTTTCTAGAAAAGCCATCCCTGCCCTCCACCTGTATGTGAAAGGCCGCATTGTCCATGCATTCAAACAATCAGTGAGTGGAAAGGTGCACCTCACAACAGATGCATGGGCCTGTAGGCATGGCCAGGGCCGTTACGTGTCCATCACTGCGCACTGGGTTAATATGGTGGATGCAGGGTCCACAGGGGACAGCGGCGGTGGGACAGTGCTGCCTAGCCCACGGTATAGGCAACAGTTGGCTGTAGGCGTTCGACCCTCCTCCTCTTCCTCCAGAAGCGAAAGCTCGTCGACAGAGGTCAGTCGCACGAGCACTCCATCCGCAGCTGCCAGTGTTGGACACGAGGTGTCCCACTATCGAACAGCTAGTGGTAAGCGTCAGTAGGCTGTTTTAAAGATGATGTCTTTGGGTGACAACAGACACACCACGGAGGTACTGGCTGACTACTTGCAGCGAGAAACTGCGTCATGGCTGTGCAGTCTACATCTTGAATCAGGCAAGGTAGTCAGTGATGACGGATGTAATTTTGTGGCGGCCATAGCCCTGGCAAAACTCAGACACATACCTTGCCTGGCTCACACCTTGAACCTGGTGGTGCAGTGCTTCATAAATAATTATCCAGAGTTACCAGCCCTGCTCCATAAGGTGCAAAGACTGTGCTCGCACATACGTCGCTCACCCATAGATTCCAATCGTATACAGAGGCTGCAGCGATCACTCCACCTCCCCAAGCACCGCTTAATCATAGATTTTGCAACAAGGTGGAACTCCGCCATGCACATGGTTGAGAGGCTGTGCAAACAGAGGTAGGCTGTAATGCATTTGTGGGAGGATACACGGGCAGTCAGTTTAAGGGCAGACATCGAGTTCTCGGGTTTGCAGTGGTCAAAGCTGAAAGACCTCTGTAAAGTCCTTCAGTGTTTTGAGGAATGCACATGGCTGGTAAGCGCAGACGATGCCATCATAAGCATGAGCATCCCACTTATGCGTCTGCTCATGCAAATTTTGACGCGCATTAAGGATCAGGCGTCTGAAGCGGAGGAGGAAGAGGAGGAGGAGGAAGCCTTGATGACAGTCAGCCATTGTCTGCTCAGGGTACTGTCCTGGACGAGGAGGAGAAGGAGGATGAGTGGGATGATTATTTTGGGGAGGAGGATGCTTCTCATGGGGCAAGAGAAAATGTTGGCTTGCCAAGGTCAGGTACAGGGTTTGTGCGTGACTGGAGGGATGTGGATTTGGCAGAAAGTGCTCCTCCATCCACCACTGGCAGTGCATCATTGACACCTGGAACATTGGCCCACATGTGTGATTATGTCTTATGGATCCTAAAAAGGGACCCCACATTGCCAAAATTATGAAGGATGACGACTACTGGTTGGCCAGCATCCTCGATCCACGCTATAAAGGCAAATTACATAACATCATGCCACAGGAGAGCCTAGAGCTAATATTGGCGAACAAACAAGCAACTCAGGCAAACCATTTGTTAGAGGCATTCCTAGCACACAGCAGCGGTGCAGGTTCTACCACGAGCCATACTGGGCAACATGGAAGAGGTGTTCGTGGTGCTCACAGCCGAAGTGGCGTTGGAGACAGTGGTTTCATGACCATGTTTTGGACTGATTTCTCGAGTACCGCTGACTGTTAATGCTGAATCGATTGCAACAGACAGGAGACAGCAGTTGTCAACTATGGTTCAAAATTACCTCTCCTCCCTATCGATGTTCTCCCTCACAGTTCATTCCCCTTTGACTACTGGGCCTGTAAACTGGACACCTGGCCTGAATTGGCACAATATGCCTTACAGGAGCTCGCTTGCCCTGCTGGTCGTGTGCTATCAGAAAGAGTCTTCAGTGCTGCTGGATCAATCCTGACAGAAAGAAGGGCCAGGCTGTCGACCCAAATGTAGGTGATCTCACCTTCATTAAAATGAACCATGCCTGGGTTCCAAATGATTTTGCATCACCTTCCCCTGATGACACATAGGTTGCCAGCAAAATGGCTCGCTTTGTGCTCCTCTTCCTCCGACTTCTCCAATTCCTCCATTTGCAGCTGCTGAACGTCCAGCCTACACCTCAACACAGGGACGGATCCAAGTTTTCGTGGGCCCCGGGCGAAAGAGTCTCAGTGGGCCCCTTTAACACATACCACAATTCATGATGCACAGATATGGCAGAGAAATATAGGTATAGTACTATGCCAAAGATTTCACTTACTTCATACATTACATGAGTAATATCTATTGTAAATTCAACAATAGCTCAAAAGACAACACAGTATAGTCATCCATACAGTATTATGGGCACCACATAGTGCTCCATACAGAATAATGAGCTCCATATATTGCTCCATACAGTATTATGGGCACCCCATAGTGCTCCATGCAGAATAATGAGCCCCATATATTGCTCCATACAGTATAATGAGCTCCATATATTGCTTCATACACAATTATGGGCACCACATAGAGCTCCATACAGAATAATGAGCCCCATATAATGCTCCATATATAATGGGCCCCATATATGATGCTCCAGTGTATGATGGCCCCCATGTAATGCTCCATATATGATGCTCCAGTGTATGATGCTCCAATGGATGATGGGCCCCATATATGATGCTCCAGTGTATGATGGGCCCCATATATGATTCTCCAATGTATGATGGGTTCCATATATGATACTCCAGTGTATGATGGGCCCATATGATGGTCTCCATATATTGCGCCAAACATAAAAAAAAAAATGAACTACTACTCACCTCTCCTCGCTGGCAGCTGCTCTGCTCGAGGCACAGGCACCAGGCCCCATAGCATGCCGGTGTTCCTGACTGTGAGTGGGCCCCCACCTACTCAGGGCCCCGGCACTTGCCCGGGTGCGCCGGGTGCTGACGCCGGCCCTGCCTCAACATATGCCAGTTTTTCCACCTCCCTAACTGGGCTGTACCCCCCACAACTTTAGCCAAATAACCCCAGTTTTCAATGCGCTACTATTATTATAAAGTAAATTAAGGTTGACAAGCTTAAGTAATAAGAATTGATGTCGTTGGCATTGAAATGGGCACAGTAGATGTGTTTACTATCCTCCACTCACTGGCGACTTTTATTCCCCATTGACTTGCATTGGGGTTGGGTTTCCGACGCCGACTCGACTGTTTCCCTTAGTCGGCCGACTTTGTTCGACTCGACTTTTGTAAAAGTCGAGTCGACCGAAACCCGACTCGACCCTCCCGGAGGCAAAGTCGCTCATCTCTAGTCATTACAAACAGAGTGATCTATTTCAAGTGTTTATTTCTGTTAATGTTGATGAGTATGGCTTACAGCCAATAAAAACCCAATAGTTATTATCTCAGTAAGTTAGAATACTTTATAACACCAGCTTGAAAAATGATTTTAAAATCCGAAATGTTGGTAAATGCACTCAATACTTGGCCTGGGATCCTTTTGTATCAATTACTGCATCAGTGCGGCTTGGCATGGAGGCGATCAGCTTGTGGCACTGCTGAGGTGTTATGGAAGCCCAGGTTGCTTTGATAGCAGCCTTCAGCTAGTCTGCATTGTTGGGTCTGATATATCTCATCTTCCTCTTGACAATACCCCATATATTCTCTATGGGTTTAATGTCAGGCGAGTTTGCTGGCCAATTAAGCATAGTGATGCTGTTGTTTTTAAACCAGGTATTGGTACTTTTGGCAGTGTGGACAGGTGCCAAGTCCTTCTGAAGAATGAAATTTCCATTTCCAAAAAGCTTGTCGGCAGAAGGAAGCATGAAGTGCTCTAAAATTTCCTGGTAGACGGCTGCGCTGGCTTTGGTCTTGATAAAACACAGTGGAACTACACCTGCAGATGGCATAGCTCTCCAAACCATTACTGATTGTGGAAACTTCACACTAGACCTCAAGGAGCTTGGATTATCTGCCTCTCCACTCTTCCTCCAGACTCTGGGACCTTGATTTCCAAATGAAATGCAAAATTTACTTTCATCTGAAAACATCACCTTGGACCACTGAGCAACAGTCCAGTTCTTTTTCTCCTTGGCCCAGATAAGACACTTTTGGCGTTGTCTATTGGTCATGAGTGGCTTGACACAAGGAATTTGACACTTGTAGCCCATGTCCTGGATATGTCTGTGTGTCGTGGCTCTTGAAGCAATGACTCCAGCAACAGTCCGCTCCTTGTGATTCTCCCCCAAATTTTTGAATGGCCTTTTCTTAACAATCCTTTCAAGGCTGCAGTTATCGCAGTTGTTTGTGCACCTTTTTCTAACACACTTTTTCCTTCCACTCAACTTTCCTTTAATATGCTTGGATACAGCACTCTGTGAACAGCCAGCTTTTTTTAGCAATGACCTTTTGTGGCTTACCCTCCTTGTGGAGTGTGTCAGTGACTGCCTTCTGGACATCTGTCAAGTCAGCAGTCTTCCCCATGATTGTGGAGCCTACGGAAACAGACTAAGGGACCTTTTTAAATGGTTAGGAAGCCTTTGAGGGTGTTTTATGTTAATTATTTAAATTTACTGTGATAACGACTTTTGGGTTTTCATTGGCTGTAAGCCATAATCATCAACATTAACATAAATACTTGAAATAGATCACTCTGTTTGTAATGACTCTACATAATATATAAGTTTCACTTTTTTGTATTGAAGTGAAATAAATTAAATTTTTGATGATATTCTAATTTTGTGAGAAGCACCTGAATGCATCAAGATTTTAACAATGTTGAGAGAATTGTCAAATAGCAAAAAGCCACATTTTTTTTTACCAAAAATGTGTGCAGAAATTGTGTACTCAAACAGATTAACAGCACTGTCCTATATTTTCAAATGACTACAAGCTATATGGTATAGTGCACTCTATGAAAAATATAGGTTTGATGTTAACATGGACATGCTTGTCTTTGTGCATCATCTTGTTAAATTAAGTTTAATGTGGATAAGTGTGAAATATTTAGTTAATTATAATCTCACTGACAGAATTTTTTTTTGATGTACATGTAGATAATAGGCTAAATACTGGAAAAACATGATATGTCAATCAGCAGCAGGACAGCGTCATATTAGCATTGAACAAAGCATTGTTGTAGACTCCTGTAGAACATTCAGTTGAGTTATAAGCACCAGTTTATAGAAATAATGAAAAAAATTAGAGAAACTATAAATAACTAAACTTAAACTAGCGTAAAGTATCTTTGCTATGACTAAAGAGAAAAAATATATGTATTAGTATTAAATGGAAGAAATTATTAATTTGTATGAGCATATAAATGTCCCATATAAAAATTATGATGAAAATAGATTCTTTGCAAAACCTACTTAAAAGACAACATATGGCGCACCCTTTGTCAGGTGTTAAACCCTATTGGGGCTGATTCATCCAAGTGTGTTCACAAGAAAACTGGCTTAAAACATTTTGAAAGTTACAAACTTTGTGCACAATGCAGAGGTGCACAAAAATCTTTCCACTTTTGCCATTTTCACGCCAGTTTCAAGTAACTATCAAAATGGATAGCCAGTAAAGGCAACAATTTTGAAAATACAGAGGCAGAATTTTATGTAGATATTTGCAAGGAAAGAAAGAAGACATTGAGAAAAGAAAGGCTCATCATAACCCACCTAACAGATTAAATCAATCTTTACCATATTTTGAACGGGTTGTTAAAACAAATCTAAGAATTAGTTATTTGTCCGAGAACATTTTTTTAAGCAAACAAATTTCCTTAATTGTACGGTATATTTGGTGAAAGTATAGATTTTTTAGATTCCACTGTACAGTACTTATATGGAGCTTTCTGTGCTGCACCTTTCACCTATTTATTGCTGTCTATCAATCTACAGATACAGTGAAGATGCTTCATGGTCATGGTCACTGTTTCAATAAGCCTGCTGTGACACTAGTCACAACCCACGGACAGACCTTGAGTCAGTGAAGTCAGACGTTCCTGGTCAATACCAAAAGAGCACGGAGTAAACCAAGGGAAAATGCGAAGTTGTAAGTCAGGTCACATACTAGGGTCAGAATACCAGAGAAATAGTGGATAAGCAAAGGGGCAATAGCAAATAGGTAATCAGAACAAGATCCAAAGGTGAGCAGCAGAATATCAGATACAAAGGGGCAAATACAAACGGGCAGCCAGAACGTGGTCCTAAGGTTAGCAGCAGCAGATCTGAACTTACAGCACAGGGAGCAGGCGAACACCCACCAGGGAGCACAAGCTTAGAACAAGCTTTTGACTGGCAGTGATCTGGGCCAGACAGCTTACATAAATAGCAGGGCAATTACCAAGAACTGGGAGCACCTGTGGAAATCTCTCCTCCTTCCAGTCTCAGATAGGTCAACCGAGCTGTCAAACAAAGCACCAACAACTCAGCATGCCCCAGCACAGGATAGGATGACAGAGCTGTCCATCACCGAGTCCCAGACACTCTGAGCTGAGGAATCGTGACACCTGTTACATAACATTACACTTGCTATTATTCCTCCCACCCGTCTGGCGCTGAACACATTGCTTTCTTGAAATAGTACTGATGATTTAAGCAAACAGAAAATGAACACAGGACTTTATTCCCTGTTTAGGTTATATATTAAAGGGAATCTGTCAACAGGTTTTTGCTATGGAATCTGAAGGCAGCATGAGGTAGGGGTTGAGACACTGATTTCAATGATGTGTCATTTACTAGCCTGTGTGCTGCTCAATACAATAAGTGTTTTAGCAGCAGGAGATAAGTGTTTTTATCATTGCTGGACTAGCTACCTCATGATTCCTGGTCCAACCATGCCCCTCATCTGATAAGCAACTTACTGTCAACATACAATGTACATAGAAATCTCTTGTGGGGACCAACTTAGCTTTTCGAGCACTTGTTCATTTACAGCAGGCCAATGCCAGATGTGTCACAACTGCTGCATCAAGTAAATTAAGTGATACATCTCTGGAGTCAGGGTCTCTTTACCTACATTATGCTGCTCTCAGATGAGGTGGCAAAAACCTGGTGACAGTATTCCCTTAAATTTATTTGACCGTTTTTGAAAGTATCAAAATAAAAATAAATGCATTTTAATTTGGCTTCAAGAATAATTGCTATTTTTTTAACACTTTTATCATATTTTTTTACATTTCAGCATATGGCTCTGAAGCTCGGATTCCATTTGTAAGTGGAATTTTTTGTGTTATTATGGTATTTAATCACAACTCAGCATCTTGTTAATTGGTAGGAAACAGTTCCTGTTGTGACTAAAATTCATACTATTCATTGAATAATGAACATTTTTTTAGTGGTAAAAGAAACTCGGTAAACTTTCATTGTTTCTCCAGTTCCATTTAGACAATACATTCCTTTGGGCTGACTCTATAAGAAATCCTCTATACACGTGCCTATCATGATACACACTTGCATGGAGGATTTCCTTATTTATTCAGATGTCTACATTTATTTTGTGCTCCCCATCACATTCCTGAACTATGGAATGTCAGTTGGTGCAAAAGTACAACCCTAAGGATGATAAGTTATCAGTGTGCAGCACAAAACGAAAGGAGGCTTCAAGCACTGACCACAGAGATATCCAAGAGTCATGTAGCTTTCTCACTGATATATTGAATATAGATTATTGACAGGATCATGATGATGATTGATGAAGATGAAACACACAGGCCAATATTTTTTCACCAAGTCATATTTTCTATGTCATTGTTGACAGGGGGTTGAAATGTTTGAACGTGTATCCTGCATATGTTTATGCTTTCCAGAAATATATTTAACAGAATAGTCATTAACTAGCGACTATCAAAATAATAATATGCCAAATGTTCCCAGATGACTGTACTAATAACAGATGTATTTTTGCTTTGAAGGGTAAATTATGCAAACAAGCTTTTTCTTATTTAAATATGAAGAACAGTTGGCACATCATCTTGAGAACTGATTGTTTTAGTGGCATTTACCAAGTAGGTTAAACATTAGGCTTAATTAAAATTACTATACAAATATTAGTGATGTTCGCAACCTTATATTTTTATGGCTTTTTTATCAGAACATTATTATCAAATAAAAAATGCATTTTCCCACATATTGGCTATTGATTTCCTACTATACATATTCAGTCTTACCTTAAGAACTCACTGTTTGTTTAATATTATGAATTACCGTATATACTCAAGTATAAGCCGACCCGAGTATAATCCAAGGTAGAATCATAGAATCATAGAATGGTAGAGTTGGAAGGGACCTCCTGGGCCATCTGGTCCAACCCCTGCTCAAAGCAGGATTCTCTAAATCATCCCAGACAGATGTCTGTCCAGCCTCTGTTTGAAGACTTCCATTGAAGGAGAACTCACCACCTCTCGTGGCAGCCTGTTCCACTCATTGATCACCCTAACTGTCAAAATGTTTTTCTAATATCTAATCTGTGTCTCCTCCCATTCAGTTTCATCCCATTGCTTCTAGTCTTTCCTTGTGCAAATGAGAATAAAGATGATCCTTCTACAATGTGACAGCCCTTGAGATATTTGTAGACAGATATTAAGTCTCCTCTCAGTCTTCTCTTTTGCAAGCTAAACATTCCCAAATCCTGTAACCGTTCCTCATAGGACATGGTTTGCAGACCGGTCACCATTCTGGTGGCTCTTCTCTGAACTTGCTCCAGTTTGTTGATGTCTTTTTTAAAATGTGGTGCCCAAAACTGGACACAGTATTCCAGATGAGGTCTGACCAAAGAGGAGTAGAGGGCAATAATGACCTCACATGATCTAGACTGTATGCTTCTGTTGATACATCCTAGAATTGTGTTTGCCTTTTTTGCTGCTGCATCACACTGTTGACTCATGTTCAGTCTGTGATCAATTAGTATACCCAAGTCTTTTTCACATGTGCTGTTACTTAGCCCTATTCCTCCCATTTTGTATATGCTTTTTTCATTTTTATTGCCCAGATGTAGTACTTTGCATTTTTCCCTGTTAAAAACCATTCTGTTAGTTGCTGCCCACTGCTCCAGTTTATTTATATCTTTTTGAATCCTCTCTCTCTCTTCTCTAGTATTAGCTACCCCTCCTAGCTTTGTGTCATCAGCAAATTTGATCAGTTTACCCTCAATTCCTTCATCTAAATCATTGATAAATATGTTGAGCAATACAGGGCCCAAAACAGAGCCTTGTGGTACCCCACTTGAGAAATTCTTCCAACTGTATGTGCAGCTATTTACGACCACTCTTTGGGTCCGATCACTAAGCCAGTTATGAATCCACCTAACAGTTGCCTTGTCCATTCCATACTTAGTCATTTTTTCAATAAGGATTGTGTGAGATACTTTGTCAAATGCTTTGCTGAAGTCAAGATATACTATATCTACAGCATTTCCCTTATTTTACCTAATTTTGCCACGGAAAACTGGGCAAGATTATTGACTCGAGTATAAGTCGGGTATGCATTGTACCCTCAATCCTGTCCTGGTATATATGGCTCCCCCTATTGTATGCATGGCTCCCCCATCATTCCCCTTGTATATGTGGCACCTCAGGAGTTTGGTTGCCCCAATGGCCTTGCCTCCCTCAAGGGGGGAGTGATGTCATGCCTGGAAGTAAAGAAGGGATGACCTTAACAGGTAGTTTCAGCATACAACACAGTTCCTGCTTCGGGGAGCTCTAACCCGACTTAAGGAGAGCTATTCTCTGGTCAGAAGCAGGAAAGTTAGTAGTTAGTTAGAGCCTCAACAGGGTTGAGACAGGACGTGGGGAGAAGAGCTGGGGACAGGAGCTACATGTAGCTGAGCTCACTCCCAGGCTTGAGTGCAGAGACCGGGCCCCAGAGCCTGAGGATGTGTGGGTACTAAAGCCCCAGCAGCAGAATCCAGAAGGCAGAAGACTGCAGATTCTCTGTCCCCATCTGATACTCAACGATACAGCAGCATGTGTGAGCTGGAGATGCCAGGCAGGAGCGATCCTTGAAGCAGGCTACAGTTGCCTGTCATGCGAGTGGAGTTTTACATAAGTAGCAGACAGAGAGAGGAACTTGAATAGAGTTTACAGCAGGAAGTACCTCAGAGAATAGCGCTAGAAAGGAGGCCTCACAAACCAACTGAATAAGGAGATTCCCAAATTGCTTTCAGGCTAACCGACTCCAGAACCGACTCCAGAACCATCTGTAACCTGAGCCCTGGACTGTACCTGCACAGCCCAGTAAAAGGTAAAGAAAACTGCACTCTGTTGTGTCTCCTGAATCTTTCCTGTGTCACCTGCCCTGCACCACATTCACCTCCAACATTATCTTTAATATCCTAAATGCCCTGGGACATAGCTCTGCCTGTGGAGGGCTGAACCAACTTGGCTGCATCAACAACTGTCCCAGTGGACTGAAGCGTTGGCTAACATCTTTATTGTCGAGTACCACAGGTGGTGTCATGAACACTTTATTACAAACTATTTATTTTTCCTTTTTTTCATCATCATCCCTTTTATTGGACGCCCAGGGTCACAGACCGGGTCACTGCTGCCATGACACTGCCCCTTTAAAAAGCAGCCCGGTACTGAGTATCCCCACTGCCCTGGTGGGAAATCCATATACATGGCTCGGTGTCCTCCCCCTTGCATACATGGCTCGGTGTCCTCCCTGTCCTCCCACTTGTATACATGGCTCAGCGTCCTCCCTGTCCTCCCCTGTATACATGGCTCAGCGTCCTCCCCATCCTCCCACTTGTATATATGGCTCAGCATCCTCCCTCCATCCTCCCCCTTGTATACATGGCTCAGTGTCCTCCCTATCCTCCCCGAGTCCTCCCCTTGTATACATGGCTTAGCGTCCTCCCTGTCCTCCCCCTTGTATACATGGCTCGGCGTCCTCCCTGTCCTCCCCCATCTTCCCCCTTGTATACAAGGCTCAGGCGTCCTCCCTCCGCCCTCCGCCTTGTATACATGGCTCAGCATGGCTCGGCTCCCCCGTCCTCCACGTCATACTCGTCATACTCATCCCCTCCTGGTGCAGTCTCTGCACTTCCCTGCTTCTCCGTTGTCCCGGCGAGGCAGCTTCTTCCTGTGTTCAGCGGTCACGTGGTACCGCTCATTAAAGTAATGAATATGTGCTCCACGCCTATGGGAGTGAAGACACGTGCATATTCATTACTTTAATGAGCAGTACCACATGACTGCTGAACACAGGAAGAAGCTGCCTCGCCAGGACAACAGAGATGCAGGGAGGACGTGCAGCGACCGCGCCGGGAGGGGGTGAGTATGATGTGACAGCCGCTGGCTCCTGCGCTTCCCCACCCCCTCACCCTCCCCATCACCCTCCCACACTAGCTTTCTGGGACAATGACTCGTGTATAAGCCGAGGGGGGCGTTTTCAGCACAAAAAATGTGCTGAAAATCTCGGCTTATACACAAGTATATACGGTACTTTGCTGTTTGCAACATATTTGTAACTGTTTTGCTCTCCCTCTTCTCTCTCTCATCTCTCTCCCTCTCTTCTCTCTCGCTCCCCCTCTCTTTCTCCATTCTCCCTTTCACTCTCTCTCTCCATTCTTTCTCCCTCTCTCTCCCTTTCCCTTTCTCTTTCCATACATTTTATGAAAGGATTTAAAAAAATATACAATTTGTTTACTTGCTACTCTGCTTATTTAAAAAATGTTGAAGGGGTGACCAGAGTTTCATATTAGGATCCTTGACCATTTTGGAAATGTCAGAAAAGAGAACACTTCAGTCAATTCTAGCGATTGCATTTCATGTACCGTATTTTTCGGACTATAAGACGCACCGGACCATAAGACGCACCCCAAATTTTCAGAAGGAAAATTGGGAAAAAAAATATTGTGTCAAATGGGGGTCCGTCTTACAGTCCGAATTTAGCTTACCAGCGAACGGATCAGCACAGGTAGAGGAGTGGTCACTGGGGTCGTTTGGTGCGGTAGTGGTGCTCTGTGGGGTGGTTGTGTTATGTGGGGTGGCTGTGTTATGTGGGGTGGCTGTGTTATGTGGGGTGGCTGTGTTCTGTGGGGTGGTTGGGCACTGTGGGGTAGCCAGGGTGGCCATATACTCACAAATCCGGTGGCGGCGGAGCTCCCAATGCAGCTTCCCTGCGATGCCGGTGGTGGTGTCGGGGCAGCAGCAGCGGGGCTCTGTGCACCGTGGGGGGCTCCGCCGGCTTTAGTCCCTGCCGGAAAGCCCCCCGCAGCTGCGACGCGGTGGCCCCTCCGGTGGCGGTCCCAATTCATCCTTCCTGTGCGTTGGTGGCGTCGGGGCAGCAAGCGGGCCTCTGTGCAGCGTGTGGGGCTCTGCCGGCGTTTAGCTCCTGCCGGAAAGCCCCCCGCAACATTGGCGAGATTTGAACTTCAGCAAGCGGCGGCCATCTTTCCGGAGCACTTCTTTCCGGACGGCACCGCGTCGCAGCTGCGGGGGGCTTTCCGGCAGGAACTAAACGCCAGCGGAGCCCCCCACGCTGCACAGAGGCCCGCTTGCTGCCCCGACACCACCACCACACAGGGAGGATGAATTGGGACAGGGCCGCCACCACCGGATTTTTAGGTATGTTGCGACTATAAGACGCACCCCCATTTTCCCCCAAAATTTTTGGGGAAAAAAGTGTGTCTTATAGTTCGCAAAATACGGTATTTGCTTTATCCATAACTTAATATGATAAAGACAAATGCTTTATTCAAAATAGATGTCATATATGAATACAAAAAATATGTATACAAAAATATACATGTATGGGCCAAAATTCCTCTAGAGTGTTGTAAAAAACTCATTGCCAGTTATCGCAAATAACTGATTGCAGTTGTTGATGCTAAGGGTGCCCCAACCAGTTATTAGGTTTAGGGGGCAATCACTTTTTCACACAGGGTCCTGTAGGTTTGGATTTCAATTTCCCTTAATAATAAAGACCTTCATTTATAAACTGCATTTTGTATTTACTTGTGTTATCGGTGTCTAATATTTACACTTGTTTGGTGATCTGAATCATTTAAGTGTTACAAACATGCAAAAGAATAGCAAATCAGAAAGCGGGCAAACACTTTGTCACAAAACTGTATATATAAGGTGAAATAAGTATTGAACATGTCACAAATTATCTAAGGAAATATATTTCTAAAGGTGCTATTGGCATGAAATTTTCACTAGATGTCTGTAAAAACCCATCCAATCCACAAAGGCAAAGAAATATATGCTGTGGATTAATACTTTTTTCACCCGCTGTATATATATTATATATATATATATATATATATATATGCAGTACAGACCAAAAGTTTGGACACACCTTCTCATTCAAAGATTTTTCTGTATTTTCATGACTATGAAAATTGTACATTCACGCTGAAAGCATCAAAACTATTAATTAACACATGTGGAATTATATACTTAACAAAAAAGTGTGAAACAACTGAAAATATGTCTAGGTTCTTCAAAGTAGCCACCTTTTGCTTTGATGACTGCTTTGCACACTCTTGGCATTCTCTTGATGAGCTTCAATAGGTAGTCACCGGAAATGGTTTTCACTTCACAGGTGTGCCCTGTCAGATTTAATAAGTTTGATTTCTTGCCTTATAAATGGGGTTGGGACCATCAGTTGTCTGGTGGATACACAGCTGATAGTCCTACTGAATAGACTGTTAGAATTTGTATTATGGCAAGAAAAAAGCAGCTAAGTAAAGAAAAACGAGTGGCTATCATTACTTTAAGAAATGAAGGTCAGTCAGTTCTACACAAACATTTTAGAAATGGCCACCATTTTCATGTTAGGGGACTCAAATGAAGCATTATTACCTTGTAGGTGGCACAAAGATGGGCATTTTTACTGTATAATTGACAAAAATGTGATAATTATTACCGTGGTAGGACAGAAGGGAGAGTAATTATTTTGTGACTGTTTAGCAGGTTGCATTATTACTATGTGAGGACTCAAAAAGGGCATTATCATTGTTAATTGGATACAAAGGAGGGCATTATTACTATGTGGGGTAATAAGAGAAGAACTATTACTGTGTGTTCCCTAAAGGGTTATTAGTACTGTTTGGGGCCACAAAAAAGATCACTATTATTGTGTGTGGGTAGTATTACTGTAAGAGATATAAAAGATTGTAGATTGTGAGCTCTCATGGGCAGGGTCCTCTCTCCTCCTGTACCGGCTGTTAGTTGCATTGATTAACCCCTTTACCCCCAAGGATGGTTCGCATGTTAAAGACCAGGCCAATTTTTACAATTCTGACCACTGTCTCTTTATGAGGTAGTAACTCTGGAACACTTCCATGGATCCTAGTGATTCTGACACTGTTTTTTTGTGACATATTGTACTTCATGATAGTGGTAAAATTTCTTTGATATTACTTGCGTTTATTTGTGAAAAAAAATGGAAATTTGGCGAAAATTTTGAAAATTCCGCATTTTTTCAACTTTGAATTTTCATGCTCTTAAATCACAGAGATATGTCACAGAAAAGACTTAATAATTAACATTTTCCATATGTTTACTTTACATCAGCACTATTTCGGAATCAACATTTTTTTTTGTTAGGAAGTTATAAGGGTTAACAGTAGAGATGAGCGACTTTGCCTCCGGGAGGGTCGAGTCGGGTTTCGGACCACCCGACTTTACCAAAAGTCGAGTCGAATGAAATCGGCCGACAATCGGCAAAAGTCGGAGTTCCGACCGAAACCCGACACCAATGCAAGTCAATGGGGAATAAAAGTTGGCAGTGAGTGGAGCCAGAAGATGACGCAGGCTCAACACCTCCTGCCTTAGGTGCTATTGTGCTTTTGGCACTACCAACAGATGCACCACCACCACCAGTACCAGCTGGTCCCCCGCACACGTCCGCTGCCTCTTCCACCATACTTCCTCATGTTTGGGAAAATGTACCAAAAATACCAGCAGATATATGGTACTGCATGAGGAGCATACAGCTGCATATGGTGTAGGGAAAAAATTTAAATCTCTGTATATATTTCCAGAGTCACACACAGACGCTCTCTCAGTATGGATTTCACCGTAATACAAACAGCAGATATACAGTTCTGTATCAGAAGCGTACAGCTGTATACGGTGTAGGGAAAAAGTTAAATCACTGTATATATTTCCGGAGTCACACACAGACGCTCACTCAGTATGTATTTGACCATAATACAAACAGCAGATATACGGTACTGTATGAGGAGCGTACAGCTGTATACGGTGTAGGGGAAAATTTAAATCTCCGTATTTATTTCCGGAGTCGCAAACAGACGTTCTCTCAGTATGGATTTGACCGTAATACAAACAGCAGATATACGGTACTGTATCAGAAGCGTACAGCTGTATACGGTGTAGGGAAAAATTTAAATCTCCGTATATATTTCCAGAGTCACACACAGACGCTCACTCAGTATGTATTTCACCGTAATACAAGCAGCAGATATACGGTACTGTATCAGAAAGGTACAGCTGTATACGGTTTAGGGAAAAATTTAAATCTCCGTATATATTTCCGGAGTCACACACAGACGCTCACTCAGTATGTATTTGAACGTAATAGAAACAGCAGATATACGGTACTGTATGAGGAGCGTACAGCTGTATACGTTATAGGGGAAAATTTTAATCTCTGTATTTATTTCCGGAGTCACACATAGATGCTCTCTCAGTATGGATTTGACCATAATACAAACAGCAGATATACGGTACTGTATGATTAGCGTGCAGCTGTATACGGTGTAGGGGAAAATTTAAATCTCCGTATTTATTTCCAGAGTCACACACAGAAAGTCAGCCGTCACACGGTAGTGTGTGAGGAGCGTACAGCTCTATACGGTGTGGGAAAAAATGAACGCTGAGGTCTTGTTTTTTGCAGGACGAGTTGACGTTTTTTTATTGGTACCATTTTCAGGCGCCTAACATTTTTGATCGCTTTTTATTCCGATTTTTGGAATCAGAATGAACAAAAAACAGCAATTCATGAATTTCTTTTGGGGGGGCATTTATACTGTTCTGCGTGTGGTAAAATTGATAAAGCAGTTTTATTATTCGGGTTAGTACGATTACAGCAATACCTCATTTATATCATTTTTTTAATGTTTTGGCGCTTTTATACAATAAAAACTATTTTATATAAAATAATTATTTTTCCGGTGAGGGAGCTGTATGGGGGCTTGTTTTTTGCAGGACAAGATGACGTTTTCAGCGGTACCATGTTTATTTATATCCATCTTTTTGATTGCGTGTTATTCCACTTTTTGTTCTGCAGTATGATGATAAAGTATTGTTTTTCACCTTGTTTTTTTTTATGGTGTTCACTAAAGGGGTTAACTAGTGGGACAGTTTTATAGGTCGGGTCATTACGGACGTGGTGATACCAAATATGTGTACTTTTATTGTTTAGATTTTTTTTTCATTAAATTATTTATTTAGTGATAGAATAAATATTGATTTTTGATTATTATTTTTTTAAAATATTTTTACAATTATTCAAAAAATTTTTTTTACTTTATTCTAACTTTTAACTTTTGTCCCACTATGGGACAATGAAGCAGCATCTGCATGCTATAGAAGCTGTCATCGCTGCACTTACTGCACACTTATCTGAGAGACTTCCTGATCATGCACTGCACATGACAGGAAGTTTCTTAGCTCTGGTAACTCGGATGTCGTCATGACGACATCGGTTTACCATGGCAGCGATTGGGACCCCGCGTCACGACCCGGGTCTCTGATCCAAAGATAGAGGGTCCGTCAGCCCTCTGCCTGCTCCCAGAATGCTGCAATCATGTTCGATCGCAGCATTTTAGGGGTTAAAGTGCCGGGAGCGGTCTGCATTTCGTGCTGGGTGTCAGCTGTGAGAATCAGCTGACACCCGGCTGCGATTGGCCGCACACCACCCTTGTGCGCGGCCAATCGCTATGACGTACTATACCGTCCATGGTCAAATTGTGCCGGGTCACATGGATGGTATAGTACGTCAGATGGCAGAAAGGGGTTAAGATTATTGTACTTGCTTTTTATTATGTATACCCTTTTCATATGTAAAGCGCCATGGAATAAATGGCGCTACATGAATAAATAATAATAATAAAAGATAGAGCTTACTGTATAAAGGCAGCAACGGATGGAGATGCTATTGAGTGGCAAATATAATAGTCATCGTGGGAATATTATTTAGGCTTTCTTTGTAGTGGTGCTATTAGTAATTTTGCTCTTTGTATAGTGACTATGGTATATAGTATGTGACTGTGTTGTTGGTATGATAATATAGTATTTTGAGCTTCACTTTTAATTTTCCCAAAGACTGTGTATTGTCTAAAATCCCTTCAAATTAACAGCTATTTTTAGTGTTAAATTGAAATATGAAAAGTTTTTTTTTTTGTTCATCTAGTTCCGTGCTTTCCAAACTCCAGTCCTCACAACCTTCCAACAGATCATGTTTTCAGGATTTCCTTCATTGCACAGGTGTGAGAACCTGTGGCAAGTTCTGATGCCTTGACAATAATTCCATCATCTGTGCAATACTAAGGGAATAGTGAAAACATGACCTGTTTTGATGTAGTTCTGCCTGGAGTTTGGGAAACACTGATCTAGTTCTTTTCAACACTGAAGAATGTAATACTCCATCTGCTCAAAGAGGTTTGATACATGCACTTGGATGTATGAAGAAGAGTTTCAGGTGTGCATTTCTATATGTTAAAAAATATATTTCTGTACCGTTTGTGTTTTATGGTTGTAATTCTCCAGTTTGTGAATCACTGTTTTGTTGAACAGGCATATTCGCGTTCCCTAAAATATGTGGCTTTCCAAGGTTTTATTAAAATGTGTGTAAGGAAAGTTGTCCAAATACTCTATATACTACCCGAAATAAAAAACTCAGCAGGTGTTCGCCCTCCCTGACTCCAACGATGGTTCCCAGCCGCTTATCCAGTCTTGGTGCTTTGTCTGCAGAAGAGACATCTCTGAATACTGAACTCAGTGACAGACTAGAGCAGTGACACGTGCTGTTGGCATGAAAGCATTGCAGAAACCAAAACTCCGGGAGCGGAGCAGTGGTTCAGAACTTTCTGAGTTTGTTACTTTAGGTATTTTACTAAGTTTGGGGCCCACTTTCCTAAACGTGAACAAACCCTTAAGCGTGTCTCTTTATCAGTAAGATGTGACCACTAGTGGCTCATTTGAATCAAATAAACAGATTTAAATTAGATGTTTTATTTTTATTTAAATATTTTATTTTTTACATTAAGGGCATTTTTTTTAGAAGCAGATTTAATTTTATTTTAAGAAAATACACCTCATTCCATTAATCGTACTTATGCTAGTTGTATCTTGTCTTTAATTCTAAGTGAGGCAGAAATTAGGACAGCTGACGTCCTAATGTCTGCAACAGGTTTGGCAAGGCTGGTATCAGCAACATCAGTGCCACATGATACTTTAATACGCTCAAATTCACTTAATGTCAAAGTGATGTGACTGATGCAGAACTGAAGTGCACTTGCTGGAGTATTTCTGGCCAAATAAAGTCATCTGGTGCCAATTTTTAAATCTTTGCACAATGCTCTTTGTTTACTTTGCTTTTCCAACACATGGAAGCACCTACATAAGAATGCAATTAATATATAAAGATAGGAGCCTGAAGACACCAATTATTAATATGAGAGAAACAGAGGGTCTACATATAGTTATATGTAGTAATATTTGGTTTGCTATCTTCCATTGTTTTCTATTATCTTCCATGTAGTATAAACAGTCTATAATGACTGATTGTTATGATATTTGACATATTTTGAAACTTAGCCATATATTAATGCATTGCAGGATGCTGCTATTCCCAATGATCAAACAGTGGAGGTAGCACAGGTGCAACATATGATAAAGATCCACTTACACGCCTACCCAACATGGGGAGGGGGTGACTAATAGTCTAAGAGTATGTTTCCACGTTCTGGAATACATACGGAATAGCTGCGGATTGAGCGCTGCATACAGCCACAGTGTTTAATCCGCAGCGTCCAGATGTTACAGCATAGTGGAAGGGATTTGAAGAAATCCCGTCTCCACTATGCGTAGTTAAATGCAGGTGACACACCCATGAATTCGGACATGCGGCGCGTCTTTATAGAACGCTGCATGTCTATTTATCTTGCGGAAATAATACAGTCTATGAATACAATGCAGAGATTCCGCATGTGTTCAATGAACGGGGGGGCGGTACTTTGGGCGGAGCGTGCTTTCCTCTGCGTCCAAAACGCCTGCATTTCGGAACATGGAGACGTACCCTAAGGGTATGTTTCCACGGTCAGGAATGGCTCAGTATTTGTTCAGGATTTGGCGCAGGTGAAATCTGCACCAAATCTGCATCTGAGGTCACTGGCAGGTCACCTGCGTTTTTTATGCATTTTTTCCGCATGCGTTTTTAATGCGTTTTTCATTGCACGCATTTTTTGTCACTTGAAATAAAGCTTATTGAAAGTTGGCTTCTGGGAAGGAAAAGATTGAATTCCTGTTTGCAGGTATATTGGGGTATGTTCCCATGGTCAGTAAACGCTGTGGGTTTGACGCTGCGTGCATCTGCAGAATCTAACCCGCAGCGTCCAGCTGTTACAGCATAGTGGATGGGATTTCAAGAAATCCCATGCCCACTATGGATGCACCGATGCCCGCTGCTCACCGCAGAGATGGACATGCAACGCGTCTTTCCAGAACGCAGCATGTCAATTCATGTATGCCAGGGTCACACTAGTGAGTGTGATGCGAGAAACTCGCACATCAATTTCCGGCACTGCCGCCGGCACTCAGACCGGAGTGTGCGGCTGCATGTATTTCTATGCAGCAGCACACTCTGGTCCGAGTGTCGGCGGCAGTGCCGGGTATTGATGCGAGAGATTCGTGAGAGTTTCTGGCACCACATTCGCAAGTATCTTCCTAGTCACATGCGTATAAGTGCGGGAATGCAGCTTACTACACATGTGTACTAATTTACATATGTTGAATCTTCTGTCACATCCAGAAGTACGTGACAGGCCGGTGTCACACTTGTGAGTGTGATGCGAGAAACTTGCACCAGTCTTGCGCATCAACACCTGGCACTGCCGCCGGCACTTGGACCATTGTGTGCGGCTGCATAGAAATACATGCAGCCGCACACTCAGGTCCCGAGTGTCGGTTGCATTGCCGGGTGTTGATGCGAGAGACTCGTGTGAATTTCTCGCATCTCACTCGCAAGTGTGAAACTGGCCACACATGAAGTTCTTGAAAGCAGAGACATATCAGTAATATGTAATGTCCTTTCCTTTTTTTTACTAAATAAATTTTTTTTTAAAAATGGCGTGGGGTCTCCCTATATTTGTTAACTAGCAAGAGTAAAGCAGACTATTGGGACTGGTATTTCCGGCTTGTAGGGATCCAATATCCACGAACCCTACCAGCCTGATAATACCAGGCTGCAGCAGTCTGCTTACCTTGGATGGTTAGCAAAAATAGCGGGATCCCCTCAAAATATAATAGCATGGGGTCCCCCTATTTTTGTTAACCAGGCAAGCAAAAATCAGACTGCTGTGGCCTGGTATTCTCAGATTGGCGAGGCCCATGAATTTTGTCACACACCAGCCTAAAAATAACAGCCCGCAGCAGCCCTTCAATTGGTGCATCCAAAGATGCGTCAATTGTGGCACTTTTTCCTGCTCTTCCCACTTGCCCTGTAGTGGTGGCAAGTGGGTTTCATATTTGTGGGGTTGATGTCACTTTTGTATTGTCCAGTGACATCAAGCCCACGGATTAGTAATGGAGAGGCTTCTATGAGACACCTATCCATTATTAATCCTATAGTTATATGGTAAATAAAGACAAATCCAGAATAAAGTCTTTTATTGAAATAAAACACAACACAGTTTTCCCTTTTTATTATACACCTAATCCATGCAACGCCCTCGATCTCCTGAAAAAAAAATAAAACAACACAAATACTTCCTGTCTGTTGTTATGGTCTGCGGAACGCGCCTAATAGATAATGTAGAGAGGTGCGTTCGCAGCCCGGGGTCCACCGTGCAGGCAGAGCCTGCTGCTAGTAAGATGGCGTGAGTAGCGAACTCTGTTATCCAGCAGAGTCGCTAAAATAAACGCCGTAGCGCGCTGTGGCAGTTAGTGCGAACTCTGTTAATCCACAGAGCCGCTAGCGGGAATGCCACAGTGCTATATGGCGATAAGTGCGAACTCACTTAGCTTCAGTGAGCCACAAAGTAAAACACTAGGGCGCTGACTAGCGTTTTAAAGCGAACCCTGTTGCATCACAGAGTCGCTGAGTAACCCTACTGGGTCCAGGTACACGGTTAACTGCTGTGCGGATAGCAGTCCGTGATCATGCAGTCAGAACACAAGCAATAATCTCCTCACCGGAGTAGCCGGTATTCTAATGGCGTTTTCAGCCGTGCCTTGAACATGTGCATTCAATCTCCTCACCGGAGGTGCCAGTATTCTAGGGGCTTATTTCAGCCAGACCTAACCACATGTATACATGACCACACTGGCGCAAGCACGTAACGGATTTGATACTAGCGCATGGCGGCCCAGCCATGCCACCCTTTTATAGTAGCAACTGCAGGACCTACCAGAAAAGGACCAATGCGAAACCATTCCAGAACATGCAGTTTCAGGACCTTCCTGGCAGACCAATGGGAGTCGCTGTTGTAACCGAGCATGTGACCCCTGATCTCCAATGGGAGATCTTGCCCTGGGCATGCTCAGATGGAGAAAGCAGGGACTTAGTTCCCAAACTGCCTGCTCCAGCACTGGTTATAATAGAGGAACCAGGAAAGACCGCAACAAGCCTCTGCACAGTGTTAAATTGGGCTAGACGCTGGGACCGACGTCTCTGCTGAGCAGGCTCCACTGCGGCTGGAGATGGATGGGGGACCGCAGCGGGACTGGCTCGAGATTCCCCCTGTGCAGCAGTGGGAACTCGATCCCTAACAGACGTAGTCCTAAATAACGAGTGTCCCACTACGACTCCAGCTCTGCTACATCTGGAAGCCTGACTCAGCCTGACATCCAGACACAGCAGAGCTTGTAGATGACCACAGGAGATAACTCAGTCTTCGGTGGTCACCTGCACTGCAGTCCTCACGGTCAGCTGGCCATGAGAACTAGCCTAGTGACCGGAAATAACCCCGGTGGTCACATGCACGGCAGTTCTCGCGGTGTGCGCAGACATCGCGAGAACTGCAGTGAATGTGAACTTCCAGCGTGTCACAAGGTAAGACATTATTTAAATTAGTACACACGTAGTATGTTACGTTCCCACAGTTATTACGCATGTGACTAATAATTTGATGCGGTTTTACCACATCTAATGATAGTCAGTGGGAAGTTTATGGTGCGGGGACTGAGCATCTTCGCATTGTAAATAGACATACTGCGGTCTGGAAAGACGCGCCACATGTCCGTTTACGCAGGTCTGCCGCCTGCGTCTCTGAACGCATAGTGGAAATGGGATGTACGCAGCGTCAAACTCGCAGCATTTACTGACCGTGGAAACATACCCTTACTGCTTGCATTTAAGGTTTTTGCAGAGCGTAAGTCAAACATACATGTAATACACCATCCTGGCTTATAGCCTGTTATAGTGAGTTGCTAGTCACTGAGATTCCAGAGAAGGCAGAAATACTAAATGGGTTCTTTAGTCCAGTATATGCTAAAAAAAGAGAGGCTTCCTGGGAAACGTCATATTTGTACACACTGAATTGCAATAAAAATTATTTTTGCTATTGAACATATAAGGAGTGGCACTTTCTGATCTAAGGATTCTACTGCTCAGGGTAGATAGAACAGTTCCGTGCTGGGGAGTAGCATTGAGCTGCTAGGAATGCAGGGAGCTGGCAGTGACTTTTAGCAAATAGTCAGATTTGCATAACATGCATGCACCTTTCACATGGTATGGAAATGTCTTATTGTTTTGTACATCAGAAATTGCATATAAAATGTATTGGCTTTAGAGATGAGCAGATCTTTTGAAAATTTTATTTGCCAACTTTGCTGAATTTTCCCCAACTAAATTTGCAAGAATCTCTACACTGAAAAGATTGGAAATTCTTGGAAAATGCACATTGGAAAGAGAGATAACCATTACCATAACAGATTACACCCTACAGAAGAGAGAGAGAGGCCCCTGATGATCATAAGAGCTTACATTCTACAAGAGAGAGCGAAAGAGAGAGGGCCCTGCTGACCATAACAGCTTACACTTTACAGGAGAGAGAGAGGATCCTGCTGATCATAAGAGCTTACACTTTACAGGAGAGAACGAAAGAGAGAGAGGACCGCGCTGACCATAACAGTTTACACTCTACAGAAGAGAGAGAAGACCTCGCTGACCATAACAGCTTACACTTTACAGGAGAGAGAGAGAGAGGATCCTGCTGATCATAAGAGCTTACACTTTACAGGAGAGAAAGAAAGAGAGAGAGGACTGCGCTGACCATAACAGTTTACACTCTACAGAAGAGAGAGAAGACCTCGCTGACCATAAAAGCCAATACACTACAAAAGAGAGAGAGTGAACCCTTGTGATCATAAGAGCTTACACTTTACAGTGTTACACTAGATGAGGTTGATTCTATAAGCCAAGGTCCAGGTGAGCACAATGACTACAAGCATGCTTGTGGCAGATGGGTTGGGCACATAGGACACAGACAGTTAACTGGGGGACTGGAAGCTGGTTGCCAGATTTCTTGAAGAATGCCGACAGCTTGCAGAGTTACTGAAATCCACAGGCAAACGGTAGACTGAGGGACTGGAAGAAGCATGTAGACAGGAGATGTCTCGGAGACCATTTATAGGTGTAGGGACTAGAGCCCAGACCCGGGACAGATGTTTAACCTACAGGCGTTATAGACTTACCCAATGACTCTGGACATGGAAATTACTCTGCCTAACAAACTGTGCTCCACTTGGAACTGCTGATCTGTGATGGCCCAGGTACTGATTACCACAGTAGAAGGCATGATAATCCATAAGTTGTCATAGTTGCAGGGCATTATGGAGTAGACCGCGTGGTAATGTAAAATGATGCTAACATGCTCTTTGATGCTGAGCAGTGTAGGAAAATGGTGCACAGCAAGTTTTTTTTATTTTGAGAACAGCAAAATTAATCTCAAAATGTTCAAATTCATGTGAAACCACAATTTTTAGTCAATTTGACTTGAACTTGATCCTCTGTGGATCAATCCACTCATCTTAAATTGGCTTAAAGCGTATTTATACTTTGCCAAGTTTTTCTATATATTGTAGACATTAAAATTCTTTGCAGATCACTCAATATATTGTGCAATTTATTTATTTTACACGCTTAAGTACAGCCACTGATTTCCTCTGCTCCATACAAACATCATCATTATCACTGTCCCTGTTGGGACTCACAATCTAAATTCCCTATCAGAATGTCTTTGGAGTGTGGACAGAAACCAGAGTATTCAGAGGAAGCCCATGCAAACACGGGTAGAACATGCAAACTCCTTTAGCAATATACTGTACTATACAAATGTGCTTTGCATGCAAAATTGCTCAACTCCTTCATAAGTGCAGGCTCATAAGTGCACAGAATTTCTATTGAGCCCAAAATTTGGTAATGCATAGGTACACTTCATTGATCAAATGAGTAACGAAATTAATCAAAAATCATAATGTGCTTTAAAAGCGTATTACTGCCACAACCCAAGTGATGTTAATCCATTTTCTTAGAATTTGCCATTTCACCAGAAGAATTCTGAACATGTCATAGACAGCAGCTCTGTGTATTTAGTACATACTTCTTATCTAAATTCCTGACATTGACATTTCTATCTTTTTATATTATGAAGTGGAACATTTTTTAAAGAAAATATTAAAGTGTGTTAGTATATGTATTTTACAAAGATTAATCTGTCTAACAAAAAAATAGTGTCCAGAAATCTAGCACAAGATGACAGGAAACGTAGCATTGTACATTGTAAAGTTTCTGAAGACCTATAACATGCTTCTCATGTCTCTCTTTTTCTTACCCGGTAATGAAATAGAAGAACAGTAATCCAGATTTTATGTCAATTAAAATATGACATCTATAGAAAAAATAAACATACATGGGATGTTGTATTTCAGCAGCTAATGGTCTGCAAAGGAAGCAACAATTAGGACACAGGGAAAGCAATAATGACACCAGAAACAGTTGCCTTTGATAGTGTGTGCAAGTTGAAAAGTTATGTCCTGTTAATTAAATTGTTTTACTAGTCTCTTGAGGGTGATAAAGCATTCATGTTTCCTTTATGAAATTAATCTGTTTGATCCTTTTTTTCAGTAGTTGTGTAGAAGAAAATTAAGTTACCAGGTTCTAAAACTCTAAAATGCACGCAGAAATTTCATGCTATAAATATATCCAATCCATGTACAGTACACACCAAAAGTTTGGACACACCTTCTCATTCAAAGATTTTTCTGTATTTTCATGACTATGAAAATTGTAGAATCACACTGAAGGCATCAAAACTATGAATTAACACATGTGGAATTATACATTATACTTTACAAAAAGTGTGAAACAACTGAAAATATGTCTTATATTCTAGGTTCTTCAAAGTAGCTATCTTTTGCTTTGATTACTGCTTTGCACGCAGAAAAGGTGAACGGATGGATTCTACATGCCTGGTTCCCACCGTGAAGCATGGAGGAGGTGGTGTGATGGTGTGGGGGTGCTTTGCTGGTGACACTGTTGGGGATTATTCAAAATTGAAGGGTGAGCGGTCCAGCTCACCCCAAACCATCTCAATTGAGTTCAGGTCTAGTGACTGTGGAGGCCAGGTCATCTGGCGTAGCACCCCAACACTCTCCTTCTTGGTCAAATAGCCCTTACACAGTCTGGAGGTGTGTTTGGGGTCATTGTCCTGTTGAAAAATAAATGATGGTCCAACTAAATGCAAACCGGATAGAATAGCATGCTGCTGCACATTGCTGTGGTAGCCATGCTAGTTCAGTATGCCTTCAATTTTGAATAAATCACCAACAGTGTCACCAGCAAGCACCCCCACATCATCACACCACCTCCTCCATGCTTCACGGTGGGAACCAGGCATGTAGAGTCCATCCGTTCACCTTTTCTGCGTGCAAAGCAGTAATCAAAGCAAAAGGTGGCTATTTTGAAGAATCTAGAATATAAGACATATTTTCAGATGTTTCACACTTTTTTGTAAAGCGTAATATATAATTCCAGATGTGTTAATTCATAGTTTTGATGCCTTCAGTGTGATTCTACAATTTTCATAGTCATGAAAATACAGAAAAATAGTTGAATAAGAAGGTGTGTCCAAACTTTTGGTCTGTACTGTACAACCCCAATTAAAAAAAAAGTTAGGATCCGCTGTAGAATGTAAATGAAATAGTCATGATTTGGAAATCTCTAATAACCATATTTTATTCACCACAGGACATAGGAAGATTAGATTAGATTAGATTAGAAGTTAAAAGTTAGACACATCCATTTCATTTGAAAAAATTAACTAATGTAGATATTGATGGTGTCAACACATCTACGAAAGGTTGGGACAGTGACATGTGTGGCATCTCCTCTTCTTTTTTAACAGTTTGTAAGCATGTGGGAAGAGAAGAGTCCAAATTCTGGAGTTTTGGGAGAGAAATGTTGTCCCATTCTTGGATGATATAGTATTCTAGCTGCTCAACAGTCCATGTGGCAACTGTTTTCCATTGGTGAAAGGATTGGGCTGCAGAAGGACAAATCATTCCCCCCCACTCATTTTCTGCAAAACCATGATGTTGTGATACATGCATTTAGTGGTTTAGTATTGTCTTCAAATTAGGGTTGTACAGCGGCATGTAAAAGTTTGGGCACCCCTGGTAAAAAAAATCACTGTTATTATGAACAGTTAAGCAATATGAAGATGAAGTTATCTTTAAAGGCTAAGTGCACACGTTTGCAGAATGTTTGCAGAATATTCCTGAGCAAAACCGGACTTTTTTCGCGGCAAAAACGCGCGTTTTTTTGCGCGGATTTTGCGCGTTTTGGTGCGTTTTTTGCGCGGTTTTGACGCGTTTTTACCGCGATTTTTTCCTGAACTTTTTAGGTCAATAATAAAGCGGGAAAAACGCTAGAAATCCGCAAAATTAATGGACATGCTGCTAGATTTTCCGCGATGCGTTTTTTTTGCGGAAAAAAACGCACCATGTGCACAAAAATTGCGGAATTCATTCTAAATGATAGGATGCTTAATACATGCGTTTTTGACGCGTTTTTTCCCGCGAAAAAACGCGAAAAAAACGCAAATATTCCTGAACGTGTGCACTTAGCCTCAAAGGCCTAAAGCTAAAGATGACACTTTTCCTTTGTATTTTTTGGGAAAAAATGTCATTTTTTACATTTTAAAAACTGCAAAAAGAAAAATGAGCTGATGCAAGAGTTTGGCCACCCTTGGAGATTTGTGTGCTCAGATAACTTTGACCAAGGTTTCAGATCTTAATTAACCTGTTAGGGTTATGGCTTGTTCACTATCATCATTAGTAACGACCAGGTGATGCAAATTTCCCACCTTTATAAAAAACATTCTCCTTTAACCTTGTGCCAAAAAAGAGCAGCCAAGGGTTCTTGAAAGCAGCTGCCTAGCACTCTGAAAATGAAAAGGGTGGAGGCCCACAAAGCAGAAGAATGCAATAAGACAATAGCAAAGCATTTTCAAGCTGCCTTCCATCAGTTTGAAATGTAGTTAAGAAATTGCAGTTAACAGGAACAGTGGAAGTCAAGATAAGGTCGTGAAGACCAAGCAAAATTTTAATGAGAGCTGCTCGTAGGATTCCTAGAGAGGCAAATCAGAACCCCCGTTTCACTTCAAAGACCTTCAGAATGAATTAGCAGACTCTGGAGTTGTGGTACATTAATGTAATGTTCAGAGACACCTGCACAAATATGACATTCATGGAAGAGTTATCAGAAAAAAACCTCTCCTGCGTCCTCATCATAAATTCAGCATCAGAAGTATGCAAACAAGCATCTAAACAAGCCTGATATATTTCAGAAGCAAGTCCTATGGACTGTTGAGGTTAAACTGAAACTCTTTAGCCACAAACATCAAAGGTATGTGTGGAGAAAAAGGCATAGAATTTCAGGATAAGAACATCTTGCCAACCATGAAGCATGGGGTGGATCAATCGTGCTTTGAAGTTGTATTTCAGCCAATATCATGGGAAACATTTTACAGGTAGAAGGAAGAATGGATTCAACGAAATTTCAACTAATTCTTGATGCAAATATAAAACCATCTATAAAAAAGCTAAAGTTAAAAAGAGGATGGTTTCTGCAAATGGATAACAATCCTAAACACATGTCAAAATCCACAATAGACTACCTCAAAAGGCACAAGCTGAAGGTTTTACAGTTGCCCTCACAGTCCCCTTAATCTGAACATAATTGAAAATCTGTGGTTAGGCCTCAAAATAGCAGTGCATGCAAGACGACCCAGGAGTCTTACAGAACTAGAAACATTTTCCAAAGAAGAATAGATGAAAATACTTCAAACCAGAATTGAAAGTCTCTTGGTTGGCTACAAAAAGTGTTTACTGATACTTGCAAAATGGGGTGCTACTAGGTACTAACCATGCAGGGTACACAAACTTCTGCATGGGCCCATTTGCCTTTATGTAATTTTTAAAATGTAAAGAATGACTATATATTTTTTTTACTAAAATAAAAAGGTAATATGTCATCGTTAACTTTAACCCTTTAAGAGATCATTTCATCTTCAATTTGCCTAACTGTTCACAATAACTGTAATTTTGTCAAGGAGTACCCAAACTTTTACATGCCACTGTATATACACTGCTGTAAAAAATAAAGGGAACACTTAAACAACAGAATATAACTCCAAGTAAATCAAACTTCTGTGAAATCAAACTGTTCACTTAGGAAGCAACACTGAATTGACAATCAATTTCGCATGCTGTTGTCAAATGGAATAGAAAACAGATGGAAATTATTGGCAATTATCAAGACACACTCAATAAAGGAGTGGTTCTGCAGGTGGGGATCACAGACAACATCTCAGTACCAATGCTTCTGGCTGATGTTTTGGCCACTTTTGAAAGTTAGTTTTGCTTTCACACTCGTGGTAGCATGAGACGGACTCTACAACCCACACAAGTGGCTCAGGTAGTGCAGCTCATCCAGGATGGCACATCAATGTGAGCTGTGGCAAGAAGGTTTGCTGTGTCTGTCAGCGATGTGTCAAGAGGCTGGAGGCGCTACCAGGAGACAGGCCAGTACACCAGGAGATGTGGAGGGAGCCATAGGAGGGCAACACCCTAGCAGCAGGACCGCTACCTCCGCCTTTGTGCAAGGAGGAACAGGAGGAGCACTGCCAGATCCCTGCAAAATGACCTCTAGTAGGCCACAAATGTGCATGTGTCTGCACAAACGGTTAGAAATCAACTCCATGAGGATGGTCTGAGTGCATGAATTCCATGATTTTGTTGTCAGCTCATTCAACTTTGTACAGAACAAAGTTTTCAATGAGAATATGTCATTCATTTAGACCTAGGATGTGTTATTTGAGTGTTCCCTTTATTTTTGTGAGCAGTGTATAATGTACTATATGTATTAGAGTTTAGCAGATCCATCCACTGAGTATCGATTTTGAGTAGAATTTCTTGAAATTTGCTGTTCAACACTTAGAGATTCGAATGTCATTTCTAAAAAAAAAAACCTTGCTTGACATAATTTCACATACTGCTGAAGCATCAGAGAGCCGGCTAATGTTTTTCTGCATGGCAACATCCTCTGCAGCTATGATATCGAACAGATTGTCATACCTTATTCAATGGTCAGGGCCTTGGCAGTTTCACGTGCAGCATAGTCTGTACAGTAGCCATTTTTCTCTCCAGAGTTACTGCGAGGTCTTTCTCTTCCAAGTGTGTAAGAGCTTACGGTCATCCAAATCCTCTCTCTCTCCTATAGAGTGTAAGCTCTTATGCTCAGCAAAGTTCTCTCACTCTTTTCTCCTCCCACTATTCCCATGTGTTTTTTCCAAACAATTACAAGCTTTCCAGTACTTAGATTACACAAATTTACTTGACGTGAATTAAATTTAAGGGGAATATTCGGCAATGCTAGTGAATTCAAATCTCAAAAGATCCGCTCCTCCATATTATGTATGTAAAAATATATTAGATTGAAAATGTTGATGAAAGTGGTTTAATTGTACAAAACACTAACTATTTAAAGAAAAATTAATCTCGGGTAAATTGCTGTTGTAACATATTAAATAACCTTTTTACAGCTTTAGATACTCAAGCGTGGCACTTTAGTATAAGGTAATATTATCACACCCTTAAATTATGTTTTCCTTGGGTGTGGTTTAGACATAAAATCAAAGAGATAACATTAACTGGTGCCCTAAATCTTTATTTAAAAAAATTTGCTAATAATACATGTATGTATCTACTCTTTAACTAACAATTATTTTGTCTTTTACGCATGTCATTTATCACATATAAAGAACCCTACATAATTATACTTATAATTAAAGTATTTTAGTTATTGTACCATTATTATAATATTACATTATACCAGTTTTTATCAGTTCCAGTCCTCAAGTAACTTGTTTTATTTAATATGTTTGATGAGGATTACCTTTACGCTCCATATGTGATTTAATCTGTGTAACTGAATCTGTAGTTAAAGGGAATCTGTCATGTAATCTGAGAGCAGTATAATATAGGGTAAGTGCGCCTGATTCCATTGTTTTGTCACTTACTTGACTGTGTATTGTAGTTTCAATTCAATCAGTATTTTTAAGCAGGATATTCACTAGAGGATTTAATTTTATGTGCAGCCCAGTAAGGCTAATCTATATAACCTAGCCCCAACACTGATTAGCAGCTTGCTGCCAATATACACTGTACTCAGGAAACTACCAATCAGAGGTGTGAGTGGGGTTATACACAGCTCAGCATTTTGACCACTGCCACATTTACAGTAGGGAAAACAGGGAATCTATAAAAACTGCACAATGCAGTCTGATAAGTAATACATTGCTGGTGTTAGTCTCTCTTGCTCCTACAGCATGCTTCTCTTAGATTCCATAGCAAAAAATGGATGACAGATTCCCTTTAGGAAAGGTGTTTTTTCTTGATGCTGAAAACATGAACAGTAGAGATGTACAGTGATGACTAAAGATGAGCAAACTCGAATGGTAAAGTTTGGGGTCTTTACCATACAACTAGTGTTTGTACGTCCAGTGTCCTGTTTGGGTTGACCAGTCTAAGGCTATGTGCACACATTGCGTTTTTTAAGCGTTTTTGCCGCGTTTTAACGCAGCATAATCGTTTAAAAAACAGTTACAAAACGCATCCCATGCAATCCTATTGGATTACGCATTGCTGTGCACAAGCGTATTTTTGCGGAGCGTAATCGCTTTGCGTAAAAAAAAGCAGCATGTCCATTCTTTTGGCATAATTGCAGTGATTATGCTGCCATAGGATTGCATTGAAACGCTCACTTTACGCATGTGGCTATGCCCACCATGCGCAAAGTGAGCGCTTCATGTGTGGTTGGTACCCAGGGTCTGGAGGAGAGGAGACTCTCCTCCAGGCTCTGGGTACCATATTCCTGTAAAAAATAGAATAAAAAATAAAAATATGGACATACTCACCCTCTGTCGGCCCCCGGAGTCTTCCCGCTCCTCAGCGAAGTTGCCGCCAAGTTCCATTCCCAGGGATGCATTGCAAGAATCACCCCAGATGACGTAGTGGTTGCATGACCGCGACGTCACAAAGGTCATTCTTGCAATGCATCCCTGGGAACGGAACTTGGCGGCAGCGTCGCTGAGGAACGGGAAGGCAGTGGGGGACGCCGGAAGTGAGAATATCAATATTTTTTATTTTTTTATTATTTTTTACATTACTCATTAGTAAACAGTTGGTCATACTTGTCAGCACTATGTGTGACAAGTGTGACCAACCTGTCAATCACTTTTCCAAGCGATGCTTCAAATTGCTTGGAAAAGCGCAAGCATTCTGCAAGCTAAAAACGCTTGCAAAATGCTTGTGTTTTGCGGGAAAACGCATACTAATTACGTATGTGTTTTACCCGTGGTGGGGAGTTGCGCAAAATTACGGAGCATTTGCACCACGTGTGCACATAGCCTAATAAAGCTTGCTGAAAGGCTGCAGCGCAGGCAATCAACAAGCTTTTCAACTATGGGCACTTTTGGAGCAATCACAACCATGTCAAGTACTGTCATGACTGTGATTGACCAGCGCACTAGGTGACCCATCCTGTATAAAGGCCAGATCATGAGTGACACCACCATTCTGCTCTTATTAATGTAGGGATAGGACGCTGCTGATGTGAGGGACAGATTCTGATTGCGCACTCTGCAAAAAAGCTGCTGTGTGTACTCTGCAACCCAAATCTTTGGAAGTACTGTGCCAAAAAGCTGCTGTGTGCGCTGTGCACTCTGCCTGTGGGAATACTGTGCCTGTAAACCACTGTGCATACTCTGCACCCTGTCTACCAGAGTACTGTGCCTTTTAAGCCAATGTGTGTGCTCTGCCCTCCCACCTATGGGAGTATTGTGGCTTTAAACCGCTGTATGTACTCTGCACCCTCTGCCTGTGGGAGTACTCTGCCTTCAAGCCGCTTTGTGCATTTTGCACCCTCCGCTTTGGGAGTTCTGTGTCTTTAAGCCGCTGTGTGTACGCTGCCCCCCCACATACCCGCCTGTTGGAGTAGTGTGCCTTTGAGCCGCTGTATGTTTTCTAGTAGTCTGGGATATAATTATTTGCATCAGGCCAAAGAAATTTCTAGAAATTTCAAGGCCAAATAAATATTTTTTATAAACGCTATGTATTTTCTAGTAATCTGGTATCTTATCAGGACAGGGACCCAACTATAAGGTACGCATTGATGTTGCAGTTGGGCTCATATACATTGGCCAATGTATGTGCTAAGTACCTTCTTTTTACTGTAAATTTTCCTATAGCAATAGTGCATTTCCAATTTTCCAAAATTTCACATGTACTTAATATAGCACTTAACCAATGTTTTATTGTAATAATGCAGTTCCAGTTTTCTAGATGTACCATTCTAAATAATCCAGAGTGCAGCTTTATATTTTATTGTGAGAAGTTTGTGAAAGGATATCCCAAACGTTTGACCCAAGTCATTCAGTTTAAGGGCGATGGTACCAAATACTAATGAAATGTATGTAAACTTTTGACTTTGCAGTAAGTAATAAAAATGGTTGAAAACATTCTCTTTCACTCATTATTCTGGCAATTGGCAAATATTAACAATTATGGTAATCCTAATTGACCTATAACGGGAAAGGTTTATTCTGATTTCATGTCAGATATTGAGAAAAACATGTATATGTGTCTTTTTATATAGGATGTAATTTGTTAACAAATTTGGTTTTCAGACTTATTAATTTCTGTTGTATGTTGATTTGACACATACCATATATACTCGAGTATAAGCCGACCCGAGTATAAGCCGAGGCCCCTAATTTTGCCACGGAAAACTGGGTAAGCTTATTGACTCGAGTTTAAGCTGAGTGTATAAACCGCCGTCCTGCTCTGTGCTCCCCCGTCCTGCTCTGTGCTCCCCCATCCAGCTCTGTGCTCCCCCATTCTCCTCTGTGCTCCCCCCCTCCTGCTCCGTCCTCCTCTGTGCTCCCCCCTCCTGCTCCATCCTCCTCTGTGCTCCCCCCTTCCTGCTCCATCCTCCTGTGCCCCCGTCCTGCTCCGTGCTCCTCTGTGCTCTCCATCCTCCCCCCGTCCTGCTCCGTGCTCCTCTGTGCCCTCCATCCTCCCCCCCGTCCTGCTCCGTGCTCCTCTGTGCTCTCCATCCTCCCCCGTCCTGCTCCGTGCTCCTCTGTGCCCTCCATCCTCCCCCTGTCCTGCTCCGTGCTCCTCTGTGCCCTCTATCCTCCCCATCCTGCTCCATGCTCCTCTGTGCCCTCCATCCTCCCCCCGTCCTGCTCCATGCTCCTCTGTGCTCTCCATCCTCCTCCCGTCCTGCTCTGTGCTCCTCTGTGCCCTCCATCCTCCCCATCCTGCTCTGTGCTCATCTGTGCCCTCCATCCTCCCCCGTCCTGCTCCGTGCTCATCTGTGCCCTCCATCCTCCCCCCGTCCTGCTCCGTGCTCCTTGTCCTCCTCCATGCCCCCCCATCCTCCTCCATCATACTCACCCTCCCCGTGCCATCGCTGAACGTCCTGGCAATCCTGCGTTGTACTCGGCTTCCTCAGCTCTCCTGTGCTGAGCGGTGACGTAATACCGCTCATTAAGGCCATAAATATGGACGCCACGCCTATGGGAGTGGAGTCGCGTCCATATTCATGACCTTAATGAGCGGTATTACGTCACCGCTCAGCACAGGAGAGCTGCAGGAAGCCGTGTACAACGGAGGATTGCTGGGACGTTCAGCGATGGCACGGGGAGGGTGAGTATGATGTCCCAGCCACAGGCTCCTGCCACAGCACCGCCTCCCCCGCTAGTTTCTGCCCAATGACTCGTGTATAAGCCGAGGGGACATTTTCAGCACAAAGATGCTGAAAATCTCGGCTTATACACGAGTATATACGGTACTTTTTATGTTAGTGTATTTACTTAAGTTGTGGAAATTAATTCGTTTTTGAAAACTGGAAAATCTATAGAGCAATAAAAGGACACTAAACCTAAAAATGAATTATAAAGATAAACAGTAGATAATCTTGCTCCTGCTGTTTGACAGTGTGTATAATTTTGTGATTGTCATTAAAGAAAACAATCTTGTAGGAAAAATACAGGGATTAACCTCCTACTAATCTCTGCCATTCTTGGCTGGGGAACGGAAGATGCATGATTTGCCAAGGTAGTGGGATTTACCAATCTCATTATTTATAAACTTAATACCACATCAAACACCTCAATTTTTTTTATTTCAGCCACACTCAGATGGCACAAACATCAGTTTCATACAGTACTATTGTTAGAAAAATGTAAGGAAAGAAACACAGGTTGTTATAGAATGCTGTAGATAAACCCTGAAAGTCAGTGGCCACATCTTATATCAGCCAAAACTGCTGACAGATTCGCTTTAAACACTGCCTGATTGTGGTGAACAATGGCTTTGCAGTACAAAGGTGGGAGAGATTCTATCTGCACTGTTGGAACTCATGTCTGATTAAGTGAGAGATTGAGGGTACAGGTGAAGGCCCTAGAGGAGGTGGAGAAGGCAGAAGCAGTGGTGGAACTGTTAGATACAGAGGTTTGTCCTGAAAGCCTTGGGGTTTCAAAGACTTGTGGAGAAGACCCTTGACTGCCTGCTCCCCCAGCAACCAGAGTCACCCAATGCCTAGTCATTGAGATGTAACGCCCGTGCCCATGTTTGCTCGTCCAGGTGTCAGTGGTAAAATGCACCCTGGCAGACATACATTTTTTAATGGAATGGGAGGTGTTGTCGGCGACATGCTGGTGTAGCGCAAGCACAGCTTTCTTCAAGAGGTAATGGCAACTGGGAAACTGATACTGGGGGACTGCTAAAGCCATCAACTTTCTGAAACCGTCTGTATCCATAAGGCAGAAAGTCAGCATTTCTGCGGCCAACAGATTGGAGATGATGGAGTTAAAACTCTTAGCTTTGGCATGTGTAGCAGGAAACATTCTTTTACGGGACCACAACTCCGAGATCGAGGGATGGCTGCTGTGCTGAGAGAGGGTGGAGTATGGAGAACAAGAAAAACTGCTGGACTGTGAGTGAAGTGCAGGTGGAGATGTTATGGTGGATTGAGAAAGATGTGTTGTGCTAGGTGACACAAAAGCAGCAGTCATGTCTACTTCAGTAACAGCTGACTGTAAGGTTCTGTGTATCTGTTTCTGAAACTCAGTTTGTTCGTCGGCCATTTTGCTTTCTGTTTTGCTGCAGCTATCTTGCCCTCAGTCAAAATGGAGTTTTCCAGCTTGCATGTTCCCGCCCTGATTCTCTCCGTTTGCTTCTTAAACAGCCACAGCTGAGCAATCAGTGCTTCAGAATCTAGCCTGCAGTGAACCTGTGTTCTGACTCCTGAAGCCTTGGACCTTGTACTCCAGCCATTCCTACTGAGGAACTCTGAAGCACTTGTGGACTCTGAACTCTGCTCTTGAGAGCCTCACGTTTGCATGGACTTGCGGTAACAGAGAAGAAGATCTGAATCTGTTGTGGAGAGTTATTGCTGAGCTTAGATTACTCTGGCCTGCTGTGTCTCCTGCTTCTGTGTTTGCAACCTGTGTGTTTATTTTTGCCAATTTGTATGAAGCAATACAAGACTTTCTTTATCAACCTGTGTCTCAAGTATTTTCATCGCACCCAAGCACAAGACGCTATATGAACTGTACCACATACATTACAAGATTCTGAAGCCAAACGTTAGTGTCTGCTGGGTCTGGAAAGGCTTGTCTGCTGTACTGTGGATATCGGATGTCCGGTTGTACTTTCTGTGATGACAGTGGTTGTGACTTCTCACAACCATTCCAGGTGAGCAATTCCCTTAAGTTTTTTTTCTGCAGTGTTATCACAGGTAAACACTATTGTTTTTTTTTTGTTTTGTTTTTTCTCTTCTCTATTTGTCTGCTGAAACTCTGGATATCAGATGTCTGGTTGAAAGCTTTCTGTGATGATAGTGGTTGTGACTTCTCACAACCATTCCAGGTGAGCAGTTCCCTTAAAGTTTTTTCTTTCTTCAGTGTTGCCACAGATGAACACTATTGTTTTTTTTTTTTCTCCTCTTCTTCCAGTATCCTGTCTTAAAAGATCTGGAAAATGGAGGCCCGCATAAAGGAACTTTGCGGAGTGACTGATAATATCCTTGCAGATTTGCAGAATATAAAGACCCGTTTTACAAATCTTCAGGACCTAAATAATCACAATTTGCAAGTGGTTGGACAGACTACCCAGGATTTGCGAGCCAGGATTGAGGTTCTGGAGGGGCGAGTCCAGGCTCCTGCCGTGGCCCCGAGTTCTGGGATTCCCAAGTTGCCCCCTTTTCGTTTTGGTGGTGAACGTGAAAAATTCAGGGGATTTGTTAATCAATGCAATCTTTTTTTTTCTGCACATGCTTCACAATTTCCTACTGAACGATCTAAGGTGCTTACTATAATTATGTTGCTTACCAACAAGGCTTTGATGTGGGCAAACCCTCTGATTGAGACTGAGGATGATTGTTTGAATCACCTTGATGATTTTATTTCAGCCATGGGGCAGGTGTTTGATGACCCAATCGAGGTGCAACAGCTGAAGCAGCCATGTTAGCTTTGCGCCAAGGTAAGCACTCGGTAGCTGAATATGCCTTGGATTTCAGGAGATGGGCCCTTGATACCACCTGGGACAATTCCGCCAAAAAATCTATTTTTCGAAAGGGGTTATCCCCACTGATTAAGGATGAACTTGCTCGTGCCGACCCTCCCACTGCGTTAGGTGACTTTATTAACTACTGCATCCGTATTGATACTCGTTTAACTGAACGCAGGCAAGAGAGATGGTTCGAAAGCAATCGTACTAACCTTTTCCTACCTTCCTCTCCAGCTAAGGAACCTTTGAATAGGATTACACGGGAACCTGAACCTGAACCCATGCAGGTAGACTCTTTACTACGACGGGTTAGTGATGCACGCAAGGAACATCGTTTTAAGGAGAATCTATGTTTTTATTGTGGTAAGTCAGGGCACTTTATTATTAACTGCCCCAGCCGTTCTCGCAAGACTACTGCAGCACTCATTCATTGTGAGTGTTGCGAGAGGGGATCTGTCAGGTCCGAGCCTCAGGCTCCAGAGAGATCTGCAGCAACAGATCTTGATTTCTCGGACTTAAACTCCGTTACCTCTGAGGACGTTGACTGTGTAAATGCTGCCATCTTTCAAGTTTCCTCAGCGGTTGTCCCAGCTGAGTTGTAAAAAAAACAATTCTCACTGTTTTCTTTCCATCAAACTCTGGGTTGACTCAGCCTGGGTGTCTAGCTCTGCTATGATCGACTCAGGTGCAAGTGGAAATTTTATGGATGTCTCCTTTGCTCTGAAACAGGGAATACGTTCAGTGAAGAAGGCTACTCCAGTACAGATGGAAACTGTGGATGGCTCCCTGCTGACCTCTGGACCAGTGGATCAGGAAACAGAGCCTTTAAAGGTTCTTATGGGTAAAGATCATCAAGAGAAACTGTCCTTTATGCTTATCTCTTCTCCTCACTTTCCCATTATTCTAGGGCTACCATGGCTGCAGGCTCAGAATCCTACCATTAACTGGGAGACCAAGGAATTACACTTTCCAGAGAAACAGATGAGTCCAAAAATTTCAGCTTGCTCTGTTCCTAAAGGAACCATGTCAGCCCCTGAACTACCAGCTGTATACCAGGACTATGTGGATTTATGTGACAAGAAGAACGCTGACCAGCTTCCTCCTCACCGTCCATATGATTGTCCAATTGAATTATTGCCTGGAGCAGAGATACCTTTTGGTAAGATCTACCCCTGGCGGTGCCCGAGCTGAAGGCTTTAAAAGAGTACATAGACGAAAATCTAGCCAAGGGCTTCATACGCCCCTCTTCATCTCCTGCAGGGGCACCCATATTCTTTGTAAAGAAGAAAGATGGATCCCTGAGACCATGCGTAGACTATAGGAAACTCAATAAGGTTACTATTAGAAACCGTTATCCATTGCCTTTAATCCCTGAGTTATTGGAGAGAGTGCGACATGCCCAAATTTTTTCTAAACTAGATCTTCGTGGGGCCTATAACTTAGTCCGTATTAGACCTGGGGATGAATGGAAGACTGCATTCAGGTCACGCTATGGACACTTTGAATATCTAGTTATGCCTTTTGGTCTGAGTACCGCCCCAGCCACTTTCCAACACTTGGTGAATGACATCTTCAGGGATCTCCTGGATACATTCGTGGTAATTTATTTGGATGATATTTTAATTTTTTCTAACTCCACAGAGGAACATCATGGACATGTGAGAATGGTCTTGGAACGTCTAAGACAAAATCATCTTTACATCAAGCTTGAAAAGTGTGAATTCCATAAGACCGAAATTCAATTTCTGGGGTATGTACTGTCTACACAAGGAATTAGTATGGATGGAAGTAAAACCCAAGCCATCAATGATTGGCCAAGTCCTAGAAATGTGAAGGAGGTACAGCGCTTCATTGGGTTTGCAAACTTCTATAGACGTTTCATTAGAAATTTCTCTGAGGTAGTGTCACCTATCACCCAACTTACCCGGAAAGAGTCTAAGTTCTCCTGGACTCCCAAGCCCAGGAAGCATTTTCCCGTCTAAAAGATAAATTTACCACTGCACCTATCCTAGTACATCCCAACCCAGAGCTTGCCTTCATAATAGAGGTGGATGCTTCAGACTGTGCCGTGGGAGCTATACTCTCTCAGAGAACAGGTGAGAAGAATGTCTTGCATCCCTGTGCCTTCTTTTCCCAGCAGTTGTCTTCGGCTGAGAAGAACTACGATGTGGGCAATAGAGAGTTGTTGGCCATTATTGCCGCCTTCAAAGAATGGAGACACCTTCTTCAAGGAGCTGCACAGCAAATAGTCGTTCTGACAGACCATCGTAATCTTGAGTTTATCAGGTCGGCTAAGTGCCTGACTCCTCGCCAGGCTCGCTGGAATCTTTTCTTAAACCAATTTAATTTTATTATTTCTTATAGACCAGGATCGCGCAATGGAAAGGCTGATGCACTCTCTAGGATTTACTCAGCAGAGACACGTCCAATTACTCCTCCTAAGACTATTCTTCCTGACTCTAGATTCCTAGGAGTGATTCATCATCAAGACCTAATTAAAGACATCAAGGAAGCATACCATGCGGATTCTTTTTTGGCTCAACCCCAAGGGACGTAAGTCTTGTCTTTAAGAATGGTGTGTGGATTCTGGGACAACGTCTGTATATACCTGAAACAGTCAGATTGAGAGTATTGCAACTCATTCACGATTCCAAAATAGCCGGGCATAGAGGAATTCTAAAGACACAGGAATTTCTTTCTCGTTTCTTTTGGTGGCCCACTTGTAGGAAGGATGTTTTGGACTATGTCACTTCGTGTGAGGTTTGTGCAAGATGCAAAACACCTCGCTCTTCACCAACTGGTCTGTTACAGCCTCTATCCCACCCCGTCCCGCCCGTGGGGATCCATTTCTATGGACTTCATTGTGGAATTACCAACCTCTCAAGGGAAGAACACTATTCTAGTGGTGGTTGACCGTCTAACAAAGGCAGCTCATTTTATCCCTTGTGTCGGCTTACCCACTGCAAAACAGACATCAGATTTGATGATTAAAGATGTGTTTCGCTTACATGGAGTACCGGATGAGGTTATTTCGGATCGAGGGGTGCAATTCACTTCTAGGTTTTGGCAAAATTTCTGTGCAGCATTGGACATTAAAGTAAACCTTTCTTCTGCTTTTCATCCCCAGACTAATGGACAAACCGAACGAACCAATCAAACCCTGGAGCAGTATCTCCGCTGCTTTATCTGCCACCTACAGGATGATTGGGTGGATCTACTTCCATTGGCTGAGTTCTCTTACAACAACTCTCAGAGTGCCTCCACTAAACAGTCTCCTTTTTACTCTAATCTAGGTTATCATCCTAACATTCTACCACGATTTCCCATAGAGACGCCTTTGCCAGCAGTGGCTGAAAGAGTCACGACTTTACAGAAGAATATGGATCTTCTAAAGGAGAATCTGGAATCGGCTCAGGAAAGGTACAAGAAGGCAGCAGATAAATTTCGTAAACCTGCACCAGCTTTTAAGGTAGGAGACCTGGTCTGGCTGTCAACCAGAAATCTTAAGTTAAGGATTCCATCGTCTAAGTTGGGACATAAGTACATTGGACCCTATAAAATCAGTAAAATTATAAGTGCCGTTGCTTGTCGTCTTCAATTGCCCAGAACTATGAGAATCCACCCTGTCTTTCATGTATCCCTACTAAAGGCTGCGACACCCAATACGTTTCCTGGACGTTCTTCTCCTTGCCCTGACCCAGTGCTAGTCGATGGTCAGGAGGAATTTGTGGTGGAAAGGATTTTAGATTCCAGGTTGTATAGAAATCAGTTACAATATCTGATTAAATGGCAGGGCTACCCAGTGGAGGACAACTCATGGGAGCCAGTCAATAACGTTAATGCTCCTCGCTTGCTCCGTCAGTTTCATCAGAGATACCCACACAAGCCTGGTCTGAGGTCATCCGGAGGTTGTCCCTAAGGGGGGAGTAATGTAAGGTTCTGTGTATCTGTTTCTGAAACTCAGTTTGTTCGTCGGCCATTTTGCTTTCTGTTTTGCTGCAGCTATCTTGCCCTCAGTCAAAATGGAGTTTTCCAGCTTGCATGTTCCCGCCCTGATTCTCTCCGTTTGCTTCTTAAACAGCCACAGCTGAGCAATCAGTGCTTCAGAATCTAGCCTGCAGTGAACCTGTGTTCTGACTCCTGAAGCCTTGGACCTTGTACTCCAGCCATTCCTACTGAGGAACTCTGAAGCACTTGTGGACTCTGAACTCTGCTCTTGAGAGCCTCACGTTTGCATGGACTTGCGGTAACAGAGAAGAAGATCTGAATCTGTTGTGGAGAGTTATTGCTGAGCTTAGATTACTCTGGCCTGCTGTGTCTCCTGCTTCTGTGTTTGCAACCTGTGTGTTTATTTTTGCCAATTTGTATGAAGCAATACAAGACTTTCTTTATCAACCTGTGTCTCAAGTATTTTCATCGCACCCAAGCACAAGACGCTATATGAACTGTACCACATACATTACACTGACAGGCTCTCACTAACCCAGACTGTAGGAGGTAAACAAGTGTAGTTTCTGCGACCAGAGACCTGGTGGGTAGACTTTTAATGGTAACGGTGGAGGAAGTAGCAGCAGATGGGGTTGATGGTTGGCGAGGCCCACTTGTCCACATTTTAGCACAGTAAGATTCCCACACTAAGGTATGTTGACCGCGGACCTTTCCTAGACTAACAAATGTTGATTGCGCATGTACCAGTTCGTGTATGTAGTTGTCAAATTATTGCAATTTTTGCTTCTACTGAGTTTTTTTGCAAATTTGACAGATAATGTGTGTTGCATCATCCTTTGTGGTCTCAAAAAAGGCCCAGGCTAGGCAACCCTTGCTGACCCTGCGAACTGTACACTCGTAACCAGTGCTCCACAGCCAGAGTTGGGGCTGAGGATGCAGTGCTTGTCTTGGTTGTATCACTTTGTGTCTGTGTGGGAAGCCACAACGTAACTTCCTTGTCTTCCTCCTCCTCTACCTCCCCTGCTGAAATACTCAGCTGCGTACCTCTGGGTTTACACCAATTGGGATCTACATCATCGTCATCCTCTCTGTTCTCACACTCCTCCCCCAAGGGTCACCCTCCTCCTCTTCCTGCCCTGACACCAGAGTACAGTCCGCATATGCCTCTAGTATCTGAGTCTCATCAGCATCACCTCCGTCCTTGGTGGTTAATGTCTGGTGATGAGGGTCTGATTCTGCTCGGACCCTACTTTGTCCAGTCCTGGATCCAACATGAACAAATTTGAGGTATCGATGCAGATGCTTTCATCCTCTTGATTCTGATTCTTCAGAGCAGACCACTGATAACCATAGAATAGAATGTGTGAACAGGGCTGGTGAATGGCCCATCTGAGTTTTTCCACAGTCAGTTGGGCGTTAGGAAATTTTTGAAGGGTGGAAACAAGGGTAATTGTGGTGCCACCTCATTAATGAGGTGAGGTGCCACGCTGTCATTAATATTAACACCTAACCCTTGTACACGTTCAACACCAAGCCCCTTCCCCCTTCCACCACAACCTCGCATTTTCACACTCATGTTGTAAGTAGCCTTCCCTTCTTGTAACCTGCTGTTTCACAAACTTAAGTCCACAGCTGTCAGTCACCTGTCACTAAATAAAAAAATCACTATTTATTTACTTAGACAGTGTGCCTGAACAACACTGTCATACCTAATAATTTTTAAGTGGAAATCTGGCCTTCTGATTTGTCTCTGAAGCACAGTTTTATCACAAACTATTTGGATTCGCTATTTGGGCCTCGTGACGGCACCACAATATTAGACCTAATGATTTTTAAGTGTAAATGTGGACATCTGATTTGCCTCAGAAACACAGTTTTATCACAAACGATTTGGATTAGCTAATTGGCCTTGTGGCTGAACCCCAATATTAGATGTAACAATTGTTAAATGGAAATCTGGCCTTCTGATTTGTCTCTGAAACAGTTTTATCACAAACGATTTAGATTAGCAAATGGGGCCTCCTAAGACTGCCAGACAGTTTTTGCACAATCTAGTTAGATGCTAAAAGATCGATTTCACACAGAGCAGGATCCTGTCTAACTAACTGACAGAAGCGGCTTCTCGACACTGAGAAAATGGCGCCAGCAAAAGAAGATGTCCACTTTTTATATGGCTAGGGACATGTGACTTTGGCAGCCAATCACAGAAGAACTTGTGTCATGACTTTGTGAATGGTTTCTGCATCCTGATTGGCTGCCGGAATCAACACACTTAAAATTAAGGGAAAAAAGAGCACTCCGTTTCTCTAACCTCTCCAGACTCCCTTCCCTGTTAGGCATCGGGCGATGGCTGGATCCGAACTTGGATCTGAGGAGTCTGTGGTCTCCCATCCTGGTCCAGATGCTGCGTAGCTTTGCCGTCGGTCCCGACGCCTAGCAAATACAAGAGAAGTACAAGCTGTTGCAAGGGTCTTTGTTCCCAGTAGCTTTAAGCATAGATTGGAGAAAGGAAAAGGGCTGCCACAGCCTAAGTCCACGATTTCCTGCACTGAGCATGCTCGTGACGTGGCGGACCGTGATTGGTGATTTGATGTCAGCTGATCCGGTGACCTGGCACCGCCTGATTGGCCACGGGTGACGTCATCAGTGATGCGATTAACGAGATGGCTGGGGGCAGGGCTTAGCCATTAAATAGCCCGATTGCAGGCGCGGTGGTGCGGTCAGATCATACTAAATAAGTCGTATTCTTGTGTGGACGCCTCTAAATCTGGGCTCCACGTGCTCTCTAGTTTTGCTCTCCGGGACCTGCCGATGCCAGAGTTAGCTTGGCTAATTAGCACAGGTCCTTCAGGCAGGTTAGTTGATGCTAGGCAGGTAATTAATGTGGCGCAGTCTAGCTCCGACAGAGGGTAGCTGTACACCCTGAGCAGACTGCGGGGCGCGTAACCTGGGCATCGCCTGCCAGCTGATCAGAGAGTTGCTCAGTCCGGTCGCACACTGGCTGGCAGCACGTACGCCTGGCGTGAGTCGCATGTCCTAAACGGCTGGCAAGTGGCTTCTGTGCAATTAACAGGGCTACGTCTACGCCAACCTACAGCACATCTTCCGTGGCATTAACGGAGATAGTGCAAATCCAATATCTTTTCTAGTGTGAAGTAACACAGGCAAGATCTTATTTTTCTGTTGTCAGTTTTCACCCTTATACCCGAGGGGTGTTTGGCCGCAGCATCTCTAGCTGCACCGCGGACCCCAGGGTTCAGTTGCTCCCTATTATTTAATAAAGTTGTTGCAACCGTCCCCTTAACAGTATCTGACCGCCAGGGTCTAGCCGAACATGGCTGACAATCAGCAGCTACAGCGCTACGTTCAGCATCTAGAGGCCAGACTTAGGTCTCTGGAGCAGGCCGCTCCAGTTGCTGATCTCAGTGCAGTAGCTACTCAGGCAGCCACACAAGCAGCAAGTCTCGTAAACACTGCTGCGATAGTTGCTAGAGCTTCATTACCCTGTTTTGACCTCCCGGAAATATTTTCTGGAGACAGCAGATCCTGCAGAGGGTTTATTAATCTATGCCCCGTTCAGTTAGAAATGATGGAGGCACAGTTCCCCTCTGAAAGGGCTAAAGTGGGTTTTGTGATATCATTACTTTCCCACAAGGCCTTGGAGTGGGCTACTCCTCTGTGGGAACGGAATGATCCAGTAGTAGCTAATGCGGGTCTCTTTCTTAGAATCCTTAAAAGTGTGTTCCTCGGTCCTCAGGTTACACATGATACGGCTCTTAAGCTTCTTGCATTAGTGCAGGGTTCGACCACCGCCAGTCACTATGCCTTCCAGTTCAGAACATTAGCAGCAGAACTGGATTGGTCTGAGCCGTCACTAATCCCGGTGTTCTGGAAGAGTCTGGCTTGCCATATAAAAGATGCTCTAGCCACCAGGGAGATTCCAACCTCTCTGGAAGAGTTAATGACTCTTGCCAACCAAATAGATTTACATCATGCTGGAAGCGAGTTGGAGCTGGAGGTCTCTAAACCTCGGGTTCGGTTGGCACCTTCGTTTTCTAGACCTATTTCTGAACCCACTGTTCCAGACACGGAACCTGAGCCTATGGATATTTCCCAAATTAAGAGTAGCTCTCCTCGTTTCCGTCTGGAAGTAGTAGTACCCCAGTAATAAGGGTTCCAAGCGGTCAGGAGATGAGGGGTGTCTAACCACCATTGGAGGAGGTGTGTTGGATTCAGGTACTTCTACCTCCAAACTAATATATGAGGTGACGTTGCTCTTCAAAGCAACTGCAGTTTCTGCCAAGGCGTGGGTGGACTCTGGGGCAGATGGCAATTTTTTGTCGTTAACCTTTGCCCAGAGACATGCCATTCCTAGAGATTAATTTCAGGGGTAAGAATGGTGTTTCTCAGTGTATGATTGCCTCGACCCAGAGGATAGTCTCAGAGCCGTCTGTCGACTTGGCCGCTCGTACTGAGCGTTCCAAAAAGGCTGCTGAGACTTTGACTTCCCACCAACCGTATGACCGTCCAATTGATTTGGTCCCCGGCTCAGAGCCTATTTGCGGTAGGGTTTATTCCCTGCCTGTAGATAAGACTAAGGACGGTAACAAGCCCAAAAATATCATACCACCTGGGGATATGCAGACGGTGGCACCAATGACCTTGGACCAGGTTCCTCCTGGGAAGACGTTCGTTCCTCCTAAATTACAAAATAAAGTGCTCTCTTGGGCACATGCCTCTAAAACCGGAGGTCATTTTGGAGTCAAACGTACCACTAAGTTTCTCCAACGGTTGTATTGGTGGCCTCGGTTGCCTCAGGACGCTAAAAAATATGTCCAATCAAGTATCTCTTGTGCGAGAGAGAAATCGTCCCATCAGAGACAGTCGGCTGACACTATCTCTGTCCAGACCTCGTATTATCCCCGGGCGTCAAGGTCTGGCTCGCGACTCACAATATTAGAGGACGCGGGGAATCTGCTAAGTTCACCTCCCGTTTTATTGGTCCTTTCAAAATTTTGGCCCAAGTAAACCCCGTACTGTACCGTTTACAGTTGCCCCAGAATATGAAGATTCATGACACGTTCCATGTGTCGCTCCTGAAACCCATTAGCCTAACGAAATTCTCGGAACCTCAACTGGTTTCTGACACCAGGGGTAATAATTTCAAGGTACAGGCGTTTGTGGGGTCCAAGATGGCTCAGAGGAAATAGTTCTATCTGGTACACTGGAGGGATCATGGCTCTGAGGACCGTTCTTGGAGACCAGTGGACCATATTCATGCCCCCCGGCTCATTGAGGAATTTGAGCATCAGGTGGGGGGAATGTTAGAGGGGGGGATAATGCTAGGCATCGGGCGACGGCTGGATCTGAACTTGGATCTGAGGAGTCTGTGGTCTCCCATCCTGGTCCAGCCGCTGTTTAGCTTCGCCGTCAGTCCCGACGCCTAGCCAATACAAGAGAAGTACAAGCTGTTGCAAAGGTTTTTGTTCCTAGTAGCTTTAAGCATAGGTTGCAGAAAGGAACAGGGCTGCCACAGCCTAAGTCCAGGATTTCCTGCACTGAGCATGCTCGTGACGTGACGGACCGTGATTGGTGATTTGATGTCAGGTGATCCGGTGACCTGGCACCGCCTGATTGGCCAGGGGTGACGTCATCAGTGATGCGATTAACGAGATGGCTGGGGGCAGGGCTTAGCCCTTTAATAGCCCGATCGCAGGAGCGGCGGTGCGGTCAGATCATACTAAATAAGTCGTGTTCATGTGTGGATGCCTCTAAATCTGGGCTCCACGTGCTCTCTAGTTTTTCTCTCCGGGACCTGCCGATGCCAGAGTTAGCTCGGCTAATTAGCACAGGTCCTTCAGGCAGGTTAGTTGATGCTAGGCAGGTAATCAATGTGGCGCAGTCTAGCTCCACAGAGGGTAGCTGTACACCCGGGCGTGTAACCTGGGCATCGCCTGCCAGCTGAACAGAGAATTGCTCAGTCCGGTCGCACACCGACTGGCAGTGTGTACGCCTGGCGTGAGTTGCATGCACTTCCTAAACGCCTGGCAAGTGGCTTCTGTTCAGTTAACAGGGCTACGTCTACGCCAACCTACAGCACATCTTCTGTGGCGTTAACGGAGATAGTGCAAATCCAATATCTTTCATAGTGTGAAGTAACACAGGCAAGATCTTATCTCTCTGTTGTCAGTTTTCACCCTCATACCCGAGGGGTGTTCGGCCGCAGCATCTCTAGCTGCACCGCGGACCCCAGGGTTCGGTTGCTCCCTATTATTTAATAAAGTTGTTGTGACCGTCCCCTTAACAGTCCCTTATTAAACACGTCCACCCTGCTTATCATACTGTATCACTATATTAGCTAAAGTAATAACAAAAGTATTAGTAGAAGCGCGATGATTTACCGAACTGTGACCGAACTTTGATTACTTTTTTTTAGTAAAAATGCTCGTGAAACCAAACACGAATCCAAATGTGCTACGTTCGTGCCAAATTTGAAATTGGCCAACGTTTTCTGAACAAGTTCGCTCATCTCTAGTTATAAACCTCTGTAAATCACCTTGGCGTTCAAAGTGCTCACCGCACATCTAAATACATTGCTCAAGGGTTCTAATTTCCAAAATGGGTCATTGTGGGGGGTTCCACTGTTTAGGCACATCAGGGGTTCTGCAAATGTAAAATGGCGTCTGCTAATGATTCCAGCAACTTTTGAGTTCAAAACGTCCATTCTGAGCCCTGTTTTGTACCCAAACAAGAAATTAGACAAGAGGACTTAATACTAATAATAAAATGTAAAAATGTATAATAATAATTATATCATAAACCAGTTTACCACCTCTTGAGAATTGAATGGCAGACCATCCGGATAAATAAAAACCAAGCAAAACCACTGGGAATTGGGGAGAAAGTAAAAACCATCAGGATCAAATAGAAAAATGAAATTATAAAAATAGTCAAAAAAATGTAAGATTAGATTAAAATTCATTTGCCCTGTTTGCCTTGGACTTTCCTTGCCCCGGAAGTCGTCCGAGGCAAGCAGTCATTCCCAGGGCAAGGAAAGTGACCGAAAATAGTTGCTCATGCGCTGTAATGATTTTATGCTTTGCCCACTGTTGGGCAAAGCACACTGGGCAGGCGCGGGGGAATTTTAAAACGTGCAATCGCGGGAACTCTACGCCGTGCTATGCACAGACGGACCTATGCAAGAGAAGCCGAGGAGCGGGGGGGAGGAAGCAAAAAACACCGCCCTCTGGACCGGACCACCCAGATTAGCATACAGGAAACCGAACTTTACAAAGGTATTTGGGCATGAAAACGGGGGTGTCAGGATATATGATAGATACCGATAGGTTACTTATGGGATGCACTATTCAGGCATATCTTTATCTGATATAGCCAAAATGGGGTGACAGATTCCCTTTAAGTTACAGTCACAAAAGGGAATATCTCCCAACTTTTTATGTAACCAAGAAGGATATGTATTGCACCACTTGCAGTTATTTTGCCCCTACTAATGTCCCTAAGTGATTTCATCCAGTATGATACCCCTTTTATGACCCCCAAGGAATATTTGCCCCCACGTGATATGATGACCCCACAAACTCTATACAAAGTATGATGCTTCACAGCACCCCACACAGTAAAATGGTCACCACAGCCCCCCATGCATTATGGTATTCACCACAGCCTCCAATATACAGTATGAGGTGTACCACAGAACCCTATATAAAGTATGATGTCCACCATAACCACCCCATTAAGTTTGATGTCCCCCATTATCACCCCATACAGTATGAAGATAACCACAGCCCCCATATAGTATAATGTACCCCATAGACCTCCACACTGTAATCCCCCCAACTCTTTTTGTAGTATGATGGTCCCCCAAAAAGCCACCCATATAGTATGATGGCCCAACCAACAACACCCTATATGGTATGGTTGTCCACCCCACATCCCACCACATAGTATGATGTCTTCTCAAACAGCACTCTACACAGATTCGTGGTTCACCACACAGCCCCTCATATATTGTAATGGTCTCCCAAATAGCTTCCGATATGGTATGGTAGCCCACCCACAGACCCCCCATATAGTATGATGTTCTCCAAAAGAGCACTCTATGCAATATAATGATCCTTTAAATAGCCCCCTATATAGTATGATGGTCCCCCCAAGCAGTTCCCCTTAATAGCATCATGGTGCCCAACCTCTTCATCCCACAAAAAAAGATCATTTTACTCACCCAACCCAGGCTCCTCATCCTCCACAGCATCTGTCTCTTCTTCTACCCGGACTCTCAGTGAACGATTGCACCGCCAACATCACCTTTGTGCACCGGCCTCCAGCAGACCCCCAACAGAAGTGATGCCTGAGACCTGCCTGAGTAACTGATGGTAGTTAGTGAGCATGGTAAAAAAAACAATTGTGGAATTGCACTTTTTTTGCAATTTCAACGCACTTGGAATTTTTTTCCTGTTTTCCAGTACACTATATGGTAAAATAAATTGTGTCTTTTAAAAGTACAACTCATCCAGGAAAAAACAAGCCCTCACATGGTCATATTAAAGGTTAAAAAATTATGGCTCTGGGAAAAAGGGGAGCAAAAAATGAAAAAGCAAAAATGGGAAATCCCAAGATGGTGAAGGGGTTAAATGCTTGTTTCTAATTTTTTAAAAGAGTAATAGAATTTTTAACTTTTACAAATTAATTCATAAACATTATGCCTTGTCACAGAGAAAAACTACTATATTACTATTAAAATGCTAAAGTAAAGAGAGTAGCAATGTCTGATACTTTTATTAGTGATGAGCAAGCACTAAAGTGCTCAGTACTCGAATAGAACAGATCGGACACTCGACTCGAGTCACAAGAATAATGGAAGTCAATGGGAAACTCTGGGATTTTACTAGAAGACCCCGGGCTGGGAAAGCAGGAAAATGGCTGAAATGGATGGAAACAGCGCACAAATGGAATGGGAACAGAATTTTAAAAAATGATGTGGGGTCCCCCCCATTTTTGATAAACAGCCAAGGTAAAGCAGACAGCTGCAGGCTGATATTATCAGACTGGAAGGTTCATGATTATTTGGCCCTTCTCAGCCTACTAGTCCACAGCCAACCTAGAATTGGCGGATCACATGAAATGCGCAAATTCTGGTGCTTTGCCCAGCTCTTCATGATTGCCCTAGTATGGTGTCAATCGGGTTAACATTTTGGGGAGTTGATATCAGCTGTGTAATGTAACCTGGCATCAAGCCAGGAGTTAGTAATGGTGAGGAGTCTATCAGACACCTCCATTGCTAATCCAGTAATTAAAAAAAAAAACAAAAAAAACCTTTATTTGAAAAAATACCCACCCACATTATCCCTCATTCACCAATTTTTTAAAAAAAGTTAATTCAAAGCTCTTTTGTCATAGTCCTGTCACGGGTGTGTCGCTGCGAAGATCGTCGCGATTGCACACCCTGACTTCTCACAGCTGAATTTCTGCTGCTGGGTGTTTTTCGGCAGTGAGAGAGTTAATTCTCCATCTCTCTGTGCTGGACAAGACCAGCCTCACTCAGCTGCAATTAATGTTGCGATAATTGGATTTCTTCATATACCTGCCTGTCTGCTAGGGAAATGTCGGTGAAAGCATTCATGCAGACCAGCAGAGCGGATCATATTGAGAAGTCTAAAGCTAAGAGTACCTGTTGTGGTTTTCTCCTCTCCTCGCTTTATTATTTATCTCCTTACCATTTGGTGTTCCCTCTGTAGTTGTTGTTTTGTATGCAAGGTGTCTTTTATTTTACCCCTTGTACTGTCTCGTTCGTCTTATACTGTGTGTAGGCAGTTACCTTCCCGTTCCCTGTGGTGGTAATCAGGGTCCTTCTCAGGACTAGATTACAGTTGTCAGGGATTCACAGGAGATAGGGTTACGCTGGCGGCCTGGACCTCTGTACCATCAACAGTACCTCCAGGTAGAGGGATTAGTCAGGACCCCAGCTTAGGGTCAGCATAGACCCCGGTCCTCTTTATGCAGAGACAGCGTGACATTTTCACCGAACACTAAAGATTTTCTCCAGTCACCATGGATCCAGTAGTCAGTCTTGCTTGGCAGTTGCAGAGTTTGTCCATGGAGCTGGCGGACGTTAAGTCCAAGGTTTTGTACCCCCCGGAGCAGGCCAGACCTGAACCTAAAGTAGCTCTCCCTGACAGATTCACTGGGGGGCGGGACAAGTTTTTTGCTTTCCGGGAGGCATGTAAATTGTACTTTCGGCTGCGACCTCGGTCATCTGGGAGTGAAGAACAAAGGGTGGAGATTGTCTTCTCGCTCCTACAAGGAGACCCCCAATCCTGGGCGTTCGCTCTCCCCCCGGGCTCCCCAGCTCTCCAGTCAGTGGATGGGTTTTTTTCAGCTCTGGGTCTTGTATATGATGACCCAGATCGGGTCTCCCTTGCTGAATCTAAGTTACGTAGGATACAGCAGGGAGATCGTCCGGCGGAGGAATTCTGTTCGGAGTTCCGTAGGTGGGCCACAGACACCCAGTGGAATGACCCGTCTCTTAGGAGCCAGTTTTGTCAAGGTTTATCTGACAAATTAAAGGATGTGCTGGCACAGTATGACCCCCCCACATCACTGGAGGCCGCTATGGCCCTTGCTATTCGTATTGACAGACGTCTTCGGGAGAGGTGCGGGGTAACTTCGCCCCCTGTTATGACTCCACCTTCCTCAAGGGTCCCTTATACGGAGGTTCCCCTAGTCAGTCCAGAGGAGCCTATGCAATTAGGAGGGACATCATTCCGGGGGAGGGGATCGGTGGGGCGCCACAAAACAAGAAGTTGTTTCTTCTGTGGGAAAAAAGGGACATTTTATTGGGGGGTGTCCATCCCGTTCTTTGCAGAGTGAGAAGTCGCCGGAAAACTATTGATCCCAGATTGTGTGGTGGACGGCAATCTGGGAGTAAGTATTTCGTCCCTAAATTCGTCTCAGTTTCTCGTACCGGCGAGGTGGTGGTGGGTGCGAGAACTGAGAGGATATCTGTTCTTCTGGATAGTGGGGCCGGGGCTAATCTGGTGGATGCTCGCTTTGCCCGGGTTCAAGGTATGCGATTGAGTGTGTTGGCTAAACCCGTCCCCATATTCTCGATCGACGCCAGACCTCTCGGTCAGGGAAGTTTTTTGCAAGCAGTGCATAACATAGATCTTCAAGTGGGGGCTTACATAAAGAACTGTTGTCTTGTTATGTGTTGGAGGGTCTTCCTATTCCTATAGTGCTGGGCCTTCCTTGGTTAACTAAGCATAACCCGATTATTAATTGGCAATCCAGAGAGATAAGTCAATGGAGTGAATTCTGTAATAAAAAATGCATGAATACGGTCATTGGTACGGTCGCTCCTAGGGCCTTACCTCCATTTCTGGTAGACTTTGAGGATGTATTCTCGGAGAAAGGGTGTCAAGAATTACCTCCTCATCGCGAATATGACTGTTCTGTTAACTTGATCCCTGGGCCAAATTACCGAAATCTAGGTTGTATAACCTTTCTGGTCCTGAGAGACAGGCCATGAAGGATTATATTTCAGAGAGTCTGGCTAAGGGGCATATTAGACCTTCATCTTCCCCGGTGGCCGCGGGGTTCTTCTTTGTGAAGAAAAAAGATGGAGGCCTACGCCCTTGCCTGGGTTTCCGTGAGCTTAATCGGATTACGGTCCGAGATCCGTATCCGCTCCCACTTATTCCCGATCTCTTCAATCAGATCGTGGGTGCCAAATGCTTCTCTATGTTGGATCTCAGAGGGGCGTACAATCTGATTAGGATGAAGGAGGGGGATGAGTGGAAGACGGCGTTTAACACTCCGGAGGGGCATTATGAGAACCTTGTCATGCCATTTGGTCTGAGTATTGCCCCGGCGGTGTTTCAACACTTTGTAAATGACATCTTTCGCCACCTAATGGGACAGTTTGTGGTCATATATCTGGATGATATCTTAATTTACTCGCGGATCTTGTGTCTCATCAGGAGCATGTTAGACAGGTGTTACAGATCTTGCGGGATAATAAACTGTACGCCAAATGGGAGAAGTGTGTGTTCGCGTACAGGAACTTCAGTTTTTAGGATTCCTGGTGTCAGCATCCGGTTTTCGTATGGACCCTGGGAAAGTGCGGGCAGTTCTTGAGTGGGATCTGCCAGAGGATCTTAAGGCATTACAACGTTTCTTGGGGTTTGCTAACTACTACCGGAAAAATATTTAGACTTGAGAGTCCTCAGTGGTTGATACCTTTTAATGGCTAACTGAAAAGATGGTAACAAATTGCAAGCTTTCGAGACTACTCAGGTCTCTTCATCAGGCATAGACTAATACAACATCTGAAGAATCACATATTTATACACAAAATAGCACAGAAAAAATGCAATAGGTAGGACAAGTGACATGAAGCAGAACTGGCTAACACGGTACGAAGATACACATCTTTCCTATACTACCGGAAATTCATTCGTAATTTTTCGTCCATAGTTAAACCTCTCACAGACATGACTAAAAAAGGGACGGATTTTTCAAAATGGTCTGACAAGGCTTGTCAAGCGTTTTCTTCCTTGAAAAAATGTTTTGCTTCAGCACCCATACTTATTCAGCCTGATGCGTCACAGCCGTTCATTGTTGAGGTGGACGCTTCCGAGGTAGGGGTGGGAGCAGTATTGTCACAAGGTTCGTCCCCTGGTAAATGGCATCCGTGCGCCTTCTTCTCTAAAAAATTGTCGTCCGCGGAGAGGAATTATGATGTCGGCAATAGGGAACTCTTGGCCATTAAATTAGCTTTTGAGGAGTGGCGTCATTTTTTGGAAGGGGCAGTCCACCCAGTCACCGTCATTACTGATCACAAAAACCTGCTATATTTAGAGTCCGCTAAACGTCTGAATCCCAGACAAGCTAGGTGGTCATTGTTTTTTACCAGGTTTAATTTTGTCGTCACATATCGTCCTGGGTCAAAAAATGTTAAGGCGGATGCCTTATCTCGCTGTTTCCCAGGAGCTGGGAATACGGAGGACCCGGTTCCGGTCCTTCAGGAGAGGGTGGTGGTGTCGGCAGTATGCTCTGAGCTTGAGGAGGAGGTATTGGAGGCTCAGGGGGACGCCCCTGTAGGACCTCCAGGGAGACTGTTTGTTCCAAATCAGTTGCGACAAAAGGTGATCGAGGCACACCATAATTCAGCTTTGGCAGGACACCCAGGGAGTAAAGCAACTGAGGATCTCCTCTCGCGCCGGTTTTGGTGGCCTAACTTACATAGGGAGGTGGTAACTTTTGTCGCGTCCTGCGAGGTTTGTGCGCGCTCTAAGACCCCACATACCCGTCCATCTGGGGCCCTCTTACCTTTGAAGATCCCGGAGCGTCCGTGGACTCATCTGTCTATGGACTTCATTACGGACCTCCCGCCATCTTCGGGTAAAACAGTCATACTCGTTGTAGTGGACAGGTTCAGCAAGATGGCACATTTTATCGCTCTTCCTGCTCTTCCTAATGCTAAAACTCTTGCGCAGGTGTTTATTGGGGAAATTGTAAGACTTCACGGGGTACCCTCCGATGTGGTGTCGGATCGGGGGTCTCAGTTTGTGTCCAAATTCTGGAAAGCATTTTGTACACGGCGGGGGATGCAGTTGTCATTTTCATCGGCTTTTCACCCGCAGTCCAATGGTCAGACAGAGCGTCTGAACCAGAGCTTGGAGACATATCTCCGGTGTTTTGTGTCAGAGAACCAGGAGGACTGGGCTTCTTTCTTGCCTCTGGCGGAGTTTGCTCTAAATAATAGGCGGAGCGAGTCCACTGGTAAGTCCCCGTTTTTTGGGGCATATGGTTTTCACCCCCAGTTTTGTACTTTCAATAGGGGGGGCTCTTCTGGGGTTCCTGAGGAGGAACGATTTTCGTCGTCACTTGCTTCAGTGTGGAGAGGAGTGCTGAATAATCTGAGTACTATGGGGAACCGATACAAACGTATGGCTGATAGGAGAGAGTGTCTGGTCCGGACCTAAGTGTGAACGATCTGGTATGGTTGTCTACCAAGAATATAAAACTTAAGGTTCCCTCCTGGAAACTGGGTCCCAGGTTCATCGGGCCATACAAGATCAGTTCTATAATTAATCCGTGCATTCCGTCTTGACCTCCCTCCCACATTTAAAATTCATAATGTGTTCCACAGATCGTTGCTTAAGAGGTATGTGGCGCCGGTGATACCTTCACCTTTACCTCCTCCTCCTGTGGTGGTCAATGGTAACTTGGAGTTCCAGGTGTCGAGAGTCATCGATTCACGTCTGAATCTCCGGTCCCTTCAGTACCTTGTTCATCGGAGGGGGTATGGTCCTGAGGAGAGGATGTGGGTTCCTGCGTCGGATATTAACGCAGACCGATTGGTTCGGGCCTTCCACACTACTCACCCAGATAAACCCGGCCCTGAGGGTCCGGAAGCCCCTCGTAGAAGGGGGGGTACTGTCACGGGTGTGTCGCTGCGAAGATCGTCGCGATTGCACACCCTGACTTCTCACAGCTGAGTTTCTGCTGCTGGGTGTTTTTCGGCAGTGAGATAGTTAATTCTCCATTTCTCTGTGCTGGACAAGACCAGCCTCGCTCAGCTGCAATTAATGTTGCGATAATTGGATTTCTTCATATACCTGCCTGTCTGCTAGGGAAGTGTCGGTGAAAGCATTCATGCAGACCAGCAGAGCGGATCATATTGAGAAGTCTAAAGCTAAGAGTACCTGTTGTGGTTTTCTCCTCTCCTCGCTTTATTATTTATCTCCTTACCATTTGGTATTCCCTCTGTAGTTGTTGTTTTGTATGCAAGGTGTCTTTTATTTTACCCCTTGTACTGTCTCGTTCGTCTTATACTGTGTGTAGGCAGTTACCTTCCCGTTCCCTGTGGTGGTAATCAGGGTCCTTCTCAGGACTAGATTACAGTTGTCAGGGATTCACAGGAGATAGGGTTACGCTGGCGGCCTGGACCTCTGTACCATCAACAGTACCTCCAGGTAGAGGGATTAGTCAGGACCCCAGCTTAGGGTCAGCATAGACCCCGGTCCTCTTTATGCAGAGACAGCGTGACAAGTCCACGTTCCTCGCATCCTTCTCCGGTGTCTGAATAGTAGTAAAGTACTGCTATTCACAGGTGCCGGGTAGTGACAACAACTCTCACCAGAGCCGCTGGATCAATGTTGCGCTCAGCAAGAGCCAGTGGTTCTGATGAGAGCTGTCATCACTACCCGGCACCTGGGAATAGCAGTACTTTACTGCTATTCACAGACGATGGAGCCAGATGCTAGGAACGTGGACTACATTGGAGGAGCTTCATAGGAACATTTATTCAAATAAAGTATTTTTTTCTGTGTGTGTGTTTTTTTGGTAGCTAGTATTGGAGGTGTCTGATAGACTGGACTTGATGAAAGCTGACAGTACACAGCTAACATCAACCCCCCAAAAAAATTTCCCAGATTGCCAACGCACTAGGGTAATCAGGAAGAACTGGGCAAAGCACCAGAATTGACTCATCTAATGGATGCACCAATTCTTGGGTGGCTGCGGGTTGGTATTTTTAGGGTTGGAAGGGGATAATATTCATGGGCCTTACCACCTTGATAGCAACAGCCCCCAGTTCCCTCCTTTACCTTGGCTGGTGATCAAAAATAGGGGGACCCCACGTCGTTTTTTTACATTTATTTATTAACAATTTGATAATAAATAAATAAATGAATGAAAAAAATGATATTGGGGTCCCCCTATTTTCGATAACCAGCCAAGGTAAAGCAGTCAGCTGGGAGCTGATACTGTATTATCAGGCTGGGACGGTCCATAGATATTGTCCCCTTCTTAGCCTCCCCAGAATTGGCACATTAAATTAGGTGCGCCAATTCAGTAACTTTGTCTGGCTCTTCCTCATTGCCCTGGTGCGTTGGCAATCAAAGTAATATTTTTGGGGGGGTTGATGTCAGCTATGTAGTGTCAGGTGGCATCAAGCCCAGGGTTAGTAATGGAGAGGCATGCATCAGACTCCCTCATTGCTAACCCAGTAATTTAAAAGGAAAAAAAACACACTAAATATTTTATATTTTATTTTAAAAAACACTCTTCGACTGACTGGTTCACTAATTAATTCATTTTAAAAAAAAGCCATGCAAGTCTGAGGTAGTCTAAGGATTCCAACGTAGTCCACAAATGGCAACCTCAAAGACATAAAAAGAGAGAACTGAATAAAGAAAGAAACAAGACAGTCCCTCATTCACCAATGTATTAACCCCGCAGCTCTGATACAGTCCATGGCATTCCCACGATGTCCACCAATTCTATAGTACAAGCTATGGAGCCTCGTTCTGACAATGAAGTTTGATAGGTCACTCCTGGTCAGGCTGTGTTCTGTGAGACCCAGCTAGAGAGGTGATTGTGACGATACAGTATTTCTTCTTAATGATGCCAAACGTACAGTAAATTCAGTAGGCACAGAGACATAGACTGTTATCTTTATGTTGACTTTTCAGTAGATGTTTATTGTAATTTATTGACTCCTATCTTTCCAAGGCAGGGATGCAGGGTAATTGAACAACGATGTTTGCCTAATGTGTTTATTGACCATTTTGTGGGTCCTGTGGCTTTTTGAACTGCAAACCAGAGAACTAACTATGCAGATTGATTAAATACCCAAACAATGCAAGTTAATTACATAAGACCTTCCTCTTGACTTCTGGATGATGGCTTGAAGGACAACAGTTGTGATCTATATAAAGGAGAATCCAGAGACTTTACAAAACCTCAACCAGGAACATTCTACAGGATGTCAGCTTAGGGGACTACAGCCCCAGCTGGAAGAACACCTATCTGCTCTATGGACCATCGCTGAACCCTCAGAGACATCTTCAAGTATCCAGGTTGGGACAATCAGGTAACCTGGCTACATACCTCACTGCTCTTGGTCAGCTTCCTAAGCTTATTGCTGCTTCCTCTCTGTTCTTGCCACAGGTGAGGTTAGTCAACCCTGGAAGCTCCAAAGTCACAGCCACTATAAACCAGGTGAGTCAGCGGAAGGGTTATACATGAGATGAGCGAATATGTTTGGAAAATGATTGCCAAACATAAAATCAGCATGAGTATGGTACATTCGGATTCGTGATCGGACACACGAGCAAATTTTCTTAAAATTGGGAAATATCGGTAACATTCGGTAAAAGTGCGAGAAAATATTTGCATTGTTACTAAAGTAATTTTAGCACTTTGGCTAGGATAGTGGTGGTGTATGATGAGCGGGGGACACGTGTTTGATGAAGGGAGGGGTGGAGAGAGTTTAGAGAAGCAGCGTGCTTGTAAAAAAAAATTTCTAACTTTATGTATGCGCATTGCGGCTAGCCAATTAGGGCGTAGGAATCATCCAAGATGTCCAGACACAATGGCTTGTGCCATCTATATAAAGAGCAGACATCTTGTTTTAGCTCCATTTTGTCAGTATAACAGCGCAGAGAGGCTACTTCTGATGTTGGTCCTGGGTGCTGATAGATTTTAGCTAGTTAGCTAGGCAGTTGTTTTTAAGTCAAATAGTTTAGATAGGTAGTATCCAGTGTTGATGTGAAATCAACCTTCCAGCAGATTTGTTTTTCTTGTACCATTAGTGAGGTCTACAGACAAAGACAGCAGAGCTCATTTCATACAAGTGTGTTGTGAACTGCTTCTATAGTGCTCCATGCATGAATAGACCTTTCAAAATCTATTTTTTTCAGTTGCTAAATGTGATTCACCAAGGCATATGTCACTTTGTCATTTAGTGTCGCAGAACTTAATCTGTGTGCAGAGCTGTTGCAGAGTAAAAAAAAAAAAACTATCTTTTTTCAGTTGCTAATGTGATTCGGCACGCCATATCTCACTTTAGCATTTAGTGGTGATGAAATTCATCTTTGTGCAGAGCTGTTGCAGAGTAAAAAAAAAAATATTTTTTATGTTACTGAATGTGATACAACACGCCATATCCCACATGGTCATTTAGTGGCGGTGAAAGTCATCTGTGTATAAAGTTTTGCATAGTAAAAGCAAATTTTTTTTAGTTGCTAACGTGATTCAGCACACCATATCTCACCTTGTCATTTAGTGTTGGTGAAATTCATCTTTGTGCAGAGCAGTAGCAGAGTAAAAAAAACTACTTTTTTTCTGTTGCAAACATGATACAGCATGCCAAATCTCACCTTCTCATTTTGTGGCAGTGAAATTCATCTTTGTGCAGAGCTATTGCAGGGTAAAAAAAACTTTTTTTTTCTGTTAATAAACATGATACAGCATGCCATATTCCACCTTCTCATTTAGGGGCAGTAAAATGTATCTGTGTGCAGAGCTGATGCAGATTAAAAAAAAAACTTTTTTTGTGCTACAAACGTGATACAGCACGCCACATCCCATCTTCTCATTTTTGTGGCGGTGAAATTCATTTTTGTGCAGAGATATTACAGAGTAAAAAAAATATTTTTTTTCTGTTGCTAAATGTAATACAGCATGCCATATTCCACCATATCATTTAGTGGTGGTGAAATTCATCTGTGTGCAAAGCTGCTGATTTAAAAAAAAAAAATTTCAGTTGCTAACATCATTCAGCACGCCATATCTCACCTTGTCATTTAGTGGCAGTAAAATTAATCTTTGTGCAGAGCTGTTGCAGAGTATAAAAACCTATTTTTTTTCTGTTACAAACATGATACAGCATGCCATATCCCACCTTCTCATTTTGAGGTGGTGAAATTCATCTTTATGCAGAGTTGTTGCAGAGTAAAAAAAACTATTTTTTTTCATTTGCAAACATGATTCAGCATGCCATATCTCACCTTATAATTTACTGTTGGTGAAATTTATCTGTGTTCTAAGCTGTTGCAGAGTAAAAAATACTATTTTTTTCAGTTGCTAACGTGATTTAGCAAGCCATATCTCACTTTGTCATTTAGTGGCGATGAAATTCATCTTTGTGCAGAGCTGTTGCAGAGTAAAAAAACTATTTTTTGATACTGAACGTGATACAGCTCGCCATATCCCACATTGTCATTTAGTGGTGGTGAAATTCATCTTTGTGCAGAGCTGTTACAGAGTAAAAAAAAAATTCTGTTACAATGTGATACAGCATGCCATATCCCACTTTCTCTTTTTGTGATGGTTTATTCATCTTTGTGCTGAGCTATTGCAGTTCTGTTGCTAAATGTGATACAGCACGCCATATTCCACCTTGTCATTTAGTGGTGTGATATTCATCTGTGTGCAAAGCTGTTGTAGATTTAAAAAAAAACAAACATTTTTCAGTTGCTGACATGATTCATCATGCCATATCTCACCTTGTCATTTAGTGGCAGTAAAACTCATCTTGTGCAGAGCTGTTGCAGAGTAAAAAAAACTATTTTTTCTGTTACAAACATGATACAACATGCCAAATCTCATCTTCTCATTTTGAGGTGGTGAAATTCATCTTTGTGCAGAGCTTTTTCAGAGTAAAAAAGACTGTTTTTTCAGTTGCTAATGTGATTCAGCATGCCATATCTTACCTTGTCATTTAGTGGCGGTAAAATTCATATTTGTGCAGAGCTGTTGCACAGTAGAAAAAAAACATTTTTTCTGTTACAAATGTGATGAAGCATGCCGTATCCCACCTTCTCATTTTGAGGAGGTAAAATTCATCTGTGTGCTAAGCTGTTGCAGAGAAAAAAAAACTATTTTTTTTTCTGTTACAAACATGATACAGCACACCATATCCCACCTTCTCATCTTGTGGCATTGAAATTCAGCTGTGTGCAGAGCCCATGCAGAGTAAAAAAAATACTTTCTTCATTTACTAACGTGATACAGTAGGGGAGGTTTCAGTTTGAAATTGTTTGGAGCATATATACTATGTTATACAGGCCTCATCCACACTGAAACAATTCTTTCTTCTGTTACTAACGTGATGCAGTAGGGGAGATCTCACTTTGAAATTGTTTGGAGCATATCTTCTATGTTATACAGGCCTCATCCACACTAAAAAATACTTTCTTTTGTAACTAATGTGTTACAGTAGGGCAGATCTAAATTTGAAATTGTTTGGAGCATATCTTCTATGTTATACAGGCCTCATACACACTAAAAAAATACTTCTGTTACTAACATGATGCAGTAATTGTTTACAGCATATCTTCTCTTTTAAAGGCCTCATCCACACTAAAAAAATACTTTCTTCTGTTACTAAGGTGATACAGCAAGGGAGATCTCAGTTTTACATTGTTTAGAGCATATATTCTATGTTATACAGGCCTCATACACAGTAAAAAAAATACTTTCTTGTTATTAATGTTATTCAGCATGAGACATTTCACCTTGTCATTTAGTGCCACTGAAATTCAGCTGTGTGCAGAGCTTTTGAAGAGTAAAAAACGTATTTTTTCAGTTCCTAACGCGATTCAGCACATCTTATTTCACATTGTCATTTAGTGTCGCTGAAATTCAGCTATGTGCAGAGCTGGTGTAGATTAAAAAATCTATCTTTTGCTGCTAATAGTGTACTCCTACCACACTGTCTGAGCTACATGACTGGGAAAAAGTGAGGTCGTGGTGGAATGGGGAATAGGCTTGGTGTTCCAGGTGTACATGGGGTAGATGGTATTGTTAGTTAAAGCACTAGTGAACCAACACCATCACGTCCTATCCAAACACAACTGAAAACTTCTGTTACTGGATGGGCCACTCCACTACCTTTCTTTGGCAGCCACACAGTGCTTCCGAGTATTTGGAAGCGCTCGGAGATTTAGTTTCTTTTGCTGCAGTTGCATGATTTATGGCTGCTGGCAAGCCTGAATACATGAGAGGAATGCCTGTTTGTTAAGCAATCCCCACATGTATTCAGGCTGTCAAGCAGCACCAAATCATGCAGCTGCGGCAACAGAAACTAAATCTCTGAGCACTTTCAAATACTCAGAGATCACCCAAGCGTGTTCTGGAAAACCCGAGCAATGAGTATACTCAATCATCACTATTCGGACCAGCATGGCTTCTTTTTATTAATAAATTGGTGAACGGGTTGATGGGGAGTTCTTTTTTAAATAAAATATTTTGTGTGCTTTTTTTACTTTTAACTTACTGGGTTAGTAATGGAGGTGTCTCATAGACACCTCTCTATTACTATCCCCTGGGTTTAATGCCAGCTGACATTACACACCTGACATGAACCACCAAAAATATTGCCAGCACAACAGGGCAATCATGAAGAGACAGGCAAATCAAACATGCTGCATATTGACTTTCTGGTGAAAACATCTTAAAGCTCAATCAGATGCCCATGGATCTCAATCCGATTTTGGACTTCAATGACTAGACTGACCGCGTCTTTCCCAACCTGAATGTGACATCTTCATATATTTCTACGAGGCTGTCATGCTCAGTTCGGAAAACACATGACCAGTTTGTGCATTAGTGGTCCATAGTTGGCACAATTTGCTCGGACATTTGCGTGAGCTCTAGTACTTAATTCTTGATTCAATAGTTGGCCCATACCAGTGACACCTGTAAAAAAAAAAGATTTTGCAAAGAGCAAATCACAAATGAGAAGACCTATTGGAATGCTACTTGTACTGTCTTATTTTTAAATAGGCAGACAAATTTTACAAGTTTGGAAAGACTGAAATATTTATAGAGCTACAAAATGATGACAGAATTTGTGCTCATAAAAAAATAAATGAAATAAAGGCATTATAGAGATTTAAAATTACACTTAACTACTGTAATCCACAACATTGAACTTGCATCACCAAGAAGGAAAGCTTGTGTAATTCTGAAAATTATAGGATCGATAGATATGTTAATATTATGTAAGTGATTGAAAATTGGAAACAAAATGTTCAAATCATCTTGATTTATTCAATATTGAGTATGAGAGCCATGTGCAGTAATACATGTAGAAAAACAAAGCCTTGGTATGATATAAATGAGGTTAATAATGGTTATCTGAGTAATGTTTTGCCACTGTATTTGAGCATACAAAGCATCAAGATCTGCTGCTGGTAGTTCCCAGTCTGGAAAAGCTTTATCCCATGGTAGCATGTTTAGGCCACACAGGCTGCTCAAAGTAGCAGCGGCAACATGTAGCCCAACATTGTTGTGTTGAAAAATGGCCTCTCTGTGAATGCTTCTTCATGGCACTGTCCACCTGGTCTCCAGACTAACTAACTAGTTTTCTTTGGCTATTATTGTATTCAAGATAAAAGTAGAACTGATCGCTAAAAACGATAGACCTCCATTGCAGCCTCTATATCCTTCCGGGCCAAAAATAATAATAATAATAATCTTTATTTATATAGCGCCAACATATTCCGCAGCGCTTTACAGTTTAACAGTTTCAAAACACAAGTCATAGGTAACAACGTTAATACAATAATTAAAGCAAAATAAGCCGACCCTGCTCGTGAGAGCTTACAATCTACAATGAGGTGGGGGAGATACAAAGTACAGGTGTGTATATACAATGGTGCATTTACAATGATGGTCCAGCCATCTTGAGGGAGTGAGGCATGGATGGAGATAGTGAATGGGCTACACATACACACTTAAACATAGAACGACTTTGGTTAGTGAATGTGATAGGCCACTCTGAACAAATGTGTTTTGAGGGAGTTCCTGAAACCATGCAAATTGTGGATAGTCCTAATTTCTTGGGGTAGAGCATTCCAGAGGATTGGCGCAGCGCGGGAGAAGTCTTGGAGTCGGGAGTGGGAGGTACGGATTAGTGCAGAGGTTAGTCGAAAGTCGTTTGCAGACCGCAGCAGTCGGTTAGGCCGATAGATAGAAATGAGGGAGGAGATGTAGGGGGGTGCTGCACTGTGGAGAGCTTTGGGTGAGAACCAGTACTTTGAATTGGATCCTATAATGAATGGGCAGCCAGTGTAAGGACTGGCAAAGAGCGGACGCGTCCGAGTACCGATTAGCCAGATGGATGACCCTGGCTGCTGCATTAAGGATGGACTGGAGAGGGGATAGTCGAGTAATGGGGAGGCCAAGTAATAGAGCGTTGCAGTAGTCCAGGCGGGAGTGGATCAATGCTACAGTGAGGGTTTTTGTTGTTTCCATGGTGAGAAAAGGGCAGATTCTAGAGATGTTCTTTAGGTGTAGACGGCAAGAGCGGGCAAGAGATTGTATATGGGAGGTGAAGGAGAGATTGGTGTCAAACATAACACCCAGACAGCGAGCCTGCTGCCGGGGTGTTATTATGGTGCCGCCCACAGAGAGGGAAATGTCAGATTTAGGGAGGTTAGTAGACGGCGGGAGCAGAAGGAGTTCAGTCTTGGAGAGGTTAAGTTTCAGATAGAGAGCGGACATGATGTTGGAGACTGCGGACAGACAGTCGGTGGTGTTCTGTAGAACAGCGGGGGTAAGGTCGGGGGATGACGTGTATAGTTGTGTGTCATCGGCATAAAGATGGTACTGAAAGCCAAATCTGCTGATGGTCTGTCCAATTGGGGCCGTGTAGAGAGAGAAGAGAAGGGGGCCAAGGACTGAGCCCTGGGGTACACCGACAGTGAGAGGAAGAGGAGATGACGTGGAGCCAGAGAACGAAACACTGAAGGAGCGGTCAGAAAGATAGGAGGAGAACCAGGAGAGAACAGTGTCCTTAATACCTAGTGACTGGAGCCTAGAGAGTAGGAGACGGTGGTCAACCGTGTCGAAAGCTGCAGAAAGGTCGAGAAGAATGAGCAGAGGGTGGTCGCCGTTACGTTTTGCTGTAAGAAGGTCATTGGTCACTTTGATGAGTGCAGTTTCAGTCGAATGTAGGGGGCGGAAGCCGGACTGTGAAGGGTCTAGGAGGGAGTAAGTGGAGAGGTAACGGGTGAGGCGGGAGTAGACTAGGCGCTCCAAAAGTTTAGAGATGAAGGGGAGATTGGAGACCGGTCTGTAGTTGTTTGTGCAGGAAGGGTCAAGAGCGGGTTTCTTTAGTAATGGAGTAATGATGGAGTGTTTGAAGGAGGATGGGAAAATGCCAGAGGAGAGTGAGAGATTAAAGATTGTAGTTAGGTGAGTTGTGACAACTGGAGAGAGAGACTGGAGGAGATGTGAGGGGATGGGGTCGGAAGTGCATGTAGTCGGACGAGAGGAAGAGAGGAGTCTGGAGACTTCTTCTTCTGTGATGGGATCAAATGTGGAAAGTGAGCCAGGGGAAATGCAGGGTGGGATGGGAGTCACAGCACTTGGTGGTTGAGAGCAGATTTCCTGACGGATAGTATCTATTTTTTCTATAAAGTGGGAGGCCAGGTCGTCAGCACAAATGTCTGTGATAGGGGCTTGTGCTTTTGGCCTGAGGAGGGAGTGAAAAGTGTCAAAAAGTTTCTTGGGGTTGTTGGCTAGTGAGGAGATCAGTGTGGTGAAGTAGGTCTGTTTGGCGAGGTGAAGGGCAGCATTATAAGTTCTTAACATGAATTTAAAGTGGATGAAGTCTTCTGGTGTGCGGGTTTTTCTCCAGAGGCGTTCAGCACTCCTAGAGCATCGCTGAAGAAGTCGAGTTTGCAATGTGAGCCAGGGCTGTTTTACTGTGTGTTTGGAGGTTCTGAGGGTGAGTGGTGCTACTTGGTCAAGGGTGCTTTTAAGAATGTCATTGTAGTGATGAACAGCCAGATCAGGACAGGAAAAAGAGGAGATTGGGGACAGTGATGAGTGTAGGGAGTCTGAAAGTGTCTGAGGGTTAATGGCTTGTAGATTTCTGAATCTGTGGTAGGTAGGAGTGTGCTGGGGTGGTGGAGGATTTGTGAGCGTGAAGGAGAGAATGTTGTGGTCAGAGAGTGGAAGCGGTGAGTTATTTAGGTGGGAGATTGAACAGAGGCGGACAAAGACCAGGTCAAGGGTGTTGCCATCCTTGTGTGTCTCAGAGGTTGAAAGCTGTGAGAGGCCTAGAGAAGTGGTTAGTGATAGAAGCTGAGATGCAGATGTGGAAGTAGGGCTGTTAATGGGGATGTTGAAGTCTCCAAGGATAAGGGTTGGTAGTTCTGAGGACATGAAGTGCGGCAGCCAGGCTGAGAAGTGGTCAAGGAACTGGGTGGGTGAGCCTGGGGGCCGATATATGACCGCTACTCTGAGGGAGAGGGGATGGAAGAGCCTGATGGTGTGGACCTCAAAAGAAGGGAATGAGAGTGATGGAATTGGGGGGATACCTGGAAAGTGCATTGTGGGGACAGGAGTATGCCAACTCCACCACCATGTCTGTTTGTGGGTCTCGGGGAATGGGAGAACTGTAAACCACCATAGGAAATGGCAGCAGGGGAGACAGTGTCAGAATCCTGAATCCAGGTTTCAGTGAGGGCCAACAGATTAAGAGAGTGGTTCAGAAAGTAGTTGTGCAGGAAGGATAGCTTGTTGCATGCAGACCGTGGATTCCAGAGGGCACAATTGAAAGAAGGAGATGAGGGAGTGCAAGTAATATTAATAAGATTATTATGGTTTCGGTATGAGGTAGGGTAGGGATTGAGGTTGGGGGATGGTGGACCAGGGTTGGGGAGATGTCCCCTGAAATCAGTAGGAGTAGGAAGATAAAGAGCAGGTAGTTGTTGGAATTGTGAGTAGGTTTTTTCTGTGATGTGTTTGGGCAAGATGGGCTGAGGTTTTTCAGGAAGGTGAGGAGTGCATGGGAGCTGTACATGGGAGAGGGAAGGATAGAGGGGCTGATGTGTATGAGTCGTGATGGAGGGGGGATGGGGCGGTGAATGTGGATGGCAAGGGAACACAGGAGAAAATAGATAAAGTACATAATGAAAAATAATGCAAAGTGTGGGGTACCTGATTCCAGCCCTGATTAACTGCCATGAATAACTGCCGTTTTCAAGATGCTTTTCTTCTGTGATGCTTAACTTCTGGGATGCATGCGCCCCCACAATGCATGCGCCCCTTAGACTACTCCTAAATATATAGTCCACACTACAGGGTCAGGAAAGTGGGATTGTGGGAGCTGCTTTGGGATAATTTGCTAGCTGGGGCCAGCACACCAGGGGGTGGTTAGATCATCAAAGGCACTAGACCTGGCAACATCTATATGTTATAGCACTTTCCACCTGATAGCATCTACAGAGGCCCCAGTCACACGAATACACAGCAGTAAGTATTAAGCACAGTGCAAAAAATGAATTATACTAAAGTTTTACCAAACTATGTTGCAAAATGGTACAGCAGTGGCTGGCAGCAATCAGAAGTATGGAGTGCATACTATTGCTATATATTTCACATGCAAGACAGAAGGGGCTTGTGTCATTCAGCTGCTTGCATGACAATGAATGGAGTGCATACATGCAGAGAGGATCAATTCAGAGGATGAATGATTTGGTTACCATTGCTATATATTTCCACATGCAAGACAGAAGGGCTTGTGTCATTCAGCTGCTTGCTGACAATGAATGGAGTGCATACATGCAGAGAGGATCAATTCAGAGGATGAATGATTTGTTACATTGCTATATATTTACCAGTTTATCAGCTGCGAGAACTTGACATTGAATGGAGTGCATACATGCAGAGGGATCAATTCAGAGATGAATGATTTGGTTACCATTGCTATATATTTCCACATGCAGACAGAAGGGTTGTGTCATTCAGCTGCTTGCGAAAGTCAAGAACGCCTTCTGGTGGTTGTGTAGACAATGTTTGATGCCTTAGTCTTAGCATGTGATGTCTAATTATACTTGCAGTAAAGAATGTATAACCACAGTATATCACAAAAGTATGAACACCCCTCACAGTTTTGTAAATATTTTATTATATTTTTTCATGGGGCAACACTGAAGATATGACACTTCGATACAACGTAAAGTAGTCAGTGGACAGCTTGTATAACAGTATAAATTTGGTGTACCCTCTAAAAAACTCAACACACAGCAAGTAATGCCTAAACAGCTGGAAAGGAAAATGAGTACACCCCTAAGTGAAAATGGCAAAATTGTGAGCCTCTGCTATCAAGTGCGAGTGCATACCTCTCAACTTTTGAAGACAGGAAAGAGGGACAAAGGCTGCGGCGTGCTATGCGTGCGGCTACAAATTTTAGGCCATGCCCCGACCACACCCATTTCACAACTAATCACACCCATGTCCATGCCCCAACCACACCCATTTAGCACTGCTGATCACACTGACTGGTACTGAGGGCACACTGACTGGTACTGAGGAAAAGAAAGAAAGAACAGAGAGAGAGAAAAAAGAAAACAGAGAGAGAAAGAAAGAACAGAGAAAAAGAAAGGGGAAAGAAAGAAAGAACAGAGAGAGAAAGAAAGAATAGAGAGAAAGAAAGGGCAAAGAAAGAAAGAAAGAACAGAGAGAGAAAGAAAGAAACAAAGAAAGAACAGAGAGAAAGAAAGAAAGAACAGAGAGAAAGAAAGAGGGGACAGAAAAAAAGAACAGAGAGAGAAAGAAACAAAGAAAGAACAGAGAGAAAGAAAGAAAGAACAGAGAGAAAGAAAGAGGGGACAGAAAAAAAAGAACAGAGAGAGAGAAAAAGAGGGGAATGAAAGAACAGAGATGGAGAGAGAAAGAAAGGGGAAAGAAAGAACAGAGAGGGAGAGAGAAAGAAAGAGTGGAAAGCAAGAACAGAGAAAGAAAGAGGGGAAAGAAACAAAGAACAGAGAAAGAAAGAAAGAAAGAAAAGAAAGAAAGAAAGAAAGAAAGAAAGAAGGAAAGAAAGAAAGAAAGAGGGGAAAGAAAGAAAGAACAGAGAGATAGAGAGAAACAAACAGAGAAACAAACAGAGAGAAAGAAAGGGGATAGAAAGAATAAACAGAGAGAAAAAAAAGAAAGAGGGGAAAGAAAGAACAGAGAGAGAGAAAGAAAGAAAGAAAGATAGGAAAGAAAGAACAGAGAGAGAAAGAAAGAATAGAGAGAAAGAAAGGGCAAAGAAAGAAAGAACAGAGAGAGAAAGAAAGAAACAAAGAAAGAACAGAGAGAAAGAAAGAGGGGACAGAAAAAAAGAGAGAAAAAGAGGGGAAAGAAAGAACAGAGATGGAGAGAGAAAGAAAGGGGAAAGAAAGAACAGAGAGGTAGAGAGAAAGAAAAAGTGGAAAGAAAGAACAGAGAAAGAATAAAGAGGGGATAGAAAGAATAAACAGAGAGAAAAAAGAAAGAGGGAAAGAAAGAACAGAGAGAGAGAAAGAAAGAAAGATAGGAAAGAAAGAACAGAGAGAGAAAGAAAGAAACAGAGAGAGAGAAAGAAAGAAACAGAGAGAGAAAGAAAGAGGGGACAGAACAAAAGAACAGAGACAGAGAAAAACAGAAAGAGGGTAAAGAAAGAAAAAACAGAGAGAGAAAGAAAGAAAAAAAGAGGGGAAAGAAAGAAAGAATAGAGAGATAGAGAAAAAGAAAAATGGGAAAGAAAGAACAGAGAGAGAAAGAAAGAGCAGAGAGAGAGAGAAATAAAGAAAGAGAGGAAAGAAAGAGAACAGAGAGAAAGAAAGAAAGAGGAGAAAGAAAGAGAACAGAAAGAAAAAGGAAGAACAGAAAGAAAGAACAGAGAGAGAAAGAAAGAAAGAAAGAAAGATTAGAAAGAAAGAAAGATTAGAGAGAGAGAGAAAGGGGAAAAAAGAGAAAGAAAGAAAGAGCGAAAGAACAGAGCGAAAGAAAGAGGGGAAGAGAGAAAGAAAGAAAGAACAGAGAGAGAAAGAAAGAAAACAGAGAGAGAAAGAAAGAGTGGACAGAAAAAAAGAACAGAGAGAGGGAAAGAGAGAAAAGAAAGAGAACAGAGAGGGAGAGAGAAAGAAAGATGGGAAAGAAAAAAGAGGAAAGAAAGAGAACAGAGAAAGAAAGAGGGGAAAGAAAGAACAGAGAGAAAGAAAAAAAGAAAAAGAACAGAGAGAAAGAACAGAGAGAGAGAAAGATGGGAAAGAAAGAGAACAGAGAAAGAAAGAACAGAGAGAGAGAAAGAAAGAACAGAGAGAGAGAAAGAAAGAACAGAGAGAGAAAGAAAAAGAAAGAAAGGAAAGAAAAAGAACAGAGAGAAAGAAACAAAGAAAGAACAGAGAGAGAGAAAGAAAGAAGAGAGAGAAAGAAAAAGAAAGAAAGAAAGAAAGGGGGAAAAAAGAACAGAGAGATATAAAGAAAGATGGGAAAGAAAGAACAGAAAGAAAGAAAGAAAAAGTACAGAGAGAGAAAGAACAGAGAGAAAAAGAAAAATGGGAAAGAAAGAGAACAGAGAGAGAAAGAAAGAACAGAGAGAGAGAAAGAAAGAGAGGAAAGAACAGAGAGAAAGAAAAAAGAAGGATTAGAGAGAGAAAAAAAGAACAGAGAGAAAGAAACAGAGAGAAAGAAAGATTCTATAAAGATACTATAGCAGCCTGGCTCCCATTGTAGTGCCCACCTGAGCCTCCCGGTGCAGGACATATCATGATCCACTCACATGGCCAACATCCCCAAGTCTAAGGCGATCCTGCTGTCCGCACTGTCGGAGGAGGACACGGTGATGGATCTGAAGCATTCCTTGAAGTGCTTCTATGGTTCCGTCACAATCTCCTCCCGAAATTACCTCATTTCCTGTCAGCTTCTACCACGTCACATCTGGTGGAATGTCCGTGCGAATTTTAAAGTGCTCCTCGGGGGTCCACCGTGTACTCCTGTTTCCACGGGAAAAGTAAGCTCCCGGCCGGAGCAGTGGGGCAGACTCTCTGACAAAATTGGGACTGTCTCGCTGGATCTGGGACGGTTGGGAGGTATGAATGCTCCCCACCATACACCTTGTACACGCACGACTCTGCACACCTCATACACACACGGTTCCGCTTTGTATGCCTCGTACACACACGCTTCCGCTCCGTACACCATGCGCACACATGGCTCCGCTCTGTACACCTCGCGCACACACGGCTCCACTCAGTACACACATGGCTTCACTTCGCAAGCCTTGTACACACCCAGCCACGCTCTGTACACCTTGTACACGCATGGCTTCACTCCGTAAACCTTGTACACATGCGGCTTGGCACCATACACCTCGTACACATGCAGCTCCGCTCCATACACACGCGGCTCCACTCCGTACAACCCGTACACACACGGCTCAGCTCCGTACACTTCCTACACACAGGGCTCCTTTTTGTACCCCCCGTACACACACAGCACTGCTACATCCACCTCATACACATACGGCTCTGCTCAATACACCTCGTACATACACGGCTCCACTCCGTACACCTCGTACACACACGGCTCCGCTCCGTACACCTCATACACACACGGCTCCGCTCTGTACACCTCGCACATACATGGCTCTGCTACATCCACCTCGTACACACACGGCTCTGCTGCATACACCTCGTACACACACGGCTCTGCTCCATACAGCTCATACACACACGGCTCCACTCCGTACACCTCGTACACACACGGCTCCACTCTGTACACCTCGTACTCACACGGCTCCACTCCGTACACCTCGTACACACATGGCTCCGCTCCATACACCTCGCACACACACGGCTCTGCGCCGTACACCTCACACACACACAGCTCTGCTACATCCACCTCGCACACACGGCTCCGCTCTGTACACCTCGCACACACACAGCTCCGCTCCATACACCTCGCACACACACTGCTCTGCTACATCCACACTGTAAACCCCTCCTGACCCCACACATGAACTTACCCTCATCCAGCACCATGACAACCAGCACAGCAGAGACCTGCACACACCGAGGAGCCTGACCATGTGACACCTAACTCCTCCCCTCCTGTGACCTCATCACAGGTCCTGTGCACACCGAAGAGGACAGCCAGCAATGTCATTGCTGGCTGTGAAAGCTGAAGTAGAGAGCTGGGAGGGCGAGGATGGGGTGCATGGGGGGCGTGGCGGCTTCTCTCACTGGGGAAACATAGCATCCCGGCTGGGACAGCGGGTGAGAGGGTTAGAATCGGGACTGTCCCGCTCAATTCGGGACAGTTGGGAGGTATGTGGGTGTCAGCACTATGTGCTAGCACTGATCGGGGTGTTTAACCCCTCTGATGCCACTGTTTATACTGACAGCGACATTGAGGAGCATTGTACAAGCAGTGAGCTCCCTGTGTGCTTCCATCAGCACAACTCGATGATGTGTTTGCATTGTGTTGATGATCTCCATGGTAACCCTTGGCCATAAGATGGCCTCGAGGTCCTTCAGAGTCCTGCAGGGAAGGTGACTTGTGAGTGCCTGCTAAGAGCAGGAGCTGACACGCCTCCTCCCCTGTCTGTCAGATGCTGCTCTGGTGCTCTGCAGTGCAGAAACATTGCAGAGTATCAGATCATAGATCTGTCACTGTACTGTGATGTTCCATCCCGGGATAATGTAATAAGTATAAAAAAAAGTTATTAAAAAGTGTAAAAATAATAAAACAAATCCCCAAATAAAGAACAAAAAAATGAAAAAATAGTAATCCAATAAATACATTTATGTAAAAAAAAACACAAAACAATAAAAGTACACATATTTGGAATAGCCGAGTCTGGAATGATTCGACCTATAAAACTGTCCCACTAGTTAACCCCTTCAGTGAACACCGTTAAATAAATAAAAAATAAGGCAAAAAACTATGGTTTACCATTATATTGATGAACAAAAAGTGCAATAAAACGCAATCAAGAACACAAATGTAAATAAAAATGCCGCTGCAAATATAATCTTTTCTGGCAAAAAACAAGCTGCCACAAAGCTCTGTCAGCAGAAAAATAAAAAGTTATAAGTCTCAAAATTAAGCAATATAAAAATAATTTTTTCTATAAAATAGTTTTTATTGTGTAAAAGTGCCAAAACATAAAAAATATATCAATTGCATATCTCTGTAATCATACTGACTGGAAGAATAAATCTGCCTTATCAATTTTACATCACGTGGAACAGTATATAAAAAAAAAAACTTTGTGTTTTTTGCTTATTCTACCTCCCAAAAATCGGAATAGAAAGCGATAAAAAAAGCCATGTGCCTGAAAATGGTATCAATAAAAACGTCAACTTGTCCCGCAAAAAAGATGCTGTCACATGACTCTGCCGAAATATGGAAAAATTATAGCTGTCTAAATATGGTGATGCAAAAACTAGTTTTTGCAATAAAAATTGTCTTTTAGTGAGTGACAGCAACCAAACATAAAACCCGGATATAAATCTGGTATTGCTGTAATCGCACCAACATGAGGAATAAAGTCGCCTAATCAATTATACCGCATGAGGAATGGCGTAAAAAATAAAAAGAACCAATTCTTCAACTGCTGTTGATTTATTCATTCAGTCTTCCAAAAAACGCAGTAAGGCTCGGCTCACATTTATCCTGTGCTCTACGCTGACCGCTTACATCGGGGTTTTCGTGTAAATCTCTGAAATACATGATTCATGCGGAACCTCCAGTGGAAGATTCCCTATAACGAGGCAGATGAAGGAACTGTGGATGCCATAAAACCTGTGATCTGGCTGTGTCCGTCTTTTTAGGCGTGCATAATAGCACGGTCGACCACAGTTTTGTGCACTTCTGAACAGAAGGACAATGCTGAACAGAAGCCAGACGGAGTTCAGAGTAAGGGCTCATACTCACTTGCGCCGAAAACGGATGATATTCAGCCGAAAAAAAATCGGATTCAAATCTGACCAATGTTAGTCAATAGGCGACATCTCATTTGCGATTTTTTTCTCAGCCGAAATTGGTGTGAGAAAAAAATCGCAGCATGCTGCGATTTGATGCGATTTTGGCATGATAATCGCCAATGCAAGTCAAAGGGTGCGAGAAATCATCGCACAGCACTCGCACCATGCGAGTGCTGTCCGATTTATACGCACCAGTCTCCTTTGAAAAGCCGGCAATTCATCCCCGGCTACTGTAAAATCACACTGACAGCTCACAAAACACTAGATACATACACATAGAATACATATATATATATATACATGTCATTGTGACACATACATATATATATATTTATAGTTCATACACTTCTACATACTGTAATAGCCGCTAATTCAATCGCCGGCTTTTGTGAAATCACAGAAGCCGACATGAAATGATACATTGTTTACACACAGTTAACCATGTCATTTCATGTATTTTGATATATGGTTTTAACTTACAATTACATAAGTGTATGTGTGCAAAATTTCAGACATGTAGGGGTTAATTAAAGGTGTAAATTCGTTGAAAAAAAATGCTCCCACTGTATTTTCTCCACCAGACAGACAAAGCAAGCGAGTGGGGGCAGATAATAATAGCCTAGGGAGGGTACATTTTTTTTGTGCCCCCCCTGGCTACTAACATCTGCCCCCAGACACCCCAGAAAAGGCAAATCTCTAATTAGATTAGCCCTTTCTGGCACTTTGCCCGTCTATTCCCATTGCCCTGTAGCGGTGGCGAATGGGTTAATAAGGGGTTAAAGCCACCTTGCAATTGAAAGGTCACTTTAAGCCAGGTTAATAATTGAGAGTTGTCAATTAGACAACTATCAATTATTAATCTTATTGTATGAAAGAAAAATCAAACACACTCACACTTTAATAAAAAAAGAAGTTTAATGAAATAATCAAACAGTTTTGACCATATTTTATTTTCCTGCTAAAACCATTTCCTGTAATAAAAATAAAATAAAAAAGCAAAATTATTCTTACCTATCCATGCACAGTCAGGTCCCACGCTGTAATCCATCAGAAAGGGTTAACAAGTTACAGCTAGCAGGGAGCTAATGCTGCCTGCTGAGCTGTTACCCCCCGAATGAATAAGTTCCTCTCCCAGCGAAAGGAGAGGAAGTGATTAATGAATGAAGCTTAATTGATTTGTTCCCACTTTCACTTCAGATCAGGTCACCCTGACCTGACCTGAAGTGAAAGTGTGAAGCAATCAATTAAGCTTCATTCATTAATCACATCCTCTCCTGTCGGCCGGAGATAAGCTCATTCATTCAGGAGCTTTCAGCTGAGCAGGCAGGATTACTTGCGCTGCTTGACTGAAAGCTAGTTAACCCTTTGTGAAGGATTACTGCGTGGGACGTGACAGATCGCCGGATAGGTAAGAATAATGTTGTTTTATTATTTTTTCTTTATTATAGGAGATCAAGGGTTTCGCAGGGATTAAGAGTTAAATAAAAGATGGTCAAAAAAATGTGTTTTTATTTCATTAAAATTATTTATTCTTAAAGTGTGTGTGTTTTTTTATTTACTTCAATAGGATTAATAATTGATAGTTGTCTAATTGACAGCTCTCAATTATTAACCTGGCTTAAAGTCACCTTTCAATTGCAAGGTGGCTTTAACCCCTTATTAACCCATTCGCCACCGCTACAGGGCAATGGGAATAGACGGGCAAAGTGCCAGAAAGGGCGAATCTAATTAGAGATTTGCCCTTTCTGGGGTGTCTGGGGGCAGATGTTAGTAGCCAGGGGGGGCACAAAAAAAATGTACCCTCCCTAGGCTATTATTATCTGCCCCCACTCGCTTGCTTTGTCTGTCTGGTGGAGAAATACAGCAGGAGCCCACGCATTTTTTTCAACGAATTTACACCTTTAATTAACCCCTACATGTCTGAAATTTTGCACACATACACTTATGTAATTGTAAGTTAAAACCATATATCAAAATACATGAAATGACATGGTTGACTGTGTGGAAACAATGTATCATTTCATGTTGGCTTCTGTGATTTCACAAAAGCCGGCAATTGAATTAGCGGCTATTACAGTATGTAGAAGTGTATGAACTATAAATATATGTATATATATAAGTCACAATGACATATATATATATATGTATATATATTATATATATGTATTCTATGTGTGTATATGTATTGTTTCTATTCTTTATTAAAGCTGTCAGTGTGATTTTACAGTATAGCCAGGGAAGAATTAGCGGCTATTATACTATGTAGAAGTGTATGACCTATATATATATATATATATATATATATATATATATATATATATATATATAATTATTTGCTTTTTGTGTACATTTTCTTGTACAATGTGATTTTTACATGACTTTTTACATAGAGATAACTGCTCTATGTAAAACTTCATGTTAAAATCGCATTGCATACAGATGGAAAACTGATGGAAAACGCATGGAAAACGCATGGTGCGATTTAAAATCGCATGCAAATCGCATGACATTTTACTAGAATCGTACCGTTTTTTCCGGCCAGAAAACGGACCGATTTTTTTCCCACTAGTGGGTATGAGCCCTAACCCTGCTGCTTTATTATAGTGAATGGATCCCTCGGGGGTTTCATCAGTCACGTCACTCGGAGATTTCAATGGAAATCCCAAAGTAAGTGCTCAGTGTAGATAGAGCGCCTGATAAATGTGATCCTAAATGTTTTGTAAAATGTTCCCAATAAAACTTCAACTCAATCCACAAAAAAAAAAAAATTCCCCATTTAGGTCCGTCATCTGTTAATGGAAATATTGGGGGCTTCCATGTTATTGGTAGCACAAAGGCTCTGGAAAAGCTAAATGGCTCCTCGCCTCTCAAAAGACATTCAGCAACTTCTGCGCTCTCAAATCCAAATGCTCCTCTCCCTACTGAGCCCCAGTGCGTCTAAACCACATTTAGCAACCACAGGATTGGCATTTCTGTAGTGATGAGAGCCCGCCTAATTTACAGGTGCATGTCTCCAGAAGCATGAGCTGGTCTTAATGTACTGGTCACTTCAACATACTGTTCATTACAATGGCAGTTTGCAATTTTCACTTGTTTGTGGAAAGCACACATGGAGTCACTACATCTGCAGATATATTCTCAAAGGGGTATAATTTGCAAAATGGGGTCAATTTAGGGGGATTCTGCTTTTCTAACACTTAGGGGCTCTGTATACGGAGTACGCAAACTATTCTATAAAAATCTGCGCTCCAAGATGCAAATAGCGCTCCCTCCCGAGTCTCATAGTGTGGCTAAGCAGTACTGTACAGTCACATATGGGGTATTGCCATGTTCAGTAGAAATTGTGTGACAAATATGCTGCCATTTTTACCAATTTCACAGTATGAAAATGTAAAATTTGGGAATAACACACAATTTTGATGGTAAAAATGTAAATAATTTTTTCTTCACGACCCAATGGTATAAAATTCTGTGACCCTCCTGTGGTGTCAATATGATCACTGCACCCCCAGACGAATCCTTTGAAAGGTGTAGTTTGTAAAATGTGGTCACTTATGGGAGTTTCTGTTGTTCTGGCATCTCAGGGGCAATGTGAAATGTCATCCACAAACCAGGGCAGCAAAATTTGCATTGTAATATGATGTTCCTTCCCTTCTGAACTTTGCAATGTGCCTCAAAAGTAGTTTTTGACCACATATGGACTATCGGTGTACTCAGGAGAAATTGCACAACAAATTTTGGTGTCCATTTTCTCCTGTTACCTTTGTGAAAATGCTAAATTTGGGTCTAAAAATTATTTTTGTGGGAAAAATCAGATTTTTTTATTTTCAAGGCTCAACGTTATAAACTTCTGTGAAGCATCTGGGGATAAAATTGCTCAATATACATCTAAATAAGTTCCCTGATGGGTCTAGTTTCCAAAATGATGTCACTTGTGGGGGGTTTCCACTGTTTAGGCACATCAGGGCTCTCCAAACGTGACATGGCGTCCGCTAACTATTCCTGAAAATTTTGCATTCATAAAGTCAAATGGTGCTTCTTACCTTCCAAGCCCTGCTGTGTGCCCAAACAGTAGTTTTCTTCCAGATATTGGGTATAGTTGTCCTCAGTAGAGTTGAGCGATACTTTCCGATATCCAAAAGTATCGGAATCGGAATGGTATCGCCGATACCCAAAAAATATCGGCGATACCCGATACCGATACCGGAAATCCAATGTAAGTCTATGGGAACAAAATATCGGAATTAAAAAAACCCCATTCTTGCCTTGTTGGTTAATTGTACATGAAGGAAAACAACAAAGAGTAATGTAGAATGTATTGGGGGAGGTTGAGGAGACATTAAAGGCATAGATGTTTAACCCAATCAAATGGAATAGCATTAATATTTTTTTTTTAAAGATGTTCGGATTGACGAAGAAATTGACAATGTTGTTAACGTTTTTTCTATTTTGGCAAATATGTATATTTCACAACTTCCATGCTCTTCACCTTTTTAACTTTTGACACACTTTCTCCTTCATAATCTTCAGCAGCATCATCTTTTTCATCAAATTATTCTTCATCTTCACCTTCTTTATCTTCTTCTTAAACTTCTTGCTATTCATCTTTTTGTTAACATTACTCATATTGTTCTTATTAAACTATTATTCTTCTTCATATTCTACTTCATCTTCATCTTCTTCATCATATTCTTATTTGTGACAGAGATTCCTGTACTTGTAATCTGTAAAAGTATGAATTGTTCATCCTTCCGTTCTTGCTGTCACAAAAGATTTAAATTACAACAGTATTTGTCCGTGCTCAGTTTAGCCTGCAGCAGCAGGCATTTTCCAGGGGCACCACGAGGAGGAACGGACTCACCCCCATACACTGCTTAGTCTTCTTCTGCTTTTAATTTAGAGCATATATTTTGCTCTTCATTTTGGTCTTATACTTCATGTTCTTCTGCTTTTTGATCTTCTGCTTATTGTTCTTCTGTCTCTTGTTCTGTATCTTGTAGTTTGTCTTAACCTTCTTTGTCCTGTTGGTGATCTTCTTTTGGGTAATCTTTTATTTCTTCTTTGTGATGGTGTTCAGGCTGGTTGGCTTGATGCTCGTCGTCCTTGTGGTCGTCATCTTCTTCGGGGTGGTCATCAGGGTCGTCGTCTTCATTGTTGGAGATCCAGAGTGATTACCCAAAAAAACATTTAAAAAATCTTCAATTTGTAAATGTAGCTGAAGGTACAAGAAGGCTGACTAAATTCCGAGAACCAGCTGACGTTACTGGAACCCGGACGGGTAGCAGAAGGTACAAGAGCCAATGCAAGTAACGAGGACCAGCTGACTGTGCTGGAACCCGGAGGGGCAGCAGAAGGAAAAGAGCCAATCGCACAACCGAGGACCAGCTGACGTTACTGGGACACGGTTACTAAGCAGGAGGTACCTGTGCTCCAAAGCACTACCAAGGACCAGCAGACGTTGCTGGAACTCGGATACCGAGATGGAGGCACCTAAGCCAAAGGCACTGCGTAGAACCAGCTGACGGTACTGGAACCCGGATGGGTAGCATAAGGCACCCATGAAAATGTAAGTTGACAGGCCGCAAGCCGTCCGCAGTTACCGAATCACACAGTCCTACAGTGGGTGCTTGTCCTATTGTCACAACGGAAACAGCCTTTATTTACTTATCCCACAGCACACATAGGAATCACCTAAACTGCAGGCACCATACAGTCGGCTAACCCGAATGCAACACGACAGGACAACTTATTGGAGGCAAATTGACGTTGACACTGCCAGTAAACAGCTGTCGTGCTGTAACCAGGCTAGGCAGGAGTCAGTACCCCTGCCAATTACTTCCGAGCAACAACTGGTGGTGTTGGAGCCCAGGGATGAGAAGAGAACAGGGTGGAGGCAGCAGGACTTTTGTTGCCGTACACACAGCAGGGGAACAGCTGACATTACTGAACCCCAGTAACACAGGAGCAAGTGTTGACTGTGCTAACAGCACTTCCGAGCAACAACTGGCGGTGTTGGAGCACAGGGTCAAGGAGGGTGTAGGCAGAGGCCTAGTATGAGATGTTTGAAGTTAAATTTGTAGTTAGCAGCATAAATTTTTGCCAGACACACAGCAGGGGAACAGCAGGCGTTACTGAACCCCACAAACACATCAGCGATTGTTTTGATCTGTGCATCCAACACTTGTGAGCAGCAACTGGCGGTGTTGAAGCCCAGGGTCAAGAAGGGTTTTGAAATAAAATATTGAGTTATTGCCTTGTTATGTGGCCATTGCAAATGTATGTACTTCAAACAGAAAAAATGAATGTTTACTAGGACAATAAAATGATGAATTTCAATTCCAAGAATAAAAATAAACACCCTTAAAATATAAACGCATATAAGCACATGGCAACAAGAAATGGAACAACACACCACCCAAAATTTATATTACAAAATATAGTGTTGTAAATTTATGAATAAAAGTCCATTTTTGTATTTAGGAATGATGCGTAAGGAACGCTATGTTAAACCATAACATAGTGAAGACAATGGATTTTGTAATAGTCACTCATCATCATCATTACAATTTATATGTGACAGTCACACAGATTAAAATTATTTCACTTACGAAAATTGTTAGTTCGGACAGCATTTATTACATGTCCAGCATGGACTCATCAAAGTGATGAGATGACGCAATAATGCACGATAAAAAAAAACATTTTAAAAAAACATTATGCATTGTCACAATTTAAGTGGGTGCCTGCAAGTGGAGGTGAAACAAAGGCTACAGATAGCAAAGGTATATACTATGTCTGTATCAGACAGTGGCCAGCCTCTGATGGGTAATGGCGATGTTATACTGTATGTCAATAAAGGCTGCGTCTGCAATCATGCATTTTTTGCTTGTAGAGTGTTGAAGAGGGTAAAAGCATGTCTGGTTGCGCAAGGCTTTATCCGGCAACACTACCTTCCTTGTGTCACGGGTAGGGTAGCGTGTGTCTATTATATGACTCTCTCTAAAATGTGACGTTACGCAGCCTTATTCTGCCCTAGGGACGGCAAAAATACGACAGCAGTAATCATTTACTGTATAAAACTCCACCTATGAGCAACAAAACAAGCACGTTCCCTCTTCCGGTTCCTGCGCTGACATGTGAGGAGGGAGTTTGGAGACGCTCATGAATTCCTCCCAGGTATCCAAGCATATCGGGCCGATAGGAGAGCAGTAAAACCACCCCCGGGAACAGTGACACCTTTTACATTCGTGGGGACATAATTTATGGAGCGCTACTTGCTACGGAGTTCACAACAGACCCCGAACGGTTTACCTATCCAACTGAAGCAGAAGGACAAGATGGCGCATGGAGGAGAGAAAGAAGAAGAGGCGCGATGCTGAGCGCTGCCATAGACATGCATCAAGAGCTATTATCAGAAGCACCATGTGACCTGAGAGTTCCTCAGGAATTTGATTCCCAGAAAATGGCTGGAGAGGTCACAGTCCTTCTCTTACCAGACATTCAGAAGCTGCTGGAGTCGGCATTGCAATCGTCATTGTCTTCCATACAAAAGTCTGTAGATCTGAATACCATTGCAATTACCAAGCTGCAACAGGATGTGGCGCTGCTACAACAGGAGAAGCAACTTTCCCAAGACAGAGAACAGAACCTTCAGCAGAACTTACAAAATTTGATAGACAAAACAGAGGACTTGGAAAATCGCTCGAGACGAAGCAATTTACGTCTCGTAGGACTGCCTGAATCGTTTCAATCAGCAGACTTACAATCCATCTGTGAGAATGATCTAACAAAAATATTGTGACTTAAGTACTACTGTCGTGTGGAACGTGCACATCGTGTGGGACCGCCGCAAAACAACAACAGGCGAGGGGAGGCATCGAAACCAACGATGTACAGACCACGGCAAGTAATAATGAAGCTGTTAGATTATAACGACAAAGTTTCATTGTTACGGCATTCAGAGAAGCGAGGCGCCCAGTGCTACTCCATGGCTATGAGATTCTGCTCTTTGAGGACTTCTCAGTATCGGTCTCAAAGAAGAGGAGGGCGTTCAGTTCCATTTGCACAACGTTGTTTGAGCGAGATGTTCGCTTTCAACTACTGTTCTCAGCGCGTTTACGGTTACAAAGATCTGACGGGACATATGTCATTTATGACACACCAGAACAAGCCAAAGCAGCCTTGGAACGAAATCCACAAAGTGATAGGGAGGTACAGCGAGGCAGTTCCAGGTTCTCCCCACGCAGACGACGACAAGATGGCAGTTCATGAAGGAGATCAGGAAAGATGAAAGAGATTCTCTCCACGTTAAATTACATATGAGATATATTTGCTGTTTGAGCCGTTTCTATTGGAGTTCCTTCATACCTATGCTAAAGCATGATAGCTTTGTTGCAATTTTAGATGGTTAAATTAGTTAATTGATATTAGATGTTGAAGATCTCTCATGAGAGAGGGTATCTTGATACACATGGGACAACTGACTTAAACATTACATATGGAGGGACAATAAGTGAAGCAGGCTATTGGGGTTTCATGCTTTGGACACATGGGGGGTACACTGAATAGCCTGGGAGGATGGGGGTAATCTCCTCACAGTTTAGAAAAAAGGAAGTCACATAAACAGAGTTAGTGGTGGAGAGACTACGACCGCTTACAGCGGTTTATTGTTAAACAAGAGTTACTAGAAAAGGGTAGCAAGGGACCTCTCTCCAATAAATTAATCCTGGAATTGTCAATATATCTTGATTTGGTATTTGATATTGTGGTGCTACTTCCTCCTTTCCTCGCAGGTTGGTGCCAACGACGGCCATAAGAGGGTACACCGTCTCCTCCAGCACACTCATAACTTTTCTGCCGCCCATTCAATATGAAGATCATCTCCTGCAATGTCAAAGGCTTGCGGGCGCCGGAGAAGCGCACAATGATTCTGAGGTACCTCCGCCGGTGGAAGCCGGACATAGCACTTCTCCAAGAGACACATCTGAAGGTGACTGATTTTCCTCCCATGCACAAATTTTGGGTGGGAGACAGTTACGGGTCACAGGGCACGAGCGCAAGACAGGGGTATTGACATTAATCAGCAAGCACTTCAAGGGCAAGGTGATTGACTCCGAAAATGACACAGATGGTCGTTGGGTGAGAATATCAGTATCACTTGACAACAAAACCTATAGTATTTATAACATATACGGACCCACAGAAGACAATGGACCATTTTTCCGAGAATTGGAGGCACGTATACTTCAAGACACAATTTCACTGAAAATAGTAGGTGGTGACTTAAATACGGTGAATCGAACCAGTGAAGACCGTTGGTCGATGCGAACGACTGTGCGATCACATGACACAAGTTTGAAACACTTGCTAGACACGACTAACTTTGTAGACATTTGGAGACACCTGAATACAGATGGCAGTGAATATTCCTTCTATTCGTCGGCACATGACTCTTGGTCAAGAATAGATTATATATTGCTATCACAGGAGCTAGTAAGGGGAGTGGAAGAGGCACATGTGCACAACGTAGCTATATCTGACCACGCACCCGTATCAGTGACCCTGCCAGATATGGTTCAGATGGGGCCAGACCAAACTTTGCGCTTCACTTCCTATTTGTTAACGGATGAGAATTTTCGAGATCAGGTGAAGCAATGGTGGTTGCAATATGTAAGGTATAATGGAGATAGTAGGGATAGGCAGGAACTTTTATGGGCAGCAGGGAAGGCAGTAATGCGCGGGAAACTAATAGCTTATCAGACAACCCTAAAAAAGAAGATAGCGACAAACTACTCGCAGGCTACCAGGATATTACGCGATAGCCACACGGCATACCTGAGAACTTCATCGACACAGGATAAAAATAGATGGAAGCAGGCTAAGGCTGACTTTGACCTATGGGTAGATCGACGCGAGAGAACCAGTAATATGAATTATAGAGCCGATCTATATCGTTATGGTAGCAAATCAGGGAGACTATTATCACGACTAGCGAAAGGAAATCACATTCATCAACATATTACAGCGTTAACGAATAAACATGGGATCATGATCGATCATGCTGATATTGAAGAAAGCCTTATATTTTAACATGATCGGATAAATGAATGTAAAGGTGGCGAGAATTTGAAAAAATACACGCCAGAGAAGGGTGACGAGTGAAATAGTTTAATCAGGATCACAGCAAAGTTAGAGAAGGAAGATGACGGGAGGAATCCTAGAACTTAGGGGTTTCCTTACAATTATTAACGAGTTTCGGTTTTCTGTTCTCTTGTTACTTTGACTTTTACAATGTTTATTTTATGACCATATCGGCTGCGACCGAGATGTGTAACGCCTTACGTGGCATTTTGTTTTGAAAATACAAATAAAAAGGAATTTAAAAAACCAAAAAAAAAAAAATTCCCTCTTCAACAATCTACAAGACAAACAAGCATGATGGGTGACGCTGCCTTTATTGAGGTACAGTATTAGATCGACATTGTCCATGAGTAACTATGCACTGTGATAGCTATATAGCATTATTAATTTATATCTGTTGTGGTTGTTTCACCAGCACTTGCAGGTCTAACTACCTATTGTTAGTATGCATGATGCACTTTCTAGGTGTAATTATTTATTATTGCGCATTATTACCAGGTTTAGATGCTGGCCATTTCATATATGGTGTGTGAAGTTACAGTTGTCCTCAGTCTTTGTATTTTATTATGTCTGTCATAAATAAAACTCGTGAGGATGATGATGATGTTTATGATTCGTACATCCATTGACTGCATTATCTTACAGGTACAGATAACGTTCCTTAAGAACCATTAATTGATAATTATGAAATTTAGTTTTATGCATTAATTTCCAAAAGTAAACACTATGTTTTAGTTTTTGTTACCATTTCTACTAGCCATGTGCAGATATGCGCTGTGATGACAAATTAATATTTGTCCATATTTCTTAGTAAAATTTATCATTTTAGGCCTTGAAAACTTCAATCTTTCCTGTTTTAAGCATAACAATCAGGGTGACGGCTCTTCCCTATTTGGAGCATGTTCGACATGGGTTTTTTCTGTGCATGTGTAGGGAACAGGAGACTTCTTGCCGGTGTGGTACACCAAAGGGGATCTTGCTGGATGGGAGATATATTTCTTCTAGCAGACTGAAGTTTGCTCATGATTTTACATGATCACAAGGACCTGTGATAAGGTCATAGTAACGTGATCTGGTCAGCTCATGTGTACCTCACCTGAGGGTGTGGAGTAGGCCTATAAAATAAGGAGCTGTTGTAGTTGGTGTGTGGAAGGAAGGAGTTTGGCTGGAGTCAGCCTGGAAGATTGTTTTGTTACTGTGTGCCAGTGTGCACCAGGAAGCGAGTACCAGACCACCCGTAATGGGACCTGGCGGTCTCTGCTGACCTGCAGCCGCTTAGTTAAGCCCGTCCCAAGCAAGGGTGAGTCTGGGACCAGTGGTTCTCCAAACTGTAGTGATTTATGTTCTGTTTTTATTTTGTTATCTGGACTTTTTGTTGAAATCATGATTAAAACCACTGAAATTTGAACTAAAAGGCTGTGTGTTTGCCTCATTACTGCGGCCCAGCCCTGCCTACCAGAGCGGATCCCTACAATTGGTGGCTTCAATGCGGGCAACACAGTGAGGTCAGGCTGTTTTTTCCTGCATGACACTAAATGTCCTGGGTAAAGAAAGTGACGCAAAACCCGGTGGATAACTGTCCGAAGATGGAGAACACCGTAAAAATGCTGGTAGAGGCCATGCGACAGCAACAGCAGGCTACACAGCAGCAACAGCAGGCTATGCAGCAGCAGCAGGCTATACAGCAGCAGGCTATGGAGCGGCAGCAGATATTTAATCGACAGCAACAGGAAAACAATAGTCTACTGATGCAGCACATCACAGTGCCGCAGACAGCAGGAGCTGCCCGGGGATGCCAGGATGTCCGTAAAGCGGTGCGTACACCGATCCGAAATATGGAGCAATCAGATGACGTTGAGGTGTACCTGGAGATGTTTGAAGGCGTGGCAAAAAGGGAGAGAGTGCCCCGGGACCAGTGGGCCAAGATCGTGGCTCAGTTTTTGACTTCAGGACCCGCAAAAGCCTATAGGGACCTACCCCCCGAGCAACAGGAGGACTATGAGAGCGTCAAGGGTGAGATACTTGCACGTCTTGGGGTAAATGTTTTGGTCCGGGCCCAGCGGGTACACCAGTGGAAGTTTTCCCCTTCCGAGCCAGCTCGGTACCAGTATTATGACTTGATACACCTGATAGAAAAGTGGTTGCAGCCGGAGGTGTTGTCACTCCGCGCTATGCTGGATCGTATAGTGACTGATAAATTCTGGAGAACTTTGCCCCACACCCTTCAAACATGGGTTGGACAGGCAGCCCCTACTGATGGTCTCCAAATGGTAGACCTCATTGAAAGATATGGGGCTACCAAGGAGATACAGGCAGAGACTACCCGGAAGGTATCAAGTAAATTCCCCAAACCTTCACCCACAGCTCGGCGAGCAGAGACTCGGAGGGCCGCCCAGGACGGGTCGGGGAACGAAAGGGGCCCCATAATCTGTTGGCGGTGCCAAGAACCAGGACATGTGAGAGCTGATTGCCCCCACCTGACTGAGCCCATGGACAACAACTTTGGCTACTATCAGTCTCACTATGCAGAACACATGTGTGCAGTGGGCAAACCAGAGGGACCCAGTATGAACCATTTGTGTAAAGTGGAGGTGGAGGGTAACCCTGCTGTGGCTGTACTGGACTCAGGTAGTCTCGTGACCCTAATACGAGCCAGCCACGTCCAAATCAGCGAGTATACTGCTCTGAAAATGGGTGTGTTGTGTATTCATGGGGACTTAAAACATTATCCTACCGCCCTGGTGATGATAAACACGTCAGCGGGGAGGAGTGAGACGAGGTGGGGGTGGTGGTTAATTTGCATTATGAGGTAATAATGGGGAGAGATTTTCCGTTATTATCTGTGCTTTGGCCTGTAATTACCCCTCCCACAGAACAGTCGTCAGCACCAGTGGCAACCAGGTTGCATTCTCCTGAAATCGGGCATGAACCTGGTGGCCCAGAGGAAGATGTACTGGCGGTAGGAGTACCTTTGCCTTCGGTGGAGGAGGAAAACCCCTCTCCTATAGAAGTGTTAGCTGGGGAGATGGAAGATTTGCCACCGGGACCAGAATTCTCATAGTTAAATGTGGCAGGTGACAATTTTGTTACGGCGCAACTACGTGACCCTACGTTGACTCCAGCCCGTGAAAATGTACTGGTTGTCAATGGGGAACCCCAACACCCCGGGGCAGCTACAGTATTTCCCCAATTCGAGATGAACCAAGATTTGCTGTATCGGGTTGAAAAAATACATGGGGAAATTGTCGAGCAATTGCTGGTACCGCAGTCATATCGGAGGTTGGTAATGGACTTAGCGCATGCGCATGTACTAGGGGACATTTGGGACAAAAGAAAACCCTAGACAGAATTCTATAACGGTTTTACTGGCTAGGGGTCTATGAAGAAGTTAAACAGTATTGTAACTCTTGTCCCGTGTGCCAGGTAACCAGTCCGCAGCCTCATTTTCGGAGTCCCTTGGTGCCATTACCATTACCAATTATAGAGGTACCGTTTGAGACAATAGCCATGGATCTGGTGGGTCCGGTTAATAAATCACCAAGGGGTCATCAACACATCCTCTAGTTCTAGATTACGCTAGCAGGTATCCTGAGGCTATTCCCCTGCGACACACCTCGGCCAAACAGATCGCAAAAGAACTCATGGGTATGTTCTCTCGGGTGGGAATCCGTCAAGAAATCTTAACAGATCAGGGGACCCGCTTTATGTCAAAAATCATGAAGGAACTGTGCCACTTGTTAAGTGTTAAACAGTTGCGCACATCGGTCTATCATCCCCAAACACGGTTTAGTAGAAAGGTTCAATTAAAAACCCTGAAGAATATGTTTAAAAAACCAGTCTCGAAAGATGCTTTGGACTGGGATCTCTTGTTGCCATATCTGATGTTTGCAGTGCGGGAGGTGCCCCAGGCATCTACGGGGTTCTCGCCCTTTGAACTATTATATGGCAGACATCCCCATGGCTTACTCGATATAGCAAAAGAGGCCTGGGAAAACCATCCAACTCCCCACAAAAGTGTGATAGAACATGTGGCCAAAATGCAAGAGAGAATGGAGACAGTCCTACCATTAGTCCGAGAACATATGAAGCACACAAGGCACAGAGCAGTCTATACGGAGGCACGGTAAGGTCCTTACCTGGGGATCGGGTGTTGGTACTTGTGCCTACATTGGATAGTAAGTTCCTTGCAAGGTGGCAGGGACCCTACGACATTATAGAGAAGGTGGGACCAGTAAACTATAAAGTACAGCAACCAGGGCGGAGAAAGCCAGAACAGGTATACCATGTGAATCAGCTCAAACCATGGAAAGACAGAGACACGCTTGGTGAGGATTGTCCACGGCCTGCATTTCCAGTACAGATGGATTCCTTGCCTCAGGAGAAGGCAAGAGAAGTCCTCTCCGCGTCAAAATACCAGACACTTTGTCGCCCAGACAAGTTCAGGAAGTCCGAGAGTTTGTTAGCCGAAATACAGATGTTTTTTCGGAACTTCCTGGTCGTACCTACCTAATCCAACATGACATTGTCACTGAGCCGCAGGGCAAAGTACAATTAAAGCCATATCGGCTGCCTGAGGCCCGGCGACAAGCCAGCAAGGAAGAGGTCAAGAAGATGCTGCAGTTAGGGGTCATTGAAGAGTCCCAGAGTGAGTGGGCCAGCCCAATAGTCCTAATACCAAAGCCAGATGGGACACTAAGGTTCTGTAATGACTTCAGAAAACTGAATGAAATTTCAAAGTTTGACGCCTACCCCATGCCCCGGGTCGATGAGTTAATAGAGCGGTTTGGGCAGGACCGTTATTTTTCAGTCATTGACCTCACAAAAGGGTATTGGCAGGTGCCCCTAACAAAAGCAGCGAGAGAGAAAACGGCTTTTGTAACACCCGAGGGACTGTTCCAGTATATAGTCCTACCCTTCGGGTTGCATGGCGCTCCAGCGACATTCCAGAGGTTAATGGACGTTGTTCTTCGTCCTCATCGCCTATATGCCGCGGACAATCTGGACGATATTGTGGTGTACAGTACATACTGGGAAAGTCACTTAGCCAAGGTACAGGCGGTGATACATTCGCTGAGACAAGCAGGGCTAACTGCCAACCCAAACAAGTGTTCCATAGGGTTGGAGGAAGCTCGGTACCTGGGGTATGTGATTGTGAGAGGAGTTATCAAACCCCAAATAAACAAAGTGGAGGCAATCCAAAACTGGCCCCGTCCCCTCACCACAAAACAAGTGAAAGGGTTTTTGGGGTTAGTGGGATACTACCGGCGGTTTATTCCCATTTTGCAACCCTGTCGGCGCCGTTAACTGACTGCCTAAAAGGCAGGAAGTCAGTAATGGTGCGATGGAATGATAAGCTTGAAGAAGCGTTTGTAAAACTAAAAGGGGCACTGTGTGTGTCACCATTTTTGATCACACCCGACTTCAAAAGAGAATTCATTGTCCAGACAGATGCGTCAGAGGTAGGTGTGGGTGCCGTGTTGTCTCAGGAGGTTAACGGGGAGGAGCATCCCATTAGTTTCCTGAGTCGAAAGCTTACTCCAGCTGAAACCAGATACAGCATTGTAGAGAGAGAGTGCCTGGCGATCAAGTGTACACTGGAGTCGTTGCGCTACTATCTGTTGGGGAGAACATTTTGGTTGGTAACTGATCATTCCCCTCTGACTGGCAGTGTTGTAGCCCAGGGAGTAGAGTTCAGGTGGTAGATAGATGAACATAACAGGAAACATGCGTTGCTAACCAGTTATTTAATCGGAAAAACGGACAGGCAAATTCAGGCGAGATCCATGCCTTGTTCATTTTCAGAAAAGTAAGCCGGTCTACATTATTGGAGGATAGTCGCATGCGACGGTCTGTTAGTACACCACCTGTAGCTGTAATGTATGTAGTACAGTTCATATAGCGTCTTGTGCTTGGGTGCGATGAAAATACATGAGACACAGGTTTGATATAGAAAGTCTTGTATTACTTCATACAAGTTGGCAAAAATAGTCACACAGTTTGCAGACACAGAAGCAGGAGACACAGCAGGCCAGAGTAATCTAAGCTCAGCAATCACTCTCCACAACAGGTTCAGGATCTTCTTCTCTGTTACCGTAAGTCCATGCAAACGTGGGTCTTTCAAAGAGCAGGGTTCAGAGTCCACAAGTGCTTCAGAGTTCCTCAGTAGGAATAGCTGGAGTACAAGGTCCAAGGCTTTAGGAGTCAGGTCACAGGTTCACTGCAGGCTAGATTCTGAAGCACTGATTGCTCAGCTGTGGCTGCTTAAGAAGCAAAAGGAGAGAATCAGGGCGGGAACATGCAAGCTGGAAACTCCATTTTGACTGAGGGCAAGATAGCTGCAGCAAGACAGAAAGTAAAATGGCTGACGAACAAACTGAGTTTCAGGAACATGTACACAGAACCTTACATTACTCCCCCCTTAGGGACAACCTCCGGATGACCTCAGGCCAGGCTTGTGTGGGTACCTCTGATGAAACTGACGGAGCAAGCGAGGAGCATTAACGTTATTGACTGGTTCCCATGAGTTGTCCTCCACTGGGTAGCCCTGCCATTTAATCAGATATTGTAACTGATTTCTATACAACCTGGAATCTAAAATCCTTTCCACCACAAATTCTTCCTGACCATCGACTAGCACTGGGTCAGGGCAAGGAGAAGAACGTCCAGGAAACGTATTGGGTGTCGCAGCCTTTAGTAGGGATACATGAAAGACAGGGTGGATTCTCATAGTTCTGGGCAGTTGAAGACGACAAGCAACGGCACTTATAATTTTACTGATTTTATAGGGTCCAATGTACTTATGTCCCAACTTAGACATGGAATCCTTAACTTAAGATTTCTGGTTGACAGCCAGACCAAGTCTCCTACCTTGAAAGCTGGTGCAGGTTTACGAAATTTATCTGCTGCTTTCTTGTACCTTTCCTGAGCCGATTCCAGATTCTCCTTTAGAAGATCCATATTCTTCTGTAAAGACGTGATTCTTTCAGCCATTGCTGGTAAAGGCGTTTCTATGGGAAATCGTGGTAGAATGTTAGGATGATAACCTAGATTAGAGTAAAAAGGAGACTGCTTAGTGGAGGCACTCTGAGAGTTGTTATACGAGAACTCAGCTAATGGAAGTAGATCCACCCAATCATCCTGTAGGTGGCAGATAAAGCAGCGGAGATACTGCTCCAGGGTTTGATTGGTTCGTTCGGTCTGTCCATTAGTCTGGGGATGAAAAGCAGAAGAAAGGTTTACTTTAATGTCCAATGCTGCACAGAAATTTTGCCAAAACCTAGAAGTGAATTGCACCCCTCGATCCGAAATAACCCCATCCGGGACTCCATGTAAGCGAAACACATCTTTAATCATCAAATCTGATGTCTGTTTTGCAGTGGGTAAGCCGACACAAGGGATAAAATGAGCTGCCTTTGTTAGACGGTCAACCACCACAGAATGGTGTTCTTCCCTTGAGAGGTTGGTAACTCCACAATGAAGTCCATAGAAATGGATCCCCACGGGCGGGACGGGGTGGGAAGAGGCTTAACAGACCATTGGTGGGACGAGGTTTTTTGCATTTGCACAGACTTCACAGAATGACAATTTTAAAAAAACATCCTCCTGCAAGTGGGCCACCAAAAAAACGAAGAGAAATTCCTGTTCTTAGAACCTCTATGCCCACATCTTGGAATCGGAATGATTTCAAACTCTCAAAGACTTTTCAGGAATATACAGGCGTTGTCCCTAACCACACACCAACTTAAAGACAAACTTACGTCCCTTGGGGGTTTTGTGCCAAAAGGAATCCGCATGTTGCCCTTGATGTCCTTAAGTAGGGTCTTGATTATGAATTACCCTAGAACTAAGTCAGAAAATAGTCTTAGAGGAAAATTTTGGACTGTCTCCTGCTGGTAAATCCAGAAGTCACACCTTTCCTTGCGCGATCCGGTCATAAGAAATATAAAATTAAATTGGTTTAAGAAAAATTCCAGCGAGCCTGGGGGATCAGGCACTTAGCCACCTGATAAACTCAAGGTTTACGATGGTCTTCAGGACACAAATTGCTGTGCTCCTTAAGAAGTGCTCCCATTCTTTAAGGCGGCATAAGCCAACAACTCTCTATTGCCCACATCGTAGTTCCCTCAGCCAAACAACTCGGGAAAAAAGGCACAGAGAGCAAAAATTCTTCTCACCGTTCTCTGAGAAAAATTGCCCAACGGCACAGTCTGAAGCTCCACCTCTTAGAAGGCAACTCGGGGTTGGGATTCAGGAAGGCAGGGGGTAAATTTATCTTTAAGGGGGGAAAAGCTTCCTGGGCTTGGGGGTCCAGAGAACCTGACCTTTCCCCGGGTAAGTTGGGGATAGGTGACAAACCTCAGAAAATTTCTAATGAAACTCTATAAATTGGCAAACACGATGAACGCTGTACCTCCTCACAAACAGGACTTGCCAATCCTTGATGGCTTGGGTTTTTGCTTCCACCAACTAATTCCTTGTTTTAGACAGACATAACCCCAAAAAAGAATTTCGGTCCTATGGAATTCACACTTTCAAGTTTGATGAAAAAAATTATTTTGTCTTAGCGTCCAAACCATTCCACATGTCCATGATTTTTTCCTCGGGAGTTAGAAAAAATAGAAATCATCCAAATAAATTTCCCACGAATTACTAGGAGATCCCTGAAGATGATTCACAAGTTTGGAAAGGGCGGGCGGTAACTCAGACCAAAAGGCATAAAGATATTCAAAGTGTCCATACGACCTAATGCATCTTCCATTCATCCCCAGTCAATACGGACTAAGTTTAGGCCCCACGAAACATTTAAGGAAAATTTTGGCAGTCGCACTCTCTCCAATAACTCAGGGATTAAAGGCAATGGATAACGGTTTTCTAATAGTAACCTTTAAATTCCCTATAGTCTACGCATGTCTCAAGATCCATCTTTCTTCTTTACAAAAAGATGGGTGCACCCCGCAGGAGATAAGAGGGGCGTATGAACCCTTGGTAGATTTTCGCATGTAATCCTTAAAGCCTTGCTCGGGCCCCGCCAGGGGAGACTTACCAAAAGGACTCCTCCAGGCAAAATCAATTGACAATCATATGACGGTGAGGAGGAAGCTGGGGCAGCGTTCTTCTTGCACATAAATCCACAATCCTGGATACAGCTGGTATTCAGGGCTGCAGGTTCCTTAGACAGAGCAACTAAACTTTGGACTATCTGTTTCTCTGGAAAGTGTAATTCCTTGGCTCCCATTAATGGTAGGTTCTGACCTGCAGCCAGGAACCCAGAATAATGGGAAAGTGGGGAAAAGATAAGCAAAAAGGACAGTTTCTCTTGATATCTTTACCCATAAGAACCCCAAAGGCCTGTTTCCTCCACTGTCCAAGGACAGGGAGCCACCACTTTCCATCTGAGAGTACCTTCTCACTTAACTATCCCCTTGTTTCAACAAAGGAGACTCCATAAAATTTCCACTTCCCCTGAGTCGATCAAACAGAGCAAGATACCCAACTGAATCAACCCAGATTTGATGGAAAGAAACAATGAAATTGTTTTTCTTAACTCAGCTGGGACACCGCTGAGGAAACTTGAAAAAAGGCGGGGTTTACACAGTCAACTTCTCAAAGAAAGGGAACGGAGTTAAGTCCAAAAACAAGATCTGTTGCTGCAACTCTTGGACCGAGGCTCGGACCTGACAGATCCCCTCTCGCAAAACTCACAATGAATGATGCTGCAGTAGTCTTTACGAAACGCGGGGCAGTTTATAATGAAGGCCCTACTTACCACAATAGAAACATGATTCCCTTAAAACGATTTTCCTTGCGTGCTCACTAACCCTCGGTAAAAGAGTCTACCTCATGGGTTCGGTTCAGGTCCCGTTAATCCTACCAAAGTTCCTTAGCTGGAAAGGAAGGTAGGAAAAAGTTTAGTGCGATTGCTTTGAACCATCTCCTTGCCTGCGTTCAGTCAGACGATTCAATACGGAGCATAGTTAAAAAGCACCAACCGTGGGGGGTCGGCACGAGCAATTCTCCTTTAAAATCAGGGAGAAACCCCTTTCAAAAAATAGATTTTTTGGCGGAACTTCCAGGGGAATCAAGGGCCCATCTCCTGAAACCCAAAGGGCCCAATTTCAGCTACCGATGTTTCCCCTTGGCGCAAAGCAACAGGCTGCTTCAGTTTTTTGAACCTCGTTGGGGCCAAACACCTGCCCCATGGCAAAATAAAACATCAAGGGTTTCAAACAATCATCCTCACCAAAATAAGGGGTTTCCCCATAAAACCCCCTTTGGTAAAAACAAATTTATAGTAAGCCCTTTTGATCGTTCAGTGGAAATTGGGGTGAAGCAGTGAAAAAAAAAAATTTTGCATTGATTAAAAATCCCCGAATTTCTCACGTTCACCCCCAAAAAAGAAAAGGGGGAAAAAATTGGGAACCCAAACCGGGGTACGGGAGCCGGACCGCTCTTTAGAACCCCCCCCGCTCGCAAATCCGGGGCATCTTCCAAACACTTGCAATTGTTTTATGAGGTCCTGTGGTTGAAAAACGGGTTTAATTCTGAAAAACTGCAAGGATATTTTCAGTCACTCCGCAAAGTTCCTTTAGGGGGCCTCCATTTCCAGATCTTTTTAAAACGAGTACGGAAAAAGGAAAGGGAAAAAAAAAAAAATATTTTTTACCTGTGGAAAACTGCAGAGAGAAAAAAAAAAAGGGAAAATCTCCCTGGAAGGGTTTGGGGAAAGTCACAAACACAACATCAAGAAAGTTCACCCGCTCTGATATCCACAGTTACAGCACAAAAAAAAGAAAAAGAAAAAAAAAAAAAACAATAGGTTTACCTGTGGTAACACTGCAAAAAAAAAAAAATTTAAGGAATTGCTCCCCCCGGAAGGGTTGTGGAATCAAAAACCCTGTCTCAAAAATACAACCGGACACCAAACCACATTTACAAACACAGCCTTTCCAGCCCGCAGACACTAACGTTTTTGGGTTTTTAAAATTTTTAAAAATTATTTGTACTTTCATCGCGCTTGTGCTTGGGGCGAGAAAAAACATGAGAAAGGGGTTTATTAGAAATTTGTATTACTTCATACAATTGGCAAAAAAAGTCACACAGTTTGCAGACACAGAAGAGAGACCAGGGGGCCAAAAAATCACCTCAAAACACTCCCACAACATTTCGGGATCTTCTTCTCTGTTACCAAAAAGTCCAGCAACGGGTCTTTCAAAGAGCAGGGTTCAATCCACAATGCTTCAAGTTCCTCAGTAGAATAGCTGGGGTAAAGGGGCCAAGGCTTTAGGATCGGTCCAGGTTCACTGCAGGCAATTCAAAACACGATTGCTCAGCTGTGGCGCTTTAAAAAAAAGGGAGAATCGGGGGGGAACTAATCTGGAAACTCCATTTTTACTGAAAGATAGCTGCAGCAAGACAAAAATAAAATGGTGACAACAAACTGAGTTTCAGGGGAAATGTCACAAACTTTTAGTACACTAAAACGCGCTCCGATAATACACTGGCAGCAGGGCAAGCCAGCACCTCCAAGCATATGGCAAGCTCTGCCAGTATCCAGCTTTTAGACCCAAAAAATGAAAGGGGAAGGCCACGGGTACACGGAGGGCAAACATGTAGCGCACCATCTTACGGAAACGTGCCTCCTGGGACTGAGGCCCGAGGGTAACATTGGTTGGCGCGCCCAAAACTTCGCCACTTTGGAACATACTGGTCTTTTTCCCTTTGCAAGGGCTCTGTGCCCCCCGTGGCAGAGCTGCTCCACTGCCTCGACGCACAGAGCTGCTTTGAAAGCAGTACACGCCTTGGCTGGAATGGAAAAATTTTTGGGTTGCACCAGTTGTCTTGGTACTCCCGCATTTTTTGCTCCCGGTTCAACGGTTGAGATGCTTTGAAGTTGTCCCCCCCGGGCGAGGGGGTAGGGGTGAAAACCCCAAAAAAAAACGTGGTGAGAATGTGGGGGGGCGGGGGTCTTTCTCAGGGGCTCACAGAAATCACCATGTGCTCAGACCCCAACTGGCCAACAAAAAATTTCCTCCTAAGAAACTCATCCTGCCTGCCTGCATCAACCCCCCTCGCCACATACGACTAGAGCGTTGTGTACCTCCCTCTGTAGTGTTTTCCCCCCCCATTGACTCCTCCTCATCCTCCCACAAAGTGAGCCCTGCCCAGCCCTTTGTGGGAACCACTGCCTGACTGTCCAGAAGGTGAGGGGAAATTTTTGACCCTCACCCCCACCTCTTCCAAAACCTCATCCTTTGCTTGCAGGTTTTTTAACAGGCAATAAGGGGGACAGTCAGGCGACATTCATCATCTGCACCCGCCATCCGCGTTGACCATCAAACCACGCAAAACGTGGAATGCCTTCAAAGGCCCCTCTATGGGGAAAAAGTGGGCGGGGGAAAAATTGCGACTTGATTGCCCTGAGCGGGAAAAACCCCTTACTGCTGCTGGTGCCCACACAACGGGGCCAACAAAATTAACGGGGAATTCCCCGGGGGTTCGTCACTAATCTGTTCAGGGGCGAAAACGCGTTCAGGCTGCAAAAACGCAAACTGGCCCCGAGGGGAAGTCGCAAGGAGCGCACCTAGGCGGAAACCCTTGTGCAGCAGTTCATCAAGATCGGAATTCCCTCAAAAAAACCGCACGCCAAGTTTGAGCAAGGCCAACTGGGGAAATTTAGTAGGTTGCCAAGGCCCAGAGCTGCCACCAGATTTCGGCCATTTTCCCCACTACCAACCTGGCGGAAATTCCTGGGAAAACCACACGCGCTCTCCCCGCTTATAGAAATTTTTTGACAGCACTCGGCCAATATTTGAGGGGCGGTACAATGGCAAAAAATCCAGAAAAAAAGAAAAACTAATTTTTTCCCCACCCCAAAAATTTATTGTTTTGCAAAATGTGATAATTTATTGGGGGCACCCAAATTTTTCGTGAACAAAACAGAATGCAAGTAAAAGGGCCACTAAATCAACTTTCGGTTTTATCCAAAACCCTTTATTCATGCGTCGCGGAACAAAAAAACCCCAAAAAATACAAAAAAATTTAAAAATAAAAAAAATAAAATAAAAAACAATTTCCATGATTCAATGAGTCTGAAATATAAACAGGCAAAGAATTGCAGCTTAACATAAAAAGTCATTTGACCCAATGAGAATAAACATACTATAAGGTTTTTTTACCTAGCCAAGAAATTTTTGTGAAAGGATATAAGAGTGAAAGTGTCCAAAATTAAGGTAATTTCCCCTAATAGGGTGCTGAAAAAACAAAAGAAAATATTAAAAAAAGACATGCAAAGTAAGTTTAAACACCCCTTTCATTGCCTGGTACCTGTGTTTAATGTCTCAGAAAACCTCAATAAAATCGGGGAAAAAAAGAAAACCCCCATGGGGACTGAATTGGTGATATCTTAAAAATGGGCTCAATGGGGCTAATTAAATACCTGGTTATGAATTTTAAAAAATCCCCCCGAACAGAAGACTCCAAGGGCCCTTTTAAATGGAGAACTGTCTGTAAAAGGGAACAGGCAGTTTAAGGAAAGACAAGTAGGTTTTTATATTAATTCAATAACCTAAGGACATACCTGGCATCAGATCTTTCAACTAAAGCCCAATTAAGGGGGGATTCCCCCCCTGAGGGAATAAAATACAAAGGATATGGTGACTTTAAATTGTCAAAATCCCTGCTTGGGAAAGTTAGTCTCCCCTGGGACGGGTTTGGCTTCAGCGGCCCCCCCGCGCCTTGCTGTGGGGGGCTCGGTGAGACAGTTACGGCGTTTTTTTTAAAGGCCAGAGGGGAATATATTCCCGGACCGAATGATTTTACTCCGGGGACCTTAAAACTGCGTTTTTTAATCCAAATTGTCTTTTTTTATCTAAATCTGCTGGTAGACCTCTGTAACACCTCCTGGCTCTAAAGATTTTATGTCATAGGTTTTAAGGGCAAAATGGTTACCAAAAGACTGGGGAGTTAGAGCAAAATTGGCAGTAACTCCCCAGAGAAAACCAAAGGCTCTTGGCCCCTCGAGCAGGGACATCCCAGCTTAAACTGTGCACCTGTTCCCCAAATAAAACCCTCAGATCACTTTTTACATTTTGGTTAAAAAAAATTTCCCCTAAAGGGGTTTTTTTCTTCAATTTTCCCAATTTGAGTGAATTGGGGAAATGTCCTTGCGGCCTTCTAACTTGGGGAAACTACCCACACGTCAAAGACCGCAACCATCACAAATCAACCACCGCGTCAGAAAAATTGGGGCCCAATTTTCCCAAACCCTTTTCAAATTTGACATTCTGTAGCCAAAATTTAAAATTCAGGCTTGAAGGTGTTCCCCCCCCCAAAGGGGGGTGATCATATTTTAAAATTTTAAAACAAAAAGGGAAAACCTTTTTTGGCCAAAAACTGGATACTTCTCCAAGGGACAAATAGGAATTGATGGTTACTTAAAACCATTTAATTAATCTAATTTTTTTTACAGACCCATAATTCACTTTCAAGGTGAGTTGACTCCTTTTCCGGTTCTGCTACCAGCCCAACACAAATCCAATTTTATTTTTTTTGTAAAACTCATTAGATTGTTCTAGAATATACTGCGACATTTATTTTTTCAATAAAAATACACATAATAAACACCATTAGATTGTTACTTGGTCCCATTCCCCTTTTTATTTTTTTTTCATTTTACTTTTATTTATTGTCAAATCCTCTCACGGGGGTTTTTGAATAAATTTTTTACCTAGTTTATAATCCTTATTTTTTGGGGTTTCAGAGATCTGCCCCCAAAAATGAACTTACCTAGCTTTTGGTAACCATTTCCCCCTATAATCCTATGACAAAAAACTTAGACCAGAGGTGTTACGGGTCAAACCCCAGATTAAGATAAACAGAGTAAATTTTTGGGGTAACTACGCAAGGCAACGCACATAGTGACGTAACGCACTTTTCCTCCGGAATACTACCCGGTCTGGCGCTTTAAAAAACCCAACAACCGTCTCACCGAGCCAGCCACAGCAAGGGCGGGGCCCGCGAACCAAAAAACCCCCGCCACCAGGTAGCTAACTTTCCCAAGCGGGTTTTGAATTTAAATCACCAAATTAAAAAACGCTTTGCTGACAAAAATTCCCCAGGGGGAAAAACCCCCCTTACCTCTGGGCTTATAGTTGAAAGTACTGACTGCCAGGTATGCCCTTAGGATTAATAATAATATAAACCAAACCTGACATTTTCCCCTAAACTGTCCTTTTACCATTTTTCAGGCAGTTCCACATCACGGCCTTAGACCCCTTCTTCTCGGGGGATTATTCAACTTCTATCCCCCCCGGGGTTTTTTAATTGCTCCTTTGAGCCCACTTTTAAAGAAACACCAATTCAGTCCTCCATGGGGGGATTTTTTATATTTTCCAGATTTTTTTTTTTTTAGGGCTTTCTCTAGAGACATTAAACAGGGGACCAGGCAATTTTATGGCTTTTAAACACTAACTTTGCATGTCTTAATATTATTACTATTGCTGCACATCCTAAAAACGGGGCACTTTTCCTCTATTTTTTGGGGGGGGAAGTCACCCTTACCTTTCACAAATCTTCCTTGGACGATAAAAAAACCTTATATTTATTTTTATTTTCATTGGGAAAAAAGACCTTTTAAATTTTATAACTGCAATTCTTTGCCATGTTTATATTTCAGACTACATTGATACTCACGGAGAATTGTTTTTTTTTTATTTAAAATTTTTATGTTATTTTAAAATTTTTTTTTTAAAGGGTTTTTTTGTTCACACGCTGCATGACAAGGTTCTGGAAAAAACCGAAACTTAATTAGTGTCCTTTATATTGCATTCCTGTTTTGCAAAACAAATTGGCTCCCCAAAATAAATTGATCACATTTTGCAAAATTAAAAAATTGGGGTCGGTAAATTAGTTTTTCTTGCTCTCCGCTTGAGGCATTCCGACCCCTGCGCTTGTGGCTTCGATTCCCCATTAAATTAATTTGGGGGAGGCCCCTTTGACGTTGGCCACGGCTTGCTAAATATCGGTCGCAACGGAACTTCACGGGCCTGGGGGGTAGACCGTGGGGGCCCTTTTCAGCTGATTCGAGGAACGGAGTAGGAGGAGGAGTCAATTGGACAACTGGATTCCGAAATCCTTGGATTTGGGGAGAACATTTTTCAGCGCCACCCAAATTTACCCGGGGCCCCCCCAACATTGCCCCAAATTTTGGCATGAGGGAAAGGATCGCCCGGCCGGGGGGGTTGGTCCACGCATCGTGGTCAGGGGGATTTTCTACGTGGGTTTAGTACCATTTTAATTTTTTTCCCCAAAAAGCTTTTGCAACCAGGGGGGGGTTCCTGCTAAAAAAAACGGCTTGGCACTTGTATTTTGGATTTTCCAAGTTTTAAAATTCCCGGGGAAATCTCACCCACCACCTGAATGACAGCATTTAAGGGGGCAGGAGTTTTGAAAAAGCCCTTCAGAGCCTGGCTCGTGGTGGTTTTTTCCGATATTCAGCCCCTTTTTTTATCCGCCTTGCTACCGAGGGGGTTTTTTGGGGGCCTGGGAGTGTAGGATGAGGGGAACTTCTGCTGTGGGGAATAACACTTTTGGTCGAAAACAGGCCCCGGGGTTTTTCCCCCCGGGGATCCTGTGAAAAAACAACCACGTGTGGAGCTGGGGGAAGAGGCCCAACCAGCGAAGATTTAGGTGCGCGTGGGTTTGGGGCCACATCTCCAGTGTGTCTTTGTAACCAACTACTGCTTTGTTCGCACATTTTTCCACATATTTGTGAAATTAGGTTTTTGACCTTTTACCTCTTTTACTTTTTGCTTACACAGCTTGCATTTGACTAGCAAATATCATCTGCAAGTGTCAAAAAAGGACCACCAGTGCAAGTCCGGGGGGCGCCCTTTGTTTTTGTAAAGAACTGCTCCAACAGGTGCCAAACTGGAGGCTCCCCCCAAAAACCCAGTCTGCAGCCTACCTCTCCCTCCCCGTTTGAAAATTTTGGGCCAATTTTTCTTCCCAGAGCGGGTCCCTCCACCTTCCTGTTCCCCCACGCCATTTTGGGTTTTTGGCCCCCAAAAACTCCACCCCCCCCCCTTTCCAAAAACCCCCCGCTGCTTTGGGGGGGTCTGGACACCCCATGCTCAACAAAACAAAAATGAGTCTCTTTTATCATCAGATGCGTTCGGGGGGTGTCTGACCATGGGGACGGGGTCACCCCCCTTTTCAGTTCCCGGGGGACAGCTGTTTTCGCATCACTGCATACCCCCTTTCCCCAAATTTTCCCGAATGCGTTTTTCGGGGGGCCCTTTTTGGGAAAAACCAACAGATTTTTAGAACAGAACCCCGAGACCAGCTGGCTCCATTCAGAACTCTCTAAAGGGGCCCGGGAATTTTTACGGGGGGGGGAAAAAACCCCAAAGGTTGCCCCAAAATGTTGTGGTCCTGAGAGGGGGGTTTAAAAAAAAAAAAGGGCCCCAAACCTTTTGGGTGCCATCCAACCAAAACCCCCTTCAATTTTTTCCCTTCCCCCCCAGCAGGGGGTCCCCCGACCTCCACAAAAGTGCGCAAAAGGGGAAAGCTCACGGGAAAAATGGGGGATCGTGTAAAATGGGGGCGGCAGCAGACCAGAACCCCGTCCTCTCCCTGCTGAAACTCCCACGGCCACGCCCCCGCCTTACTCCCTGCCTTCTTCATTTTTGGTAATTATAAAGAAAGTCAAAAAAGTTTAAGGCCTAAGTGTTGGGGTTTTACGCAGAGCCCCGCAGTGAACATTTTCAGACAACTTTCACTTTTTTTGGGAAAAGGCCCCTTTTTTGGCTTTTAAAGGTTTGAAACCCAAAAAAAAATTTTTTGGGAAAGGGGAAACTTTTTAAAAAAAATAGTTTTTAAAATTAAATTTTTTAAATTTTAAAAAACAGCACCAATTAGAGAAAAAATTAAAGGGAAAAGAAAAAATACAACTTTCCCCTACAAAAATCCCAAAACCCGCAGTGGTTGAATAACTAACTGGGAGCGTGTCTGCACCCAAAAAATTTAAAAAACCCCAACTAGAGTGAACACTGCACACAAGGGGTTTACTATCTCTGAAAGGCCCCTTTTTTTGAAAATTCTATAGTGTTTGCAAAAAAGTTTGGATACGGATGGGCGCGTCAAAACAAAAAATTGAAAAAAATTTTTTAAAAAGAAAGAGCGCCCAAAATTTCGGGAAAAAAGTCAAGGATGGGGCCCCGTGACACCTTTTAGCAGACTCCCAAAAAAGCAGTTTTTTTAAAAAACAAAAATTGGGGCGTGATCTCACTCCAAAAATAAAACCTCAGACAAAAGTGAACACTCACACAAAATGTTTCACTATCTTTTAAAAAACCCCCTTTTTTTTTTTATGGGTTTTTTTAAAAACCCAAGTATTAAAAACGGAGGGGGAAAAAGGCGTCACACAAAAAAATTAAGTTATTTTAAATAGAATGGACACACCAATTAGAGAAAAATGTCAAGGCTGAGGAGTGACACACTTTCAGCAACAAAAACCACAGGGTTTTTAAGAACTAACTGGAGCGTGATCTGCACCCCCCAAAAAAGAAAACCCACCCCCAGAGTGAACACGGGCCCAAAAATTTTTCCCATCTCGAAAGGGGCCCCTTTGTGTCCCTTTTTATATTTTTTAAAAACCCCCAATTATTGGTACAGATGGAAGCGCGCACACTAATAATTAATTTTTTTTGAATAGAATGGAGCCCCCCCCCAAAATTAAAAGGGAAAAATGTCCAAAGGGGATAGGCAGTGAAAAAACCCCTTTTCAAGACAACAACAAGCAGTGGTTAAAAAACCAAAGGGGGAGGGGGGATCAAAAACCCCCAAAAAAAATAAAACCCCCAAAAGACTAGAGGAACACTGCAAAACCCCCTGTTCCTATCTCTGAAAGGCCCTTTCTGTTTTAAAAAAGTTTTTACAACAAATAAAAATTTTGGATAGGGGGGGGAAAAGCTCGTCACAAAAAATTTTTAAAAGTTTTTTTAAAAAAAAGGACCCCCCCAATTAGAGAAAAATAAAAAAGGTCCCCCGTGACACACTTCCCCACCCAGACTACAACCAGCATGGTTGAAGAACTAACGGGAGCGTGATCTGAAACCCAAAAATGAAAACCTCAGACAAAAGTAAAAAATTGCAAAAAACCCCTTTTTAAACTACCTAAAAGGTTCCTTTTGTACTTTCTATAGTTTTTGAAACCTTTTTTTTTTGGTTTTATTAAAATGGAAGCTTTTTTCCCCCTATTTTTTTCCCAAACCCCCCAAAAAAAAAGAATTTTTTTTAAAAAAAAAAAAAATCTGTGGTGACCGTGCCGATCCCAAAAACCCCTTGGACCAAAAAACTCCGCTACCTGCCTCTCAACACAAAAACCCTTTCCCAAGCTTTTTTAAAAAAACACTGCAAGGCAAAAGGAAGTTTTAAAAACAGCTTTTGGGAAACTACCTGCCTAAAGCCCAGTACACAAAAACGCAATCCTAACTGCCCCCCCGAGTCCAGAAAAACAGCGTTTTTTTCCCCCCCTGAATTCACGGGACAGTGGACCTAATTTGGGCCCCGGGGGCCCTTTTTTAGTGCATTTTTGACATCAATTTTTTCCTCCAATCACAGCCATTTTCCCCCAGTTAAAAAAAGACCGCACATTACGGGTGTGCCCACACTTCTTTTTTATTCCTCATTTTTGGGGGGGCTAAAAACCCCAAAAACCTCCAAAGAATTATGGGAACTTCCGATTCCCCGGGGGACGATTAATGGAAAATATCGGGGAAAAAAAAAAAACGGAATTCCGATACAGCGAATATCCGGGGCCCCCTTTCCCCAAAACTTGCGGTATCGGAATTCCCCCAAACCCGCCCTAGGATAAATTGCACAAAAAAATTTATGGGTTTTTAAATTTCCCCCCTTTTTCCCCCTTTTTGGGGCAGAGTCAAAAAGGGGGAAATGGAAGGGGGGGAAAAACGGTCCCCGCGCATGAAGGCCTCCCGGGGAAAAAATAAAAAATATTTTCCCCACACACTGCAAGTTGGGATGGTTTATAAAAAGTTATATGATGGGGTTTTTTTTGTGGACCTCCAAAAATTGGGGGGGGGGGGTGCAAAAAATCTCCCCCAGCATGTCCTTTTTGGCCCCGTGTGGAAAAACAGGATTATGTGATCAGTCACCCTGTTTTGGGGGTTTTTTTTTAAGGGCCTGGGCTTTTAAAAAAATTTAAAAAAACTGACGGCCCCAAACTTTCAGTGTTCAGGAGGGGACTTTTGGGGGAAAAGCACTCCAGGGGAAAAAATGGGGGCTAATCTGAAACCCCCCGGGGGTACCCGCCTGTTTTTGGGGGGGATCCCCCCAAAAGGAAAAGGGGGTTTTTTTTTTCTTTTTTTTTTCTTTTTTTTTCTGTTTGCCCGGAAGGGGGCCCCCTTTTTTCCAAAGCTTTGGGGTTTTTTTTTTTCCCCTTAAAAAACCCCAAAGGGGGTTTTTTTTTAAAAAGGGGGGGTTTGGCAAAATGGAGGACATGCTGAAACATCTGCAAAAAGCAAAAGCAGCAACAGAAGCAAAAAACAACAGCCGCAATTTTTGAGCAACAGATTTGGGGGGCAGGGGAAAAATAAAAAGCTTATTTTTGCAGAAGCAACACCAAACAGCAGATTTACTTGCTTACAAGGGGCAGTTCTGAAAGGGCCGGCAGCCCCCCCCCCCCAAATCCCCGGTGACAACCCCATACATCCCGAAGATTTTAAAACAGCCAAAGCAAAAAATTAAACCCCGGGGATGATTTTGGGGCTTTTTTGGGCTGTGTTTGAGCATATATCAAAGCGTGAGAAGCTACCGCCAGAGCAGTGGGGAGGGGGGCGGGCCCCCTATTTTTAAATGATGACACCAGAAGGGCCCAAATTTTAAAATTTTGGGATTACATGATGCGCGGGGTAACCCAAATAAAAGATTTAAATTTTGGCACGCACAGGAGGACGTCATCAAACCCAAAGGGGTTTTCCCACTGGGCATTTTGGACAAACTGCCTCGCTCCCAATTTTTTGGACCACTCTAGATTTTGACGAAACATCGGTCAATTCAAAAGTCGCCGCCTTTTCGCCAAGTCGGGTTCGCCGGCGAAACCCACCATAGCTCAAGTCAGCCATGCGTTCGCAAAAGACGCCAAAGTCGGTTTTCCCCCCAAAAGCTTCAGGCCCCTTTTTTTTCCAGCCAAGAGCAAGGGCTACACTGGGGCAAGAGATGACAGGACAGCTCCACTACCATCTTAGAAAGGCTTGCGTGATTGCTTGCTTGGGGGCGTCAATTCTTAAAAACCCTTACCGCCGACCCCTTTTACTTCGCCGATTTTAACATAGGGGGAAAGGGTTTCGACGCTGTTTATCATAGGGGGAGAGTTAGGGGGTGTAAAGAGAATTCTTTGTACTTGTGCCGATAGCAATTGTCTTTTCAGTTAGTTGGGATACAGGGAGGATTTTCTTTTGTGCAGCAGACTGGTTTTAGGGTCCGAAACGTTGCTGTTTACACGCTGTCAACTGCTTTACACAGCACAAACTTTTTTTTTTTTTTTCTGCACAATTCCCCTGTTCATTTTTTCACACACCATTAGACTGTAGCTCCCACACACACCGTGTACCGGCGTATCACAGACAATCATGCTACACTGTTGTGACTCCGGAAATATAACAGAGATTTAAATTTTCCCCACACCAATACACTTTACGCTTCTGATACAGTCCGTTTTTTGGCCCTTTTGTATTACGGTCAAAACCATTCACTCGAGACCCGTAACACTAATAGTCAAAGAAAACCAGAAGGAAAATGAAAATTGGGGAAAATTTTTCCATTTTCAATTAGGGGGGTAGTCATTTTTGTTGCCAATTTTTTGACATTTTGGTGTGTATTATTAGATGGGCCCCCAAATTTACAAATTTTTACAAGCGTACACTGCTACTTTAAATCGTATCAATTTTC
>JARQOD010000006.1:295355615-295445357 GCA_033576555.1 Oophaga sylvatica
GGAAAGTTCCAAAGCAAAAGTCTATTTAATGCTCAGCTCACAAAAATACACAGCACACGATATCTTCCGATCACAGCCAGGAAACATCCTCCAGATTGCAGCCACTAAACACGCCAGTCCACCTCCGAGACTGGTTGCCGTGGGAGACTGCACCGCCGTGTACGCTGTGGGTGCCAGGCTTTTCAACTCCCTTGGCTGTTTGGCTCTGCTTGCCTGTGTTGCCTCATACAGGTGGATTTCTGCACAGCCTTCTGCTCTGCACTTTTGCAAAAAAACAAACTGGCAATGACACTGACACACCCAAATCCTTTACTGCAGGGTTTTTAACTGGAATCTGTGGCCATGGGCCACATGGAAAATCCGGCTGGCAAGGAAATGGACTGCCCCACTACCATCCTGTAGTCCACTTCAAAAACAAAAGCACAAAGCAGGTTTTCTTAAACATGCCTTGGACATAGCTTGCCCAAGACTAACACTTACTTTTATTTTGCATTGCAATCACATCTATGCCTGTGACTGCAATGTACTCCCACGACCTCGATACGCCTCCGTGCGCAGCCTGGGGGAAACACACAGCGAGATTACATGCGACACCGGTCACTGCCTCACAACTGTGTATAATTACTATGAGCACTGTTTCTTGAGACTACAGCAAGTCTGTAAAGGAAGAGTGAAATATTTTCCGGATACAAAGGTAAATGAGGTTAGCTTTGTTACCCAATGTTAATCTGTCAACAGGCCAGTGAATGTTTTGTTACCAGATTAATGGTAACTACATATCTTATTATGAGGAACAGCACTTACACAATTCACCAGCTAATACTTGAAACAAAACATTTTTTTTATTTCCATTTCGGTCATGACTTTTGTACAGTAATGCGTAAAATAAAAAATCTTATAAAATTAAAAATTAATAATGTACAATATTTACAAATCTATATTTAGTTCTCAATAATCTAGATTATTTACAGTGATTAATGATCAAATTCGGCAAATTGAATGCAATATTAGTCAAAGTGAACTTATTTATTTAAAATATACCTAGCGATATATGTAACAGCAATATTTGCCATCACCATGAGGGACAGCTCAAAACAACAATCAGAAATGAACAGTTTTTAGAGTTTCTTTGAAGACTATGTCCACCCTTGTAACCAAGGTTTATTTTTTGCTGTTTCAATGCGTTTAAAAAATGGCAAACGATACAATTAAACATTTGCTATTGTTTTGTGTTTAACGCTCTACAGGTTTCACTTGTGTTCTGTTACCATGGAGATACAGAGGTCTGCTTTAGAACGGTAGACACATGATGGAAGGACATTTTTATTTTGAGAACATTAGGAAAATTACTTTGCTTTTTTCAACTTCATTAGGATAAAGTCAGTTGCGATAGTAGACGTGGGTTTAAAGGGAATCTGTCAGCAGGTGTTTGCTATGTAATCCAAGAGCAGCATGGTGTAGTTGCAGAGACCTAGATTCCAGTGTTATGTCACTTGGCTGTGTGCTGTTGTGTTAATACAATTAGTGTTTTATCAGCAGATTATGACTACAGGATTAGGTGTCACATGCCTCCTTGTCAACTGCATGGTGTAACCACGGTCCCACCACGGACAGCAGCTAATCAGTAGTGTGGGATCGTTATACTGAGCTCAACATTCAGAGAACTGGTAGATCTGCAGCAGTGAAAACATTGTATCACACCCAGTAAACTAAGTGACACAACACTCAATCAGAGTCTCTGAGTGGTACAAAATTACAAATTCAGCTTTGCCATCTTGTTAAACTCAACAAGTCTGTATACGTATGAAGATATACTAGTTAAAGCTTCTGGTAACATTTACATTCCTATTAAGCCTTTCCCACAAAAAGGAAAAATCATAAGCCATTTTACATTTATTAATATTGTTTTCCATCTACGAAATAAGAATATACCAACCTGTCATGTTAAAAACAGTACCTGATCTGCAGGCAGGAAGTAATAGGTCAACAAGAGATGCTCAGATTAATATACATTTTTGTGGGATAAGTTTCACTAAAACTTTCTGAAATCCCTGGTCCAATGGGCGGTCCTATTCAGTGACTGCCAGTCTTCCCTTTATGACTACATGCAGAGATAGCTGTCAATCATAGAGTAGGACCGCCCACTGGACTCGTGCATATAAACACTAGAGAGACAAGCTATACTGAATCTATTCCAACAAACCTATGTATGTATCATTCTGCTCAGCTTCTCCTTCTCTATTCCATGATGTTGTTGGGACACTGCTGTGCAACGTGACTGGTTCCCTTTAATATATTGTATAGACTTCATTCCAAAATTTTTCTTAGCACGTTTGACACCAGTATCAATTTAATCGCTCTTGTTTTAAATCAGTTTTCTTGTAACGCAGATTAATATTGACTGGTAATGCAGTGAAAAAGTTGTTTTTTTTAAATACAGGTGCTTCTCACCAAATTAGAATAGCCTCAAAAAATTAATTTATTTGAGTTCTTCAATATAAAACGTGAAACTCATAAATTATATAGAGTCATTACAAATAGAGTGATCTTTTTCAAGTGTTTATTTCTGTTAATGTTGATGACTATGGATTACAGCCAATGAAAACCCAAAAGTCATTATCTCAGTAAGTTAGAATAATTAACAAAAAACACCTGCAAAATCTTCCTTAGCGTTTAAAAAAGTCCCTTAGTCTGTTTTCATAGGCTCCACAATCATGGGGAAGACTGGTGACTTGACAGATGTCCAGAAGGCAGTCATTGACACACTCCAAAAGGAAAGTAAATTTTGCATTTTATTTGGAAATCAAGGTCCCAGAGTCTGGAGGAAGATTGGAGAGGCACAAAATCCGAGCTGTTTTGAGGACTAGTGTGAAGTTTCCACAATCAGTGATGGTTTGGGGAGCCATGTCATCTGCTGGTGTAGGTCCACTGTGTTTTATCAAGACCAAAGTCAGCACAGCCGTCTACCAGGAAATTGTTAGAGCACTTCATGCTTCCCTCTGCCGACAAGCCTTTTGGAGATGGAAATTTCATTCTCGAGCACCACTTGGCACCTGTCCACACTGCCAAAAGTACCAATACCTGGTAAAAACAACAGTATCACTGTGCTTGATTGGCCAGCAAACTCGCCTGACCTAACCCCATAGAGAATCTATGGGGTATTGTCAAGAGGAAGATGAGAGACACCAGACCCAACAATGCAGACGAACTGAAGGCTGCTATCAAAGCAACCTGGGCTTCCATAACACCTCAGCAGTGCCACAGGCTGATCGCCTCCATGCCACGTCACATTGATGCAGTAATTGATGCAAAAGAAGCCCCGACCAAGTATTGAGTGCATTTACTGAACATACATTTCAGTAGGCAAACATTTCTGATTTTCAAATTTTTTTTAAAGCTGGGGTTATAAAGTATTCTAATTTACTGAAATAATGACTTTTGGGTTTTCATTGACTGTAATCCATAATCATCAACATGAACAGGAATATAAACAGGTGAAATAGATCACTCTGTGTGTAAAGACTCTATATAATGAGTTTCAATTTTTGTATTGAAGAACTGAAATAAATTAACTTTACATTAAGGTTACATATTGGGTATAAGTGCCATAGTAAATGATGCCTACAAAAAAGTAGTAGTACTAATAGCTACAAATGTAAAAGTGAGTTAAAATAACATTTAAAGCAAACATCATTAAAAAGTAGCCAACCCCTCAATATTATCAGTGGCATATCATTTATACAAGTGGAGGACATATATAGCTTGTGCTACTTTTAGCAATTTCAGTCCATAGCTATGGCTTGTCAATGGATTCAAAGACAATAATGCAATAATACTTGGCGGATAGTCAAAAAAATCCTGTCCATGATTTCTGCCAGAGTAAGAACCTCACCTTTCTGACTTAATGAGCGGAGGAACTTTCCAGAAATGGCACAAAGAATATAGAGAAGTACTGTATATAGTGTTCACAAAGCCTCAAACAATTCCCTTATAAAAAGACAGAAGCTATCAAGTGAACATTCAATATTACTAGGATAAATAAAAAGGTGACAGTGTTACTCAACTATTGTTCATATGACCATCACTACGACACAAACAAGCCACAGTCATCACTTAGAAAGTCATATTAACACTACACAGCAGCCAGCGCCACCAATAATATCCTCATTTAGTCATAACAACTCACTAGACACCATGAGGAATATGGTTTGTACTATACTGGAACCTCTGCATTCACACAACACATTCAAGAAATTCACAGAAAATATTTGCAAAAACAAAGTCCTGTGAATGGATATTCCCTTTAGATGGTACGCCCTTCTATAATGTTAGTAAGGTCATAGAGAATCAAGCAACATCATGCTTATGACAAGGATAGCTGAATACATGCAAGCAAACCAAATCATCTGACTATACTGATTCCTGTTGTTTGATGCAGCGCGCCATGCAGCTAGCAGACATCAGGGGTACCTGTTTTGCCCATCTCCAACTGAAAGAGTATCTATACTTTCAAATAATTTTTCAAAATATGCTGCCCTCAATGTGTACATAAGGAATAACACAATTTCTGGACAATATATCCCGAATGTACACCAATTTTCAACTCTGCAGGGTATCTCTAATGTGCAATCAACTCTCAGCTGGTGGGCGAAGACTATCTGATGTGATTTTTTTCCATAAACAGCACACAGAGAGGGATTTCTGCTATTCTTCACATTTTTAGCACACAAACAGCAACATAGAGGAAACTATACAACAGTCTAAAATTGTCTGGATGTGAATCAAGCTTTGGGGTAAGGTAAAAGACTTGTTAGAAAGCTCAGCACAATCTTTCTGTGTCTCTGCCTGTTTCCTTACCATGCTCCTCACTCTTTCATCCCCCTCCATAAAGTATGATGTACCATGACATTAGATACCACAGGGAGCTAGAAGTCGACCTTGTATAAGCAAGACGGATTTGAGTAGATAATAAGTTCAAGAGGTAGAGGGAAACGAAGAAGTGTTTTTCATCTATGGAGAAGATTGATATCCAGCGTGTACATAGAGAAAGGGGACTTCATTTTATTCTCCTTGCACACTCAGTGATGTGAATCATATACCAATGATACCCAACCAATTATGATACCCAATCAATGATATGCCTATACCCATGATGCTCAATCATGGGTAACATGTGGGCATGATACCATTGCACTACTGGTATGTGACAGCAGTCCTAGACTAGTCTGGGTACCTAAGCACTGGCATTTAACTTTATTTTTAAACATACTAAAGGGGATAGTGATAATGCAGAAATGTCTAAATAGGGATAAATCCTGCTGTCAAGTTTCCTTCAAGTGACAGTTAAAGAAATACAGAAAGTGCACACCAAAAAAATATCCCAGCAATTGTTTCCTAAAGCGTGTCCTTTTTATAATTCTATTTATTGTCTTATATTACAATTAAAACTTAATAACATAAAATGAGTCTCAAAACCTGTGTCTGCAATAAGACAAAATATCGCTAAGCCCTGCTCTCTTCAGCAAGGAGGACGGAGTTCAGGTGGCCAATAACCAGAAATGGAACTGATCAGAAAAAGAATAAGTTCTCTGCAGGATATTTACAGGGATTTTTTAAGTACGGTATTTTATTTTTGCACCCCAAAGCAATGACTGGGCCAAAAATCAGGTCACAAAAAGGCTGCTTAGGCCTCTTTCATAGTTCAGTCGTTCGACGTCAGTCAAAATCCGTCAAAGCGTCAAAAAAACGGATCCGCCTTTTTTTTGGCGGATCCAGTTTTTTGCCATTAAGTTGCATTAGTGACGGATTTTGACGGAAGGGCATCCGTTCGATCCGTCAAATGATGGATCCGTAATAATTTTGACGTCCGTCGCTTTTTGAAAACGTCCACTGGGATGTTTTTTGTGTGCGTCGAAAAGGCGGACCATGACGGATCCGTCGCGTCCGCCGATTTGTATAATGGTTGCCTATGGGTGGCGGATCTGTCTTCATCCGTTTTTGACGGAATCTGCCAGCGGATCTCTCTCTCCTTTTCCAGGCATCTTCAACCTGCATTTCTCGGGTTCAAGAGTTCATAACAGATCCGTAGAAAAACGGATCCGCTGCATTCGTTTTTGCAAATTTACAACGGATCCGTGTTTTTAACAGTTTGACGGAGTTTGACTGACGTTGAAAAACTGAAGTGTGAAAGAGGCCTTAGGCTACTTTCACACTTCAGGCTTTTTGAATCAGGCACGATCCGTTTTTAAAAAAAAGCATCCGGTAACGGATGCGTTTTTTTAGCATTGACTTACATTAGCGCCGGATCGCGCCTGATGTCACTGTGTTGCATCCGTTTTTGGCCGGATCCGTCGGAAATGTACATTCCGGCGGCCGGACAAGACGCTGGCTGCAACGTTTTTTTTTTTCCGGAGCCGCCTGATAGTGCCTGAATCGGCACTTCAGGCGGCCGGAAACAATGCAAACCTATGGCGCTGGACCAGTGTTTTGACAAATCCGTCAGAAAACTGATCTGGAATCCAAGGTCTCTCTCTCTCTCTCTCGACATTCGTACTAGCATTTTCAACATGGAAAATTTTATCTTTCTGGGTTGAAAAGGTCAGGACGGATCCGGCAAGAAAACTGATCAGTTGCATCAGTTTTTTTAAAATCAGCGCCGGATCCGTCCTGTCAGGCATAGGATGGATTATGCCTGACACAAAAAGCCTGAAGTGTGAAAGTAGCCTTAATCTGAAGTGCTTGGACTGATCAATATGCTGCAAATTTGTTCATTTACCAATCCATACATTTTGTTATCAAAATGTCTAAGAAAGATAAGGTGTTTCACTGACCTTAGGTGCCTGATCATGTGTGGTGCTAAAGAAGGGATCCTTACACCTTGAGGCTATGTGCCCACTTTGCAGAAATGCTCCGGAATTGTCCGGAGCATTTCCGGAACTCCCTGCCGCGGGTAAAACGCATATGGAATTTGCATGCGTTTTCCCGCCAAACACAAGTGTTTTTAGCTTGCAAAATGCTTGCGTTTTTCCAAGCGATTTGAAGCATCGCTTGGAAAAGTGATTGTCAGGTTGGTCACACTTGTCACGCATAGTGCTTGACAAGTGTGACCAACTTTTTACTATTGATGAATGGTAAAAATAATTAAAAAAATAAAAAATACGGATATACTCACCTACTGGCGGCCCCCAATCTCCTCAGTGGCGATCCTGGTCCTCTGTCGTCCCCCTCCCGGTCCTCAGCGGCGCTGCCGGCAAGTTCCGCTCCCAGGCGTGCTTAGCGAGAATGACCTTTGTGATGTTGTGGTCACTCGACCGCGACGTCACAAAAGTCATTCTTGCTAAGCACGCGTGGGAACGAAACTTGCCGGCAGCGCCGCTGAAGACTGGGAGGGAGCCGACAGAGGGTGAGTATATCCCTATTTTATATTTTCATTCTAGTTTTTACAGGAATATGGTATTCAGGACCTGGAGGAGAGCCTCCTCTCCTCTAGACCCTGGGTACCAACAGCACATGAATCGCTCACTTTACGCATGGTGGGCATAGCCACATGAGTAAACTAAGGGTTTCAATGCAATCCTACGGCAGATTCCGGATTCCGCCGCGATTACGCCCAAAAAATGGACATGCTGCAGATTTTTTCGCTATGCGATTCCGAAGCGGAAAAATCCACACCACAGCAACAGTGGAATCCCATAGGATTGCATGGGATGCGTTTTGTTAGCGTTTTTATAAGCGTTCCCACCGCGGAAAAATGCAGCAAAAATGCTTAAAAAACACAACGTGGGCACATAGCCTTAGGGATCGTTTACACGACCGTACTTTCGTTCCGAGTGTTATCCGTAATAAAAACAGACTGCACTCAATGTTATTCAATGGGGCAGTGCAGCTGAGTGATTTTTTTCAACATGGGAAAAAATCACAGGATTTACTAGCTTCTTCCGTAAAACGGGTAAGACTCATCCGTTCAAGCCACAGTATGGCATCCGATTTTACAGATACATTGCCAGTCTGTAGTATAGGAAACTGGAAATGATTAATAGCTGCTGTAAAAAAATGGAATATCCCACTTTTCTGGATGAAGTGCTGAACGATGTTTTCTACGTTCATATGAACCTACCTTTAAAGTGATGTCTATTACCATCGTGATGCTTTTAGGGCCAAAATTATGTGGCAATAATCTTCATATATACAGTATTTATATCCAGATCTTTGTTTTCAAATAGATAAGAGTTTCACATCTCCAGCACAGACATTTAAATGATAAGATGTTAGTACCTGCTGCCATCAGTAGAGTAGAGTGGGAGCTCACTGACTTATCATTCATAACAAAGTATAACAATGTGCTCTCCTCTGATTACCGTATCTTTTCTTATATCCCACAACACAAAATGGCACACATACAGTGGCATGCAAATGGTTGGGCACCCCTGGTCAAAATTACTGTTGTTGTGAACCAGTTATGCAAGTTAAAGATGAAATGATCTCCAGAAGCCCTAAAGTTAAAGATGACACATTTCCTTAGTATTTTAGGCAAAGAAGAAAAATAAATATAGCAGTAGAGCAGGGACTAGCCCAGCCCCTGAAACGGACGTCACTGATGACACTCTGTTTCAGGGTGGAGGCCGAGGGTGCATCAGTGACAACCGGCTCAGTCCCTTGATGACGACTCGTTGCAGTATCCCAACATGCACTGGGAGTCCTCAAACAAAGCGTCATCACACATGAAGTAGTAAAGAAAAATAAAGCAGTTATAGTATGGGAACAATACAGAATTTCTAATTAAAGTATGTTATACAAAAAGATTAGATTATGTCGTTAAATATAGATTTAGGATTAAAATAAATGTTAGTTTTGGACCACCCCTTTAATTGGTCCCGTAGTGTTTAAAATGGTTATCTCAATCGCCAAGATTTTTAGACTTTTCTTACATGGTGTCTCTAGGAACTATAAATGGTTCTTTGGGGTTGTGAAGCCTTCCGGGCTGCTCCTGATTTTGTAGCTTATAGTTAAGTACTTTCCAAAGAGGTTTTAGAATTTTTTTGCATAGATAGTAAGGATTACTTATTTAACAATATTATTCATTTTACTATCAAAGTAAAGATCTGAATTCTACTAAATGTGTGTCGACTGCAAGGAATAAACATGACAATCTCCACATGTTGATTAGGGCAATACATATTAGCACACTTTCCTATACGTGCTTCTCATTTTGGCGGATGAGGCACAACCATGCATTACATAGTCACTAACCCACTAATGTTCTAAAGGTTAGGACAGTGAAATGAAGGCCACCAAGTTCAGGACCGGGCCATTTAAACACCTTCCTGACCCGGCACATTTTTTGGTGAGTTTTTGTACTTGTAGCTTAAAGAGTTAAAAAATGTACATCAGACACATTTTTTTTCCTATGGGGGGTACTGTTAGTAACAGCAATTTGGATTGGCAGAGGCTTTTTTACACGCTTTTTAATTAGAACTTTATTTGAATACCTTTTTTAATCTGATTTCCCCTGCAACTGGTATATTATCCCTAGTTACAGCAGAAATGCAGTCATCTGGCAGCACTGTAGAGCAGATTGGATCTCTACAACCAGTGATCTCATGACGGTTGTGTCCGGAGGAGGAAGCACCGTTATTGCTTCCTATTACCAAATACATTGCGCTTTTTCAGCACTGTGCATTCAGCGAGAGAGAAGGCAGAGAAGGTACATAACTCGGCTCGGCTGTGTGCGGAAATGGGTTTCCTGCTCCGGCAGCTGCATGATCGCATACAGCCGATTTACAGTGCAATGACGTTTTAGAAAATGGTCCGTCAGCAATTAATAACCTTATTTTTTTATCATGCCATTTTGGCATTATTGATTTTTTTTTATTATTGCTTGACAAGTTGTACTTTTTACATGAATTGTAATTGAGAACATATAAATCAGCCTTTGATGGTTTTTAATATTCATAAAACAGAAAAAAATACATTATAGCAAGTTTCATTCGCTACACTGTTAGCTCCTTATCAGGATGTGGGAAATTGATAAATACAAACAGCGTCACATTGGCAAGGATTGCTTTAGAAAAATAGTACATCTAGGTGCTAGAACTATTTCAGGTAATTACTGTAAAAGGAAGGAAGGGTTGGCTGACAATAGGAAATGTGAACTGTAAAAAAAATTAAGAAAAATAGCTATCCTTACATTTTAACCTTCTAACATGTTTCAAGGGCTTGTCAGATACCATCAAGCATGGTTAGTGACTTGGGACTACCTATCACCAGTATGAAAAGCGCCTTAAAGCATAACCGTCGTTTTAATTTTTTTTTCTCGTAAATGGACAGTTCACAGGAAAATAATTAAACTTTGTAATATATATTTTCATAGAAATTTGCTTCTTTCTTCTCCTGTATTGATCTTTCATTCTCAAAATCCTAGTTTAAAATTTGTCTTCAGTGAATACAGTTACTCAGGTAGATGACAGTTGGTGCTCATAACATTCTATGCTGTACAGTCATGGCCAAAAGTTTTGAGAATGACACAAATATTATACTTTCACATGATCTGCTGCACTCTGGTTTTTATGTGTGTTTGACAGATGTTTTTATCACAGACAGAAATATAATTGCAAACATATGAGTAACAAAAGCTTATATTGACAGTTAGAATGAGTTAATGCAGCAAGTCAATATTTGCAGTGTTGACCCTTCTTCTTCAGGACCTCTGCAGTTCTCCCTGGCATGCTCTCAATCAACTTCTGGACCAAATCCTGACTGATAGCAGTCCATTCTTGCACAATCAATGCTTTCATTTTGTCAGAATTTTTAGGTTTTTGTTTGTTCACCCGTCTCTTGATGATTGACCACAAGTTCTCAATGGGATTAAGATCTGGGGAGTTTCCAGGCCATGGACCCAAAATCTCTATGTTTTGTTCCCTGAGCCATTTAGCTATCACCTTTGCTTTATAGCAAGGTGCTCCTCCATCATGCTGGAAAAGGCATTGTTGATCGCCAAACTGCTCTTGGAGGGTTGGGAGAAGTTGCTCTTGGAGGACATTCTGGTACCATTCTTTATTCATGGCTGTGTTTTTAGGCAAGACTGTGAGAGAGCCGATTCCCTTGGCTGAGAAGCAACCCCACACATGAATGGTTTCAGCATGCTTAACAGTTGGCATGAGACAAGACTGGTGGTAGCGCTCACCTTGTCTTCTCCGAATGAGGCGTTTTCCTGATGTCCCAAACAATCGAAAAGGGGATTCATCAGAGAAAATAACTTTACCCCAGTCCTCAGCAGTCCACTGCCTGTACCTTTTGCAGAATATCAGTCTGTCCATGATGTTTTGTTCTGGAGAGAAATGGCTTCTTTGCTGCCCTCCTTGAGACCAGGCCTTGCTCCAAGAGTCTCCGCCTCACAGTGCGTGCAGATGCACTCACAACTGCCTGCTGCCATTCCTGAGCAAGCTCTGCACTGCTGGTAGCCCGATCCCGCAGCTGAAACACTTTTAAGAGACGGTCCTTGCGCTTGCTGGTCTTTCTTGGGCGACCTGGAGCCTTTTTGGCAACAATGGAACCTCTCTCCTTGAAGTTCTTGATGATGCGATAGATTGTTGACTGAGGTGCAATCTTTCTAGCTGCGATACTCTTCCCTGTTAGGCCATTTTTGTGCATTGCAATCATGACTGCACATGTTTCTTTAGAGATAACCATGGTTAACAGAAGAGAAACAATGATGCCAAGCACCAGCCTCCTTTTAAAGTGTCCAGTGGTGTCATTCTTACTTAATCATGACAGATTGATCTCCAGCCATGTCCTCATCAACACCCACACCTGTGTTAATGGAGCAATCACTGAAAAGAGGTTAGCTGGTCCTTTTAAGGCAGGGCTGCAATGATGTTGAAATGTGTTTTGGGGGATTAAGTTCATTTTCTAGCCAAATATTGACTTTGCAAGTAATTGCTGTTAAGCTGATCACTCTTTATAACATTCTGGAGTATATGCAAATTGCCATTAGAAAAAGTGAAGTAGACTTTGTAAAAATTAATATTTGTGTCATTCTCAAAACTTTTGGCCATGACTGTAGAATGTCTGTCCCACTCTAGTTCCTCTCCCCTATCTGTAGAATTTTTCAAGCACCAACTGTCATCTATTATCTCAGAAATGGGAAATTCTGCATTCACTGAAGACCAATTTTACCCATGAATTGAGAGTGAAAGATCAGTCCATGAAGAAAGTTTCTAAGATTAAATATATTACCAAGTTTTTAGTTTAATATGTTCTAGTGATTTAAAAATAATTAAAAACAATGGTTACTCTTTAAAGAGTAACGGTTTTAATTTGTATTTTCTAAATCAATAGTAGATAAACACGGATTTTGGTAAAGACTTACCTGTAAAATCCTTTTCAGCGAAGGAAGGAAGAGAGACACAGTATTCATTACTGATGGGTAGGCGGAGCCCCAGATCAGGATGTTACCTCAGATCAAAAGAGTGATGACTGGCTGGCCCCTCCAGCTCGGGCTCCTCCTACTCAGCTCCAGTCGTACCAAAGCTTTTAGGAAAAGAGCCAAGATCACCAGCGGAGCAACATAACCCCTTCTGAAGGAACTTCAGAGAAAAAACACAAGGATACAGGTTATGCATGCAAAGAAAGCCAAAAACCACAGAGTTCCAGGTACTACTCACGGAACCTGACTACTGCGATGAGCTGGCGATGCTGGAACAGAGCCTTAGCGCGCTGACCTCAGCCCAGATAATCGCTATCAGATAAGGGTCGCGCTGCATCTGAAAACATCAACACACTTCTGCCGTGGGAGGGTGCTGTGTCTCTCTTCCTTCCTTCGCTGAAAAGGATTTTACAGGTAAGTCTTTACCAAAATCCGTGTTTCAGCTGCAGATGAAGGAAGAGAGCCACAGTATTCATTACTGATGGGACGTCCCAAAGCAGTTCAAAAATAAGGGTGGGAAAAAACCAACAAAAGGCAGAAACCCAACAACCTTAACAACAAAGCGCAACCAGCGCTAAACACAAGTTCATCCAGAACTTTAAACTACAGCTGCCTGCAGGACCCTACGTCCGAGGGCTGCATCAGCGGAAGCACTGACGTCCACTTTATAAAACCTTGTAAACGTGTGGACAGAGCGCCAAGTCGCCGCTCGGCAAAGCTGCACTGCCGAAGCACCTTGATGAAAAGCCCACGATGAAGCCACAGCTCTCGTGGAATGGGCTCGAATCTTAATCGGGCAAGATTCACCCCGAAGACGGTAAGCTTCCAAAATAGCTGACCGGATCCAACGAGCTATAGAACCCTTGGAAGCTCGTTGACCACGCCGACGACCTGCCGGAACCACAAACAGGGAGTCCGTCTTACGAAAACCTTGAGTAATAGATAGATAAAACTTCAAGGCCCGCACTAAATCCAATGTGTGTAAATCTCGCTCTTTCGTATTCTTCGGATCCGGACAGAGTGAAGGCAACACAATATCCTGGTTAACATGAAATTGTGACACCACTTTAGGCAAAAAAATCACCCCGAGTGCGAAGCACTACACGATCCGGAAAAAACTCCAGAAAAGGAGGCGAACAAGAAAGAGCTGCCAATTCAGAAACTCTCCTCAAGGAAGTGACTGCAACAAGGAAAGCCACCTTCCAAGAAAGTAAAGAAAGGCTAGCAGAAACCATAGGTTCAAAAGGTTTATGCTGAAGAGCCTCCAAAACAAGGTTGAGCCGCCAAGGAGACACGGGTGCCTTCCGCGGCGGAAACTTACGAGAGATACCTCGGAAAAAGGAGAGCACGTCTCTATTCGAAGCAATGGTTCTCCGGAACAATAAGGACAGAGCAGAAATCTGACCTTTCAGAGTGCTAACTGCCAAACCCTTGTCTAGCCCATGCTGCAGAAAAGCCAACAGGTTGGGAATGGAAAATTTTCTCGGGTTCCGAGAAGACCCCAAACACCACGAAAAGAAGGTTTCCCAAATTTTGTGGTAAATCCTAGAAGTAGCCGGACATCTTGCAGCACGAAGGGTAGCAATGACCTCGGCTGAAAAACCTCTACGGGTCAAGATTTCGGTCTCAAGAGCCACGCCGTCAAACGCAGGGACATCAAGTCCGGATGACAAACGGGCCCCTGAGTCAACAAGTCCGGTTGAAGAGGGAGTGGAAACGGAGGTGCCGCCAACAGCGACATTATTGTCGAGAACCACACCCTTCTTGGCCAGTCTGGAGCTATCAGAATAGCTGGAATTCTCTCTAGTCTGATCCGACGCAGCACTAGAGGAAGTAAGGATATCGGCGGGAATACATAGATCAGCTCGAACTGATCCCACTGAGCCACTAGAGCATCCACCGCCACCGCCTTCGGGTCCTTGTACCTGGACATGAATGTCGGTAACTTGGCATTGGACCTGGATGCCATCAAATCCACTTGGGGGGTTCCCCAGCGAGAGCACAGTAGTGCAAAGACTTCCGGGTGGAGGCTCCATTCCCCGGGATCCATCCTTCTGCGACTGAGAAAGTCCGCTGTAATATTCTGAACCCCTGGAATGTGAATCGCCGAAATGGCTGGTACATTGGCCTCTGCCCAAATCAGAATTCGGGACACCTCTACCATGAGTCTGGAACTCCTTGTCCCACCTTGGTGATTGATATACGCGACAGCCGTCGCATTGTCTGTCTGCACACGGACTGGCAGACCGCTCAAAGGGACCGTCCAATGTTGGAGGCAAAGGAAAATCGCCCTCAATTCCAGGATGTTGATCGGAAGCACAGACTCTTCCGGTGACCATACCCCCTGAATCCAGAGATTGTTCCAAAACACCCCCCAGCCCGTCAGGCTGGCATCGGTGGTTATGACTGACCACTTCAGAGGGAGGAAAGACTTCCCCAGGGAGAATGCCCTGGACGTAACCACCATTCTAGAGAATCCCGCACCGCGCGAGAAATGGTGACACTGCAATCCAGCGATTGCGACTGATTCCATCGACTCAAGATGAACCTTTGAAGAGTCCTGGAGTGGAACTGGGCAAAAGGAATTGCCTCCATGGACGCCACCATCAGTCCCAGAAGACGCATACACTTCCGTAGGGACATTGCCGTTGAGGATATCATAATCTGTACATGTCGAAGAAGACATGACTGTTTGTCTGGTGGTAGGGAAACTACCGACCGAAACGTGTCGAGATGCATTCCCAAAAAGAGAATTGTCCTCGATGGTTCCAGGGACGACTTCTCCCAATTGACCAGCCAACCGAAGTCTTTCAGAAACTGAAGAGACAAATCCCGAGCCGTCAACGCCTCCTCCTCCGAGGAAGCCACGATCAAAAGATCGTCCAGATAAGGGAGAATCGTAATCCCCTGTCTTCGAAGGAGTGCCATGAGGGGCGCCAGAATTTTTGTAAAGACCCTTGGCGCTGAGGCTAAGCCGAACGGCAGAGCCACGAACTGGTAATGATTCTGACCTATGGCAAATCGAAGAAAGCGCTGATGAGCCTTTCCGATGGGAATATGCAAATAGGCGTCGCGAATGTCGATTGACACCAGAAAATCGTTCTGTGACAGAGCTGCCACAACGGAACGAAGCGACTCCATGCGAAATTTCCGGGCATGGACATGCCGGTTTAATCGCTTGAGATCCAGAATCGGGCGAAATTTGTTCTCCTTTTTGGGAACTATAAAAAGGTTGGAATAAAAACCTTTCCCTCGGTCCTCTGACGGAACCGGTATCACTACACCCTTTTGTAGTAGCGATTCGACCTCTCGCTGTAGAGCGACAACAAGCTCGGGTTCCGACGGAACGCGAGATTGACAAAAAACATTTGGGGGTTGAGAAGCAAACTCTATGAAATAGCCTGCCGACACTATCCGCGTTACCCAGGAATCTGGAACGCGAGCCATCCAAGTCTCCTTGAAAAGAAGCAGGCGACCCCCACTCGAGAATCCTCGAGTGGACCCCTGGCGTCAATCCGACTTTGCGGGTTTCTTGTCAAGTTCCCGCTTGTTCTGGCGGAAACTCTGCTTCCAGGGAGTACGAGTTTTCTGAGAGGATTTCTTTCCTGAGAAAGAAGGACGACCCGATCCCCACGAGGAGTGACTAGATCGTCCTCGGCCCCGAAAGGACCGCCGACCACTATAAACACCAGGCTTACTGGACACCGAGGCCATGGCCCTTCGCTGTGGTAATGCTGATTCCTTCGCCTTAGCCTTGGAAATCAGCTCTGTGAGGTCGGATCCAAAAAGATGGCCACCCTTGTAAGGTAAGGCCAACAACCCTTGTTTGGAAACTGCGTCCCCGGCCCACTGTCTGAGCCATAAAGCTCTTCTGACTGTGACCGCTGAAGCTTGCGCTTTGGCCAGCAGAGATGCCGTATCCAGACCGGCATCAAAGATATAACAGGCTGCCGTTTCTAACCATTCACAAGTTTCCCGTATCTCAGATAACGGAGATTCATTTTGCAACTCCGTCTTCAGACGTGCCAACCAGCTTAGAGAAGCTCTAGCAGCACACATGGATCCTAGCACTGCTCGAAATCCATGACCCGCAGCCTCATAGCTTGCTTTTGCCGCCAATTCTGCCTTTCTATCCAAAGGCTCCTGTAAGCTCGCTTTTCCCTTAATAGGGAGTAGAGAGGATTTACTAAGCTGAGACAAAGACACATCCACTTCAGGAGCAGAAGTCCAATTAGCCTTTAACTCCGTAGAGCAAGGATAAAGTGTATCAAAGAAATGCGTTCCATGAAAACGCTTATCTGGACATAGACGTTCCTCCTCTATTACACCATTAAGCTCATCCAGAGCTGGCAATGTTGTGCGCGAAGCACGGGACTCCTGGAACATGCGTGCTGATTTACCAGGACGACTAGTTACCTCCTCCGGTAACTGTAGTATATCTCTCATGGCTTCAATTAATGCCTCCGTACGCTTCGTCATAGAGGAACGCCCCTGCGGCTCGTCCGCATCTGAATCGGATATTTCTCCATCCGAATTTAAAGGGGAACTCTGCCCAATATCAGATACATCTGACTCGCTCCGTGTAAAGGCCGGTAACGGCCTGCGTCGCTTCCTCTGAGAGGAATTAGCAGACACATATTGACCTAAAAGGTCAGATAAGTTATTAATCGATCGAGCGATATCATCCAATTTTCCACCGCTGTCGACCGCAGCGCTAGACGCTGTGGAGGTCTGCGTATCTGATTGCCGCAATGGCACTGGGACGTGATCCGCGGCATCTGAACTCTGTTCAGACATGTCTCACCTGTATGAGCAGGTCAAAGCGGTAATACCAGCAAAAAACTATGCGGTTTTTTTTTTTTTTTTTTTTTCAAACGCTGAAGGGTTAACGCTCCACCAAGCAGAGTTACCCCAGCGGTATTCAGTCAGCAAATTTAGCTGGTAGAAATAACCCTCAAAGGGGTTAATATTGCAAACTCACCAAAATATATATATATTTGTGAGCCCCAGCCAATTTTTATGTCTCTGATGAGACTGCAGCTGCAGGATAGCGATCGCTGCGCTGCGGGGTGAGGAATCCGCACTCACCCAGCTGGCCGTGGTGTCTATATGAGGAGAGGAGCGGTCCGAGGAGCCCAGGAGCCTGAGTAATGGCCGCCACAGTGAGGGGGTCGCAGGAGAAAAGCCAGAGCGCGCGTCTTCCTGCTCAAAAGACCGGGATAGATAGGCCACGCCCCCTGCTAGCTCAAATAATGAGCGCGAACTCTCCCCGCTCCTGCTCCCTCTCTGTCCTGCAGCTATCTGCCTGCGGACAAAAAATCACCACATCTTCTTGTAACAGCGCTGTCACAGCAGCGCTGAAGCATACTGACATTACATGTAGTAGCGCTGTCACAGCAGCGCTGAAGCATACTGACATTACATGTAGTAGCGCTGTCACAGCAGCGCTGAAGCATACTGACATTACATGTAGTAGCGCTGTCACAGCAGCGCTGAAGCATACTGACATTACATGTAGTAGCGCTGTCACAGCAGCGCTGAAGCATACTGACATACATGTAGTAACGCTGTCACAGCAGCGCTGAAGCATACTGACATACATGTAGTAACGCTGTCACAGCAGCGCTGAAGCATACTGACATTAGTAATAGCGCTGCTCATTCAGACGCTAAAGCACTCACACATAATTATTATTAAAATTTGTGTGGAGTACTCACCAGCCAAGGCGCCACAGGGACCCTCAGGGGTTTCTGGCGCAGTGCCCATGCTTCCCCCAGGGCGAAGAACGCAGTGACCGCACGTGTGGTTTGCGTTCCCGCCAGAGAAGCTCTCCTCATCCCCCAGGGCCGGCAAGGATTCTGCAGGGACTTTGAGTAAATACAGATCCGCCAAGGGAGAGGTTGGGGTACAGCAGCGCTGATACCCCTGAGACCTCTAGACCAACTGGTGATCCAAGTCTCCTGTCCGAATATTAAAATAATAAAATCTTCTGAGGAGCTGCATTAGCAGCGACCATCCTCTGGACCTCAAATCTTAGACTGGAGCTGAGTAGGAGGAGCCCGAGCTGGAGGGGCCAGCCAGTCATCACTCTTTTGATCTGAGGTAACATCCTGATCTGGGGCTCCGCCTACCCATCAGTAATGAATACTGTGGCTCTCTTCCTTCATCTGCAGCTGAAAAATAAGAAACTTTGTAATATATATTATCTGAGAAATCTGCTTCTTTCTCTGCCAGAATTGATCAGTCATTAACAAAGTTCTCAATTCAGAAGTAAAATCTGTATTCAGTGTGTACAGAGGGTCCCAATAGTGAGATAGATGGCGGCTGCTACTGATAGGATTATATTCTGCTATTCTGCCTCTAGCTCCTCCTCCAGTCTACATAGAATGTCATCAGTACCAATTGTCATCTCCTATCTCAGTAATGGGAAAGTCTGTCTTCATTGAATACAGATTTTACCTGGTGGTGGCGTGAAGAAGCTGGATGCGAAACGTGCATTGGGGTGATGAGGGACGCTGAGGCTTCTGTGTGACTGCAATCTCCACCTCTATACCTGCTGTCCTGGTAATATGTACTGCTCATTTTCTATTGAATATATATCATTGACCTAACTTGGCAGCCTGATGCATTGTGCAGTTGTCTGAGTTCTTTGTAAGTCACTGAACTTCTATCTTATTGGCCAGAGGTACTTAATATTGGTGTTTGATTTGCCGGATGTTCAGCACACAGTTCAATGTCCCCTTAGTTACGGCGCTCTGATACTTTATTTTTATGATTTTATCATGTATTATGGTTTTAACAATATTATAAATAAAGCATTGTAATTTTTACTGTTAGCTACTTTATGGGTCTCTTAATTCGGCAACTTGATATATGTGAGTCCGATTAGTTTGGTCTATATATGCATATGTAGCAGAACTGTGTGTATGTATGTTTGCATATGCAGCAGAGCTGTGTGTATATAATACACACTGCAGTGATACACTAACAATAGATTTATTACCTATCTATTCTACCCAACATTAAAATTAGCGATGACCCTTCCACTTTACACCACCAGTGGAGTTTTAATTAATTGGAAATGTTTTTCCTATTCTCTGCTGTCTAGGCCTGGGGTGCGTCTCAGTCTGAAAAATATGGTATATTATTTTACTAAAGAACTACATTTAAAATCCTACATTTTGTTTTTAGAAACTGTCAACAAGGAATTTAGCCAATTCCCTACATTGTAGTGGGACAGAGAGCTCCTACATTAGTTTACTATATGGGGGCTAAATTAATAACTAGATCGATAGAAAACCAAGCCATACCAAGGAAAGAATAGTGAAAGATTTCTGCACTAAGGTCTGGAGAATTACTCTGGTCTATAATAAGAAGAGCTTATAAGTCAGGATCAGTAGATGTCATGCAATGCAGAAAACGTTACATGCTTTAAATGGCATTACTTGTCAACAGTGAATCCACGTTTATATGTGAACATACAATTTACAACAATATGTAATGTACCCCTTTTATATTCAGGTCATCTAATCATTTTGGATTAAATAATTAAATATTAGAAGTATTGGCATAGAAAACAGACATTTTACAAGCATTTTTTTAACAAGCATTTAGAGAACCTCAGAGAGGATGTATAGGAAGAACGGCAAATATCATTGTGATATATTAATAGTGCACAATGCTCATCAGCAGTTTTTCCTTGTGTTCCTAATTCATTAGCTGCATCTATATTATTGCTCCTGGTAGAGACATAGCTGGAGATATCATCTCACCAAAAGAAAACGAATGTCAAACCAATGGTTATTTTCAGCCTTTTATACCAATAAATGAACATAAAGAAAGTATAGTCATATTTTATGGGCCAAAGCCTTGATTCTACTATTCTTATTTAGAATTACCATATATTGTTGCTTGCTAAAAACAGAACAAACTGAAAGTTTGCTGTTGATAAGTAGATGTCACTGAGCCATATTTTTCACGTAAAGTTTATTTTCGATGAGGCTCAGCTCTGCTACATCTATATTATATATAACATTCCAGATGATGCAGGATAAGGGTTAATAGTAACTGCGCTATTATGGCTCTGTATATGTTCCCTTAGGCCTCTTTCACACATCAGTTTTTTGCCGTCAGGCGCAATCCAACATTTTTGTAAAAAAACAGATCCGTTTTTATTAACCGCCGGATCTGTTTTTTCTCATTGACATGCATTAGCGCCAGATTGCGCCGCATGTCATTGCGTTTAGTCCGTTTTCTGCCGGATCCGTCCTAGATTTTAATTCCGGCGGCCGGACAGAACGCATCATGTAACGTTTTTTTTTCTGCCGGAAAAGACTGACAGCACCTGAAGCGGAGCATCAGGCGGCCGGAAACAATAGAAGTCTATGGTACCGGATCAGTCTTTTGTGCAATACGGCAAAAGACTGATCTGGATTCTGGGAATTAAGGACTACTACTACTACTACTACTACATTTTACGGGTTAAAAAAAGGTCAGGACGGATCCAGCTAAAAAACAGATCCGGCACTTCAGTTTTTTACAATCTACGCCGGATCCGTCTTTTAAACAATTCGCCGGATTGTGCCTGATTGCAAAAAACTGATGTGTGAAAGAGGCCTTACTGTAATCAGTGCATATAACAAGCTACAACTGTAGAAAATGACTTGGGCCACGTTCACATGTTCAGTATTTGGAGAGTTTTTTACCTCAGTATATGTAAGCCAATATCAGGAGTGGGTGATAAATGCAGAAGTGGTGACGTGTCTCTATTATACTTTTCCTCTGACTGTTCCACTCCTGGTTTTGGCTTACACATACTGAGGTAAAATACTGACCAAATACTGAACGTGTGAAAGTGGCCTTAGACCACACATCCAAAACTCATACACTAATCTATTGCGGCTAAGCAAAAACGAACTAAATCAAAGTTCTTAGCATACTGCTCAGACTCTATGAAGTCCACCGTCACATCACCTCTTAGGGAATCCTTAAGTTTAAAGTGATACCGCATCAATAGAGGGAGTGATCCAAATACCTCACAGCACCCATACTGCAAAGGAAAACCCTCCACGGCTTCAGGTCACACCAAACCACAGATACAGCACCACCGTAATGGCGGCCACACAGCACCAACACCTAGTGGAAGAAGTTGTGAGGTAGCCATTGTTGTTGTTCCTGTGGGGTGTTATGACCTGCAGCTGTAGGGTCTTTCCCTGCAGCGTTGGTGCTGTAGTTCAACTGGGTCGTTCCCCCAGCTGTTCGCCACACTTTAAAGGTAATGGAAGAGGTTCACCATGGCGTGGCAGTGAGCTTCATACTGTTTGCTCATAATGTGCGGTTCACGTCTTTTCTTCTACAGTTGTAGTACACGGCATATAATATGGCACCCTCAGAAGTGTATGGGCCAATACTGTACTGCCATATGCCTTCAGTCTCAAGCAGAGTTCTATCCCTGTAGCTCATACAGAAACCAATAGAAAAATAATTGTGCCATGGTTCACCAGATTATGTTATGGAGAAATTCTCCTTAGAAGCATTTCTTCTAGATAAGAATGCCTTTGTATTATGGGGGACATAACGTGACTGCAACCAGGGGGGACTCTATGCTTCTGTACAGGCACTACCATGTGCATTACACCGCAGAATGCACCAACATCCAGCAGTGGATGGCTCCTATCATGTCTACCGATAACCGTGCCTTGACTGCTCAGCTTACAATATACAGTACATATTACAGCTTATATACTGGCCAAGACGCTATTCTCACATTGTAAACTATACACTACATACGCCTAGGAGAACGCCAGTTCATAAGGCTCCATGTTGGGACGGTACTTATTTCCTTTTTTGTAGTAGACTACACTTATTTACAGTGGAGTGCCATACACATGTATACAGCAAGGTATACATTTCTTTTTAACAATAGGCCTATACATTGGCTTATGTTCAGCATCGCATCATGATATACATTGGGAAATCTTCCAGACACACATCTTGGGCGGATAGTGAACACAGCCTTAGATGGGAGTACTCACCGGCCAAAATAAATACCTTATTAGACCATTATAGCCAAAGCTAACAAACACTCGTGCTTACTGGCCAGTAGACAAGTTTCAGGGTTTGTATCGAAATGTGAAACACTCCTAAATATATATGTTATCAATATTCAGAATGTCATCAGCTAAGACTAAAATCATAAAAAATGACACAAAAACAATTTGGCACATATAAACTTTCCACCATTGCCTTTTTATCCACAGCAGTGGTACAGTGTTCTGGGGTCAGCAATATCAGTGTCCGCCACCTTGGAAGACCCTCCTGTATGGAGTATTTGATTATCAAATTACCCCCCATAAAAATTCTTTTACTTTTTGGTATCCTGATCCAAAATCTCATCTGGTGTGATATAATGAAATCGTTAGAACAACACTGTACACCACTGCCATGCTGACATCACTAGAGGACTAGATGGCCAGACCAGGCGCTCCTTCCTACCGCGTGTAGGAAATGTACTGCTCCTTGCCTGTGACTGAGGCACGTGAGGTGCTAGACAATTCATTAGTGCAACAGCTTAGCAATCGGAAGCCACTTCTTCTGAAGAGATCATCTTCCCTTGAAATGTGAAGTTTCGCTGAGGGTCACTCTTCAAAATATCGTTCTTCATTACTACACAATGGGTAGTGGTCCGCACTATAACGTTATGTATGTAATAAAATATGTGCATTTACTTTCCTTCTGAACAGATCTATTTGGAGCAATTCTGTCATGTATTTCCACTCAGAATGTCTCATAGCGTGGCAAGGACACGTGAAAAGAAATGATTATAGTCAACACTGTCTGCCCAGCTCCAAACACCAAAGCTTGTAGAGGTGCCATGTTCTTTCCCGCAACTTGATAAATGCCCGCAACTGCTGCACCTGTAAAAAGATGAAGATTACATGTTAACAACAAACCAGACAGCGAAACGTTATCTCCCTCACTGGTCAAAAGAGCCGACTAAGGCCACATGCACACGTTGACTATTTGGTGAGGTTTTACCTCAGTATCTGTAAGCCACAACCAGGAGTGAGCGAAAAGTACAGAAGTGGTGACGTGTTTCTGTTATACTTTTCCTCTGATTGTTCCTCTCCTGGCTTTTGCTTACAAATACTGAGGTAAAAACCTCACCAAATACTCGACATGTGCACATGGCCTAAGAGGACTGATGTACGTAGATCATTTTACATAAGGGTTTGCCTCCACTAACTTTAATACAAAGTCTAATTGTTGCACTAGTTTAACACCTTAGCACAAAATGAAGTATGGCACATGACAAACGTCAAGCTCTGACAGTGGCATTTAAATAGGAGTGGTACATGGTGTGTGCATATACCTCAGCCCCCATAATATGACTGAGGGGTACTGATGGGTTACCATAGCAGCCAGACGCCTACTGAAGGCCCCAGTCACTGCCATCTTGGTGCTCTTTGACACAACTCCTTGGTACTCTAGCCACAGGCTGAGCTTCCTAGGAGACAGTGATTTTTACTGTATACTGCAATACTGTGATGTTTCAGTATATACTCTAAGTGCAATAAAAATGATCAAAACCTCATATGCATCTCAAATTGGTATCACTAACAAAAAGTCTTCTTAGTCTCACTAGTTCCCTTGTTTGACTAATGTTATTTAAGAAGAAATAAAAGTTAAGTGTTATTAGAAAAATATAAAAATAAAAAACAAACTCACAGAATTAATATAAAAAATGGTTTGTTAAAATAAAAAAAAACTGCAAAAACGACATGTTATCGATGTGATCATAACGACCCGTACTATAAAATTATATCACTTTTCATCCCGTACGGTGAAAGCTGATAAAAAATATGAAATATTAGGTGATAACTGTTATTTTATTAATCTTGGCTGTAAGAAAAATAAATATAAAGTAATAAAAAATGATGTATTCCAAATTGGTATCATTAAAACTATAGCTCGATATTCAAGCTTTCATACAGTTCAGTAAACAGAAAACTGGAAAAGTTAGGGCTCATAAAATATTGACCTTAAAAAAAGCATTATTTTTTTAAAAATGTGATCTTTCTCATGAAAAAGTAGCACAGCGTTAAAAAGGTTTTTTAATGGATATCAACCTAATCATATCAACTCACAGAATAAGTTTATTTTATATTAATAAAAAAAGTGATAAAAAATTTGTATGTACCCAAAAATGGTTTCCAGTAAAAACGACAGCTTGTTCTGCAAAATTAAGCCCTCATATAGCTCCATTTACAAAGGATAAAAAATAAGATATGAGTATCAAAACAAGGTGACCAAAAATATTCTTTCAAAATATTTTTTTTGTGCACAAATAGCAAAACATTAAAAAAACCCTATATTCTGTAAATTTGATATTGTGATCATAACAACCCATAGAATAAAGATAGCAAGACAATTATACCGAACGGTGAATGGTGTGCTTAAAAACCTCAAAAACAAAATACAGAATGTTCAGAAAGTCACATGTACAACAAACTGTCACAAATGAAAACTACAGCATATCACACAAAAATAAGTCGTCATACAGCTCGAATGACAGAAACTTATGGCACTCAAAATATGGTAACCACCAAAACAAATGATTTTTTTTAAATTAATAAAACATAAATAAAACTACATACATTTGATACTAACCTACAGAGTAAAGGCATCTCTTTATTTGTTCAGCATAAAATATAAAACGTACAAAAACCAGTGACAGATCTGTTGTTTTCATTATGTTCTTTCAAATAGTTAATAGTTCCTTACCACATTACCCCACAATTATGCCAGTGACAAATATATCTTGTCCAGAGAAAAATAATCCCATCCTATGACTATGTCATCAAAACATGAAAAAGTTATGGCTGCTGTAACATGATAAGTGAAAAAAATGGTCTGCCGTAAAAGCTAAAACTGGCTGGGCTAATAATATAATCACCATTTTTTTAGGTACATTTTTAATGTTTTGGGTAAACTTAATGTATTAATTTACCATTTAACATTAATATGATCTGCAATACAGTTACCTTATTTCAGTCTAACAAGTGAAGAAAACCTTTTTAACCCCGTTAAAGACAGCTGATACGCATTAAAACATTGGCCTTATTCCCTCATCAGGGTTTTAAAATGGCGATCATGAATAAGTGTACAGCGCCCCCATAATCTGAAAATCTTTGGGGTATCAGATTCCGTCGGGGTGCTAGGGTTTGCAATAAGTATCATGGGTGCTCGAATGACATGCTCGAGTCTCCGCACCGCATGTTTTGCAACTGTTAGCCAAAAAACGTGTGGGGATTGCCTGCCATACATGGGCAATTCCAGCATGTTTTTTTGTGTGTATAGCAGCCGCAAAACATGCAGGACGGGTATTCGAGCATGACGATTGAGCATCTGCGATACTCGGTGCATACCAGAGCACCCGATGCAAACTCGAGTAGCGAGCACTTAAGCTCAACATTAATGACGACATATACAATATGACAACCTAATGTCATCAAATTCTATGTAAGTATTACCGTATATACTCGTGTATAAGCCGAGATTTTCAGCACCTTTTTTCGTGCTGAAAATGCCCCTCGGCTTATATATGAGTCATAGGGCAGAAACCAGCGGGGGAGGGGATGCCGCAGCAGGAGCCGGTGGCTGGGACATCATACTCACCCCTCCCCGTGCCATCGCTGAACGTCCCTGCAATCCTGCGTTCTCCCGGCTTCCTGCAGCTCTCCAGCGCTGAGCGGTGATGTAATACCCGCTCATTAGGTCATGTAATATGGACGCGACGCCACTCCCATAGGCATGGCGTCCATATTCATGGCCTTAATGAGCGGTATTACGTCACCGCTCAGCGCTGGAGAGCTGCAGGAAGCCGGGGAGAACGCGGGATTGCCGGCCGGGACGTTCAGCGATGGCACGGGGAGGGTGAGTATGATGGAGGATGGGGGGAGCATGGAGGAGAGGACAAGGAGCACGGAGCAGGACGGGGGGGAGAACGGTGGATGGGGGAAGCATGGAGGACGGGGGGGAGAACGGAGGACGGGGAAGCATGGAGCAGGACGGGGGGGAGAACGGTGGACGGGGGAAGCATGGAGGAGGACGGGGGAGAGAACGGAGGACGGGGGAAGCATGGAGGAGGACGGGGGGAGAACGGAGGACGGGAAGCATGGAGGAGGACGGGGGGAGAACGGAGGATGGGGGAAGCATGGAGGAGGACGGGGGGGGAGAACGGTGGATGGGGGAAGCATGGAGAAGGACGGGGGGAGAACGGAGGACGGGGGAAGCATGGAGGAGGACGGGGGAGAACGGAGGACGGGGGAAGCATGGAGCAGGACGGGGGGGAGAACGGTGGACGGGGGAAGCATGGAGGAGGACGGGCGTGAGAACGGAGGATGGGGGAAGCATGGAGGAGGACAATGAGCACGGAGCAGGACGGGGGGAGGATGGAGGGCACAGAGGAGCACGGAGCAGGACGGGGGAGAGGATGGAGGGCACAGAGGAGCACGGATCAGGACGGGGGGGGCACAGGAGGACGGAGAAGGAATGGGGGAGCACAGCGGAGGACGGAGCAGGGGGGGAGTACAGAGGAGAATGGGGGAGCACAGTGCTGGATGGGGGAGCAAGGAGCAGGACGGGGGCAGCACAGAGCAGGAGGGCAGTTTATACACCCGGCTTATACACGAGTCAATAAGTTTTCCCAGTTTTTTGTGGCAAAATTGTGGGGGTCGGCTTATACACGGGTCGGCTTATACACGAGCATATACGGTATATGACGTGTGCACAGCTGGATATAAAGGTGCCAAGTTAGGTTCCCAAACCAGGATACAATAGAAGTAAAACTAGGCACTCAACTTAATGCTCAGTGATGAAAGACAAATTTATTGTGATCCAAGATGGATGGTTTTCAAGGGTGTATAGCAAAACGTTTTGGCTAATCCATAGCCTTTATCAGTTGCTAGTTGCATACATCAGGTAGAAAACCGTTATATTGGAAGTCAAAACCAATGCATATTCATAATAGGTCAGAGTGAAGAGGAATACCCTTGCGGTGAATTGATATGCTCGTGGTCTAGATGCTTGCCAAGTTAGATATGCAGCCGCCTGGTGCTGCTGACGCGGATCCGCGTCAGCAGCACCAGGCGGCTGCATATCTAACTTGGCAAGCATCTAGACCACAAGCATATCAAGGGTATTCCTCTTCTCTCTGACCTATTATGAATATGCATTGGTTTTGACTTCAAATATAACGGTTTTCTACCTGATGTATGCAACTAGCAATTGATAAAGGCTATGGATTAGCCGAAACGTTTTGCTATACACCCTTGAAAACCATCCATCTTGGATCACAATAAATTTGTCTTTCATCACTGAGCATTAAGTTGAGTGCCTAGTTTTACTTCTATCAAATTCTATGTAGTCCCTTTGGGTTCAAAATCCTCACTATGATGGGTAGTACACATATTTCTCCAATTACCGTATATACTCGTGTATAAGCCGAGATTTTCAGCACCTTTTTTCGTGCTGAAAATGCCCCCTCGGCTTATACACGAGTCATAGGGCAGAAACCAGCGGGGGAGGGGATGCCGTGGCAGGAGCCGGTGGCTGGGATCATACTCACCCCTCCCCGTGCCATCGCTGAGCGTCCCTGCAATCCTGCAGCTCTCCCCGGCTTCTTCAGCTCTCCAGCTCTGAGCGGTGATGTAATACCCGCTCATTAAGGTCATGTAATATGGACGCGACGCCACTCCCATGGGCGTCGCCTCCATATTCATAGCCTTAATGAGCGGTATTACATCACCGCTCAGCGCTGGAGAGAGCTGCAGGAAGACGGGGAGAACGCTGGATTGCAGGCAAGTTCAGCGATGGCACGGGGAGGGGTGAGTATGATGGAGGAGAGGACAAGGAGCACGAGCAGGACGAGGGATGGAAAACGGTGGACGGGGGAAGCATGGAGGAGGACGGGGGAAGCTGGAGCAGGACGGGGGGGAGATCGGTGGACGGGGGAAGCTGGAGCAGGATGGGGGAAGCATGGAGCAGGAGGAGGGGGGGATCGGTGGACGGGGGAAGCTGGAGCAGGACGGGGGAAGCATGGAGCAGGAGGGGGGGGGATCGGTGGACGGGGGAAGCATGGAGGAGGACAATGAGCACGGAGCAGGACGGGGAGGATGGAGGGCACAGAGGAGCATGGAGCAGGAGGGGGGGCACAGGAGGACGGAGAAGGAATGGGGGAGCACAGCGGAGGACGGAGCAGGAGGGGGAGCACAGAGCTGGATGGGGAGCAAGGAGCAGGACGGGGGCAGCACAGAGCAGGAGGGCAGTTTATACACTCGGCTTATACATGAGTCAATAATTTTTCCCAGTTTTTTGTGGCAAAATTAGGGGGGTCGGCTTATACACGGTCGGCTTATACACGAGTATATACGGTATCTTATATTGCAGTTTAGTCAACTCCATTTAGTGACCGCCTGCAAATTCGGTATATGAGTCTAAAACCATAGCATCTGAACAGGATGCACTTATACACACGTGTAAGGTACGCAGGGTAGTAGCCATGGTCAAGGGGCTGCGTTTCCAAGCTCTGGCACCCCACAAATAAACAGTGTCCCAGTTCCAGTGTGCCATCTCGTGTAGGATGCTTTACACTCACTTGCCAGCTGTAGGTCTCCGCTGTCTTCAGGTCTGCATACTCAGGAACAGCCGCACACAAATCGGGGGACACCCGGTTTGTTTCACCATTTAACAGTGTACTTGACAGTTAAAATACATCAGATTGTATCACACAGTCTCTGGCGCAGCACCCTCTGATTCTCGTTTCAGTAGCACAGTACATTGCCCGTCTTACTTTCCTTTCCGCCTGGACTATCCCTGATGTAACATTTCCTTTCAGCCCCAGAGATTTTCTTGTGGTAGAATTTGTGTTCTAAGTGTAAAACGCCTATATAGGGTTCTCATAGGGGCTCTCAGGGTTAGACAACGAGGAGCGATGGTGCCTTCACTTGTGCTGCCAACTAGGGTGTCAATCTCTGTGGATCGGTAGGGCTCATGATTTAGGGCTTTACAGGGATATTGTAGTGGTTATTTTGCAACATTTCCCCTCTTCTTTATTTACCTTATTGAATTTTTAATATTATTTTTGTGTGTGTATATATATATATATATACATATATATATATATATATGCACACACGCACATTGATATATTTTTTTTAAATTCCTCACCTCACAACTTTTAAAGTATGTTTTTTAATAATAAGGGTTTCTTCGCTTGTTAGACTAATGATTGAAGCATTACATTTGTTACAATTTGGTTATCCATATCTATAAATATATTGTGTACAGTAAAGATGTATATCTTTGTACCGTGTTAGCCAGTAGATAGAAAAATATATTGTGTAGTAATTTATTATTTAAAGTCATTTATTTTATGAATCGTTTTAGTGTGTGAATTGCGACATTTCAAACTTTTTAAAAGGTCAGAAAACAATCAGGAAATCATTACTGCTGAAATCTTATTTTTAGAATAGTGCAGGGGAAAGGGGATTTATTTTTAGCTGTGAGTCACTGATCTCAAATTGAAGATTTCAACTGTACAGATTGTAAGAAGATCTTTATGGGCACAGTTCTCCAACTATAAATGCAATATTAAATACACAAAAGAAAATAGAGGATTAAATAACTTTGATTTGATTTCCTCCAGAGAAAAGGAATAAAGAAGATAAATTCGGTGACCAATCTATAAAATCGTTCTAGTCCATAAAAATTGCTTTCATGATAAAAAATTACCAAAGACCACCATCACTTAATATTAATGAATTAAAAAACAACAGTTAGATGCAAAAATAACACTTTACCAGTACACAAAGTAATTATCCAGTTAGTTAAAATACTGAAAATGAACGGACAAAATGGTTAAAAAAAATGTCCAGAGGCGCAGGGGATTTGAAAAGAATAGCTAGCCTGCTAAATTATATTTTGATTATAAGTAAATAGTAAATGCAAATGTTACAAATTTAAAAAGTACCTATAAACACAAAAATAAGGTAGGCTGAAAGGTGAGAGAATATAAAAAATGAAAATCCAGAAGGTCAATGGGAAATTACAACTATATAAATTGATAAATGACAAAACAGTATTGACTCATGTTCATGTCTGTGGTGTTACACTGCTCCTCTGACTCCCATAAACTGTTTTGTCATTTCACAAAGACTTTCTTTTAACCCCTTAGTGACAGAGCCAATTTAGTACTTAAAGGGAGTCTGTCACCCCATTTTTGCCCTATCAGATAGGGCCACCGCCATCAGGGGTTATCTACAGCATTCTGTAATGCTGCAGATAAGCCCCCGATGTCACCTGAAAGTGAAGAAAAACGAGTTATATTATACTCACCCAGGGGCGCTCCGCCGTCCGGTCGGTCCGATGGGCATCGCGGTACAGGGCCTCCCATCTTGTAGCGAAGCCAGCCTCTTCTTTCGGTCCTGTCGCTGCTCCTGCGCAGGCGCACTGCTCTGCCCTGGTGAGGGCAGAGCAGAGTACTACAGTCATATACAAAACTTATGTGCCATAACAACACAATACAGAATGTCAACATAATCCTTAATATACTGATAATAATAGTGATAATACAACTATATCTATGTCGCTAGCTGGAAAATAATTGGATCTATCGCATATATTATACATAGAAAGAAAATGGTCAGAAGGACCAAGAAGAACGACCACGATCTAAAAATAATAGAAAATTAGCAAAATCTTTATTATACATATATAATGGAAAGGTGCACAATAAAAGACAATGACAACTGTGGAGTGCAAATGCCGGTCAAAGTCACAACCAATGGAAAAACACAACTGGTCTTGCCTGATTAAGTCTACTTTCACACTTCAGGCTTTTTGTGTCAGGCATAATCCGTCCTATACCTGACAGGACGGATCCGGCGCTGATTTGAAAAAAACTGATGCAACTGATCATTTTTTTTGCCGGATCCGTCCTGACCTTTTCAACCCGGAAAGATAAAATTTCCATGTTGAAAATGATACTATGAATGTCGAGAGAGAGAGAGAGAGAGAGAGAGAGAGAGAGAGACCTTGGATCCAGATCAGTTTTCTGACGGATTTGTCAAAAGACTGGTCCGGCTCCATAGGTTTGCATTGTTTCCGGCCGCCTGAAGTGCCGATTCAGGCACTGTCAGGCGGCTCCGGGAAAAAAAAAAAACGTTGCAGCAACGTCTTGTCCGGCCGCCGGAATGTACATTTCCGACGGATCCGGCCAAAAACGGATGCAACACAGTGACATCAGGCGCGATCCGGCGCTAATGTAAGTCAATGGTAAAAAAAACACGCCGGATCGCGCCTGATACAAAAAGCCTGAAGTGTGAAAGAGGCTTACACATGATCCTCTGACTACTACCAGAAATTTGGCAATATACATCTTAATTTCACAGTATATAAACTTGGATGAAAACAGAGAGATCAGAGAAATTATGGATACATTACATAGGCTTACAAAATCAATGCTATTTGCAGTAGAGCTCAGACTACCTATAGATGTCTTAATTATATTTATAAAATGTGCCAATGCACATATATCCTTTGACTCAAAGCGCATTCAGTATCAGAGCCAGCCTGCAAGAACACTCACAGCCAGTAACCATAGCATAAAAGTGCATATATATAATGTACCATGGTGCCCATATAAAAATACGGTATTACCTCCAGTGGGTGTATAAACGGCACAGTCAGGTGTTAGGAACCAGTGCGTGTGCCCCATGTGACTTTGACCGGCATTTGCACTCCACAGTTGTCATTGTCTTTTATTGTGCACCTGTCCATTATATATGTATAATAAAGATTTTGCTAATTTTCTATTATTTTTGGATCTGTGGTCGTTCTTCTTGGTCCTTCTGACTATTTTCTTTCAGAGTACTACAGTGCGCAGGCGCCGGACCTCTCTGACCTTTCCCGGCGCCTGCGCGCTGCAGTACTCTGCTCTGCCCTCACCAGGGCAGAGCAGTGCGCCTGCGCAGGAGACGCGACGGGACGGAAAGAAGAAGCTGGCTTCACTACAAGATGGGAGGCCTCGGACCAGACAGTGACGCCATCGGACCGACCGGACGGCGGAACACCCCTAGGTGAGTATAATATAACTCGTTTTTCTTCAATTTCATGTGACATCGGGGCTTATCTACAGCATTACACAATGCTGTAGATAAGCCCCTGATGGCGGTGGTCCTATCTCATAGGGCAAAAATGGGGTGACAGATTCCCTTTAATGACCAGGCCAATTTTTACAATTCTGACCACTGTCACTTTATGAGGTTATAGTTCTGGAACGCCTCAACGTATCCCACAGATTCTGAGGTTTTTTCGTGACATATTGTACTTCATGTTAGTGGTAAAATTTATTCAATATAACTTGTGTTTATTTATGAAAAAAACAGAAATTTGGCAAAAATGTGGAAAATTTTGCAATTTCCAAACATTTGATTATTGTGTCCTTAAATCAGAGAGTTATATCGCACAAAATAGTTAATAAATAAATGTCTACTTTACATCAACACAATTTTGGAAACATAATTTATTTTTGTTAGGATGTTATAAGGGTTAAAAGTTGACCAGCGATTTCTCATTTTTCCAACGAAATTTACAAAACCATTTTTTTAGGGACCACCTCACATTTGAAGTGAGTTTGGGGGGTCGGTATGACAGAAAATACCCAAAAGTGACAACATTCTAAAAACTGCACCCCTCAGGGTGCGCAAAACCACATTCAAGAAGTTTATTAACCTTTCAGGTGCTTCACGAGAACTAAAACAATGTGGAAGGAAAACTTGAACATTTTACTTTTTTCAGAAAAAATTTACTTTGGAACCAAACTTTTTTATTCTCACAAGGGTATCAGGAGAAAACGGATCACAAAATTTGTTGTGCTATTTCTCCTGAGTACGCTGATACCTGTAAGGTTCTGTGTACATGTTCCTGAAACTCAGTTTTTCCGTCAGCCATTTTACTTTCTGTCTTGCTGCAGCTGTCTTGCCCTCAGTCAATATGGAGTTTCCAGCTTGCACGTTCCCGCCCTGATTCTCTCCCTCTTGCTTCTTAAGCAGCCACAGCTGAGCAATCAGTGCTTCAGAATCAAGCCTGCAGTGTACCTGTGACCTGACTCCTGGAAGCCTTGGACCTTGTACTCCAGTTATTTCCTATTGTGGAACTTTGGAACACTCGTGGACTTTGGAACCTTGCTATTTGATAAATCCACGTTTGCATGGACTTATGGTAACAGAGAAGAGATCCTGAACCTGTTGTGGAGAGTGATTGCTGAGCTTAAGTTACTCTGGCCTGCTGTGTCTCCTGCTTTTGTATCTGCAAACTGTGTGACTATTATTGCCACTTGTATGAAGTAATACAAGACCTTCTATATCAAACCTGTGACTCCTGTGTTTTCATCGCACCCAAGCACAAGACACTATATGAACTGTACTCCTTACATTACAAGATTCTGAAGCCAAACGTTAGTGTCTGCTGGGTCTGGAAAGGCTGTGTCTGCTGTAACTGTGGATATCAGATGTCCGGTTGTACTTTCTGTGATGACAGTGGTTGTGACTTCTCACAACCATTCCAGGTGAGCAATTCCCTTAAGTTTTTTTTTCTGCAGTGTTACCACAGGTAAACACTATTGTTTTTTTTTTTCTTTCCTCTTTTGTGTCTGCTGTAACTGTGGATATCAGATGTCCGGTTGTACTTTCTGTGATGATAGTGGTTGTGACTTCTCACAACCATTCCAGGTGAGCAGTTCCCTTAATTTTTTTTTCTCTCTGCAGTGTTACCACAGGTAAACACTATTTTTTTTTTTTTTTTTTCTCCTCTCCTTCCAGTACTCCTGTCTTAAAAGATCTGGAAAATGGAGCCCGCATAAAGGAACTTTGCGGAGTGACTGATAATATCCTTGCAGATTTGCAGACTATAAAAACCCGTTTTACAAACCTACAGGACCTCACTAATCACAATTTGCAAGTGTTTGGACAGACTGCCCAGGATTTGCGAGCCAGGATTGAGGTTCTAGAGGAGCGAGTCCAGGCTCCTGCCGTAGCCCCGAGTTCTGGGATTCCCAAGTTGCCCCCTTTTCGTTTTGGCGGTGAACGTGAGAAATTCAGGGGATTTATTAATCAATGCAATCTTTTTTTTTGTGCACATGCTTCACAATTTCCCACTGAATGATCTAAAGTGCTTACTATAATTATGTTGCTTACCAACAAGGGTTTGATGTGGGCAAACCCTCTGATTGAGACTGATGATGAATGTTTGGATCATCTTGATGCTTTCATTTCAGCCATGGGACAGGTGTTTGATGACCCCAATCGAGGTGCAACAGCTGAAGCAGCCATGTTAGCTTTGCGCCAAGGTAAGCACTCGGTAGCTGAATATGCCTTGGATTTCAGGAGATGGGCCCTTGATACCACCTGGGACAGTTCCGCCAAAAAATCTATTTTTCGAAAAGGGTTATCTCCACTGATTAAGGATGAACTTGCTCGTGCCGACCCTCCCACTGCGTTAGGTGACTTTATTAACTACTGCATCCGTATTGATACTCGTCTGACTGAACGCAGGCAAGAGAGATGGTTCGAAAGCAATCGCACTAACCTTTTCCTACCTTCCTCTCCAGCTAAGGAACCTTTGAGTAGGATCACACGGGAACCTGAACACTATGCAGGTAGACTCTTTACAACGACGGGTTAGTGATGCACGCAAGGAACATCGTTTTAAGGAGAATCTATGTTTCTATTGTGGTAAGTCAGGGCACTTCATTATAAACTGCCCCAGCCGTTCTCGTAAGACTACTGCAGCAGTCATTCACTGTGAGTGTTGCGAGAGGAGATCTGTCAGGTCCGAGCCTCAGGCTCCAGAGAGATCTGCAGCAACAGATCTTGATTTCTCGGACTTAAACTCCGTTACTTCTGAGGACGTTGACTGTGTAAACGCTGCAATTTTTCAAGTTTCCTCAGCGGTGTCCCAGCTGAGTTGTAAGAAAAACAATTCTCATTGCTTTCTTTCCATCAAACTCTGGGTTGACTCAGCTTGGGTGTCTAGCTCTGCTATGATCGACTCAGGGGCAAGTGGAAATTTTATGGATGTCTCCTTTGCTCTGAAACAGGGGATACGTTCAGTGAAGAAGGCTACTCCAGTACAGATGGAAACTGTGGATGGCTCCCTGCTGACCTCTGGACCAGTGGATCAGGAAACAGAGCCTTTGAGGGTTCTTATGGGTAAAGATCATCAAGAGAAACTGTCCTTTATGCTTATCTCTTCTCCCCACTTTCCCATTATTCTAGGGCTACCATGGCTGCAGGCTCAGAATCCTACCATTAACTGGGAGACCAAGGAATTACACTTTCCAGAGAAACAGATAAGTCCAAAAGTTTCAGCTTGCTCTGTTCCTAAAGGAACCATGTCAGTCCCTGAACTACCAGCTGTATACCAGGACTATGTGGATTTATGTGACAAGAAGAACGCTGACCAGCTTCCCCCTCACCGTCCATATGATTGTCCAATTGAATTATTGCCTGGAGCAGAGATACCTTTTGGTTAGATCTACCCCCTGGCGGGGCCCGAGCTAAAGGCTTTAAAGGATTACATAGACGAAAATCTAGCCAAGGGCTTCATACGCCCCTCTTCATCTCCTGCAGGTGCACCCATCTTCTTTGTAAAGAAGAAAGATGGATCTCTGAGACCCTGCGTAGACTATAGGGAACTCAATAAGGTTACTATTAGAAACCGTTATCCATTGCCTTTAATCCCTGAGTTATTGGAGAGAGTGCGACATGCCAAAATTTTCTCTAAACTAGATCTCCGTGGGGCCTATAACTTAGTCCGTATTAGACCTGGGGATGAATGGAAGACTGCATTCAGGTCACGCTATGGACACTTTGAATATCTAGTTATGCCTTTTGGTCTGAGTACCGCCCCAGCCACTTTCCAACACTTGGTGAATGACATCTTCAGGGATCTCCTAGATACATTCGTGGTGATTTATTTGGATGATATTCTAATTTTTTCTAACTCCACAGAGGAACATCATGGACATGTGAGAATGGTCTTGGAACGTCTAAGACAAAATCATCTTTACATCAAACTTGAAAATGTGAATTCCATAGGACCGAAATTCAATTTCTGGGGTATGTACTGTCTACACAAGGAATTAGTATGGATGGAAGCAAGACCCAAGCCATCAAGGATTGGCCAAGTCCTAGAAATGTGAAGGAGGTGCAGCGCTTCATCGGGTTTGCCAACTTCTATAGACGTTTCATTAGGAATTTCTCTGAGGTAGTGTCACCTATCACCCAACTTACCCGGAAAGAGTCTAGGTTCTCCTGGACTCCCCAAGCCCAGGAAGCATTTTCCCGTCTAAAAGATAAATTTACCACTGCACCTATCTTAGTACATCCCAACCCCGAACTTGCCTTTATAATAGAGGTGGATGCTTCAGACTGTGCCGTTGGAGCTATACTCTCTCAGAGAACAGGTGAGAAGAATGTCTTGCATCCCTGTGCCTTCTTTTCCCAGCAGTTGTCTTCGGCTGAGAGGAACTACGATGTGGGTAATAGAGAGTTGTTGGCCATTATTGCCGCCTTCAAAGAATGGAGACACCTTCTTCAGGGAGCTGCACAGCAAATAGTCGTCCTGACAGACCATCGTAACCTTGAATTTATCAGGTCGGCTAAGTGCCTGACTCCTCACCAGGCTCGCTGGAATCTTTTCTTAAACCAATTTAATTTTATCATTTCTTATAGACCAGGATCGCGCAATGGAAAGGCTGATGCACTCTCTAGGATTCATTCAGCAGAGACACGTCCACTTACTCCTCCTAAGACTATTCTTCTGACTCTAGATTCCTGGGAATGATTCATAATCAAGACCTACTTAAGGACATCAAGAAAGCATACCATGCGGATTCCTTTTTGGCACAACCCCCAAGGGACGTAAGTCTTGTCTTTAAGAATGGTGTGTGGATTCAGGGACAACGTCTGTATATTCCTGAAACAGTCAGATTAAGAGTATTGCAACTCATTCACGATTCCAAGATAGCTGGGCATAGAGGAATTCTAAAGACACAGGAATTTCTTTCTCGTTTCTTTTGGTGGCCCACTTGCAGGAAGGATGTTTTAAACTATGTCACTTCATGTGAAGTCTGTGCAAGATGCAAAACACCTCGCTCCTCACCAACTGGTCTGTTGCAACCTCTTCCCACCCCGTCCCGCCCGTGGGGATCCATTTCTATGGACTTCATTGTGGAGTTACCAACCTCTCAAGGGAAGAACACCATTCTAGTGGTGGTTGATCGTTTAACAAAAGCAGCTCATTTTATCCCTTGTGTCGGCTTACCCACTGCAAGACAGACATCAGATTTGATGATTAAAAATGTGTTTCGCTTACATGGAGTACCAGATGAGGTGATTTCGGATCGAGGGGTGCAATTCACTTCAAGGTTTTGGCAAAATTTCTGTGCAGCATTGGACATTAAAGTGAACCTTTCTTCTGCTTTTCATCCTCAGACTAATGGACAGACGGAACGAACCAATCAGACCCTGGAGCAGTATCTTCGCTGCTTTATCTGCCACCTACAGGATGATTGGGTGGATCTACTTCCACTGGCTGAGTTCTCTTATAACAACTCTCAGAGCGCCTCCACTAAGCAGTCTCCTTTTTACTCCAATTTAGGTTATCATCCTAATATTCTTCCTCGATTTCCCATAGAAAGCCTTTGCCAGCAGTGACTGAAAGAATCACGTCTTTACAAAAGAATATGGATCTTCTAAAGGGAAATCTGGAATTGGCTCAGGAAAGGTACAAGAAAGCCGCAGATACATTTCGTAAACCTGCACCAGCTTTCAAGGTAGGAGACCTGGTCTGGCTGTCAACCAGAAATCTTAAGTTAAGAATTCCACCATCTAAGTTGGGACATAAATACATTGGACCTTATAAAATCAGTAAAATTATAAGTGCTGTCGCTTGTCGTCTTCAACTGCCCAGAACTATGAGAATCCACCCTGTCTTTCATGTATCTCTACTAAAGGCTGCGACACCCAATACGTTTCCTGGACGTTCTTCTCCTGCCCTGACCCAGTGCTAGTCGATGGTCAGGAAGAATTTGTGGTGGAAAGGATTCTGGATTCCAGGTTGTATAGAGATCAGTTACAATATTTGATTAAATGGCAGGGCTACCCAGTGGAGGACAACTCATGGGAACCAGTCAATAATGTAAATGCTCCTCGCTTGCTCCGTCAGTTTCATCAGAGGTACCCACACAAGCCTGGTCTGAGGTCATCCGGAGGTTGTCCCTAAGGGGGGAGTAATGTAAGGTTCTGTGTACATGTTCCTGAAACTCAGTTTTTCCATCAGCCATTTTACTTTCTGTCTTGCTGCAGCTGTCTTGCCCTCAGTCAATATGGAGTTTCCAGCTTGCATGTTCCCGCCCTGATTCTCTCCCTCTTGCTTCTTAAGCAGCCACAGCTGAGCAATCAGTGCTTCAGAATCAAGCCTGCAGTGTACCTGTGACCTGACTCCTGGAAGCCTTGGACCTTGTACTCCAGTTATTTCCTATTGTGGAACTTTGGAACACTCGTGGACTTTGGAACCTTGCTATTTGATAAATCCACGTTTGCATGGACTTATGGTAACAGAGAAGAGATCCTGAACCTGTTGTGGAGAGTGATTGCTGAGCTTAAGTTACTCTGGCCTGCTGTGTCTCCTGCTTTTGTATCTGCAAACTGTGTGACTATTATTGCCACTTGTATGAAGTAATACAAGACCTTCTATATCAAACCTGTGACTCCTGTGTTTTCATCGCACCCAAGCACAAGACACTATATGAACTGTACTCCTTACATTACAATACCCCTTATGTGGGGAAAGCTACTGTTTGGGCACATGGCAGGGCTCCTAAGGGAGGAGCACTGTTGAATGCAAAATTGGTTGGAATCAATGGCGCATTTGGAGATCCCCTGATGTACCTAAACAGCGGAAACCCCCCAATTCTTACTCCAACCCTAACACAGCCCTAACCTCAACACACCCCTAACCCTAATCCCAACCCTAACCATAACCCTAACACAACCCTAACTACATCACCCTAACCCCAACACTACAATCCTAACCCAAATACAACCCTAGCCCCAACCCTAACTCTAGCTCTAACCCTAGCCCCAACCCTAACCTTAGCCCAACACTAACCTTAGCTTTAACCCTAACCCTAGCCCACCCTAACCCCAATCCTAACTATAACCCCAACCGTAGCTATAACCCCAACTATAACCCTAACCCTAGCCCTAACCCTAATGGAAAAATGAAAATATATTTTTTTATTTTATTATTTTTGCCTAACTAAGGGGGTGATAAAGGGGGTTTGATTTACAATTCTTTTTTATTCTGATCACTGTGATAGGGTCTATCACAGTAATCAAAATGAACAGATAGGAGAAATTTCTTATTGTTGCCGGCCGGCAGATCTCGGCGGGCGCACTGCACATGTGCCCGTCATCTTCTTCCCGGAAGAAGACACCGACGGCCGGGGAACATCACTGGGGATGCAGGAGGGTCCAGGGATCATATCAGAGGAGAGAGAAATTAAATGGGAAATCAGACTTTTTTTTCTGCGGTCATCTTTATTCCATGAATAACGGTGATCGCAACACTGGGGATGGTAAAAACCGACCCGAAACATATAGCCGAGACCCCGGAGTATTTCCGACGCTGGGGGGTGCTATACACTTATTTCTCAGCTCCGTTAAAAAGTGGCGCTGAGGAATAAGTATCCTTAACTGCCACTGTTAATAGGCGGTTGATATTGTAAAAAAGTGCAGTCCCACACTTGTTTTTTGTTTGGCTTTTTTGCTAGGTTCACTAAATGTTAAAAATGACCTGCCATTATGATTCTCCATTTGAGACCCAGATCCTCTGGTGATGAATCACAGCGCATAGGGTTCATAATGTCATTTTTGCGCAAAGAACCTCAGGAGTGGGCCTTTTCTCTGCAACCTAGTGATCCATGCTTTAGATCAGTGGATAGTGGTCATTACGAGTTCATAGACACCAAACATGTCTAGGTTCTTTTTTATCTAAGTGGTGAAAAAAAATTTCAAACTTTGCTAAAAAAAAAAAAAAAAAATGGCACCTTTTTCCGATACCTGTAGCGTCTCCATTTTTCGTGATCTCGGGTCAGGTGAGGGTATATTTTTTGCATGCCGAGCTGACATTTTTAGGGATACCATTTTGGTGCAGATATGTTCTTTTGATCGCCCGTTATTGCATTTTAATGCAATGTTGCGGCGACTAAAAAAACGTAATTCTGGCGTTTTAATTTTTTTTATCGCTACGCCGTTTAGCGATCGGGTTAATCCCTTTTTGTATTGACAGATCGGGCAATTCTGAACGCGGCGATACCTAATATGTGTATGTTAGATTTTTTTATTATTTATTTTGAATGGGGCGAAAGGAGGGTGATTTAAACTTTTATATTTTTAACCCCTTCACCCCAAGGGTGGTTTGCATGTTAATGACCCGGCAAATTTTTACAATTCTGACCACTGTCTCTTTATGAGGTTATAACTTTGGAATGCTTCAACGAATCTTCGCGATTCTGAGATTGTTTTCTCGTGACATATTGTACCTCACGATAGTGGTAAAATTTCTTGGATATAACTTGCGTTTATTTTTGAAAAAAACGCAAATATGGCGAAAATTTTGAAAATTTAGCAATTTTCAAACTTGAATTTTTATTCCCTTAAAACAGAGAAATATATCACACAAAATAGTTAAGAAATAACATTTCCCACATGTCTACTTTACATCAGCACAATTTTGGAACCAACATTTTTTTTTGTTAGGAAATTATAAGGGTTAAAAGTTGACCAGCGATTTCTCATTTTTACAACAAAATTTACATAGCCATTTTTTTTAGGGACCACCTCATATTTGAAGTCACTTTGAGGGGTCTATATAGCAGAAAATACCCAAAAGTGACACCATTCTTAAAACTGCACCCCTCAAGGTACTCAAAAGCACATTCAATACTTTTATTAACCCTTCAGGTGCTTCACAGGAGCTGAAGCAACGTGGAAGGAAAAAATTAATATTTAACTTTTTAGCCACAAAAATGATCTTTTACAAACTTTTTTTTTATTTTCACAAGGGTAAAAGGAGAAAATGGGCAGATAAGTTGTTATGCAATTTCTCCTGAGTACGCCAATACCCATATGTGGGGGAAAACCACTGTTTTGGGCACACGGCAGAGCTCGTAAGGGAAGGAGCGCCGTTTGACTTTTTCAAACTAAAATTGGCTGGAATTGAAAATTGGACGCCATGTCGCGTTTGGAGAGCCCCGATGCACCTAAACAGTGGAAACCCCCCACAAGTGACACCATTTTGGAAACTAGACACCCTAAGGAACTTATCTAGATCTGTTGTGAGCACTTTGAACCCCCAAGTGTTTCACAAAAGTTTATAATGCCTGGGTGTGAAAAAAAAAACAATTTTCCACAAAAATGATTTTTTAGTCCCAAATTCTTGATTTTTCCCAAGGAAATTGGACCCCAAAAGTTGTTGTCCAAATTGTCCTGAGTACGCTGATACCCATATGTGGGGGGGGGAGAACTGTTTGGGCGCACGGCAGGGCTTGGAAAGGAAGTACTAACGTTTTGGAATGCAGACGTTGATGGGGGTCATGTTCCGTTTGCAGTTCCCCAAATGAGCCTAAACAGTGGAAACCCCCCACAAGTGACCCCATTTTGGAAACTAGACCCCCTAAGGAACTTATCTAGCTCTTTGGTGAGCACTTTGAACCCCCAAGTGCTTCACACAAATTTATAATGCCCGGGCATGAAAATAAAAAATCCTATTTTTTTCCCACAAAAATTATATTTTAGTCACTAATTTTTTATTTTCCCAAGGGTAACAGGAGAAATTGGACCCCAAAAGTTGTTGTCCAATTTGTCCTGAGTACGCTGATACCCCATATGTGGGGGGGAACCATTGTTTGGGCGCACGACAGAGCTCGGAAAGGAAGGAGCACAATTTGACTTTTTCCAACCAAAATTGGCTGGAATTGAGATTGGATGCCATGTTGCATTTGGAGAGCCCCTGATGTGCCAAAACAGTGGAAACCCCCCACAAGTGACCCCATTTGGGAAACTAGACCCCTAAGGAACGTATCTAGATTTTTGGTGAGAAATTTGAACCCCCAAGTGCTTCACACAAATTTATAAGTAGAGCCGTAAGATTAAAAAATCATATTTTTTCCACAAAAATGATCTTTTCACCCCAATTTTTATTTTCCCAAGGGTAACAAGACTCCAAAAGTTATTGTGCAATTTGTCCTGAGTACGCTGATACCCATATGTGGGGTAAACCACTGTTTGGGTGCATGGCAGAGTTTGGAAGGGAAGGAGCGCCGTTTGACTTTTTCAACGCAGAATTGGCTGGATGCCATGTCGTGTTTGGAGAGCTCCTGATCTGCCTAAACAGTGGAAACCCCGACAAATGACACATTTTGGAAACTAGACCCCTCAAGGAACTTATCTAGGTGTGTGGTGAGCACTTTGAACCCCGAAGTGCTTCACAGAAGTTTATAATGTACAGTCGTAAAATAAAAAATCTTTTTTTTTTATTTTACAAAAATGATTTTTTTCGCCCCCAATATTTATTTTCACAAGGGTAACAGGAGAAATTGGACCCCAAAAGTTGTTGTCCAATTTGTCTAGAGTACGCTGATACCCAATATGTGGGAGAAAACTACTGTATGGGTACACGTTGGGGCTCGGAAGGGAAGTAGTGATGTTTTGGATTGCAGACTTTGATGGAATGGTCTGGGGGCGTCATGTCGCATTTGGAGGGCCCCTGATGCGCCTAAACAGTGGAAACCCCCCACAAGTGACCCCATTTTGGAAAATAGACCCCACAAGGAACTTATCTAGATGTGTGGTGAGCGTATGAAGCCCAAGTGCTTCACAGAAGTTTATAGCGTACAGCCGTAAAAACAAAAAAATCATTTTTTTTTTTTACAAAAATTAAATTTTCGCCCCCAGTTTTTTATTTTCCCAAGGGTAACAGAAGAAATAGGACAAATTTCACAATAACTCTTGGGGTCCAGAGTACGCTGATACCCCATATGTGGGGGTAAACTACTGTTTGGGCGCATGGCAGTGCTCAGAAGTGAAGGAGCACCGTTTGACTTTTTCAACGCAGAATTGGCTGGAATTGAGATCAGACGCCATGTCACATTTGGAGAGCCCCTGATGTGCCTAAACAGCGGAAACCCCCAATTCTAACTCCAACCGTAACCCCAACACACCCCTAACCCTAGTCCCAACCCTAACCACAAACCTAACCCTAACACACCCCTAACTCTAATCCTAACTTTAGAGCCAACCCTAACCCTAACTTTAGCAGCAACCCTAACCCTAATGGGAAAATGGAAATAAATACATTTTTTTAATTTTATTATTTTTCCCTAACTAAGGGGGTGATAAAGGGGGTTTGATTTACTATTTATAGCGGGTTTTTATGTTTGGCAGCTGTCACGCTAAAAGAAGCTTTTTATTGCAAAAAATAGTTTTTGCATCACCACATTATGAGAGCTATAATTTTTGCATATTTTGGCCCACAGAGTCATGTGAGGTCTTATTTTTTGCGGTACGAGTTGACGTTTTTATTGGTACCATTTTTGAGCACGTGACATTTTTTGATCACTTTTTATTTCGATTTTTGGGAGGTTAGAATGAACAAAAATCAGCAATTCATGAATTTCTTTTGGGGGGAGGCGTTTATACCGTTCCGCGTGTGGTAAAATTGATAAAGCAGTTTTATTCTTCGGGTCAGTACGATTACGGCGATACCTCAATTATATCATTTTTTTAAGGTTTTGGCGCTTTTATACAGTAAAAACAATTTTATACAAAAAATAATTATTTTTGAATCGCTTTATTCTGCGAGCTATAACTTTTTTATTTTTTTGCTGATGATGCTGTATGGTGGCTCGTTTTTTGCGGGACAAGATGACGTTTTCAGCGGTACCATGTTTATTTATATCGGTCTTTTTGATCGCGTGTTATTCCACTTTTTGTTCGGCGGTATGATGATAAAGCATTGATTTTTTGCTTTGTTTTTTTTTTTAAGGGGTTCACTAAAGGGGTTAACTAGTGGGAGTTTTATAGGGGGGATCGTTACGGACGCGGCGATACCAAATATGTGTACTTTTATTGTTTTGTTTTTTTTATTTACAGGAAAAAATGAATTTTTTGGGGAATATTTTTTTTTTCTTTATTTTGGAATTTTTTTTAAAACATGTTTATTTTTATTTTTTTCACTTTTTTACTTTGTCCCATGGTGAGACATCACTGTAAAATGTCAGATCGCTGGTGTGGCAGTGTGCACAGCACTGTCACACCAGCGATCGCTCTGGCAGTGCTGCAGGCTTCTCAGTGCCTGCTCTCAGCAGGCACTGAGGAAGCCGCCTCCCTGCAGGACCGGCGGCCATCTTGAATCCGGGTTCTTGGAGGGAGGAAGGCCTCAGAACAGCGCAATCACATCGCACTGTTCTGAGGGTCTCAGGGGAGCGTGCAGGGAGCCCCCTCCCTGCGCGATGCTCCCCTGTGCCCCTGGTACACCGCGATCATGTTTGATCGCGGTGTGCCAGGAGCGGTCCGTGACCGCTCCTGACACGCAGTCCCGGGTGTCAGCTGTGATAATCCCCGGGAGCACAGCTGATCGCCTATGATGTACTATCCCGTCCATGGTCAGATTGTCACGGGTTTTATGGACGGGATAGTACGTCTGATGTCAGAAAGGGGTTAAACACATTTTTTTTTCACTTTTGCCATGCTTCAATAGTCTTCATAGCAGAATAGAAGCAGGCACAACTCGATCGCCTCTGCTACAAATTGCCTCTATGTCGCAGAATTACTAACTTGCTGTGACCGCCGACCGATGAGTGGCGCTCACAGAAAGGAGGCACTGACAACCATAGAGGTCTCCAGGAGACCTCCGGTTGTCATGCCGACTCACCGGTGACCCGCGATCACTTTACATGGGTCACCAGTGAGCGCATTTCCGGCCCGATGGCTGGATGTGCGATTTAAATGCCACTGTCAGCGTTTGACAGTGGCATTTAACTAGTTAATAGCCGCGGCAATTGCGGGCACATTTCAGCTGTTTAAAACACCGGAGCCCACATCAAACGGAGGGCTATTGACATCGGCGTACCATTAAGCCCGATTTCGGTAAGGGGTTAAAGGGAACCTGTCAGCGGAACTGTACACAGTAACCTACAGACAGTATCAGGTCGGGAACCAGTATACTGATTACAATGATACCTTGGTTGACGAAATCCGTCTTGTGGTTGTTGTTTAATCTTTATTTTCAGTTTTTAGTTAATGATATGCCCATGCTTTGGAGCGAGCCTGGAGGGGGTCTTCATGTGGTGCTCTGATTAGGTATTCATAATGTAGACTGCTGACAGGTCACTGCTCCCTCACTGACCTGCCCCCTAGTTTGCATAAGGAATACCTGTACATACTGAAGAAAAAAAAAAAACCTTCTGCAGGCAGGCGCCAGCAGTGGCACCTGTGCTGCAGCATAATTGCATGTTTCGTGTCCTAATAATTATTGTTCTTCATGTTATTGATCAAGTACAAACAAACAAAAAATCAATTTGAAAATGGTGCCCGCCACGCCTGCACAGTAGCAGCTATCGTTGTGTATGGAGATCCGATAGATGCTATTGCGCAGGTTCAAGCGACGCCATCTTGGAGGAGGAATTTTTTTTTCTTGTCCAGCAAGATGGCGCCGCCAATGCCTACGCAATAGCAGCTATCGGATCTCTATATACATCAATAGTTGCTACTGCGCTGGCACGGCGCTATTTTCAAATTTTTGTTTTTAGACTTGATCAATAACATGAATAACAGTGATTACTAGGACACTAAACATGCAATTATGCTGCACCTGCCTTCAGAAGGTTTTCTTTTTATTTCTTCAGTATGTACAGGTATTCATTATGCAAACAAGGGGCAGGTCACTGAGGGATCAGTGACCTGTCAGCAATCTGCGTTATGAATACGTAATCAGAGCAACTCTCCTCCAGGCCCGATCCGGAGCACGAGCATATCATTAACACAAAACTGAAAATAAAGATTAAAAAACAACCACAAGATGGGTTTCATCAACCAAGGTATCATTGTAACCAGCATAATGGTGCCGACCTGATACTGTCTGTAGGTTACTGTGCACAATCCTGCTGACAGGTTCCCTTTAAACCCATTTTTTTCTACTTTCACAATTGTGACAGGAGAAAATGGACCGTACAATTTGTTGTGCAATTTTTCCTGAGCATGAAGATACCCCATATGTGGGTTAAAACCACTATTTGGGCGCATGGCAGGGCTCGGAAGGGAAGGAGCCCCATTTGACTTTTTCAACATAAAATTTGCTGGCATTCATTATTAGTGGCCACCATGTCACGTTTGGAGAGCCCCTGATGTGCCTAAACAGTGAAAATCCCGCACAAGTGACACCATTTTGGAAACTAGACCCCTCAAGGAACTTATCTAGATGTGTATTGGGCACCTTGAATCCCCAGGGGCTTCACATAAGTTTATAACATTGAGCTGTGAAAATAAAAAAAATCACGTCTTTCCCACAAAAATGTTTTTTAGTTCCAACTTTTGAAAGGAGAAATTGCACTACACAATTTGTTGTGTAATTTCTCCTGAGTACGCTGATACCCCATATATTGGGGAAAACCACTGGGCGCACAGCAGGGCTCGGAAGGAAGGAGCGCCATTTGACTTTTGAATGTAAAATTTTCTGGAATAATTAGCGGACGCCATGTTGCGTTTGGAGAGACCCTGATGTGCCTAAACAGTGGAAACCCCAGACAATTGATGCCATTTTGGAAACTAGACCCCTCAGGGAACTGATCTAGATTTGAGGTGAGCACCTTGAAGACCCAGGTGCTTCACAGACGTTTATAATGTTGAGCTATGAAAATAAAAAAAAAAATTACATTTTTCCACAGTAATGTTTTTTTTAGCTCCAAATTTTGCATTTTCATAAGGGTAACAGGAGAAATTGAACCATACAATTTGTTGTGCAAGTTCTTCTGAGCATGGCTATACCCCGTATGTGAGTGAAAACCACTGTTTGGGCTCACGGCAGGGCTCGGAAGAGAAGGAGCTCCATTTCACTTTTTGAATGTAAAATTTGCTGGCATAGTTAGAGGACATGTCAAGTTTGGAGAGCCCCTGATGTGCCTGAACAGTGAAGAAATCCCCCACAGTGGAAACCCCAGACAAGTGACACCATTTTGGAAACTAGACCCCTAAGGGAACTTATCTGGATGTGTAATGAGCAACTTGAACACCTAGGTGCTTCACATAAGTTTATAATGTTGAGCCGTGAAAATAAAAAATCATGTTTTTCCCACAAAAATGTTTTTTAGCTCCAATGTCACATTTTCAGAAGGGTAACAGGAGAAATTACACCATACAATTTGTGGTGCAATTTTTTTCTGAGCATGCTCATACCCCATTTGTCGGGGAAAACCACTGTTTGGGTGCATGGCAGGGCTCGGAAGGGAAGGAGCATCATTTGACTTTTTGAATGTAAAATTATATGGAATAATTAGCGGACACCATGTCACATTTGGAGAGATCCTGATGTGCCTAAACAGTGGAAACCCCCCACAAGTGACACAATTTTGGAAACTAGAACCCTCAAGGAACTTATCTAGATGTGTGGTGAGCACCTTAAGAACACAGGTGCTTCACAGAAGTTTATAACGTTGAGCCGTGAAAAAAAAATCACATTTTCCCACAAAAATGTTTTTTAGCCCCAAATTTAGCATTTTCACAAGGGTATCAGGACAAAAAATAGACCCCATAATTTGTTTTGCAATTTCTCTGATACCCCATATGTGGTCGAAAACTACTTTTGAGGCACAGTGCAAAGCTCAGAAGTGAAAGTGCACTATATTACACTGCAGATTTTGATACACTGGTTTGCGAGTGCCATGTCACATTGGCAGAGCCCCTGAGGTGCCAGAACTGCAGAAACCCCCCCTCCATAACCCCCTCTACACCTCTCAAAGAATTCATCTAAGTGATTATATTGACACCATAGGTATGTCACAGAATTATATACCATTGTGCAGTGAAGAAAAATTTATTACATTTTTACCACAAAGATTGTATATTAGCCCCAAATTTTACATTTTCATACTGGGAAATGGGTAAAAATGGCATCAAAATTTGTCTCACAATTTCTGCTGAATACAGCAGATATATATATATATATATATATATATATATATATATATATATATAATGGCTGTACAGTACTACTTAGCCACACGGCAAGATTTTAGAGGAACGGAGTGCTATTTGCCTACTGGAGCGCAGATATTCCTAGACTAGTTTACTACAGTAGTTGATGTTGCTGGGTGAAAATTGCAAACTCCCAGTGTAGTAACTGGTGTGTTGAAGTGACCAGTACCTTATTGTGACCAGTACATTATGCCCAGCTCATGCTTCTGGAGACATACACCTGCAAATTAGGAGGGCTCGCATCACTACAGAAATGCCAAACATGTGGGCGCTATACAGGTCCTTCTCAAAAAATTAGCATATAGTGCTAAATTTCATTATTTTCCATAATGTAATGATTACAATTAAACTTTCATATATTTTAGATTCATTACACACCAACTGAAATTTGTCAGGTTTTTTATTGTTTTAATACTGATGATTTTGGCATACAACTCCTGATAACACAAAAAACCTGTCTCAAAAAATTAACATATTTCAACCGTCCAATAAAATAAAAGTGTTTTTTAAAAACAAACAAAAAAACCATGAAATAATAAAGTTCAGTTATGCACTCAATACTTGGTCGGGAATCCTTTTGCAGAAATGACTGCTTCAATGCGGCGTGGCATGGAGGCAATCAGCCTGTGACACTGCTGAGGTGTTATGGAGGCCCAGGATGCTTCGATAGCGGCCTTAAGCTCATCCAGAGTGTTGGGTCTTGCGTCTCTCAACTTTCTCTTCACAATATCCCACAGATTCTCTATGGGGTTCAGGTCAGGAGAGTTGGCAGGCCAATTGAGCACAGTAATACCATGGTCAGTAAACCATTTACCAGTGGTTTTGGCACTGTGAGCAGGTGCCAGGTCGTGCTGAAAAATGAAATCTTCATCTCCATAAAGCATTTCAGCCGATGGAAGCATGAAGTGCTCCAAAATCTCCTGATAGCTAGCTGCATTGACCCTGCCCTTGATGAAACACAGTGGACCAACACCAGCAGCTGACATGGCACCCCACACCATCACTGACTGTGGGTACTTGACACTGGACTTCAGGCATTTTGGAATTTCCTTCTTCCCAGTCCAGTCTTCCTCCAGACTCTGGCACCTTGATTTCCGAATAACATGCAAAATTTGCTTTCATCAGAAAAAAGTATTTGGGACCACTTAGCAACAGTCCAGTGCTGCTTCTCTGTAGCCCAGGTCAGGCGCTTCTGCCGCTGTTTATGGTTCAAAAGTGGCTTTACCTGGGAATGCGGCACCTGTAGCCCATTTCCTGCACACGCCTGTGCACGGTAGCTCTGGATGTTTCTACACCAGACTCAGTCCACTGCTTCCTCAGGTTCCCCAAGGTCTGGAATCGGTCCTTCTCCACAATCTTCCTCAGGGTCCGGTCACCTCTTCTCGTTGTACAGCGTTTTCTGCCACATTGTTTCCTTCCAACAGACTTCCATTGAGGTGCCTTGATACAGCACTCTGGGAACAGCCTATTTGTTGAGAAATTTCTTTCTGGGTCTTACCCTCTTGCTTGAGGGTGTCAATGATGGCCTTCTTGACATCAGTCAGGTCGCTAGTCTTACCATGATGGGGGTTTTGAGTAATGAACCAGGCAGGGAGTTTTTAAAAGCCTCAGGAATCTTTTGCATGTGTTTAGAGTTAATTAGTTGATTCAGAAGATTAGGGTAATAGGTCGTTTAGAGAACCTTTTCTTGATATGCTAATTTTTTGAGACAGGTTTTTTGTGTTATCAGGAGTTGTATGCCAAAATCATCAGTATTAAAACAATAAAAGACCTGACAAATTTCAGTTGGTGTGTAATGAATCTAAAATATATGAAAGTTTAATTGTAATCATTACATTATGGAAAATAATGAAATTTAGCACTATATGCTAATTTTTTGAGAAGGACCTGTATGTGGTTGACACATTGGGGCTCAGAAGGGAGGGGAGCATTTGGATTTGGGAGCACAGAATTTGCTGAATTTCCTTTGGGGGTCAGGAGCCATTTTGCTTTACCAGAGCCTTTGTACTACCAGTAATGTGGAAGCCCCTATATTTCTGTTAACAGATGACAGCCCTGAGTGGGGACTTGCTTTATTTTGTGGATTGAGTTGAAGCTTTTGTTAGGAACATTTTAAATAACATTTGGGATCACATGTACCAGGCGCTCTACACTGAGTACTTACATTTAGGTTTCCATCTAAATCTCTGAGTGACGTGATTCAGATGAAACGCCCGAGGAATCTGTTCACTATAATGAGTCAGCAGGGTTACTCTGGACTCAGTCTGGCCTCTGTTTAGTGGTGTCCTTCTTTTCAGAAGTGCACAAAACTGTGGTCGACCGCACTTTTATGCACGCCTAAAAAGACCTACACCGCGGGATCACAAGTCCTATGGCGTCCACAGTGCCTCCATCTGTCTCATTGTAGGGAATCTTCCGTTGGGGTTCCGTCTCAATCACGTATTTCAGAGATTTACACGGAAACCTCGGTGTAAGCGCTCAGTGCAAGATAAATGTGAGCCGAGCCTTATTGAGATCTTTGGGAAGGCAGAATGAAAAAATGAACAGCAGGTAAAAAATTGGTTTTATTTATATACACCGTTCCTCGTGCGGTATAATTGATTAGATTACTTTATTCTTCAGGTTGGTGCGATTACAGCGATACCGGCTATAGAGCTGACACCCGCACATAGATCAGACACCCGCACCCAGTCGCCGCGGTGCTCAGCGTGTGCCTGCGCGATTGTGGCACTGTACATATACTTCTCTTTGCGGGAACGCAGCTCCCACAGAGCAGTATATGTATGGCAAATGTAGGGAAGGGGTTAAAGCACCACTCCAGAGTTATTTTTTCAGCGCTGGAGTGGCGCTTTAAATCTAAGCCTCCTGCCTCCAGTCATACACTCACCCTGCGGGATCTTCAACGTTTTTCGGCGTGGCTCCAGTTCTGTGACGCCATCTTGTGAGACCAACTTTTGACTGGCCGGGTGTCAGAAGGTACGTCACAAGTTCTCAATGCAAGTCTGTGAGAGCTAGAATGAGGCTCTCATAGCCTTACATTGATTAATGACCTTCGTCTCACTCCAGGAAACACTGGAGCAGCTGGCAAGTCACAAACTGCAGGAGACTATTATGATACTGGTGTAGCACTGCTGGAATCCAGTGGCTGGAGGAGCACAAGCAAGGAACAGCAAGCGGTAATAGCAGTCCTTGGAGATAGCAGAGGAGTTATAGGAAACAACTGTTTGGATAAGAAAGTTCAGGAGCTGGAGACCGGAACTAATAACAGCTAGGCACAATACTGAAGCAATGAGTGAGGGATCCATGTGGCTTTAAGTAGGCCTAAACAGGAAGCAGGGTGCATTCCACAGGTTTAGAATCTGCCATCTTAGAAAAGGGCAATTGCAGAATACAAGAGCAGCCTCCAGTGGTAAGGAATGGAATTGTAGCACAATTATGAAGGTGAACAATAGCAGTCACCAGTGGTCAATTGTAGAAGGGCAATAGGAATCCTGACAGAGACGGACCGGCGAAAAGAGATGAAAACGCTTGAAGGTGAGTAACAGATAGGGGACTTGGATTTCAATCCCTTCACAACATCTGCCGTACATTTACTGCGCATGTCGGAAAGGGGTTTATAGAGTGATCTCAAGCAGCGAGCCAGCCCCACAAACGGCAGCTGATGGCAGTGTATTTATTACAACCTGGACCTGCCCCTAACAATCGCAAGTGGAACAGTACTCCGCCCAAGATTGTTAACTTGTTAAATGCCGTTGTCAATCTCTGCGGCATTTAACACGTGCCGACGTGCGCGCACGTCATTATCTTTGCCCTTCGGCGTGCCCCTGACGTGATCGTGGGTCGCCAACGGGTTGTCATGACAGTCAGGGGTCAGCGGATGACCCCATGCCTGTCATTACAGAGCTCCTTTGAAACCCTGTCTGCGACCTGGCTTCAAGGAGACCGTGATTTCTCCTATATGCAGCGATACTGTTGCATCGCTGCATATAGCACAAGTGATCAGATGATTGCATCTTCAAGTCCCTTAAGGGGGCTAACAATAACAGTAAACATTTAAAAGAAAGGTTTTAAAAAAATATGAAAAAAATCTTAAAATTTCAAATTAACACTTCTTGTCTCCCACTGAAAATAAAGATATTATTTTTTTTAAATACATATATGTGGTATCGCCAGGTTCAGAAAAGTCAGATCTATCAAAATATAAAAACAATTAACCCGATCAGTAAACACCGTAAACGGAAAAAATTAAAAAAAGCCAAAATTACGTAATTCCACACAAAAGACTGAAACAAGCCATCAAAAATTCAAATCTATACCAAAATGATACTAATAAAAACGTCATCTTGCCCCGCAAAAATTAAGCCATCACACAGCTCCATTGGGTGAAAAATAAAAATGTTATGGGCTTTTTTCACCACTAAAATAATAAATTAACTGGACATGTTTGGTATCACAGTAATCGTATTGATGAGGAGAATCATACTGCATAGTCATTTTTACCACAAAGTGTACACCATAAAAACAATTCCCAAAAACCAATGTCCGAATAGTGTTTTTTTTCACATTTTCAATGCACTTGGAATTTTTTTTCCTGTTTTCTAATACACTGTGTGGTTAAACGAATGGCGAGATTTAAAAGTACCACTCGCCCCACAAAAAACAAGCCCTCACATATCAATGTGGATATAAAAATAAAAGAGTTATGGCTCTGGGAAGAATGGGAGGAAAAAACGGAAACATAAAAACAGAAATTGGTTGTGGCGTGAAATACCAATCCAGCGCGAAATTTAAAAAAATATGCTGGAGTGGTTCTTTAAATGACCGTATATACTCGTGTATAAGTCAAGTTTTTCAGCACATTTTTTGTGCTGAAAACGCCCTCCTCGCTTATACACGAGTCAATTGTCTCAGAGGGCCGGCAGGGGGAGGGGTAGCACCGCAGCAGTGGGTCACAGAGGCAGGAGCCGGCGGTTGTAACTGTGCCCGCAGCTAAAGACAAACGAATATTCATTTCTCTTATAGCGTGCACAGTGACATCCGCAGCCGCCGGCTTCCAGAAGACATCCTACTCACCTTCCAGCGCGCCCTTGCTGCATCTCGTATGTTCCGGCGCCAGCAGCATTTCCGGCCGAGCGATCACATGGCCCCACTCATGGAAGGTGAGTAGGATGTTTTTTTTTAATAGGAAAGATGAACACAGGGATAGGGATAAGGAGCCATGCATACAAGGACAGAGACGGGGGGCTATGCGTACCAGGACAGCGACAGGAGAGCCATGCATACAAGGACAGGAACCAGGGAGCCATGCATACCAGGACAGACAACGGGGGGAGCCATGCATGCAAGGACAAGGACCAGGGAGTCATGCATACCTGGATAGGGATTAGGGGACAGTGCATAGCCGGCTTATACTCGAGTCAATAAGCTTACATAGTTTTTCGTGGCTAAATTAGGTGCCTTGGCGTATACTCGAGTATATACGGTAGTAGGCAGTGACAGTTGTGGAGAGGTACTGGAGGAATTGTGAGGCAATAAGGACACTGTTGCAGGGAGAAGGATGAGAAGAGAGGCATTTAGTAATTTCCTGTTTGTGACTGGTTCAAAGTTGGAAAGTGAACAAGGTGAAGTGCAGGATGGCAGGGAATCCTTGCTATGGTTGGTTTGGGAGACAATTCCCTGTTGGGTATTGTCAAGTTTTTCTTTGAAATAAGTGAACAGCTCACCCACTTTGAGATTGGTGAGATAGAGACCTGCACTTTAGGACTGAAGAGTAGAGTTGAGCGGATATGTTCGGAATTGGTCGCCGAATCTGAATTCGCCATATTCGTGCCATACTGGTACGCTATTCGTGTCAAATTTATGCTTGATGATAGGTTCCTCCAATGACATTTGGCTTGTTTGGTGAATATTGCAAAAACAATATTCGTCTGCGATCATAATCGAAACTGAATTTTGAAAAATTTGCTCAACTCTACTGAAGAGGGAGTTAAAAGTGTCAGCGTTATTTTGGATTATTAGATAGTGAGGTGATGGAGGTAGTAATGTCAGTTTTAAGAATAAACATATAGTGGATGAAGTCTTTTGTCTGATAAATTCATATACCAATAAAGTGTTTATTTTTAGATGCATTTTACTTTTATTATATTAAGGGATGGGGAGATAGTTTCTTAGTATCAACACATGTATGTGAAGCTCTCTACAGTAAGACCCAATACTTCAGATGAGGTTGTCCAAAGTTGCCCCAAACATGGCATCATGAATGCCAAGATATGGTGCCTAGTGGTGCTGTGGGCAAGAGGATGTAAATGGGGCAACATTTAACAGTTTCCATGTTTTCTCTATGTTCATGAGTTTCCTTTATACTCTATGTCCTCCAACACTGCAATCACATTTTACTGACTTCCTACTAAAACTGGTCACACACTTTGAGAGCACTTGATATGTTTTACAGATTAATATTAAAATAAATATACCCCTAGTAAACCTTTTTATATCTCTTTGTACTGTAAACTGAATATAGATACAGAAAGTGGTAATCACCGAAGTATGCTTAGCTCGTCACCAACAAGCAAGCCTACAATTACATCTGGCCTACATTCTTAATCACTCACTGTAGCGACAATACAAGCATTGAGCACTTCTTATATTAGTTCTTTCAGCAAGAGGTTTAATTTATTCTGAAAATACACTATTTCAAGGGATAAAGGGGTTTTACAGCCAGGAAAAAATATTTTGATAACAGCTTGCAATTTTCTAAAGTAACAAAAGAAACCATACTCTCCTCAGTGATCCTAAGCCACTTTGCTACATACGCTTCCCAGGTGCCCATTCAGACTAACTGCTCCAATCTTGATGTCCCAACCCTGACATGAGACTGCCTCAGACAGTGATTGGTCACAGCACACAAATGTGTTTGTAAGCAGCGTCGGACTGGAGCACCTTGGGCCCACCAGAGAAAATCATTCTTGGGGCCCATTATGTCGCTACATAGAAATAAATACAAGACTACCAATTGTGTGGTAAAACACGCAAATATATGGGTATAATATAAGGTAGTACACATCTTAATTATGTAGCAGGGATTGGGGTAGAATCAGAGGGGTAGCCCCCTCATATAATATAATGTAGCCCCCTCATAGAATATAATGTAGCCCCCCTCATAGAATATAATGTAGCCCCCCTCATAAAATATAATGCAGCCCCCTCTCATAGAATATAATGCAGCACCCACAAAATATAGTGCAACACCCTCATAAGGTATAACGCAGTCCCCACCATACAATATAATTTAGCACCCTCATAGGGTGTAATGCAGCCCCCCTCATATAGTATAATGTAGCCCTACCACAGAATATAATGCAGCCGTCCGGATAAAGTATACTGTAGCCCCTTCATAGGGCATAATGCTGCCCCCCTCATATAGTATGATGTAGCCCACCCAGAATATAATGTAGTCCACTGAGAGAATGCAGCCCCAACACAGAATATAATGCAGCCCCCCCCATAGAGTATACAGAGTATATGGACGTAACTCCACAGGCACAGCTCTCCGGGCCCCCTTTGTCTCTCAGGTCAGTAAGGGAACTGCACCTAGAGCAAATGGCCGCCGGGGAGGGTGTCCTGTTACCCACTGGGTATTCTAAGATTCGTGATCAAAGTAAAAGCATCAGCCCAAGATTAATTTTATGGTTTAATTGCCTTAAGGGCACACTAGATAATTACAGAAATATACAGTAAGCTATACAACGGAATTACAATGGATTTGCAGTCAGAGTAAAATACAACAATAATGGTACAAGGCTTAGAGGTATTAGCTAGAGGTCAATATTACCAGGTTGTAGGGACATGTGGAGGCAGGGAGCTCTGCGATCCACAGGTGAAAGTCTTAGTTGCTGGACAGTCCCCCAAAACGTGTGCCGCTGCTCCCTTTGCAGGTCTGTCCCTTGTTGCTTCTTGCTGCTGTGAGAATGGAACCAGTCTGCCCATAGCTCACAGTTCTTAAACCTGTTAGGCCCCTCCCCTCGGTGTCCGAGGGTGGGCTGACAATCTCCACCCTTAGCCCCCTGCAGAATTTATTCCCAATACCTAACAAAGGGGTTAACTTTCTCCAGGACGACCGGATCAGGACACGAGAGGTACCAGCGGATGCAGTATGTTTTGCCTGTCGCATGGATATCAAACCTGGCCCGATTGGGTCATTGTGGATGGCCAATCTCTATATCTCAGCCCCCAAGCCATCACCGACTCGGGAGTTGCACCATCAAATGCCCGAGGTCCGCAGGGTCACACAGATATTTTTATGAGAATGTACCTACAAAGATGTGCTCATAATTCATAATCCTAGAACGGAGCTTTCGTGTCTGGGATATACAATAGATGTGTTTTCTGTGTCTAGCTGAAAGGTATAGTCTAATTGAAGCCCCCAGGCATCTCATTACCATGCTAACAAACCTTACTATTCACCATGCTGGCTTGGCTCTGTTTTGGGGTCTTAACTCGTTACCATACTAAAGACCTTGCCATTCAAACAAGGGCCTGAATTACTTAGTATACTAAAATCCCTTTTTATTCACAGTGGACATCAAACCCTGTCATAATGAATATGCCAGCAGGCCCTGGGGCCAGATGCAGTTAGCAGCCTGTGGCTCTGTGAACAGACAAAATGGAGGCTGGTATAGGCCCTATCCAAGAGGGTGGCGGTTCCTACCTCACACCCATCACCTCCATCATTGCCTGCCCCCACCACCATCATTGCCCATCTCCCCCATCATTGCCTCCCCCCACCGCCATCATTGCCCATCACCTCCATCATTGCCTCCGCCTTCCCCCACCAATATCATTGCCCTTCCCCACCACCCCTCTCACAAAACACACACACACACACACACAAAGCACCGCATCACTCTCTCACACTCACACACAAAGTACCGCACCACATACACACACGCAGGCACACAGATAAAAAGCACAGCTCACCTCCCTCAGCAGCAGCACTTCCCAGCAGCCTCTTCCTCGCCGACAGCTTTCTGTCTGAGACAGCGCGCTGGATGATGACGTCATCCAGCTGAGATGTCTCAGACAGGAAGAGCCGGGCAGGACGCCGGGATGTGCTGCGCTGTGTGCATGTGGTGCGGTGCTTTGTGTGTGTGTGTCTGTGTAGTGGTGGGGCTTTACATGCGGGCAGTGTTAGCTGCAGCCTGCGGCTAACGCTGCCCGCTATTAAAGAGAAATGGTATTCACACCTCTCCACGCCCATAGGGCTGTGGGGAAGCGTGAATATTAATTTCGCTTTAGCAGCGGGGACACTATCCTGTCTCCAGCTACTGCTACGCTAGCACATGGCGGGCCCCCTTGACTCTGGGGCCCCATAGCCACTGGCTGGGGGCCCTGAAGCAGTAGGGGCCCTTGGAGCAGTGGTGACCCTAGGCAGCTGCTAGAAAGTATGCCAGCAGGTGTCAGTGCTGGGCCCCGGAGAATCCCCCGGTGGACCAGTACTGAGCCTGTTTGTGGGGACATCAGTGCTGATGATGGATTGCCCTGAAACCATGTGGACTGGAGACTGGAATTTGTGCAGTAGGGGATCGTAATCTACATATATAAAGTTAGTGTATGTATGTGTGTATATATCGGCCCGCCCATTCCACATAGCCCCGCACACTTGCATAGCCACACTCACTCCACATGCAAAGCCCCGTATAAAAAATATCTAATATATATATATATATATATATATATACTAGATGGTGGCCCGATTCTAACGCATCGGGTATTCTAGAATATGTATGTAGTTTATTTATGAAGATTTAAGAATAATGCAATACTGTGACTGACAAAACTTGTTTAGTACATCATGGGCAGTTGGTGAGTCACATGACCACATGGGCGGAGTTAGCCCTGCGTCGCTGATGTTACTGTGTATTACCTCATGTCACTGTGTATTACCTCATATAACTGTGTATTACCTCATGTTACTGTGTATTACCTCATATTACTGTGTATTACCTCATATCATTGTGTATTACCTCATGTTACCGTATATTACCTCATGTTACCTGTGTATTACCTCATATTACTGTGTATTACCTCATGTTAGTGTATATTACCTCATTTTACTGTGTATTACCTTATGTATTACCTCATGTCACCTGTGTATTACCTCATGTCACTGTGTATTACCCGTGTTCAGTAAACGTGACAGAAGTACATCAGACACTGTAACTCACAGAACATGTTCAGTACATCATGGGCAGTTGGTGAGTCACATGACCACATGAGCAGAGTTAGCCCTGCGTCGCTAATTGGCCGCGGCCGCATCAATCAGCGACGCGGGATTTCCTGGACAGGCAGGATAAGACGATTATATATACAGATATATATATAACAAAAAAAACCTTCCTTCTCACCCCCACTGGGGGTGGTCTTTTGTTGTCCTTTCTCATTCTTGGGTCCTCTACCAGAGGCCTGGGAGTTTGAGGGTTCTGCGCAGGAACTTAGCTGTTCCCAGCATTGCGCTTTTCTGGACAGAGAGCTCAGATGTTGCTCCTGTGATCTGTTGTAGCCATTTTCCCACCTTAGGGGTCACTGCTCCAAGTGCTCCTATCAACACTGGAATCACAGTTGCCTTCACCTTCCACATCTTCTCCAGTTCTCCTTTGAGGCCCTGGTATATCTCCAGCCTCTCATATTCCTGCTTTCTGATGTTGCTGTCACTTGGCACTGCCACAACTATTATCATTGCTGTCTTCTGATCCTTGTCTACTATCACAATGTCTGGTTGGTTAGCCAACACCTGCTTATCTTATATGTATATATACTAAATATCTAATCTAATATATATATTTCATAGCCACATCTTCTTGATTACACTGCCTGTGTTGCCCATAGCAAACAATCACTAAGCATCTTTCATTTCACCAGAGCTGTTTAAAAGATGAAAGCTGCGCTGTGACTGGTTGCTATGAGCAACAGTTTTCCCACTCCATAACACCTCAGCAGACACTGACCAGATGGGAAAATCTAGCATCCCCGGGAACATAAGCTCCCAGCCATTGTCTGCCCCCAGAAAGGAGCAGAGAGCACATGACAGAAATGAATCACCCCCTCCTATATTACTGCCGCGCTCTATTGTTAACACCTCAGCAGACACTGACCGGATGGGAAAATCTAGCATCCCCGGGAACATAAGCTCCCAGCCATTGTCTGCCCCCCAGAAAGGAGCAGAGAGCACATGACAGAAATGAATCACCCCCTCCTATATTACTGCCGCGCTCTATTGTTACTGGCGTAGAAAATTGTATCATCAGCGGCCGCACACAGAGCTGCACTGCCAGGTTAGATAATGGCACATCTCCAGGAACTTCCTGTTCAACGCCACCCGGCTCTGGACTATGGGATGGAGGATGTGTATGATGGATATATGGGCATGGGACTATGGGATGGAGGATATGTATGATGGGTATATGGGCATGGGACTATGGGATGGAGGATATATGTGATGGGTATATGGGCACGGGACTATGGGATGGAGGATGTGTGATGGGTATATGGGCATGGGACTATGGGATGGAGGATGTGTGATGGGTATATGGGCACTGGACGATGGGATGGAGGATATGTATGATGGGTATATGGGCACTGGACTATGGGATGAAGGATATGTATGATGGGTATATGGGCACTGGACTATGGGATGGAGGATATGTATGATGGGTATATGGGCACTGGATTATGGGATGGAGGATATGTATGATGGGTATATGGGCACTGGACTATGGGATGGAGGATGTGTGATGGGTATATGGGCACGTGACTATGGGATGGAGGATATCTGTGATGGGTATATGGGCACTGGACTATAGGATGGAGGATAATCATTATAACTTGTTATAACAAACCACAGTTAGTTACTATGCCCGGACAACGCTGGACTCTTCAGCAAGTGGTATATAAAGCTTCTTTTGGGTTAGCATTAAACACAATTAATACGCTGGATATAGAAAAGAGTATGCAGATGTATTTAGCTACTTCTTGACCACCCACAAAGTTGAACAGCAAAGAGTTCTGTATTCTGGTAAGTCACTGCATAGTAGAGTAGCTACATGACATTGTGCAACTATAGGAGTGGGGAGCTGGTTGTCAGGCACAGCCAGACTCCCCATAGAGAAGACAAGAGGGTTTGTTACTGTCTCAAAGTAACCTTTTATATGGTTTCTGCCCACTCAGAGTCTGTTTACTCCACTGGCATACACAAGAAGAAAATGGTGCAAACACAACAAGGTGTGAACTCTGCTGTTAAAGAAGTTGTCCACCGCTTCTTCTCATACCCCACGCTTGGTCATCATAAAATAAAAAAGCTTATACTCACCTCCTGTGATGTTGCCTTTCCCGCGAGTGACATCATCGCTCTCACCGGGGCTCCTGTGCGGTTGTTGTGACACGTGCCTTTGGACAAATTGAAATGAAGAGGATGTCCGGACTGCAGCTGATCTCTGACTACCGCATGGGAGCCCGATTACCGACACCGCGGGAACAGCGACGCACGGGAGGTGAGTATAGGTTTTTTATTTTATGGGGGCCAAGCATGGGGTATGAGAAGGGGTTGTCCTAGTAGTCGACAACCCCTTTAAGATCAGCTGTAGGGGCAGGCAAAGACACATTCTGATTTGGGTAGTGTAGATTTATTTACTATATAAACCTACTCATCCATGTAGTTTGCAGCTCATGATTGTGTGTGGATGTGCCCTTCATATTATTTAGTATTTCATGTATGATTTTGATATGTATTATACCGTACCGTATAGAGAGAGAAAGAGCCAGAATTGGCGCATCTTATAGATGTGCCTTTTCTGGGGTGGCTGGGGGCAGGTTTTATTTGCCAGGGGGAGGCCAAAAACAATGGTCCCTCTCTAGGCTATTAATTTCTGCCCTCAGTCACTGGCTTGCCCTCTCTGCGGAGAAAATTGTGCGGGAGCCCGCGCCTTTTTTTTCCGTGAATTAATCATTTAATTTAACACCTATAGCTCCAAAATTTCACACACACACCACACACACACACACACACACCACACACACACACACACACACACACACAACACACACACTACTAACATTATTAGTGAGGGACATATAAAAAAATAACGGATATGCAATGGTTTACTGTATGTACACCATGTCTCATATCCTGTCGGGTTCTGTGATGATTTTACAGATGCCGTAAATTGCATATTCAACTATTCATATTAAACGGTGTAGATTTTTTTAGCAGCGCAGGGGTTAACCTGCTCAGTTGAGAGGTCTTGGAAGATTTTCTGCATTAAGGCTCTCAGATGTTCACTGTTAGCACTCCCATCGCCTATATAATTTGGTGCCCTGGCAAGAATTCATTGCAGAGCTAGTTTATGCTGCTCGGTTGAAGATGGTGGTTTGTGGTTGTTGTTTGGGAAGGTGTTTGGTGGATTCATCTGAGACTGTTGGATGCGTGCTAATCCCCTTCTTCTCCTACTTTAGTTTTTCCCCATCCTTCAATCCCGATGTATACCTCTGTTGTTCGTGTGAGTATATTTGTATGATTGGTATTTTCCTTTATGCCTGTTTGTATTACCTTGTTAGTCTGGTTGGTGTATTACGGTACACTACTACTCCCCTTTTCCCTGGGTTGGGGAGGGGTACAGACTGAGGCTGGATTCAAAAGCTAAGGTAATCTGTGGAACAGGGCAAGCTAGAGCGCCCCTAGCGTTAGAGACAGGGATGGAGCCCCAGGTGAGACTTACAATCTCTTTAGCTTAAAGGTACTGCCACACTAAGCTATCCCGCTAGCGATCTCGTTAGCGTTGCATACTAATGAGATCGCTAGCGGGATTGTTTCTATATCGCTAAATGCTGCCGCATTTAGCGATATAGTTAACGACGCTATCGCCGTTAGCGATCTTCTTAACGACTTTAGCGGTACAAAAGTACCGCTAAATCGCTAAGAAAAGGTGCCACACAGCGATATATACTTACCCAGCGGGAGCGCCGACGAGAAAATAGGGTCCGGAACGATTCCAGCGACGAGCGAGATACAGCAGGAAGTCGTCGGGAGCTGCCGCCGAACAATATCGCTAGGGATCGCTAATGTGAGTTTTAGGATCCCGTAGCGATATTGTCTAAATGTGGCATTACCTTTAGGGTAATTTCGTATAAAAAGACTAAATTATATGTGCCTTGTCTTAAACCTTACACAGTAACCAAACCAATATACAGTTGTGTGACAAAGTGTTTGCCCCTTCCTGATTTCCTATTCTTTTGCATGTTTTTCACACTTAAGTGTTTCAGATCACCAAACAAATTTAAATATTAGACAAAGATAGCACAAGTAAACACAAATTGCAGTTTTTAAATGAAGGTCTTCAATAATAAGGAAAAAATAAACCCAAACCTACAGGGCCCTGTGTGAAAAAGTGATTGCCCCCTCAACCTAATAACTGGTTGGGCCACCCTTAGCAGCAACAACTGAAATTAAGTTTGAGATAAATGGCAATGAGTCTTTTACAATGCTCTGGAGGAATTTTTGCACACTCATCCTTGCAGAAGTGTTTTAATTCAGCCACATTGGAGAGTTTCGAGCATGAAGCATCTCAAGCGGCTCAAGGTAAGGGGTTTGATTACTCCAAAACCTTAATTTTGTTTTTCTTAAGCCATTCAGAGGTGGACTTGCTGGTGTGTTTTGTATTTTTGTCCTGCTGCATAACCCAAGTGTGTTTCACCTTGAGGACACGAACAGATGGCCGGACATTCTCCTTCAGGATTTTTTGGTAGACAGTAGAATTCATGGTTCCATTTACAACAGCAGGTTTCCAGGTTCTGAAGCAGCAAACCAGCCCCAGACCACCACCAAAGTATTCCAAAGTCTTGGGGATCATCAAATGTTTTCTGGCAAAACTGAGATGAGGCTTTATATTCTTATTTCTCAGCAGTGGTTTTCATCTTGGAACTCTTCCATGCAGGCCATTTTTGCCCAGTCTCTTTCTTATGGTGTACTCATGAACACTGATTGTAACTGAGGCAAGTGAGACCTGCAGTTTTTTGGATGTTGCTGTGGGGTTTTTTGTGACCTCTTGGATCAGTCGTTGCTACGCTCTTGAGGCAATTTTGCTTGACCAGCCACTCCTGCGAAGGTTCACCACTGTTCCATGTTTTCGCCACTTGTCGATAATGGCTCTCACTGAGGTTTGATGTAGTCCAAAAGCTTGAAAAATGGCTTTATAACCTTTTCCAGACCGATAGATCTCAATTACTTTGTTTCTCATTTGTTCCAGAATTTCTTTGGATCTATGCATGATGTCTAGCTTTTGAGGATGTTTTGGTCAACTTCACTTTGTCACGTAGGTCCTATTTAAGTGATTTCTTGATTGATCCTATTTAAGTGTTCTTGATTGAGAACAGGTGTGGCAGTAATCAAACCTGGGTGTGGCTAGGGAATTTGAACTCAGCTTCTCAAAGATGTGATAAACCACAGTCAATTTATGTTTTTAATGGTTGGGGGGAATACTTTTCACACAGATTTGGATATTTTTTTCCTTTAATAAGAAAAACCTTAGTTTAAAAACTGCATTTTGTGATTACTTGTGTTATCTTTATCTAATATTTACATTTGTTTTGTGACCTGAAACATTAAAGTGTGACAAACATGCAAATTAATAGGAAATCAGTAAGGGAGCAAACACTTTTTAACACAACTGTAACTTATAATCACTCATTTTACTTTTATCTTTCAGCATTTATGAAATTCCAATAAGACATTTTACAAAGAAGACAGATTGTTTTCAAACTGTTTTATCAGCTGAGATCACCCCTATTTTGGAAAACAGTAGGTTTTATTGCTGAAGAGGCACAAGTGCTCTCAATGGACGCTTTGCATAATTCTATTGAAAATAAGTCAATGTGCAGGGCTACTTCTCCACTAGAGGGGTTTTCCGGGACTTTAACAATGATGGCCTAAACTTAGGATAGGCCATCAATGTCTGATCGATGGGGATGCAACACCCGCCATCCCTGCCAATTAGCTGTTCCCGATGTCGGCCTGAATTACTATTAATTTTGAATAGGTGGTGGATGTGCATTACCCGGCAGCAGCCACTATACAGTCACGGAGCTGTGCAGGTTCCAGCCGCTGATGACGTCAGAAATAGCTGATCAGCAGGGGAGCCGAGTGTCGCAAAGGATAGGCCATCAAAATTAAAGACTCGGACAACTCCTTTAATAATATGTACTGAGTCCACAAACTGCATGAATATCAAGCTGTGTCATCCCGATTGATTTTGATTTGAACAAATATTGAAGGTTTCCCTACAGATTGTGACTGATCACACGTGGTTCCAGCAATAGGAGGTTCTATGATCAGTTTATCTCCTAAAGATCTAAGTCAGTGTTTCTCAACTCCAGTCCTCGGGACCCACCAACAGGTCATGTTTACAGGATTTCCTTAGTATTGCAAAGGTGATAATTTTATCACCTGCTCAAGCATTAATTCCATCATCTTTGCAATACTAAGGAAATCATGAAAACATGACCAGTTGGTGGGTCCTGAGGACTGGAGTTGAGAAACACTGATCTAAGTGAAATGGAATGTCCAAAATCCCTTCAAAAAGCAATATGCTAGACAATCTTGCTAAGCCTTTACCTAGGTGAGAAAGTGGGAACTTGATGGATACGTTTCTTTTTAACCCTACAAGACCATAAGAAAATACAATACGTAAAAAATCCCCAATCCCCAATATGTATCCTATACAGGTCAGTGTCTACAATATAACACTTACTAGTTATCATTGCTCCGGTGACAGAAGCTAGGAACCCAATGCTGACCAGGACCACACATATCAGCCTCCCCTGTTTGTGCCTCTGTAGCATGACAAACATCAGCACGCCCGCTGCTCCATGGACAAAGAGAGACGAGAAGAGGGCCCATAGGAATACCCAATACCACATCTCTGAAAGAAAAGCAAGAAGTCATTCAGCAAGAGACAAAGAAAGTCTATTTTAGAAGACATTCTCTGTTTTCAGCAGGAGTAAGAAAATGAGGACAGAATTTAAATACCTAAAAACTACAATCTACCACCAAAAACTAGCTGTCGTTACAATCACACAGAGAATATAGAATAGCAGAGAAGTATTATTTGATGCAAGTGATTCATCTTTTTGAGTCATGAAATTCTGCCTACTCTATACACATTTTCCATGGTTTCTAGTACTCTACGTAGGTGAGAAATCAGCTATCACCAGGTGAAGCAAAAACGAACAAAAGAAAAGAAAATGCATGAAAAAAACTTGGAATTGATGGAGCTGTGCTTTATTCTGTGTCCCATAGAAGCTAATAAAAATGCACCACACCAGTATCTGGGCATCTGATGGATATAAACAGAATACAATTGTAGCCCAGGTTTTTAGAAAATAAGAACAAAAAGACAACAAAATGGAAAGAACGTCTATGGAAAAGTAAAAGAGTCTTCTACTTAGCAGAATTCAGACCCAAAATATCTCAAGAACTTATGTGGAAAAAGAAAACAACTTGTACATTCCCCTTATCCGTCTTCGGCTAATAAGTGTTTGAACTACATCTGTTGAGTGACTAGCACGATAAAACGTAAACCTATCAGGTGGGATAACACTATTACCTGAAGATATAGGGTTAAACTGTAAGTTAATAGCTTTATGAAGGAGCCCAGCCGCCATACTGGAAGAGTGGCATCCAGTTGAAAATGAACTTCAGTCCTCTCAGAAGCCACGGCTTTCAATCGTACAAGCGCGTCATCAGTCATTGATGAGCTGGCTGTCAGTCAGTGTGTCAGGGGCGCTTACAGCCGCCGCTCACAGTATAGTGAGCAATGATCGTAGCCGTGCCAACTTGCCTGAAATACTGAAAGCTGGTATTTCCAGGGAAAAATAAAAATTATTTTCTCCCGGGTGCCGCACTTTCAGTACAGCAGCTGGGCACCTGTCTAATGCTATTAACCTGCAAATTAAACCTATATCTTCAGATTAACAGTGCTATCTGACCTGACAGGCTCCTTCTAAAGCACCACTCCAGCGTTGTTGTTTTTTTTCCACAGCTGGAGTGGAGCTTTAAATCTAAGTCCCCTGTCACATACTCACCTACAGTGTCTTCACAGATTTTTCGGTGCCGCTCGGGTTCCCCTGCACCATCTTGTGAGCGCAGCTTCTGACTGGCCAGAACTCGGAAGTTACGTCACAAGAGCGCAATGCAAGTCTGTGAGAGCCAGAACGACGCCAGAACGAAGCTCTCATAGACTTGTATTGTAAAGTGACCTCCGTGCAGCTCTGGAGCTGCCGGCAGGTCACTTTTTGCCAGAGACTGACGAGAACGGCAGCGAAAACTGATGAAAACGCTGGAAGGTGAGTATCAGACGGAGCAGGGAACTTACATTTAAAGCACCACTCCAGTGGTGCAATTAAGAGAAACGCTGGAGTGGTGCTTGAGGCCAAGTTCCAACAAGGAGTACGTGATGAATTTTTGATGTTGCAGATTTGCTGCACCTTCTCAGTAAATTACGTTACTTGCTCTTTTTCACTGTGTTTTTTATATGCATTTCCATTGCATTTTTGACGCAGCGATTTTGTCTCTTTTTGGTGTGTCACCCTTTAAATAAAGCTGCTTTGTTTTTGATACTTCCTGGTATTTTGATTGAGAAATCTTTATTTATTCAGCCATGTGTGGACTACATGCATTTTTAAACTGCAGATTTTCTGCATCTACAGTCATGGCCAAAAGTTTTGAGAATGACACAAATATTATATTTTCACATGATCTGCTGCCCTCTGGTTTTTATGTGTGTTTGACAGATGTTTTTATCACAGACAGAAATATAATAATTGCAAACATATGAGTAACAAAAGCTTATATTGACAATTAGAATGAGTTAATGCAGCAAGTCAATATTTGCAGTTTTGACCCTTCTTCTTCAGGATCTCTGCAATTCTCCCTGGCATGCTCTCAATCAACTTCTGGACCAAATCCTGACTGATAGCTGTCCATTCTTGCACAATCAATGCTTTCATTTTGTCAGAATTTTTAGGTTTTTGTTTGTCCACCCGTCTCTTGATGATTGACCACAAGTTCTCAATGCGATTAAGATCTGGGGAGTTTCCAGGCCATGGACCCAAAATCTTTATGTTTTGCTCCCTGAGCCATTTAGTTATCACCTTTGCTTTATGGCAAGGTGCTCCATCATGCTGGAAAAGGCATTGTTGATCGCCAAACTGCTCTTGGAGGGTTGGGAGAAGTTTCTCTTGGAGGACATTCTGGTACCATTCTTTATTCATGGCTGTGTTTTTAGGCAAGACTGTGAGAGAGCCGATTCCCTTGGCTGAGAAGCAACCCCACACATGAATGGTTTCAGGATGCTTAACAGTTGGCATGAGACAAGACTGGTGGTAGCGCTCACCTTGTCTTCTCCGAATGAGGCGTTTTCCTGATGTCCCAAACAATCGAAAAGGGGATTCATCAGAGAAAATAACTTTACCCAGTCCTCAGCAGTCCACTGCCTGTACCTTTTGCAGAATATCAGTCTGTCCATGATGTTTTTTTCTGGAGAGAAGTGGCTTCTTTGCTGCCTTCCTTGAGACCAGGCCTTGCTCCAAGAGTCTCCGCCTCACAGTGCGTGCAGATGCACTCACACCTGCCTGCTGCCATTCCTGAGCAAGCTCTGCACTGCTGGTAGCCCGATCCCGCAGCTGAAACACTTTTAAGAGACGGTCCTGGCGCTTGCTGGTCTTTCTTGGGCGCCCTGAAGCCTTTTTGGCAACAATGGAACCTCTCTCCTTGAAGTTCTTGATGATGCGATAGATTGTTAACTGAGGTGCAATCTTTCTAGCTGCGATACTCTCCCTGTTAAGCCATTTTTGTGCATTGCAATGATGACTGCACGTGTTTCTTTAGAGATAACCATGGTTAACAGAAGAGAAACAATGATGCCAAGCACCAGCCTCCATTTAAAGTGTCCAGTGGTGTCATTCTTACTTAATCATGACAGATTGATCTCCAGCCATGTCCTCATCAACATCCACACCTGTGTTAATGGAGCAATCACTGAAAAGAGGTTAGCTGGTCCTTTTAAGGCAGGGCTGCAATGATGTTGAAATGTGTTTTGGGGGATAAAGTTCATTTTCTAGCCAAATATTGACTTTGCAAGTAATTGCTGTTAAGCTGATCACTCTTTATAACAATCTGGAGTATATGCAAATTGCCATTAGAAAAAGTGAAGCAGTAGACTTTGTAAAAATTAATATTTGTGTCATTCTCAAAACTTTTGGCCATGACTGTAATGCGAGTCTATGGGGAAAACCTGCACAGAAAACTCAGCATATCCACAAGAGAAATTGTCATGCTGCGGATTTGAAAAACGCACCGCAGGTCAGTTTACACAGGGTTAAAAAGAAGCACAGTGGGCATGAGATCTCTATAAATCCCATCCACTTTGCTTAAACTGTAAGATTCTGCATTTTATACTCAGTGCAAATAGTGTCAAAAATTGTAAATTCCAGAAATTCCGAAGCAACAGAGAGTTTGCAAAGAGATAAAACATAATTTTATTCCATCCTTAAAATCACATAACAAAGATACAATAATTATGTAGATGATGCGACGTTTTGGACATGATAGGCCTTTAGCAAGCTAGAAATACATATAATAAAAATTCAGCCATGACTACATTTTATCCCTATTTAAACTCTCTGGTGCCTCGCAATTTTTGGAAGTTTAGAGCAACCGTTGGTGCATGAGAATCAATCACGGGATACAGTGTCAAAAACTCACCAAAAACTCAGAGTGGAAACTTAACCTAAAGTTTTTAACTGCACAAGATGCAAAACTAACATGCAAGCATAGAACTAATTCTGCCTAAAAGTGATAACTAAGTGACTGGATGAACAAAACATAGAAAGTTTGGATCCATGGACAGGAAATTCCCCAGATCTCAATCTCATTAAATTCTGTGGTCAATGCTCAAAAAGGGGCTGGACAAACAAAAACACTTAAGATATATTACACAGTACAGAAGTGTGTAGCTGTGAACCCCAGTGAATATTTCCACACTTATGTGCAGTTATTTTCTGTGCTTATTTATGCTAACAGGACCTGCAGACTCTGGCCCATATGACTTTGATGACATCATCACCAATTCTTCTGCACTTCTGTTTCTGCCTGCTTATGACTGGTCAGTCTCATACAGAATGCAGAAGTACACGCCCACAGTAAAAAATATGTACTAACAACCACTTGGACTTGGCTCCACACTTCTGTGCTCTGTAATAAAGCAAGAGCAACAGCATGAGTTAGGCTGGGGTCACACACAACGTCTAAAAAATCTGACCGTTTTATTGGTTTGATTATCGCAGAAAAGTTTCATGAACATTGATGCGTCTTGCATCCGATTTTCCGTGGCTGATGCGATTTTGTCGCATGTGAGCGTACGTTTCACATCCGATTGACATCCGACTTGCAAGATTTTGTCGGTGGTAGCAAAACCAACATATAATGGATACAAATGAATAGTTTTTAAATCACAAAAAAAAGGATATATACACATAGAGTACATATATATAAGTACAGACCAAAGTTTGGACACACCTTCTCATTCAAAGATTTTTCTGTATTTTCATGACTATGAAAATTGTAGAATCACAATGAAGGCATAAAAACTATGAATTAACACATGTGGAATTATACATTACACTTTACAAAAAAGTGTGAAACAACTGAAAATATGTCTTATATTCTAGATTCTTCAAAGTAGCCACCTTTTGCTTTGATTACTGCTTTGCACGCAGAAAAGGTGAACGGATGGACTCTACATGCCTGGTTCCCACCGTGAAGCATGGAGGAGGAGGTGTGATGGTGTGGGGGTGCTTTGCTGGTGACACTGTTGGGGATTTATTCAAAATTAAAGCGGTGAGCGGTCCAGCTCACCCCAAACCATCTCGATTGGGTTCAGGTCTGGTGACTGTGGAGGCCAGGTCATCTGGCGTAGCACCCCATCACTCTCCTTCTTGGTCAAATAGCCCTTACGCAGCCTAGAGGTGTGTTTGGGGACATTGTCCTGTTGAAAAATAAATGATGGTCCAACTAAACGCAAACAGGATGGAATAGCATGCTGCTGCAAGATGCTGTGGTAGCCATGCTGCTTCAGTATGACTTCAATTTTTAATAAATCCCCAACAGTGTCACCAGCAAAGCACCCCCACACCATCACACCACCTCCTCCATGCTTCACGGTGGGAATCAGGCATGTAGAGTCCAGCCGTTCACCTTTTCTGTGTGCAAAGCAGTAATCAAAGCAAAAGGTGGCTACTTTGAAGAACCTAGAATATAAGACATATTTTCAGTTGATTCACACTTTTTTGTAAAGTGTAATGTATAATTCCACATGTGTTGATTCATAGTTTTGATGCCTTCAGTGTAATTCTAATACTTGCTGCTAAACTGTAATCCCCCGAATGAATGAGCTTATCTCCGGGCCGACAGGAGAGGAAGTGATTAGCTGGGAAGCTTAATTGATTGCTTCCTACAGTAATCAGTTCACTTCAGGTCAGCCGGGGACTCCCTCTGACATCACTGATGCTGTGCGGTGTCCTCGGCTGACCTGAAGTGAACTGATAATTGTGGGAAGCAATCAATTAAGTATCCCACAGTAATCACTTCCTCTCCTGTCGGCCTGGAGATAAGATCATTAATTCGGGGGATTACAGCTTAGCAGCAAGCATTAGCTGCGCTGCTAGCTGTAATCATGTTAACCCTTTGTGAAGGATTACAGCGTGGGACCTGACAGAGCACCGGATAGGTAAGAATAATGTTGTTTTATTATTTTTTATTTATTACAGGAGAGCAAGAGCTTCGCAAGGATTACCAGTTAAATAAAAGATGGTCAAAAAATGTGTTTATTTCATTAAAATTATTAATGTGTATGTGTTTTTTTATTTCCTTCAATAGGATTAATAATTGATAGTTGTCTAACCCATTTGCCACCGCTACAGGGCAATGGGAATAGACGGGCAAAGTGCCAGAAAGGGCGAATATAATTATAGATTTGCCTTTTCTGGGGTGGCTGGGGCAGATGTTAGTAGCCGGGGGGGCACAAAATAAATGCACCCTCCCTAGGCTAATAATATCTCCCCCCACTCGCTGGCTTTGTCTGTCTGGTAGAGAAAATAGCGCAGGAGCACACGCAATTTTTTTCAACGAATTTACACCTTTAATTAACCCCTACATGTGTGAAATTTTGCACACATACACTCATGTCATTGTTAGTGAAAACCATATATCAAACTACATGAAATGACATGGTTAACTGTATGTAAACCATGTGTCATTTCATGTCGGGTCTGTAATTTCACAAAAGCCGGCAATTGAATTAGCGGCTATTATACTATGTAGAAGTGCATGAACTATAAATATATGTATATATATATATATATATATCACAATGACATGTGTATATATATATACAGTATATATATATATATTTATTCTATGTGTGTATATGTATTCTTTACATTCTTTATTAAAGCTGTCAGTGTGATTTTACAGTATAGCTGTCACGCTGTCTAATGATATGTATACAATGTCAGTAAACTATTAATACAGGAACAACACTCTATACAACAACTAGTATAGCAACATCAGCATGTAAGTATAGAATAGATTTACCTGACACGATATCTGCTGAACTCAGGGTTAATCTTGAGGACTTGATGAGCTGAAACAGGAAAGAGGTGGACCGGGATCTAACCTGACCCTAAACTGGGGTCCTAACTAATCCCTCACCTTGGAGGTACTGATAATGGTTCAGAGGTCCAAGTCTCCAACCTAACCCTGTCTCCTATCAGACCCTGAACCCTGTAATCAGTCCTAAGAAGGATCCTGACTACCACCAAAGGGATATGGGCTGATCTCAACTAAATACACAGATTAGACATATAAGACAGACAGGATAACACTCGCTTGCATACACACTCAAACACCAAAGGAACATAAATGGTCTGGGAAATAAACTCTAACCAAGTTGAGCTTAGAACAACTAAGGAGCTCACAACTAAGTCTATACAGATTCATTCCTATCTGTGGTCTGCATGAAGGTTTCACTGGCAACTCCCCAAGCAGACAACCAGAATTTAAAGGAAGCCAATCAACAAATAATCAATTGCAGCCGGGAGAAACTGCACCCAGTCCCAGCACCGAGCACAGACAGAATTAACTCCTAGCTCCCTAAACACAAAGAAACAGAAGATCAGCTGTGAGAAGTCAAAATGTGCAACCGCGACGATCTTCGTGGCAATGCACACATGACAGTACCCCCCTTCTACGAGGGGCCTCCGGACCCTCAGGGCCAGGCCTGCCCGGGTGAGTTCTGTGGAAGGTCCGAACCAAACGATCTGCGTTAACATCAGACGCAGGGACCCACGTCCTCTCCTCTGGACCATACCCCTTCCAATGCACCAAGTACTGAAGGGACCGGCGATTCAGTCGTGAGTCAATGATCTTTGATACTTGAAATTCCAAGTTACCATTGACCAACACAGGAGGAGGAGGTAGAGGTGACGGTATGACTGGTGCCACATACCTTTTAAGTAATGACTTGTGGAACACATTATGAATTTTAAACGTAGGAGGGAGGTCCAGACGAAATGCCACAGGATTAATTATGGAACTGATCCTGTACGGCCCGATGAATCTGGGACCCAGTTTCCAGGAGGGCACCTTAAGTTTTATATTCCTGGTAGACAACCATACCAGATCGTTCACATTCAGATCTGGACCAGAAACTCTCCTCCTATCAGCCATACGTTTGTAACGGTTCCCCATCGCACTCAGATTATTCAATACACCTCTCCACACAGAAGCAAGTGACGACGAGAAACGCTCCTCCTCAGGAACCCCAGAAGGGCCCCCCCCATTGAAAGTACAAAACTGGGGATGGAAACCATATGCCCCAAAAAACGGGGACTTACCAGTGGACTCGCTCCGCCTGTTGTTAAGAGCGAACTCTGCCAGAGACAAGAAAGAAGACCAGTCCTCTTGGTTCTCTGAAACAAAACACCGGAGATATGTCTCTAAGCTCTGATTCAGACGCTCTGTCTGACCATTGGTCTGCGGATGAAAAGCCGAGGAAAATGACAATTGCATCCCCCGACGTAAACAAAATGCCCTCCAAAATTTGGACACAAACTGAGACCCCCTATCTGACACCACATCAGAAGGCAACCCATGAAGTCTAACGATCTCCCTAATGAACACCTGCGCCACAGTTTTAGCATTAGGGAGTGCAGGAAGAGCAACGGAATGTGCCATCTTACTGAACCTGTCAACAACCACCAGTATGACAGTATTCCCTGACGACGGAGGAAGGTCCGTAATGAAGTCCATAGATAAATGAGTCCATGGACGCTCCGGAAGTTTCAAGGGTAAAAGGGTCCCAGACGGACGGGTATGAGGGGTTTTAGAGCGAGCACACACCCCACATGACGCAACAAAAGTTATAACATCTTTATTAGCATTAGGCCACCAAAACCGGCGAGAAAGGAGATCTAAAGTAGCCTTACTCCCTGGATGTCCTGCTAGAGCAGAATTATGATGTGCCTCAATAACCTTTTGTCTCAACAGATTTGGGACAAACAGTCTCCCTGGAGGTCCTGCAGGGGCGTCCCCCTGAGCCTCCAACACCTCCTCCTCAAGCTCAGAAAACACAGCCGACACTACCACCCCCTCCTGAAGGATAGGACTCGGGTCATCCGTTTTCCCGGCCCCTGGGAAACTGCGAGACAAGGCATCAGCCTTTACATTCTTAGACCCCGGGCGATAAGTGACGACAAAATTAAACCTGGTAAAAAACAACGACCATCGAGTTGTCTGGAATTCAGACGCTTAGCGGATTCCAAATACAACAGGTTCTTGTGATCAGTAATAACGGTAACCGGGTGGACTGCCCCCTCCAAAAAGTGACGCCATTCTTCAAAAGCTAACTTAATGGCCAAAAGTTCCCTATTGCCGATATCATAATTCCTTTCGGCGGACGACAATTTCTTAGAAAAGAAAGCGCACGCATGCCATTTACCAGGGGACGGACCCTGGGACAATATAGCACACACCCCTACGTCAGACGCATCCACCTCCACAATGAACGGCTGAGATGCATCTGGTTGGATGAGAACGGGTGCCGAAGCAAAACATTTCTTCAAAGAGGAAAAGGCTTGGCAAGCTTTGTCCGACCATTTAGAAAAATCCGTCCCTTTTCTTGTCATGTCAGTGAGAGGTTTGACGACAGATGAAATTACAAATAAATTTCCGGTAGTAGTTAGCAAACCCCAAAAAAAGCTGCAGAGCCTTAAGATCCCCTGGCTGATCCCATTCAAGCACTGCTCTCACCTTTTCAGGGTCCATACGGAAACCGGAGGCTGACACCAAAAAACCCAAAAACTGAAGTTCCTGTACGGCAAATACACACTTCTCCAGTTTGGCGTATAGTTTATTGTCTCGCAAGATCTGCAACACCTGTCTCACATGCTCCTGATGAGACACAAGATCTGGCGAGTAAATTAAAATGTCGTCCAAATATACAACCACAAACAGCCCCACAAGGTGACGAAAAATGTCATTAACAAAATGTTGGAATACTGCTGGTACAGTAGTCAGACCAAAAGGCATGACTAGGTTCTCATAATGTCCCTCCGGCGTGTTAAACGCCGTTTTCCACTCATCCCCCTCTTTTATCCTAATCAGATTATACGCCCCCCTGAGATCCAATTTAGAGAACCATTTGGGCCAACAATTTGATTGAAGAGATCAGGAATAAGAGGGAGTGGATACGGATCTCGAACAGTAATCCGATTAAGTTGCGGAAATCCAAGCAAGGGCGTAGGCCTCCATCTTTCTTCTTCACAAAGAAGAACCCCGCGGCTACTGGGGAGATGAAGGTCTAATATGCCCTTTGGCCAGACTTTCAGAAATATAATCTTTCATAGCCTGCCTCTCAGGACCAGAAAGATTATACAACCTAGCTTTAGGCAACTTAGCATCAGGAAGGAGATTAATAGAGCAGTCATACACGCGATGAGGAGGCAACTCCTGACACCCCTCCTCAGAAAAACATCCCCAAAATCCTCCAAAAAAGGAGGCAATGTACTAGGCACGACCGCACTGATGACTGTGTTCATGCAGTTGCTTTTGCAAAACTCACCCCATTGGCTTATTTCTCTGGACTGCCAATTAATCACAGGGTTATGTTTAACCAACCAAGGAAGTCCCAACACAATGGGAGTAGGTAGACCCTCCAACACATAACAAGATAATTGTTCCCTATGTATTGCCCCTACCCGAAGGTCAATGTTATGAACCTCATGAACAAAGCTACCTTGGCCGAGAGGCCTGGCGTCAATGGAGAATATAGGGATCGGTTTGACCAATACACTCAGATGCATACCTTGAGCCTGAGCAAACTGAGCGTCAACCAGATTAGCCCCGGAACCACTATCAAGAAGAACAGACAATCCTCCACTCTCGTACCAACTACCACCTCCACTGGTACAAGGAACTGAGAAGAACTGGCGGATGAAATACATACTCCCAGGTTGTCGTCCACCACACAACCTGGGATTAACAGTTTTCCGGCGACTTTTGGCTCAACAAGGCACGGGATGGACATTCTCCAACAAAATGTCCCTCTTTCCCGCAGAAAAAACATCTTCTAGTCCTGCGGCGTACCGCCAATCCCCTCCTACGAAATGATGTCCCTCCCAACTGCATAGGCTCATCCGAACAGACAAGGGGAACCTCAACATAAGGGACTTTAGTGGTAGGTGGAGAAACAACAGGGAGTGGGGTTACCTCACCCCTCTCCCGAAGCCGTCTATCAGTACGGATAGCTAAGGCCATAGCAGCCTCCAGTGAATGAGGAGACTCATACTGAGCCAAAACGTCTTTTAATTTATCAGAAAGCCCATGACAAAACTGGCTCCTAAGAGCTGGGTCATTCCACTGAGTATCTGTGGCCCATCTACGAAACTCAGAAGCAAATTCCTCTGCAGGACGATCTCCCTGCTGTATCTTACGTAATTTTGTCTCAGCAAGAGAGACCCGATCTGGGTCATCATATACCAATCCCAGGGCAGTAAAAAATTGATCTACAGACAGTAGAGTCGGGGATCCCGGAGGAAGGGAAAATGCCCAGGATTGAGGGTCCCCTTGCAGAAGTGAGATAACAATTCCCACTCTCTGCTCATCACTCCCTGATGATCGAGGCCGAAGCCGAAAATACAATTTACATGCCTCCCGGAAGGTGAAAAATTTGTCTCGCCCACCAGTGAACCTGTCCGGGAGAGCTACTTTAGGTTCAACTCTGGTTTGCTCCAGGGGAGACAAAACTTTGGACTTAATGTCCGTCAGCTCCATGGATAATCCCTGCAACTGCAGAGCCAGCTGGGCTACTGGATCCATGGTAACTGGAGATAATTTTTATGGCCAGTGAAAATGTCACGCTGTCTAATGATATGTATACAATGTCAGTAAACTATTAATACAGGAACAACACTCTATACAACAACTAGTATAGCAACATCAGCATGTAAGTATAGAATAGATTTACCTGACACGATATCTGCTGAACTCAGGGTTAATCTTGAGGACTTGATGAGCTGAAACAGGAAAGAGGTGGACCGGGATCTAACCTGACCCTAAACTGGGGTCCTAACTAATCCCTCACCTTGGAGGTACTGATAATGGTTCAGAGGTCCAAGTCTCCAACCTAACCCTGTCTCCTATCAGACCCTGAACCCTGTAATCAGTCCTAAGAAGGATCCTGACTACCACCAAAGGGATATGGGCTGATCTCAACTAAATACACAGATTAGACATATAAGACAGACAGGATAACACTCGCTTGCATACACACTCAAACACCAAAGGAACATAAATGGTCTGGGAAATAAACTCTAACCAAGTTGAGCTTAGAACAACTAAGGAGCTCACAACTAAGTCTATACAGATTCATTCCTATCTGTGGTCTGCATGAAGGTTTCACTGGCAACTCCCCAAGCAGACAACCAGGAATTTAAAGGAAGCCAATCAACAAATAATCAATTGCAGCCGGGAGAAACTGCACCCAGTCCCAGCACCGAGCACAGACAGAATTAACTCCCTAACTGCCAAACACAAAGAAACAGAAGATCAGCTGTGAGAAGTCAAAATGTGCAACCGCGACGATCTTCGTGGCAATGCACACATGACAATAGCCGGGGATGAATTGCCGGATTTTCTAAAGGACAACGGTGCATTTAATCGCAAGTCACACGTGCGGTCTGTTTGTAATCCGAGTTTTCATCGCACCCATAGACTTGCATTGGCGATTGTCGACCCACATGCTGCGATTGAACTCGCACGTATGAAACGGACCACAAAAAATCTGATACTGGGAGCATTGCAGTCGTCCGATTTTGTCGCCAGTGTGAACCCGGCCTTAAATATGTACAAAACAAAGTGTAACTCTCTGAATTAATGCTTAACTTTAAAGTGTACTTATGAAACCTGAAGTAAAACTCAATGCAATCTCCATTTCTTCACTTGGTGATTACATGGTTTGTATCTGCACATTTTCCTATTTCAGGGAAGCATGTTATAGGGAGTTTTAACAAGTTCATCATTTACCACACAAACAAGTAAACTTATTAAGTTGTTTCACTAATAGCATCCAACATGGGAGTATAGCGGACAACGTGGAGTACAGCGGACAACATGGAGTATAGCGAATTTGTAGTTATGGGTTCGCTGTATATATGAGGGCTGCTATGTTTATATGCTACAATCCAAACACATATAACCAGAATATCATTGTATGCACAGACATTGCTAGTAAAGACAATTTGAAATTGTATGCCCCAAATACCAAGAGCAAAGTGGCAGTTCTAGAGCCAGTGATTGGGACATCAAAATGCCAAGGGGTCTCTAGTCTTTGGATGGAGACAGCAGTATTAGTAATATGTCAATGCTGTAGAAGAAGACATGGACCACACATCCAAAAATCATATGTTGATATAAAGCCGCCAGGCAAAAAATTACAAAACTGAACATGAGGTTCTTAGGTGATCACACTATGAAGCCCACTGACTGGAGGCTGATTATGTGCACTTCTGCTCCATTCGTTATAAATAAGATCGTCGGAAATTAACTGAACGCTGAGCTCGGCTGATCTTCAGCACTCCGATAAAGCTCGACTGATCTTCAGCACTCTGATGACACTCGGCTGATCTTCGTCACTCCGATAAAGCTCGGCTGATCTTCAGCACTCCGATGACACTCGGCTGATCATCGGCACTCCAATAACGCTCAGGTGATCTTCGGCACTCTGATAACGCTAGACTGATCTTCGCCACTCCAATAAACTAGGCGGAACTTCGGCACTCCGATAACTCTCGGCTGAGTTTTGTCACTCCAATAACGCTTGCCTGATCTTCACCACTCTAATAAGCTTGGCTGATCTTCAGCACTCCGATAATGCTCGGCTGGTCTTCGGCACTCCAATAACGCTTGGCTGATCTTCGGCACTCTGACAATGCTCGGCTGATCTTTGGCACTCTGATAACACTCGGTTGATCTTCACCACTCCAATAAGCTTGGCGGATCTTCGGCACTCTGATAATGCTAGGCTGGTCTTCAGCACTCCGATAACGCTCGGCTGGTCTTCGGCACTCCGATAGCGCTCGGCTGATCTTTTGCACTCCGATAACGCTGGGCTGATCTTCGGCACTCCGATAACGCTCGGCTGATCTTTGGCACTCCGATAACACTCGGCCTATCTTCATCACTCCAATAAGCTTGGCGGATCTTCGGCACTCCGATAATGCTAGGCTGGTCTTCAGCACTCCAATAACGCTTGGCTGGTCTTCAGCATCCCATAATGCTCGGCTGATCTCGCACTCCGATAACACTGGCTATCTTCGCACTCCGATAATGCTAGCTGGTCTTAAGCACTCCAATAAGCTGGCTGGTCTTCAGCAGTCCGATAATGCTCGGCTGATCTTCGGCACTCCGATAACGCTGGGCTGATTTCGGCACTCCGATAATGCTAGGCGGTCTTAAGCACTCCAATAACGCTTGGCTGGTCTTCAGCAGTCCGATAATGCTCGGCTGATCTTCGGCACTCCGATAACGCTGGGCTGATCTTCGGCACTGCGATAATGCTAGGCTGGTCTTAAGCACTCCAATAACGCTTGGTGTCTTCAGCAGTCGATAATTGGCTGATCTTCGGCACTCCGATAATGCTGGCTGATCTTCGGCATTCCGATAATGCTCGGCTGATCTTCGGCATTCCGATAATGCTCGGCTGATCTTCGCACTCCGATAATGCTCGGTGATCTCGGCATTCCGATAATGCTCGGCTGATCTTCGGCACTCCGATAACGCTGGCTGATTTCAGCACTCCGATACGCTGGGCTGATCTTCAGCACTCCGATAACGCTGGGCTGATCTTCAGCACTCCGATAACGCTGGCTGATCTTCGGCACTCCGATAACGCTGGTGATCTTCGCACCCGATAATGCTGGCTGATCTTCAGCACCCCGATAACGCTGGCTGATCTTCGGCACTCCGATAACGCTGGGCTGATCTTCAGCACTCGATAACGCTGGCTGATCTTCACACTCCGATAATGCTGGCTGATCTTCAGCACTCAGATACGCTGGGCTGATCTTCGGGACTCGATAACGCTGGGCTGATCTTCGCACTCGATAACGCTCGGCTGATCTCAGCACTCCGTATGCTCTGATCTTGCACTCTGATAACGCTGGCTGTCTTCAGCACTCGATAACGCTGGCTGGTCTTTGGCACTCCGATAACGCTCGGAAAACGCTTGGCTGATCTTTGACACTCCCATAAGAATGATTGGAGCAGCAGTGTGCATGATTGATCATGGCTCCCTTCACATGGTTCTTGCAGCAATCAGGGCGTTATCCCCTGTCCCATGGATACAGGATAACTTCCAACCTAGACCCCTTAAAGTTAAGAACGGTTGGGGACCACTTCTGTATAGGATGGGGACAGACCATGAGCATGTGGGCGGTCTGCTCTCCATCCAATGTCCTTAGCGCAAGCCTGGTGCCGGCTCTGATACAGAAGCCCCTCATACCGGCAGCACCGCACGCAGGCAGCTATCCATTCACAGATCATGTATGGCCACTAAAATAGTCTGACTGGCTACTGAAGTGATCCCAGAATACAGGAATAAGGCCATTCCTGACAGTCGTGATGTGTATGAATCACTGGGACGATCTGGCTACCAGCCTTCATTCTGACTAGTAGCTGTGTATGTGGCCTTAGAATAGGGAGACGTGACAATGGATGACGTATGTTCCCCTCTCTTCAGTAAACTGGTGCCCCCATAAGTGGGTTCCCAGATGCGCCCTGACATGTGCCACTCACCGGTCAGGGTCCTCAGCACCGTCCCGTGCGCCCACAGGCTCAGCACTTGCTGCACAGACAGGTTGATCATTGACAGGTCCTCCTTCTCCGCCTTCATGGTGCTCCTCCGCCGGCACGGTGCTCGGGGATGAGTGAGTCCCGGGGCTCCCGGACAGCTGCTCCTCCTCCTCCAGGAGCAGCACAAGGAGCTCAAGCAGCAAGAGGCCAAGCAACGACGGCCGGGGGATGAGCGGAGGGCGCAGCTGGAGCGGGGAGGAGAAGCAGCCTCGCAGGGGAGACATTGAGGAAAAGGGCAGCTGCTGCCTGGCCGGCCCGACTAGCTCTGCCTGGCTGCCAGCGAAGTGCTACCGCTGAGGGCAACGAGCTGCCACCACCTCTGCACTGCTGTGTGTGTGCTGCACGGAGCCGAGAGCCAACCTGCATCCTCCGGAACCATCGTCCCCATCAGATGTCTCCTCCTTCCCGTCATCATCACCCCAGTCACCATCATCATCCTGAAGGAGGAGACTGTGCGGCGGGGAGGTGGCACCTGTGCCATGCTTTCTCCTACACTACAGCTGTGGGCATGAGTATGTATGGGCATCGGGTATAGGGGGGCCCTGCCAGCAGCGCCTACTCCTACAGCCGGTGTCCCATATAACAGCAGCTCCTATTCCCCGAACAGCCGGTATACCGTATAACAGCAGTATTCCTCTGCACAGCCGGTGTACCGTATAACAGCAGTATTCCTCTGCACAGCCGGTGTACCGTATAACAGCAGTATCCCCCCGCACAGCCGGTGTACCGTATAACAGCAGTATCCCCCGCACAGCCGGTATACCGTATAACAGCAGTATTCCCCCGCACAGCCGGTTACCGTATAACAGCAGTATCCCCCCGCACAGCCGGTGTACCGTATAACAGCAGTATCCCCTGCACAGCCGGTTACCGTATAACAGCAGTATTCCTCTGCACAGCCGGTATACCTATAACAGCAGTATTCCTCTGCACAGCCGGTGTACCGTATAACAGCAGTATCCCCCCGCACAGCCGGTGTACCGTATAACAGCAGTATTCCCCCGCACAGCCGGTATACCGTATAACAGCAGTATCCCCCGCACAGCCGGTGTCCATATAACAGCAGCTCTATTCCCCGAACAGCCGGTATACCGTATAACACCAGTATTCCTCTGCACAGCCGGTATACCGTATAACAGCAGTATTCCCCCGCACAGCCGGTGTACCGTATAACAGCAGTATCCCCCGCACAGCCGGTATACCGTATAACAGCAGTATTCCTCTGCACAGCCGGTATACCGTATAACAGCAGTATTCCTCTGCACAGCCGGTATACCGTATAACAGCAGTATTCCCTGCACAGCCGGTGTACCGTATAACAGCAGTATTCCCCGCACAGCCGGTGTACCGTATAACAGCAGTATCCCCCGACAGCCGGTATACCGTATAACAGCAGTATTCCTCTGCACAGCCGGTTACCGTATAACAGCAGTATCCCTCGCACAGCCGGTGTACCGTATAACAGCAGTATCCCCCGCACAGCCGGTTACCGTATAACAGCAGTATTCCTCTGCACAGCCGGTGTACCGTATAACAGCAGTATCCCCGCACAGCCGGTATACCGTATAGCAGCAGTATTCCTCTGCACAGCCGGTGTACCGTATAACAGCAGTATTCCCCGCACAGCCGGTTACCGTATAACAGCAGTATTCCCCTGCACAGCCGGTGTACCGTATAACAGCAGTATTCCCCCGCACAGCCGGTATACCGTATAACAGCAGTATTCCTCTGCACAGCCGGTATACCGTATAACAGCAGTATCCCCCGAACAGCCAGGTTACCGTATAACAGCAGTATTCCTCTGCACAGCCGGTGTACCGTATAACAGCAGTATCCCCCGCACAGCCGGTGTACCGTATAACAGCAGTATCCCCCGCACAGCCGGTATACCGTATAACAGCAGTATTCCTCTGCACAGCCGGTGTACCGTATAACAGCAGTATCCCCACAGCGTATACCGTTACACAGCAGTATCCTGCCAGCCGAGTGTACCGTATAACAGCAGTATCCCCGCACAGCCGGTGTACCGTATAACAGCAGTATCCCCCGCACAGCCGGTGTACCGTATAACAGCAGTATCCCCGCACAGCCGGTTACCGTATAACAGCAGTATTCCCCCGCACAGCCGGTGTACCGTTATAACAGCAGTATCCCCCGCACAGCCGGTTAACCGTATAACAGCAGTATCCCCTGCACAGCCGGTTACCGTATAACAGCAGTATTCCTCTGCACAGCCGGTATACCGTATAACAGCAGTATCCCTCTGCACAGCCGGTGTACCGTATAACAGCAGTATCCTCTGCACAGCCGGTGTACCGTTATAACAGCAGTATCCCCCGCACAGCCGGTATACGTATAACACCAGTATCCCTCTGCACAGCCGGTATACCGTATAACAGCAGTATCCCCCCCGCACAGCCGGTGTACCGTATAACAGCAGTATCCCCCCGCACAGCCTGCAGCAGCTTCTACTCCCATTATAGTCGTATCCCCTAAACAGCAGCTCCTACTCCCTGCACAGCCGGTATCCCAATAACAGAAGCTCTGGCTTCCCGAACAACCGGTATTCCCTATTACACAGCCATTATCCCCTGTAAGAGCAGCGCCTTCTCTCCGCACAGCCGGTGTCCCTATAACGGCAGCTCCTATTCCCCGAATAGCCGGTATACCGTATAACAGCAGTATCCCCCCGCACAGCCGGTGGACCGTATAACAGCAGTATCCCCCCGCACAGCCGGTGTACGTTATAACAGCAGTATCCCCGCACAGCCGGTGTACCGTATAACAGCAGTATCCCCCGCACAGCCGGTGTACCGTATAACAGCAGTATCCCCCGCACAGCCTGCGCAGCTTCTACTCCCCATATAGCCGATATCCCCTATAACAGCAGCTCCTACTCCCTGCACAGCCGGTATTCCCTATAACGGCAGCTTCTATTCCCCGAACAGCCGGTGTACCCTATACCAGCAGCACCTGCTCCCTGCACAGCCGGTATACCGTATAACAGCTGTATCCCCCCTCACAGCCGGTATATGTATAACAGCAGCTCCTACTCCCTGCACAGCCGGTATCCCCTATAACGGCAGCTCCTATTCCCGAACAGCGGTGTACCCTATACCGCAGCACCTGCTCCCTGCACAGCGGTATACCATATAACAGCAGTATCCCCTCGCACAGCCGGTATACCGTATAACGGCAGCTCTACTCCCTGTACAGCCGGTATATACCGTATAACAGCGGTGTCCCCTCGCACAGCCTGCAGCAGCTTCGACTCCCATTATAGCCGATATCCCCTATAACAGCAGCTCCTACTCCCGGCACAGCCAGTATCCCAAATAACAGAAGCTCTGGCTTCCGAACAACCGGTATCCCCTATACACAGCCGTTATCCCCTGTAAGAGCAGCGCCTTCTTCCGCACAGCCGATATCCCTATAACAGCAGCTCCTATTCCCCGAACAGCCGGTATACCGTATAACAGCGTATCCCTCTGCACAGCCGGTGTACCGTATAACAGCAGTATCCCCCCGCACAGCCTGCAGCAGCTTCTACTCCCCATATAGCCGATATCCCTATAACAGCAGCTCCTACTCCCTGCACAGCCGGTATCCCAATAACAGAAGCTCTGGCTTCCGATCATCCAGTATCCTTCATACACAGCTGTTATCCCCTGTAAGAGCAGCGCCTTCTCTCCGCACAGCCAATATCCCCTAATAACAGCAGCTCCTATTTCCCGCACAGCCGGTATCCCTATAACAGCAGTTCATGTTCACCGTAAAGCTGGTGTCCCTATAATGGCGCCTATATACTGCGGTTTAACCCCTTTATCCCCCCAAGGTGGTTTGCACATTAATGACCAGGCCAATTTTTGCAATTCTGATCAGTGTCATTATGAGATAATAACTCTGGAACACTTAAATGGATCCCACTGATTCTGACTGTTATTTTGTGACATATTGTATGTCATGATAGTGGTAAAATTTATTCTATATGCCTTATATTGCATTTATTTGTGAAAAAATGTAAATTTGTTGAAAATTTGGAAAATTTAGCAATTTTCAAACTTTGAATTCCTTAAATTAGATCGATATGTCACACAAAAATAGTTAATACATAACATTTCCCACATGTCGACTTTACATCAGCACAATTTTTTAAACAAATTTTTTTTATTAGGAAGTTAGAATGGTTAAAAGTTAACCAACGATTTCTAAATTTTTACAACAAAATTTACAAAACCATTTTTTTAGGGACCACCTAACATTTTAAGTTACTTTGAAGGGTCTATATGATAGAAAATACCCAAATGCAACGCCATTCTAAAAACTTCATCCATCAAGGTGCTAAAACCCACAATCAAGTTTATTAACCCTTCAGGTGCTTCACAGGAATTTTTGGAATGTGGAAAAAAAAATGAACATTTAACTTTTTTCAGAAAAAAATTACACTAAAATTTTTTTATTTTCAAAAGGGTAATAGGAAAAAATGTATCGCAAAATTTATTGTGCAATTTCTCCTGAGGCAGAGCTCGGAAGAGATGGAGCGCCATTTGACTTTTTGAATGCAAAATTTCCTGGAACAATTTGCCAAATGCATGGTGCATTTGGAGAGCCCCTGATGTGCCTAAACAGTTAAAAAAAAAAACAAGTTACTCCATTTTGGAAATTAGACCACTCTAGATGTGTGGTGAGCACATTGAACCCCCAGGTGCTTCACAGAAGTTTATAACGTTGAGCTGTGAAAATAAATAATATCACATTTTCCCCACAAATATGTTCTTTAGCCCCAAATTTTGCATTTTCATAAGAGTAACAGGAGAAATTGCACCATACAGTTTGTTGTGCAATTTCTCCTGACTACGCCGATGCCCCATACATGGGGGAATACATTTTTGAGGCACAATGCAAAACTCAGAAGGATAGAAGCGCCATATCGAAGTTCAATTTTTGCTGGAATGGTTTGAGGGTGAAATGTCACATTGAAAGAGCCCTTGAGGTGCCAGAACAACAGGAACCCCCACGTTTTGAACTCATTTTTCAAACTGCACTCCATAATGAATTCATCTAAGGGTGCAGTAATCATATTGACAACTCTTGTGCCTCACAAAAATTTTATACCACTGAGCGGTGAAGAAAGAATAAATTACATTTTTACCACTAAAATGATGTTTTAGCCCCAAGTTTTTAATTTCTCTAATGGCTAATAGGAACAAACTGAGGTCCATTTTGGTCTGAGTGTGTGAATACCCTACATGTAATAGGGAAATATTTTTCAGGCACAGTACAAAGCTCAGAAGGGAAGGAACCCCATGCTATAGTGCAGATTTTACTATTATGGTTTGGGAGTGACATGACCCACTGGGAGAGCCCTGAGTTGCCAGGACAGCAGAAGCCCATATAATTGACCCCATTTTACAAATTACACCTCTCAACGAATCTAGTGGTGCAGTGATCATATTGACACCCGGGAGTGTCACAGAATTTTTTTACCATTGGGCAATGAAGAAAAATAATTACATTTTTACCAACAAAATTTTGTTTTAACCCCAGATTTTACATTTTCACACAAGAAGTGGGTAAAAAATGGCACCATAATTTGTCCCACAATTTTTACTGAACTGACAATACCTCATATGTGGCTGTACATTCATGGCCAAAAGTTTTGAGAATGACACAAATATTATATTTTCACATGATCTGCTGCCCTCTGGTTTTTATGTGTGTTTGACAGATGTTTTTATCACAGACAGAAATATAATAATTGCAAACATATGAGTAACAAAAGCTTATATTGACAGTTAGAATGAGTTAATGCAGCAAGTCAATATTTGCAGTGTTGACCCTTCTTCAGGACCTCTGCAATTCTCCCTGGCATGCTCTCAATCAACTTCTGGACCAAATCCTGACTGATAGCAGTCCATTCTTGGACAATCAATGCTTTCATTTTGTCAGAATTTTTAGGTTTTTGTTTGTCCACCCGTCTCTTGATGATTGACCACAAGTTCTCAATGGGATTAAGATCTGGGAGTTTCCAGGCCATGGACCCAAAATCTCTATGTTTTGTTCCCTGAGCCATTTAGTTATCACCTTTGCTTTATGGCAAGGTGCTCCATCATGCTGGAAAAGGCATTGTTGATCGCCAAACTGCTCTTGGAGGGTTGGGAGAAGTTGCTCTTGGAGGACATTCTGGTACCATTCTTTATTCATGGCTGTGTTTTTAGGTAAGACTGTGAGAGAGCCGATTCCCTTGGCTGAGAAGCAACCCCACACATGAAATGGTTTCAGGATGCTTAACAGTTGGCATGAGGCAAGACTGGTGGTAGCGCTCACCTTGTCTTCTCCGAATGAGGCGTTTTCCTGATGTCCCAAACAATCGAAAAGGGGATTCATCAGAGAAAATAACTTTACCCCAGTCCTCAGCAGTCCACTGCTTGTACCTTTTGCAGAATATCAGTCTGTCCATGATGTTTTTTCTGGAGAGAAGTGGCTTCTTTACTGCCCTCCTTGAGACCAGGCCTTGCTCCAAGAGCCTCACAGTGCGTGCAGATGCACTCACACCTGCCTGCTGCCATTCCTGAGCAAGCTCTGCACTGCTGGTAGCCCGATCCGCAGCTGAAACACTTTTAAGAGACGGTCCTGGCGCTTGCTGGTCTTTCTTGGGCGCCCTAGAGCCTTTTTGGCAACAATGGAACCTCTCTCCTTGAAGTTCTTGATGATGCGATAGATTGTTGACTGAGGTGCAATCTTTCTAGCTGCGATACTCTTCCCTGTTAGGCCATTTTTGTGCATTGCAATGATGACTGCACGTGTTTCTTTAGAGATAACCATGGTTAACAGAAGAGAAACAATGATGCCAAGCACCAGCCTCCTTTTAAAGTGTCCAGTGGTGTCATTCTTACTTAATCATGACAGATTGATCTCCAGCCATGTCCTCATCAACACCCACACCTGTGTTAATGGAGCAATCACTGAAAAGAGGTTAGCTGGTCCTTTTAAGGCAGGGCTGCAATGATGTTGAAATGTGTTTTGGGGATAAAGTTCATTTTCTAGCCAAATATTGACTTTGCAAGTAATTGCTGTTAAGCTGATCACTCTTTATAACATTCTGAGTATATGCAAATTGCCATTAGAAAAAGTGAAGCAGTAGACTTTGTAAAAATTAATATTTGTGTCATTCTCAAAACTTTTGGCCATGACTGTACAGCACTGCTTAGCCACATGAAGAGACTCGGGAGGGACGGAGCGCTGTTTGCCTCCTGGAGCGCAGATTTGAATAGTTTGCAGACTCCATATACAGAGCCCGTAAGTGTAGAACAGCAGAATGCCTCCTTCAAATGACACCATTTTGGAAATTATACCCCTTTGGGAATTTATCTATGGTGTAGTGACGATTTTGACTACATGAGTGTTTCCAGAAACAAGAAGCAATGAATATTTTTGAGTGAAAATTGCAAATTGCCGTTGTAGTGACCAGTATGCTGTAGTGACCAGTACGTTGTAGTGACTAGTAACATGTAGTGACCAGTATGTTATGCTCACTTCATGCTCCCGTAAGTTAGGTGGGCTCTCATCGCTTCAGAAATGCTAAACATGTGGATGCTATATGTAGTTTAGGTACACTGTGGGGTCAGAAGGGAGGGGGACATTTGGATTTGGGAGCAGAGAATTTGCTGAATTTCTTTTGAGGGGCGAGGAGCCATTTAGCTTTTCCAGAGCCTTTGTTCCAGTAACGTGGAATCCCCTATATTTCCATTAACAGATGATGGACCTGAGTGGGGACTTGCTTTTTTTGTTGATTGAGTTGAAACTTTTTTTAGGAACATTTTACATAAAGTTTGGGATCACATTTATCCTCCTATGCTGAACACTTACATCGGGGTTTACTTCTAAATCTTTGAGTGACGCGATTCAGATGAAAACACCCAGGGATCCTTTCACTATAAGGATTCAATAGCGTTACATTATAGGGAATCTTCCAATGGGCGATTCCATCTGAATCACATTTTTATCAGAGATTTCCATGAAGACTCCGAGGTAAACGTTCAGCAACAGAGCGCAGTAATAAAAGTGCGCCAAGCCTTACTGCGACTTTTGAGAGGCAGAATGAGCAAATCAACATTTAGGTGAAGAAATGATTTTATTTTTTTTTTCACCATTTCTCGTGTAGTATAAGTGATATGGCAACTTTATTCTTTGGTTGGTGCCATCCCTTCTCTGCACAAACATGTTACGGACCAAATCAAGTGTGCACTGTGCACGCCATCAGTGGCAAGATCTATATAACTACAGTACAGACCAAAAGTTTGGGCACACCTCATTTAAAGTTTTTTCTGTATTTTTATGACTATGAAAATTGTACATTCACACTGAAGGCATTTAAAACTTTGAATTAAACAATGCGGAATTAAAATACTTAACAAAAAAAGTGTGAA